>CM068954.1:93494257-93505830 GCA_035128595.1 Eptatretus atami
CGAGTGAAGCGCTTGTTCAGTGGTGTTGTCGGTTTGTTTGTTGGATGGTCTCAGATGGTTTGTTGGATGCTTCGTTGGATGTAATAACCTACCTAAAAAAACATCGCAACGCACACCTTTGATTCTCCCACTAGACAAAAGGAAGGGACCTGGGAGCTGTCTCACATGTAGCTTATTGAATACTGACCTTGGGACATCTGTATGTTTGAATGCACATGGTTTCCAGAATCCGTAACACTACCCCCCCCCCCTTTGATAGACTGCGCCTCGAGTCGTTAATTTTCGTGTGGCATACAGGTGTAAGGTTTCCCCTGGGTAAGCGTTTTACCTACGGAACCCTGAGTGCGACATTTCGGAATACAACTGTCCGGCAAAAATAACCTAACCCGGCGTTTAAACAAGCGGGGGAGATTACGCGTTGCGTAAGCTAAACGCTAGACCCAGACAATACAACTGTACACGGATACGAGCAACCTTAACTACATTGCCCTGGCTTATCTCAACCAGCCCCCAGGCCAGAGCTACAAATTAGAAACACAACAAAAAAACCAGGTGGAGCTTAACAATATTATGTACACCAATATCAATGCGCTGTATATTAATTTTATATCAACAGGCTAATGTGGACATGCTAGAATACGCAAAAATTCCTATACAAGTTATACCGTGGAATTAAATTAAGGGAAAAGAATAGTACAAGCAACTTATGCATTATTAATGACGGCACCACCGCCACACACAGTACACCCAAAAACAGAATGGGACTGTCAGTGGTCTTATGAGGCCTCCACTCAGCGAAAGGGAGCCGGAGCCAGACTATTCTTGACATTCGCCTATCGGCTGGACATCCGTGGTCAATACTCGGAACCGGGGTCACACAATGCTGGGCCCCCAACCCAGGGCAGGTGATCTCTTGGACAGGGCACATGGCACACAGGGCCACCAAGAGAACACCGGTTGCGGAACCAGAAGCACGACTGGCTTCAGAAACCACCAACTACTTTGGCCCACGCGGCTCCTACCCGCTCGCACGTCCCTCATTGGCAATCGGAACGCTCTAATGCATATTGGACCAAGCCGAGGAACGAAATATCTGGCCTAATTTGGGGCGAAAACCAGAGTGCAAACGCTGTCCATATTGGCAAGCCAAGCGCAACGCTTCTGCCCATATGGGGCGAACAGAGCGCACGCTTGTGCCCATATTGGGCGAAGCGAGCGAAATCTTGTGCCAATTTGGGGCGAAGCAGCACACCAATGCCAAAACCGCTAGCACACGACCCGCCCACGTAATTTGCGACCCATACCATGCAAGTGCCGGAGATGGAAGGAAGCGAGTCAGTTCGTTGTTGTTGTGGTAATCTTAAATCAATATCAAAATAACTCGCGCACGTACAATAATCAACCCATAAACATAGACGCACCCTAACAAGAACACATCTACAGATATAGCTATCTAATGACTCTGTGCAGATGCTACAACTCCGAACAATATCTTACAATTAAAATCTTACAAGACTCCTGGCAGATAATATGTGATATACTCATAGAAAGCATCATTAAATTATCAGTATTTTCAACATAATTATGTTTTTATAATTTATATCCTTGTAAATAATATAAAGATCCTTTATGAAAATTAGAATATTAAAATCGATACAGAAACCTATAATTGAACCCACACCTGTGTGTTCTTGCAATCAAATAATAAGCTTTCAAGAGCAGATTCAAAACACAAGTTATGTAAATGTGGATTCGCTCAATACTCTCTCAACATGCATTATCTCTCTTGTGAAGATAAAAGGAGCACAATAATATAAAGATATATGTTTTTCAACATCCAAGACAACTTGATCATTGAGCTTGTATAGAATCACTTCCCAATGATCTACACAACATAAACTAAAGTTTAACCTTATTCATCTCAAAACGTCTCGAGCTTTTAATTGAAATGTTTCACTCCAATGACATCTCTATCAATTTCTCAATTCTCATTCAAGTTTCTCTCAATGTTTTTGTGATTAAGGTTATTGTGTTTTATAACTCTTTAACACGTCCTGAACAGACATCACAGTGTTTGTTCTACCCAATAATTGTCTGAAAAGATTGAATGTGCTTTGTTGGTGGAATTTTGTCAATTGATATTACATGAATACAATCGTCAAAGATTTTATCACCTCATAATTTGAAGAAAAACTTTGCTAATTTAACATTCTTTATAATTATGTTAATAACGTAACATTTTGTTAATCAAAAATTTCTTGAAAATCCATAATTTTTGTGAGCTGTGTAAACCATTGACTCCAACTTTTCACTTAATAACAACTGACAACACAAACAACGAAGTTCACTCAATCGTACAATTTTAAAAACGAGAAATATGGTTGAGAGTAAAATTAATAAAGTAAATGTACACTATGGATAAAAACAATTATGGTATCAATAGATTCTCAAATTCATCAGTGAAGCTTTTTGTGTCGAAGAATATAATTAAAGTAACTCCTAACAGAATCTCCTCTACCGCAATCAATCAATACAGAAAAGTAATAAACAAGAATAGCATAATAAAGAAAACCCTGATGAAGCTTAAGAAGAAAAAAAATGACCATCAGCAATAACAAGAAAATTGTATATTTCAACATCCTAAAGATGACAATCTGATGAAAAAAGATTTAAATCAGGTGGAAATCATTCATTCAGTATATTAAGGACGATTTTAAATTACTATCACTAAAAATGGAATCGAATAAAAAAAATTACATGATCGAAGTAATTTTCTATAATACATTAGTCAGATAAGTAAATTTATGGGATTATGATGTCGATGAATTATCTTGTTGAGCAAAACAAATCATACTGAGAGTTGTGTCAAATGATAGTTATAAAGTAGTTCATAGATATCATAAAACGATGAAATAGTCCCAAAGATCAACAAAATAAATCTATTTGAGTAAATTTTCCACATAAATATATAAATAACCCAGATTTGAGCCCTTGAACCCCATACCCATGAACAAATATAATTGTCCTCTGTAAGTGGATTAAAGACAGTTCAAAACCCACACAAGTATACTTATATCTTCTCAAAAATATTATAAAAATTAAAAAGAAAATACTGTTCAAAATTATCAAAATAAATTCCTTTCCAAAATTAATAAAGAGAAAGTAATGCAAAGTACGAGGAACGCTTCTTGAAGAAAGATGCCTGAACAAATGAGTAATGTTCATGGAGTTGAGAATAATAATATTCATTGATTGTCATTTCAGGAATGTCAACGACGAATTAGTAAACTAGATATACATCGATAATTTGAATAAACTGAACCAAAGGATAAAACAAAAGTTTTAAAAAAGCCTAGTAAAAATTAATAATTATTTCAACAGTAAATGAATGATTATTTAGCCCCGTTTGGGGAAATACAATAACACTTACAATAAAAACTCAATTCATACGATGACATATGCCGTTCAAGGATTGAATGCTTCTTACAGTGATCACTACCCAACCTTTAGATTAGAAATAATGATTTTCACAAGTCAAGGTCAACCGAGTATAACACACTCTCACAGGTTAATGCGGCTCAAAAAAGAAGCAATATGTACTTAAACTGAAAAAAAACTAAATTATACAACATGAAATAAAACAACTATTTTGACCACAGAATAAAAATAAAATTAGCACAGGGTGCATGAATCGGAAACAAGACATATACTCGTACATTATAATGTATGTTAACATTAAAACAAACAGAAGCAATGACACACAGAATGTTCAATATGTCCCTACATGAACTGCCCACCACCCTTTGGAGAAGGAGGTAACAATCACAAATGTAACGGGAGATGAACAAGCAAAACTGCGTAACGCGCAAAGACAATCCACTGAACCCTAACAAACAAGGAGCCAGCAACCTCATGAGACACCACATGAACAGTCATAATCATTGAACAATAATGTTTTAACAATAAAGTCAGAAAACCATTAAATTGCATTCTCCAATTTCCAACTTAGAACCTGTAATAACGTAATCTAGTGATAATATGAAACAACCTCACCTAAGTGGAGAAATTATAAATAAACCTTGTCGCTTTGAACTGTGTTAGCAGAACAAAAAGTTATGGATACAACTACACAGGGACACTCTGAATGATATATCTGTAATCATACTTCAACTCCTCAACACGCTCATAAAAATCCATACTTTATTTAAAGAATCCAATAGAATAAATACAGTCTGTGAAACAAAGGGTCTATTGTGAAAAAAGGAATTTGAGAGTATCAGGAAACACACAACTGGAGATACGAATATGTTGTGAAACAAATTGAAACAGTAATTCAATAAAATAAGTGGATGCAAAAGAACAAGCAGAAAGGTTTAATCATCAAACTTAACTTCAAAATTGTAAAACAACAGAAACATAAATAAGAAACCAGACAGAAATAACAGGAAAACACTCCAAAAGATCTTAACACAACATAAAACTTATAGTTTTACCTTATTCGATCTTCAAAACTCTTTACGAGGAGTTAATGAATGTTCACCAAGCATTCTTGATCATTTTCTTCAATTCCTCAGCCTCAATTGTTTGATGGAAGTAAGTTTTATAAACGCCCTTATGACTCTGGAAACAAATCAAGTGCTTTGTTACCATCAAATGGAAATGCGAAAGAATGAATTTTTGATGTGAAGGGTTTTGCACAGATAATGAATACAACAAATGACAGTATGTGGGCTAAATTCACTCTATTGTAGAGCAACTTGCTAATTAACATTTCTTAGAAAGTCACGATTAACCGTAATTTAATCAAAAATTTCTTGATGAAATGTCATTTATATTTGTGAATCTGCTTAAACCACTAATCCTCCAACTTCTCACTTAAATAAATACAATGTACAAGACATACAACAACAATTCACCAATCCTGACATTAAAGATACGAAATAATTAGACGTAAAAAGAATAAAGAAAATAAACCACAGGATAAACAATTAGGTATATAATCAGTCTCAAATACTCAGTGAAGGCTTTGGTCTGAAGAATATCATTAAAGAGCCAACAAATCCTCCTCTACCGCAAAATTCAATCAAAAGTAATGAAACAAGAAAAGCATCAATAAAGAAAACCTATGGAAGACTGAAAAAAAAAATACCATCAACAATAGCAGGGAAAAGATTTTCAACAATCTAAGATTAATTGATAAATAAAGGAGTAAATACAGGTGAAATTACATTTCATCAGTTATTAAGGACTAATTAAATTACCTTTCTCTAAAAAAACAAATTAAAAAAAAACATGATGAGATGGTAAGTTTTTCATGATTAAATTTGATCATAATAAAAGAAGATTTGGGGATATGATCGTGAGAATACTCGTGGGAGCAGAAACAATATTCAACGGGGGAAGAGTTGTGTCAAAGATAAGAAAGTAGGTCATACGATGACATGAAGTAGATAAAGTCAAAGATCAACAAAAAAACTTAATGAAGTAAATTTCCATAAATAGAAATAACCCAGACTTTGACCTCGAAATCCCGATACCCATTACAATTTGATAATGTCTCGCTTTGATGAATGGCTAAGACAGTTCAAAACCTCCAGAAGTATATTGTAGATACTTCTCAAAAATAATTATAAAGATTATAAAAGACATAATGTTTCAAAATTATAACAAATAATCCTTTCAAATTAATAAGAAAATGAAATGCAAAGACGAGGGTGATATCCTTTTTCTTGAATAGAAGAGTCGTGAACAAATGAGGAATGTCTGGATGATGAAAATCTATATCATGGTGTCATGTTCAGGGAAATGCAACACAATAAGATAACAATAATGAAATGAAATAAACCTGAACTCAGAAAAACATAGTTTTCAACAAAAGCCTATAAATTAAATAATTATTTTACATAAAAAAAAAAAAAAGAAAAAATGAAATAATTTTTACCGTTGGAAAATACAAAACATAACAACAAATAGAATCTGCCAAACTAACGATAATTCATATGTTCAGGAGGAAAACCTGCTGCTTAAAGAGCCCTTACTCCACTTTAGATTAGATAATAATATCACACAAAGCAAGGCCAACCCGATACAACATCTCACAGGTTTAATGCCTTCAAAAAGAGACAGCAATTCGGTTAACTTAAACTAAAAAAAACTAATTTACAACATGAAGAATAAACAACTATGTTGATACACAGAAGTAAAAATAATGCAAGAGCGAGGTGCATGAAGTGTGGAACATAGCCGAAATAGTACTATAAATGGTATAACATTCTTACAAACATGAAGTCAATGAACACTACAGAAGTTCCATTATTGGTCCATGAACCTCACCACTCCTATGGTAGGGAATGGGGTAAACAATTCACAAAGGAACGAGAGATGAACAACAAAACAAGCGGACTCGCGCAAGACATCCACGGGATCTTCCCTAACAACAGGACACAAACGCCTCATGAGGACACCACATGAACATTCAGTAATGTCATTGAACAGTCATGTATTCAATAGTAAGTCAAAACCATTTATAATGTGCATTGCCAATTTCAACTTTATGGCAACCTTAAATAACGTAATCCTGAGTATAAGGATAGGACATTAGGCATCACCCAAATTGAGAAAATAATAAACCTCTTGATATGTGTTATAAGAAACCAAAAAGGTACGATAGCAACTAAACAAGGACATTTCCTTGTATTGTATTTATCTACAAATAACTTACTCCTCACGCCAATAAAACCCATAATTATTTTATCAAGTAAATCAATAGATAAAATAAATTTGGAGAACAATTGGCAGTTGTGGCATAAAAGGAATTTAGAGGAATGAAACACACAACTGAATATCAATATATAGTTGAAACAGAAGAATACTAAATGAATTTCAATAAAATGTGGCAAAAGAACAAGCAAGAGTTAAAATGCTCTAAGACAAGTTAAAGTTTAAAAACAACAAGAAACATAAATAAGAAAACAGAAACTAACAGGTAAAGTTTGAAAGAAAACAAGAGAAAATTTAAACATTTTAAAAACGCCTCCGCAAATACTCAGTTCCTGAGAGAAAGCACTTCAATAACTCAAAAGATAAAAATTTAATCAAATACGAAGCAAAACTCAAGATAAGGACATTAGAAACGAGATGAAAAGAATTCACCATCGAAAGATAAACCTCCCTGATATGTTGTAAGCCTCCAAAACAATGAAACTGCCAAATAAAAACAAGCAGTCCATCCAACAGAACAACCACAAATCAGTAAAAAGTATTGAACAAATATCAATGAGCCTGTCGTCCGACACATGTAAATTAACTCCAATAATTTCGAACCAAAAGATGGCATCGATTAGCCAAGATAATTCAGATTATTTTGAACCATTGAAATATGGAAAGTGAAATGAAAAGTATCTATTGATTAGCTAAACTCCCACGTATTAGGCTATTTGCATGGGGAAATAGAGAAGAAAAGGAAAGACAATTATAAGGCTTTAAGTAAGGCTTGGTCGGTGTTGTCTTCCAAAGACCCACCACCATTATAAATAAGACTATGTTGAGTAAAGAAGGCCGAACACAATGTTTATGAAATCACCATTTAGACCTATAAGAATATGAAAATAATGCATAAATGCAAACAAAAGATATGATCCCATGATAAATGAGTTAAATCTCGATCTCCATTATGAAAATGAAAATAACAATCATAAATGACATGAGAATTTGTTGTGAAGAATATAAGAATACATATATTCATAACGATAAAACAATGTCAATAAGAACACTGGTAAGTTGAAGAATATATGTCTTCTCTTCTTTCAAGATATAACAATGTCCGAATATAGAAAGTTATAATAATATTACAGATTTTAATTAATATAAGAAGAAAGCACAACTCAGTTAATTTTCACAGCATGATCGCCCGCTTATCCACATACAACTCATCGCAGAATAAGCTCTTATACTGAACTATAATACAGGTTAACATCAAGAAAAAAAAAAGTATATATAATTGGATGCGGAAGAAAACGATAAAAGTCATCTGGAGCAAACAAGATTAATCAATATTCGAAATTGTAACTATGAAAAACAGGGAGAACCAAAAAATTTTATATATCCAAAACACTACTAAAATAACGAGGTGATCACAATGAAATCATAAAAGTAGGGTTTCTCCAAAAGATTGAAGCTAAAGATTACGTCAGGAATGTCATCAAACTCTCAGTAATGGTATAATCATGATTGATTGATGGCTTATAACGATGGAATATAGAACAATCAAATTCTTGGAGCGCATACCAAAACCACAATTGTTAAACAATAATGGAACCAAAAGTGTATACCTCATAAAAACCATATACAGTCACTTGAAACCGCAATCAAGATAATCCTAGATTTCTCAACACGAAAAAATACTACCAGAATTCGACTTGACAATTTCCAAAAATAAATACAATGTTTTATAAGGACCGAGTGGAAAATAGATAAACAGAATGGGATTTCCTTCCCCATACATATAGGTGAAGAATTTTCTGGAAGTAGAACAATAAACCAAAGCAAAGAATTAAGACATCAATAGAATAAAGAATGAATGAAAAACTCTACTGGTAAGTTCACAATCTAAACAAAAGACCTAAGATTCAACGCTATCTGCCGTAGGGAAAGATAGCAGGTAGCTAAAGGATAAAATGCTCAAAAGATCCATAATACAAGCAATAAAATACATAAAAAGCAAACTCAAATCCCCCAGAAGCAAATAATTCAAATTCTCCAGATCATGGTCAAAATTTTAATATTTTTTTTATATGAAATAATAAAGTGCAGAACATCTGAAGTATCTATATGTTTTTATGTGTTTATTTTTTTTTTTTTTTTTTTTTTTTTTTTTTTTTTTTATTTTTTTTTTTTTTTTTGTTTTTTTTTTTTTTTTTTTTTTTTTATTTTTTTTTTTTTTGTTGTAGATACAGTCATGTGTACAAACACACTAAAAAGAACTACTAAGTAATGCTATAAAGAACAGACGGAAATAAAACAGAAAAAAAAGCTTGAAATAAATCAAACAACTTATTGAAAATCACCAAAGTTCCTTGTTGTGAAATTTTCATTCATAAGCACCAACACAAACATCTACACTCTGGTAAAGATTCTCTGAAAGTTTGATCGTGTCATTACTTGCAAACGAATTTTTGCAAGCTAGTAAAGTCATCTGTATGTTTTTTGATATTTTATTATTAGTGTTTGTTCGTAATGCACGTAGTAAAGAAATTCTGCAGAGCACAGTTTCATTGAAATTTTTGAACTGTCGCAATCAGAGGCCATAGAGCTCTACAGCCGCCGATAAATTTAGTCAAAGGCAAAGCAATATGTACAATCAGGGAGTCGACGAACCCTATTTTGAGTAATTTGAATCGGATCGTTCAACTCAAGGGAAATATTATGGTCTGGCGCCCACTGATTAATTTGGGGCGAGATGACCTGCAACTAGGTTTTTTTTGTTTTCTGTAATCACTAAAATATCGCAGAGCAACAGTTATCATGGAATATTTACGTCGCATATCAAGCCTATGGAGTCCTTTCAGCGCATAAAATTTGAAGGTCAAGCAAAGGTAAGTCACTGTCGCAAAATCAGGGAGTCGATGAAAACCTTATTTTGAATAATTGATCGATCGTCTTCAACTCATGTGAAATAATCATGTCGCCTCCTGATTAATTGGGTGCGATTGGCTGACCTTCAGTTATCATAAGGCAAACTATTACCCAAGGTCAAATTTTCAATTTTAGGACCAATTCGGTATCCTCAAATTGAACACCTCGTGAGTCTCTTAGAATATGCTCAAGCTTGAGACATATGACGTCATTGGTGACGGGATAGCCAACGCAATATTTCAATGGTTCTCTGAGAACGAGCTCATCGAATCTCTGTAGGCAAGATATCCTTCAGGAGTCGCCTCCTGTGATAGCAGCTCGTCACCTCAGTGACCTAAAGAAGTCACACGTGTCCACTTTTCGGCAAGATAACGGATGCACCGCGGGTGACATTGTATTGTATAGTTGACACAAAAGTTGAAGCTGTTGATGATGACTCTTGTTGACTTGAAATATGAAATTTACACTATATCATTTAGTGATGAGAATGGAAGGTCTGCTAGTCACGTTTATTCCTGATATAATGGGACACAAAGCATACCTACTGTCAAGAAATGAATTTAAGATATGCAAAGCAAAAATTTTGACGAATTCACCTTAAAGCACATTTGGGATTGTGATTATATAAAGTCGAATGGATTAAAATAGATTTAACTACAAAGAAGAAATGAAATAGATCTTTTTGGTGTTCTAATCATTGTGCTAACAGAAAGAAATTGTTATGATAATGAGTGTATTTAGGCAATATCTCCAATCTAATGCAGAAGAGATGTGTGAATAGAACACCAAAAACCACAAAATCTGTATCTTACGATTAAAAGCAACACGTAAACCTGAACAAAACAACTTACTACGCTAGAATTGGGTTTGGAAGAACATGATACCTAGCCATTTAATACCAGATGGAAATACGCCCTAATAGAAGATAAACTGAGTGAGATCAAGTAAACAACTTTGGTCTTGGTTGGAACATGTTTATACCACAAAGATGAAACTGAATGGGAAGAATGAGAGCTGAAGCACTACAATCCTTACAAAATGGGTAAAGCAATTGTAAAATAACCCATTTTGGAGATGGTACTTTAAAATCTTATAAATCACACGATGACCTGAGTGACAAAGGAACATAAAGCAATAAAGTGATACTTCTCATACATTGAAAGAAGGAAAAGTGAGAAGTGATACATATTTCTTGAAATCTGAATGAGGAATTAAACAGATAACGTGTAGATTAGCTCACTTTTTGCTAATACATGAGTTCGAATGCCAAATAGGGTATAGTTAATCCACATTCTTAAAAACTGTCATCTGCATCAATATAAAGCCTGTTCATTATGTTAATACATACAAAAAGGAGCCAGTAGAATGATTTTGCTCACAAGATAGCAGGACAAACTTGAACGAATATCGGCCACTTAAAATTAAATCTAAGAACCAAGTGAAGAATATATTAATAAGAAGATGAGTGGAGGATGTCCCATTTTAATCTTATCTGGTAGGTGGCGGAATTGACGGTGGTATCTCAGCACGTAAAACTGCAATGGAGCGCTAAATACAACTCAAAAAAGTTGGAAAGCAATCACAAAGATGAGACAATTGTGAAGGGTGTAAACAGATTGCGAAAACTTGAAAGCCTTCCGATGGGATGTTAGTTTGGATATGTTCCTCTATCACACAAGCTGGTGTTAAAATTACAAATGTAAGGATTGTATCTTCATCATAAATAAATGACATTGAGATGGTTTAAATATTGAAAGAAAACAACATCCTAAGTATAGAACTGCCATAATTTAAAAAAATTTAAAATTCATAATGTGTATGTTGAGAGTAATTACAACTTGTCTCAATATAACAAAATATACTATGAGATTTTAAGAAAGATAATTATGGGAACATTCTTATGGGTTTGCATTAAACACAGCCAAAATATTATTATAGTT
>CM068954.1:93509562-93522676 GCA_035128595.1 Eptatretus atami
GGGGGGCATTGGGCTTTGAGTCGAAGGATAGTGTTTGACTCATGATTGTATAACTTTCATGCCAACTGTTTTATCTTTCTGACGTTTCTTCGTGCGAGTCAGCACTTCGTGATTTATTTTCGGTCGAGGCTTTTGTAATTCCAGGTGAAAATATTACTTCGTCGTTCAGGGCTGGTTCGCAAGGCTTGCCCTTCAGGGCTCTCTTTCTGAACTGCCATTGGCTCAATTATGTTAAACATTCATGTTAAACAATTATGTTAAATAAACAATTTAACATGTTAAACAATTATGTTAAATAAACAATTATGTTAAACATTATGTTGATCCAATCATTTTTGCTAACTTAATAATTTTTAAATTTTTTTTGTTAATGCTCATTTTTATTGTCCCCACACTTTTTGAAAGAAAATAACAGGGTGATATTGTAATTGGTTCCATCTGTCTGTCCGTCCTTCACACTGTCTCCTCCTAAACGGTTGTGCAGAAATTTATCAAAAATGGTAGTTATGATTACCACATGGCATGAAGGTGCAAGAGCAGTGTCATTTTAGCCCCGCTACCTGAGATCAAAAAACGTAATTACAGGAACATTTTTAGTCCCCTACCGGTTTCACCAGAGGGGACGATTAGTTTGCTCTCTGTCCGTCCGTCCCGCCTGTGGTTTTTCAGACTTTTTTCCCCATACTCTTTAACATATTCAACTGAAACTTGGGACATGGCTTTATGATGATAAGTTACAGAACAAGTTGCAGGGCGTTTCGTCAATTTTTCACGGAGTTATGCCTTTTTGACTGAGAAAATATCACATCGGTAGGGGACATGTATTACAAAGCAGTTCTCGCTCTTGTTGAACATCTTTTGATGGAATTTTGTAGATGCAATCAACATTGGTGGACGCATTAAATATGTCACTAATTTTTGGATTTGACCCCCAGTTCATGCCCCAGGGGGGTGGGGTATTGTTGTCACAGAGGTCAAAATGGGGGGAAATTTTTTAATCAAAATTTGATATTGGGTCATTCCGAGTCAAACTTTTTGCCATCTTTCAACTTTGCTTTAGGCAGGAAGCGTGGGGATTTGCGATGGTGCACCATCGACTTTACTCGAGTTTTATTTTATTTTAGCAGTTTTTAACCTTGGTTGTTTTTTCATTTCTTCCTTCCCCCAAATTTTTTTCCTGAATGAGGATATTAAGAGATGGGCAAGAGTAAAGGATATTGGCAAAAAGACACGAGATGTACATCTGTCTGCATTAGTTGGGACATGTGCTAAGGAGGAGGAGGGGATGTGGTCAGGCAGGTCTTTCATATGGATTCAGTTGACAGGAAGAAAAGGTGCAGACCAAAATTGAGGTGAAAGGAAGTGGTGGGGTGGGAAATAAGGAAAGTGCAGGTGCACAGAGAGCATTCTCAGAGAGGGATAGAGGGGTGTGGTGGGATTAATTGGGGCCATTTAATACAAGGGACTTGGGCCGAGGAGGAAGCCTCTTGACCCACCATGCCTGCACTTTGTCAACACCATTGTAATTCAATCTATCAGTTATTATCCCCCGCCAACCAACGAAGTTGGCGGGGGATATAGAAATGGGCTCCGTCCGTCCGTCCGTCACATTTCGTTTCCGGAGCTTAACTACAAATCCCCTCAAGATATAACGAAATTTGGTACACAGATCAAGCAAGTGATGAACTGGTGCCTTTTGATATTTTCTAATTGATAGGTCACACGGTTTGGCAGCCATGTTGGATTCAAGAAAATATTAAATAATGTTTTCTCTTGAATCACATAACCTAACGAAGCGAAAATTTGCAACTATCATCTCCCATCATGTCTGCATACATAGTAAAAATTATGACATCACAAGTCACACTGGTTTGGTGGCCATCTTGGATAGAAAAACACACCTCATCCGATTAACACGAAACTTCACACACGATTCTCACTGGAGGATTGGAGGCAGAATCTAAATTTATGATGTCATAGGTCACATGGTTCGTCAGCCATCTTGGATTGAAAATTAATAAATTTTTTAAATCTTCTTCTCCAGAATGGCTGGACAGATTGAGGCAAAATTTCACACACACTTTCCCCAAGACATCCTTTCAGAAGTTTGTTAATTTCTAATTGATAGGTCACATGGTTTGGTGGCCATATTGAATTTACCCTAAAACCTTCAAACATCTTCTTCTCCAGAACACTGGTCAGATCAAGGGGAAACTTCACATACATATTGCACACGCATTGGGAATATAAGTTTGTTAATCCTCATTTACTATGGCGGGGGATATCGAAGACTTTGTCTTCAACGGATGATAGTTTTACTTAATCTCACTGGGGTTGGGGGAAGGAGTGGGGAACGAAATCTATGTGGACACAACCATGTCTGACATGACTGTGAAACACATTTGGAGATAAATGTTTTACAGCCAATCAAACAGGCATCTCTGCCACCACAGTAGTGACGAAAAAATTCAATTACCTACGTTAACTACATATATTGATGCTTTTTATTTTCATACAAAGAGATGATGTCAAAACTTCATTAACGACCAAATGTAGTTATTCGCACTTTTGGAAGTTTGAGTTTAGTCTCTTTTACAAACTCGGAAGTGTGTGCAAGTAGTAAAAAAAAAAAAACACAGCACAATCGTTGTTGTTATCCCTGATAGCACACCGACGTTGGGCTAGCATTGGCAATAGATTGGCAAAGGTCAGAACGGTCGCAAGCACATTTCAAACATCGGTCCAACATCAGAAATATGGTGCAAAAGCCATCTGACATTGCACCAACGTTGTCCCGGCAGACAGATTACATTAGGCCAACGTCTTTAACAAACGTTGGTCCAACGTCGGTGTGGTATCTGAATGTGGATAAAACAACTAAAAAAAATAAAATAAAAAAAACTCAATCAGTGGTGCTGAAGAGCATCAGCCACATAACCAAATTCTATGGAAATTATGGTTGTTATGAAAGGTGTTGGGCTGATGATATCCTCATGTATGAACTAATTGAATCTCACATTGATGCAAAAAGAAGATCCCTCCTCCCAGCACTTATTGATTATTTCACCCTAGTAGTTCATCATATGATATTGAATGTATCTTTGCAAGACACTCCAATAACGTAACTTCAGAAAAAAAATTACATTCAGTATATTAAATCCAGATAGCCTATATATACTGGGCTTTCAGCACATCAGCCTGAAAGTGTTACGGTTTTTGCTGATGAAGAAATCTTAAACCTTTCCAAAAAAAACAAATAAAGACCCCACATTGTCGATCATGCCCACCCCCTTTAGGGTGGTCACTCCTAATTCTGTCTGTGAGATATTCATTTGGGGTCTTTCTCCAGGTGTGGACGATGGCGCAGACATACCTCGTGAGATGCTTGTCGGAATCTACGAGCGCATCAGGGAATGTGAACTGAAAACCAATGAGGATCACGTTTCTCAGGTCACCAAGCTTGAGAAGTCTTTGGTCGGCAAGAAGCCGGTGTGTGGAGACTTGCCCCCGTGTGGTGTCTGTTTCAGAGGATATAATGATTCTTTTTTGTTTGTTTGGTAACCCTCTTTACGTCACCTCACCTGCTTTATCTCTTTGTGTAAAGATCTCTCCTGCCTTCCATCTCAGACTATCCTTATCTGTTGATCTTTATGAAGTAAGCATGGAAAGCATGTGTCTCCACTTTCACTTCTGATGTTATCAATGGAGGGAGGAGATGTTCCTCAAATCATTTCTATTCACATGCCTTTGTGTCAGGCCCTGTCCTTGACCCACCGTCGGCTCGTTTGCTACTGCCGCCTTTTTGAAGTGCCCGACCCAACAAAGCCACAAAAGTTGGGTCTTCACCAGCGTGAGATCTTCTTGTTTAACGACCTGTTGGTGGTAAGAACTTTATCCTAATACTGATCTCTGAGCAGTAGACAGATACTTTGGTGCTTTCACAGCTCAGTCAATATTTTCGTATTTGCAAAATTAGGTCAGCGGGACTTTGGCACTTCCACACCAGGTGACCAAGATTTTTCAACGGAAGAAGAACTCGGTGGTGTACAGCTTCCGACAAGCGTTTAACCTGTACGGCATGCAAGTGGACACATTTGAGAACCAGTGTAAGTCTTCCTTTCCTTATGTGACTGAAATTAAGTTCTGCCTCTTTTGCATCGGTGGGTTCATGTTAAAGAGCCCCTCACCCCAACATCCAACCCCTGCCACCACCCCCTCCCCCTCATTCCCTTACAACCCCCCACCCCCACCCCCATGTTCTCATTTGCAGGGAATAGTGCCTGGTCAAATACAATTCCATCAGGAAATTGTTTTATTTTATCTCCTGTTTTCTAATTGGTTGAACAAGTGAAAGCTGACCTCATTGACCAATCAAAGATGGCATTTACAGCCATGTCAGTGATGCATAATCCAATAATGCAATGCAATAAATTATCGGTGCTTCGTTGTCATCCTATTATAACTTTTGGGCCATAAAGACAATTTGAAGGTGAATATGACTGACAGCTGAGCTATGGATAAGGATAAATGCTGTCTCTCCTCTCTCTCTCTCTCTCTCTCTCTCTCTCTCTCTCTATCTCTCTCTCTCTCCTCTCTCTCTCTCTCTCTCTCTCTCTCTCTCTCTCTCTCTCTCTCTCTCTCTCTCTCTCTCTCTCTCTCTCTCTCTCCTCTCTCTCTCTCTCTCTCTCTCCTCTCTTCTCTCTCTCTCTCTCTCTCTCTCTCTCTCTCTCTCTCTCTCTCTCTCTCTCTCTCTCTCTCTCTCTCTCTCTCTCTCTCTCTCTCTCTCTCTCGTTCTCTATCTCTCTCTCTCTCTCTCTCTCTCTCTCTCTCCTTCATTGTATCCCTTCCTTATTCTCCATCCTCTAGCATTGGATTGGTGCTTGCATCTTAAATACCTTTCTGCTGTCTGTTTCCTCACTTCCTTCTCTTTGTGTTCTCCATTGCTTTAAAAAAAAGTTTTATTCATTTATTTACAGCGATCTAATGCTGATGGAGGTGCTTACACATGTGTGACATGTAGCACAAGTACATTAGGAGACAAAGAGTTTCAGTGTTGCTTGGTGGTTTTGTCCTCGGGACATCATTTTGTTTTATTGTGTTCTTGAATTAAGTATTCAACTGAAAAAAAATTCATCTTTTTTATCATTGTGTTCTTGAATTAACCGTTCAACTGAAAAATTCACCCTTTCTCTTTACTTTCCTCCCGTTTTGTCCAGTTTATCCCCATGGTATTAAGATTCTGTCTGCGATGCCACGTTCTGACACACGTCTTCTCGTGCTGTTCAACGCACCCAATGCACAGGACCGCCGAAAGTTCCTCGAGGACCTGCGAGAATCCATCGCTGAGGTCCAGGACATGGAGAAATACCGCATAGAGTGTGAGTACATGTACTTACCACTTTTGTCAACATTGTTATATTCCTTATCCTTACCATACCGCCTGTTTCCAGCAAATGTTCACATTCATTCATTGTAATGGAAAACAATAATTCGAGCAAAACAAAGTTAAATACCAACAAAACTTTGAAACCAAGGTGGCTGCATAGCGGTCTCGAAACGGTTTAATTCTGGGTTCAATCCAAGGAGCAATCACATCCAACGAAAACTTTCATCTGGAGTACTGATAGCACTTAGCACTGTATCTTAGAGCTGTGGTTCCCAACCTATGGTCTGCAGAACCCTTGAGGTCCACGAGGGCATTGGCGGGGCTCTGCGGGGAAACGAAAGAGCAGCATTAGCCTCCTCATCCCATGAAATGATATGGCATGCTACGACTAGCCGTATATCAGAAGCAACTCTTGGTGGAAGGCCGTGGTTCATCTTGCTTGCATTTTAGTGGTGGCTGGGAGCTATAAGCAATGGATTGTTGGCTAAAAATGAGTTGATTGAAGAGGTAAGCGAGTGAAAATAATGATAGTCATTTTAATCATTACGGCAAAATTTCGGGAGGGGGAGTTTGAAAGGGGTCCACACACTAAAAACATGTTTGGGCAGCCACTGTGGTTGGCTCGCAATGATCTGTGAATCATTATCTTAACTATATTATACAAGTTATGTATGTGTGAAGTATCCTACATAATAATACGCTTATTCTGTTTGTTTGTTTCTCTGTTTGTTGATCCGACGATTTTCTCTTAAACTACTCACCCAGGGAACCGTAAAACCCATTTCATGATAAAGGTGGTTGAGGATTGAGGACTTGGGTTTGGGGGAGGGAGCTTGAGGACTTGGGGTTGGAGGGTGGGGGTGTTCAGACTTGGGGTTGGGAGGGTGGGGGTGTTCAGGACTTGGGGTTGGGTTGGGGGGGCTGTTGAGTACTTTCGGTTAGTTTAAAGACTTGTAGTGGAGAGGGTATTTGAAGGCAGGGTGGGGAGGGGTGTGAAGACTTGGGGTTAGTTTAAACACTTGTAGTTGGGAGGGTATGGAACTTCAACGCAGGAGGCCATTAAGTGCATCAAAGCCTGCGTTATTGTTACCAACCTATGGTTGTCCATCCATGATTTTTCCTTTATAAATACTGAGCACAAGCATGGAAGCAGCAGATACCATTTTTGAAGTCTTTAGTATGACTCGGTCGAGGTTCGAACCACTGACATCCCAGACTCATAGCGGACACTCTAACCATTACGCCGCCGAGGCCAGTCAGATCACTACCCCCAAAAGCTTCTTCTTCTCCTTCTTCGTCCTGGGATAATCTTCAAAGGGCTCCTAAAGCCTAATCACAAAGATGATTATCACTTTTCATCAACTGATCAACTCATCAATTCATCCTTACGAGTCAACAACTAAAGTGTCTCTCGCTGGTAGATCAGAACAGACCAATGAAGTGTTCAATCGAATATTTCTGCGCATGATATTTTGGAGGTTACTGTAATGAGCATCATTAAATTATGGTGCACAGTAACTGAATTCCTAATTAACTAACAAAATATAACCTCATATCACTTGACAGTCATTGGAAAACAGTTGAATGCGGTTGAAGGATAAACAAGCAGTGAAAAATGCAAAAGCTGAATTATGTTTTCATTTCTCTTGCAAAAAAGAAATCAATGCAATTATAAAACAATATTTTAATGAGTGCAAATGCACTACGTCTCTTTTTATTTATTTTCTTTCCCGTATTTCTCTCCCGTGTACTTCATCTTCCTCTGCTCTATCCTCCCAGCGGAATTGGAGAAGCAGCAAGGTGCCGTCCGACCAGCTCAACCCCATCGTGGTAGCATGAGAAAAGAGGGAAGAAACGGAATGACCACCACAGCCAGCTTGGATGACGGTTGCACCACCACCGCGGGAGAGTGTCTGAGACGCGGCACACTCAGCAGCTCTTTACGAGACCTCTCTGAAATCGGTACATCTTGTGTGATTTGGTGCTCTAAATTATGGGGCCTCCGTCGTACATTTCTGATACATTTGGTCATGGATGTCAGATCTGAATGGAACAAATTTATGGTAAAACATTTTGGTCATGGCCAGTTAATACTCAGTTATGAACAGACATGCCAGACTTCTGCCAGTTGGCAGATTTACACTTTTATATTTTTCCAATTTTGTCAACACTTTAATTTGAACAAAATACCCCGATGCCCCCTTCACCTTCCTTTTGCTTGCACCATGATGGTATGAACCAGAGCTGTTTGAAGGATTATTTCATCTGAATGCATTATCTTATTTAATAGTTAATTTCTTCAATTTTAATTTATTTTGAATTCCCTTTTATGTTTTTTTTTATACAAGGATCTAGGCTCATGAAGGGAGCTGAACGACAAAGCGCAGCAGGTTCACAAACTACCAAGCGGTATTGGGGGAGGGGGGGTGGATACACATTCACAAGAAGGAAAGACGGAATAACACAAAAACGAGTTACAAAATAGAGGAACATGATGGGAATGAATCAGCACGTATAGAAGAGATTACGGATCTGGTACATGCATAATTATTTATTTTCTCCCCTTATGGAACTAAATATCCACTGACGTGTTTGTTATGGTATACTCTTACAAGGCTAAATGATGATGGAACGAAGGTACACATAGCCGGACTTGTTCGGGTGCACATTCAATTATATTGTCCAAAATGTGTTTAATTCATCGTTGCTTAATCAGGCCAGGGCAAAATAAGCAGGCCCAAGATGAGATCAATCGCACAACTCTATCATGCTGATGACACTGACGCACTAAACCAATATATTCGGCTTTCTAAGCCAGTATGGCTTGAAACATAAATTGTTATTGCTGGGAGTTATTAAGTATTATTATTATTATCCATAATAGTATGGTAATGTTATTATTATTAATAATAATATGCCATTATTGTGACACTTTTTTTCTCAAAGACAACGGCACCAATAAATGTGAAACTTCTCAGGGTCTTCAGCTCTGGGACATACTGTATATCCTCCTCTGAAAATGACTATTCCAAAGGCTTGGTGGCCATCTTGATGTTATGAATTTTTTGCAAAGAAAATTGAAAGATCTTCTTCTCCCGAACCGCAGAACCGATCGATACTAAACTTCAGATACATCATCGACAGGCCAGGACCTTCAAATTTGTGTAGTGAAATTGTCGCTTTGAAATAAAATGGCTGGCACGGGCTAATCAAAATTGACTGTTTTTTTTGACATCCCAATGTTGATGTATTTCGATAGAATAAACTGGGATATGTTAGTGATCGGTTCGAGTGATTATGATCTGAACATTTGTGACGATATCACGTGAATCCTTCCTGAGCAACCAAGATGGTATCCAGAGCAACTGAGACATTAATGCCTATTTCAACAATAAAAACATCTATTTATAGGTTTGTGACGTTGCTGGTTGAAAAAAACACTACATTTTAGGGTTTATCATTGTTCCTTCTTTATACTCCAGCTGTTACTGTTTGGAAATGCCTGGTGTTGGCTTGATGGTTAAGGTGGCTGCCTGAAGATCTTAGGGTCTTGAGTTCAAGCTCCTGTTTTTTACCATTGAATTAACACCAGGTGGGGGTGATTCAGCTTGTCATCCTTCTGAGATCAGCAAAATAAGCACCATCCATTGGGACCATACTCCATGCAGAGCGTTGGTGCTGCCTAAGCAGTCTCCTGGGCTGTTGGGCACAATTCTGGATGGGTCGCCACTCCGATACAGGATACCGGCATGCTGGCACTCATTTTGCTGACCTCAAAAAGATGACGGGGAGAGTCAACCTCACCTCATTTTTATTCAATAGCTGAGCAGGATTTGAACTCAGGATCCTAGGATCCCAAACCCACCACCCTAACCATTAAGCCAACACCAGGCATAAAATAAACACCAGTGTACTGGTATTAGAGGGAACTGCATCAGCAGCACAGCTATGCCCCTCAGAAAATGATACAACCAGCAGCCACAGGCTGCATACAATAACTAGCTACTGCTTGGAAGCTATGGTACTTGCTGGCAACTAATAGCAACTCTAATTTCTTATTGCAAATTAAAGGGCGGTTCAAATTTGATCTCGACTTTTGTTTTGAATCGGCAGAGCAATGTACATAAAAACAATACTTTTTCAGGGAGTTTTTATTTCCGGTGTTGCTAGCCACCGCCCATCTTGTGTTTGCTGCTAAAGTAAAGATGATGGCAAGTGAGGTAGCAAAGAGGGTGGAACAGCAAATTATTCTGAAATTTATGGTCAACGAAAGCAAGCCTATTAAAATTTCAACAATTGGCTGCACCGTGCACAGTGTGATGATAATTGCCAATCAAGGACATCCATATTGAAGATCACCTTGAGGGGAAGACGATGTTGACGAATGAGTCAAATAAGAATGATGGCCTGCACTGGATGCATACATACACTTCCTCAATAATTACGCACTTATTGTGTACAGAAACTTGTATTCCGACGGGAAATTTGTTTGTCCAAAGCTGGAGAATACTTTGCAAAGTTTTTATCAGCGTTGTGTTTGTAATATGCATTTGAGGTGAGCTTTGTGAATAAGCCAATGTCCAGATGGAATTTGAAGCACCTTTGTAGTAAGTCAATTATTCTGGAAGCAGCAAGTCGGTCGACCCACAACCTTGAAACAGCACACAGCACGGAGTACTGAGCATAGGAGTGGCAATGGGAGAAAGATCGACGGCTAACATCGATCCCATTTGAGCAACCAGTGACAGGACGTAACTCAGCGTGACGGTGTGCTGTTAGTTCGCCTGCCAAGCCTTGTTGATTCGCCTGTGTTTCTTGGTCTTCAAAGCAAGGCCTCACAGCTCACTTTCCCAGCTGACTGAGTTCATTAACCGTGCTTCCAACCACTTGTTCTTCCAACCACCTGCGTTTCCCAAATATCAACTGTCTCTAACTGTCCACTTTGTTGAACGAGTTGTATTTCCCAATTGCCAAATCTCATAAACCTAGACCACCTCCTTTGCTAAATTAATGGCTCTCCTGATTAACTTCTTGGCCAAATATACTGGTTAGTTCATGCCCATAGTTGCAATCAATTTCCACACAAGCTTACTAACACTTGTCCTTGTGCTATCCGCAGGCAAACGTGGACGGCGTGGTAGCTCTGGATCTTTAGACAGCAACATCGAAGTAAGTTGCATCATTAAGTATTACATCAGCATCACTATGGTCGCCACAACTATTTGTTTCGGTGAAATTTTATGAAATGAAGTGGTTAATTCATTCAGATGCAACACCGATGCATTTTATGTCCTTTCTATTCCATGGTGTGCCTTTACTTGCATTGCAATCTCTTCTTTCTATTTCCATCTCCCTTTTCATGATGCACTTGTCAGCAAAACTTTTATGTTTGCGATTAATGTTATTGTGCTTTCCAGCTTTAAAGCTGGCTGCTCCCCCGGTTCCCTTCGGAGCATATTTAATTAGCAATTTTGTTTTCTTGATGAGAACTCAAGTACAAAACAATTGCCTGAATAGTATTGGTGAATGCTTTGCAAAATCCATTGGAACATGGCAGTGTGTGTGTGTGTGTGTGTGTGTGGTGTGTGTGTGTGTGTGTTTTGTAACAGTATACATTGAAATCGCAACATAATCTCTTCTGTTATAAACAAACAAGGAAGAATGAATAAGGAAGTCGACAAATACAAAGAGGTGGGCGGATGAGCATACAAATGCACTTACTTTAGCCATGACGCAAGTCTCATCCACACACTTGATCCTGGAGCGCCCTCGGGTGGTCAACTTGCATTTTCCTGGATCACAATTATTGCATTGTGACAGCACCATGTCAAAAAAACGTTTCTTTTGCGCCTTAATATGCAGATACCAATGGTGCATCCTCACCCGCAATATTTCCTACCCACGTTAACCCTACCTAACCCAACCCTCTTACTTACACGTTGTTATGTTTCTTTCTCTCCTCCTTCATCTTTTCCTGTTCATTCATTCTATTGCTTGTTGAGTATCTGTATGACTCCACTGTCAGTACATTCGCTTTTCACCCTCTGTCTTCTTGCTCTTCAATGAGCCTAGATTCCATATACAAAAAAGTTACATATTCTAGAATCTAGATCAGTGTTTCTCAAGGTGGGGCGCACGCCCCACCGGTGGGGCGTGGAAATATTTTGGTGGGGCATGAGGTTCAGAATTAATGAATCAATATATGATCGCTTTCATAGCTTTGCCTTTTAAATACATATGTAGTATATACTGTACCGGGCGTAGTGGCGTGCGCCTGTAATCCGGCTACTCGGAGGCTTGGGTTGGAGGATCGCTTGAGGACGGGTGCTCTGCGCTGGCCGCGCTATGAAGGGTGTAGGGCAGCCCGGAATCATGGCAAACCCAATCCTTATCCCTGTGTCGTAAGAGGCGATCAGGGTTGCGTCAGGAAGGGCATCTGGCGTAAAACCTGTGCCAAATCAGTATGCGGATCATAACAGATTGATCCGCTGTGGCGACCTCTAACGGGAGCAGCCGAAAGACGAACAACATGTAGTATATACTGTAGTGTCTCCAATCATGGTGGGGCGTTCGATTTTTTTTGAAAATTAAAGTGGGGCGTGGGACAAAAAAGGTTGAGAAACACTGATCTAGATCTTCGAGGAATGCATGCAGATGATATCAGCTTCGAAGTGCGTGGATTTACAAGGGAACTATGTCCTAATTACCTCCACCACCAAAGGTGGAAGGAGGTTATATTTTCACCCCTGTCTTGTTTGTCTGTTTGTCTGTGTGCAGGATATTTCAAAAAGTTGTGGACGAATCCGGACGAAATTTGGTGGGCAGGTTCAGTGTGTGACAACGACGAACTGATTAGATTTCGGTGAAGATCCATTTCCGGATCCGGATAACATAATTTTTAGATTATGTTAGGTTATGTTAGATTATGGAGGATCTCTAAGTTTTACTCACGTTGTTGTTCTTCATCTTCCTCTTGTGGACTTTTTTGTTTCACAGCCTACAGTTGTCATTCGAAACTCCTGAAACTTGTCATATATATGTAAAAATACTCGCGCAGACAGTAACCATCTCCGATTTTGAAAATTCCTCCTAGAAAAAAATTATGACGTCAAAATATCTCCGCTAATGGAAATCGCCTAAAAAATTATCTCCGAAACTAGGCAAGCTTTTTGGATTCTGTTTGCGGGAATCGAACAGGGCATTAGCAGAGATGAATTACCGCACATATGATACATCACTATGACGTCATATCAATTTTTATGACGTCATTCCTATTTTTTGACATTTTTTGTTTCACAACCCAGAGTTTTCATCGGATCTTCGTGAAACTTGCCATGTATATGCAGAAAGCCCACGCGCAGGCAGTAACCACTCCGATTTTGGAAATTCTTCCTAGAAAAAAGTTGACGTCATAATATCGCTGCTAATGGAAATCGCCTATACCATTATCTCCGAAACTAGGCAAGCTGTTTGAATTTTGTTTGCGGGAATCAAGCCGGGCATTAGCACAGATAATTTATCGCAAACCTGATACATCACAATGACGTTCATATTTCGTTTTTATGACGTCATCATTAAGAGGACGAGGATCTTAGCTCATTTGAGCTTGTTTAATTGATTCTTCACCATTGAGAGATCGGGCCAAAAACGACATATAGCATGAATTTTAAAAATGCATTGAGCCTGATACGTTCTTGTGGATCAGGCATTGCGCACCATTTAAGAAAT
>CM068954.1:93526084-93551084 GCA_035128595.1 Eptatretus atami
AAAAAAGAATAAATGCAGATGAGCGACCTGAGACAATGGGGAAGCACGGTTCGTATGTTTGCACATAGTGTAAGTGTAAGCTTACCCCGCTGGTAATGTGTAAAGCTCTTTGTAACCACTGACTCACTGACTGACTGATATTAATGTTTGGTACCTTCTGGGTGATGTAGAAAGCTAAAATTCCACGTGCCAACGGACATCAAAGCCAATACATAAGGAAGAATCACAGAATTGTCGGAAAACATCTGTAAATGAAAATGTCCAAAAATAAGTGCAGCCTTGTTGTGCTTACTGCAGGTAATCGACCCGAGGCAATGGGAAAGCACGGTTTGTTCATGCTTACAATGTGTACGCATACCCCACATATATACTGTATATGTATATATATACATATACATATATATACATACATACTATATACAAGCCGGTAGGCGACATGGGTGGTCGCTAGACTAAGGCAAATTTGAAATATGTAGATAAGAGAACACATCAGATGGCATTTTTGCCGTTCGTTGTTCCATATAGGAACATGACGAGCAACTGTCCATTCATCATTTGTGTTCGATTCCCGAACCCTACGTTAGGGAATCCCAACGCGAACGTTGGGGTGAAAGCATATAGTAATATAATTGCCATACTAGTCATAGAGTTTTTGACGGATCGGGCTGAAATTTTTTGACAAAGAGGTTGATTATAGCGCGTATAAAAGTGCGGAAGCCGATTTTTGATTTTCGAAAAAAAAACAAATTTCGGATTTTTTCAAAAATTTCAAAGTCCCGTTGCTCGGCGACGGTGGCGTCCATAGCAACGGTGCTCAAAAGCATACAACTAGATCCTGGTATGAACCTACCAGTCAAGTTTTCATCCAAAATAGTGCGTTGACTCCCTCTGGCCTCCAGAGCTGTCCATTACATACAAACAAACAGACAGACATACAGACAGACCGAAAACCTGAGAATAAGGGTAGTCTAGCGACCACCCAATATATATATATATATATATATGTAATATAATCCACATGTTTAAGCATACAAATTGTGCTTCCCCATTGACTCAGGTCGCTCACCTGCATTTGATTTTTCCTTTATTTATTTTCATTTATGTTTTTTTTTCATGTATTTATATTTTCATTTACAGATGCTTTCCAATGGTTCTGTGATTTTTCCTGGTGTATCAGCTTCGATGTCCGTCAACACACAAAATTACCGTACTTCCCCATTGTCTTGGGTTACTCGCCTGCATTTATTGGTTCACGAAAAAATATTTTTCACGAAAAAAATAAGTGACCACTATATTCGTTATTGTTGTGTGTGTGTGTGGTGTCTGTCTGTCTGTCTGTCTGTCCCGAGCATAGCTCCGTGGGTTTTGATCCGATCCTGACAAAATTTTGGTGGGAGGTTTATATCATGATCTAGTTGTGTTTTCCTGAAAATGGGCGTTATGGGCGGAGCCACGCCCAAAAAACATGTGTTTTTAGGGGGTAGCCGATTTCAATTTGCATCTCCTCCTAGGGGGTTTGTCGAATCTGACAGGGGTTTTGGTATTTGCTTAGCCCAATGGCTCCTGCATAGCCCCACGGAGCTCGATTTTTCATTTTCGTCCCAAGGTCAAGGTCACGAACTTAGAAAATTGCGAATTTGACGTAAAAATTTTCTTCTCTGAGGGGTTTGTCGAATCTGGCAGGGGTTTCGGTATTTGTTTGGCCCAATGGCACCTGCATAGCCCCACAGAGCTCGATTTTTCATTTTCGTCCCAAGGTCAAGGCCACAAGGTACACGAACTTAGAAAATTGCGATTTTGCATAAAAATCCATCTTCTCCTAGGGGTTTGTCGAATCTGGCAGTGGTTTTGGTATTTGTTAGCCCAATGGCACCTGCATAGCCCCACGGAGCTCGATTTTTCATTTTCGTCCCAAGGTCAAGGTCACAAGGTCAAGGTCACAAGGTCACGAACTTAGAAAATTTCGAATTTTGCCATAAAAATCATACGACCGCCCAAACTTTGAGAGCTAGGAGACAATAATTTTTTGCATAATCTTGAGGTCATTCCCCACCTAAAGTCTTGAAACCATTTTTCTCTATCTCGAACACCTTGCCCGTGGCGCCCCTTCAAGTTTTTTTACGCTGATTTCATCAAAGTATGGATAATCCGAGGAGTGCGAAATGCATATAGCCTATATGACGTTATATTGTTCCTGGAATGTTCCAGAGGAAGTTTTGCACCAAAGGTCATAATCCTTGACCTTTGACCTTTAAAGTTCACAAAGGTCAAATTTTCAAAGTTGGGAATCGAACCGGGTTTTCGACCTTCTTCGACGAACTAACTCCATTAAGCTATAGCACGTATCCTGTTTCCTTATTTTAATATCCACAACATTGTTTTGTGACCTTTAAAAGTTATGCAAGGGTCAAATTTTGAAAGTTGTTGAACGAAACCGGGTTTTCGATATTTTGCAGCTAAATAACCTGTCACTCGTACCACATCATGTTGATCATTTTTATAACTTGGTCAAACATTATCACATCGTCTCATCCTTGACTTCTGAAACAATCTACATCGTCAAATACCGTTCGTGAACCATCGTCGTCTTCAGACTTGTTTCATTTTTTTCTTTTTTTTTTCATCTATTTTATTTTCATTTATGGATGTTGTCCGATGTTTCTGTGATCTTTTTTCTTGTGTATTGGCTTCAATGTCCATCGGCACAACATTTCAGCTTTCTACCTCACCAGAAGGTACCGATCTTTAATATCAGTCAGTCAGTCTGCAGTCAGTCAGTGGTTAGAAAGAGCTTTATATATTACAAGACGACCCGTGAACCCATTGTGTTCCGTTGTGACAGCGGTTGATAACAAAAATCATTCAAAAAAAAAAAAAAAAAGATAGCTCCAGCGAACTTACCGCTAAGGTTGTTTGCATTGATCAAATTCTCCTGACGAGTACTTGACTGAATCGGGAATTGATTTTTTTCATAATTTTTTCGTTGCCGATTTGAACGAAACTTGATGCTACACACCGCAGTTGAATGTTGAGTAAATGGCCCTAAAATTTTTGCGCTATCATGTACCATTTTGGCTGTATTTTGGGAACATACATACTAATATACATACATATATACATACATATATACAAGATGAGAGTTTTAGTAATATATAGATATCTATATGTATATATGTTATATAATATATATATATATATATATATATATATATATATATATATATATACTAGTGGGGTTTGCTTCCACATTGTGTAAGCACATGAACCGTGTTTCCCCATTGTCTCAGGTCGCTCACTGCATTTGATTTTTCATATATTTATTCTCACTTTTTTTTTCATTTGTTTATGTTTTATTTACGGATGCTTTCTGATGGTTCTGTGATTTTTCCCGACGTATCAGCTTCGATGTCCATCAGCACACAAAATTTCCGTGCTTCCCCATTGTCTTGGGTAACTCACCTGCATTTTTTTCATTTATTTTTTCTTCATATTTTTTTTGTTCATTTATTTATATCTTCATTTGTGGATGTTGTCCAATGATTCTTTGATGTTTTCTGGTGTACTGCCTTCGATGTGCATTGGAACGAAAAATTTCACCTTTCTCTGTTACTCAGAAGGCCGATCTTGAATATCAGTCAGTCAGTCGGTGGTTCGAAAGATATATATATATATATTATATAAAAAACTATATAATCTAATATCTATAATACTATATACTATATACTATATACTATATACTATATACTATATACTATATACTATATACTATATATAAGCTCTTTCTCACCACTGACTGACTGGCTCCATCACTGACTCACTGACTCACTGACTGGTTCACTTCAAGACCGGTACCTTTGGGTGATGTAGGAAGCTTAATTTTTGCGTGCCGATGGACATCGAAGCCCATAAACCGGAAAAATTCACAGAATCGCCGGACAACATCCATTACTGACAATATAAGCAAATGAAAAAAAATGCAGGTGAGTGACCCGAGACAAGGTGAAGCCCAGTAATTTTGTGTGCCAATGGACACCAAAGCCGATACACCAGGAAAAATCACAGAACCATTGGAAAGAATCTGTAAATGAAAATATAAATAAATGAAAAATCAAATGCAGGTAAGGGACCCCAGACAATGGGGTAGCATTGCTCTAAAGCTTACACAAAGTGCAAGCACACTCGTGTACATATATATATATATATTGAAGCTCTTTCTAACCAGTGACTGACTGACTGACTCACTCACTCACTGACTCACTGACTGATATTAAAGATCAGTTCCTTCCCGGTGACATAGAAAGCTGAAATTTGTGTGCTGATGAACATCGAAGCCCGTACATCGGGAAAATTTACAGAATCGTTGGATAACATCCATAAATGAAAATATAAATAAATGAAAAAAAATGACAAAAATAAATGAAAAAAATGCAGTTGAGTGACCCGAGAGAATGGGGAAGCACAGTAATTTTGTGTGCGGATGGACATCGAAGCTGGTACAACGGAAAAATTCACAGAATCGTTGGACAACATCCACACATGAAAATATAAATAAATGAAAAAAAATGAGAAGAATATATGAAAAAATGCAGGTGAGTGACTTTAGACAAGGATTACAAGGAAATTATGCGCAGGAGGAGGCATTCGGCCCATCATGCCTGCACCACACCAATACCAGATTTAATAAATCTGTCTATACTCCTTCACTTCGTGTGCAGCCTTTTGGCTGCTGGTTGCATCATTGGTTGGGGGGTGAAGATGTGCCGCTGATGCAGTGCCCCTATTACCAGTACACTGGTACTCATTTCGCCGACCTCAGAAGGATGACATGCTGAGTCAACCCCTGGTGTTAATTCAGCGGAACTCGACTTGAACTCAGGACCCTTGGATCCCAAGCCACCACCATAACCGCTAAGCCAACACCAGGCATAGTAATTGGGGAAGCATGGTAATTTTGCGTGCCGATGGACATTGAAGCCGTTAAACCAGGAAAAAATCACAGAATCGTCAGACAACATCTGTAAATGAAAGTATAAATAAATGAAGTAAATAAATGAAAATAAATAAATGGAAAATTAAATGCAGGTGAGCGACCCAAGACAATGCAGAAGCACGCACAGTTCATATGCTTACACAATATGTAAGCATATCCCGCTTGTAAATATACATATATATATATATATATATATATATATATATATATATATATATATATATATATATATCTTCAAGGAACTATTTGCTGAATATTTTTCAATTTTTCCCCACAAGGAAATTAATGACAATAATAATATTAATATTAATCTGTATGCTCTACATATTTTCAAGTGTTTGTGCGTTTGTACGTTATTCTTTTTCATATGAACAGTAGCACATTGAGGCCCCAAATTTTGCATGTGGGTTCTTCAGAATCTGGGCAAGGTTTTAAGCTATGACACAGTGGCCTTGACTTTCATTTTGAGGCTACCAAAGGCTGCTATAAAGTGTATATTGGGATGTGTGTTTAGGCAGTGCTTCCGCCAGTCCGCAGGCAAAAGGTAACCGCCATGAGGCCAATAACTCCATAGCTTTTCAATGTCCATCAAGTCCCGAAACACCATCGGGAAAGCTCACCCAGTCGAGTAGCGCTGGGTAACCCCCCACCCCCACCCCTCCTGGGCAGCGCTGGGTATCCCCTGCTGGTAATTCATAATATCCATTGTTCCCGTACCCCTCCAATTGGCATCAGGGTACTCACGTATGGTAATTAACATTTCCATCTCTGAGAATTTACACCTAGACCAGTCGTTACTCCAATACACCAACACAGAGTGCTGCCAACACCCCTCGATCAAGGCAGGGATTTCAAATTTGTCCAGGGTATGTGTGCACACAGTGCACACAGTGACCTATTATTTTCGAAAGGTACCGTGGGCTATTTAACATCCACTATTGTATGCCAGCAAATGTGACAGCTGGTTTAATGTCACCTCAAAGCAACGGCGCATTGAGTTGAATTAGATTAAAACCCTAATATTGGTAATCAGACCTTTCACAGAAATGGAAGGGTTTTCAAGAAAATTAAAGTGATATTTAACTTTGGTCCTCGGAGTACAGGATTTTCATTTGGCAAACACATTACTCATGTGAAAGAAAATTCTGCCAAACAGTGACGGGTAAATTAATATCAAAAGAAAAATAGCATGTACAATCACATCAGGTACTGTTCATTGGTCAGAAATAAATGTTGATTCATGACTTGGCAAAGCAATCTGGACATTGAATGTGGAATTATAAAAAGGCAAAGGAAGAGAACGAGAAAAAAAAGAAGTATATTTTATGTCTGAAAGAGAACGATTAAATGCATAATATGCAGGCCTATTTATTCAAACACGACTGCTGGGTAGAAACCTATTATGATTTGTCTTGCTTCATGCATTGCTCTGATTTGAGAAACCATACTAACCTGGTGTCATGGAAGAGCTGATGAAGCCCTCATGACACCTGTGTTCTGACGAGCGTTTTGAGGGCAGTGCTTTATTCTCCCTCTCTCTCTCCCTCTCTCTCTCTCTTCCCTAGGGATCTATTCTCGGTAGCCCCCGAGCTGTCCGTCGGGTATGCTCAGGTGTTGATGCCAGTCTCTTGCATCGTAGTGCAAGGCCCCAAGGGCCTACAATGGGCTCAGTGTCACTCCTCGGTGCAGTTTATAACCCTCGTCGTGCCAAACAACCTGGTGTACCCTGCCTTCCAGTTGTTGGTCCTTCTGGTCACCACCACCATCATCACCACCACCACCACCACCTTCTTCACCAGACTGAGGTCCATGCAGTCTCTCTAAGCCAACATCCATCGCTCCAGGGGTATTCTCCTTCTTCGCAGCACCCCGTCACTGGGACACCAATCAGCGGTGGCCCTGCTGTTGCTATTCCTTTGGGACCTACACAGACCCCAGCTCCATCAGGACCTCCCCCTCCTCCTCCTGTCACAGCTCAATCACCACAACCACCACAACCCCCTCCACCACCACCTCCACCTTCTCAACCACCCAGTTTACCGATGCATCCAGCAATCTTTGGTCACCCCCATGCCTGTCACCACCATGGTCATCCTCGCCATCATCATCCACATCATCACCGCCACCACCACCACCATGCCCATCATCCACACCACTCTCGTCATCACCCACATCCACACTTAACAAGGCACCCAGCACCACCAGCACTAACGCACAAACCCAAACACAGCAGTTCAAGTATCAGCACCGTAGTGTGACTCATTTTCTGAATCCATCACTACCTGACCTCCACCTTTGTCCACTATGCTTTGAAACTACTTCTTCATAACCTCCACCATATCTCTCCACTCTCTCTCTGTCTCTTTCTCTCTCTCTCTCTCTCTCTCTCTTCTCTCTCTCTCTCTCTCTCTCTCTCTCTCTCTCTCTGTCTCTCTCTCTCTCTCTCTCTCTCTCTCTCTCTCTCTCTCTCTCTCTCTCTCTTCTACCTCTCTCTCTCTCTCTCTCTCTCTCTCTCTCTCTCTCTCTCTCTCCTCCCCCCTCTCTCTCTATCTCTCTATCTCTCTCTCTATCTCTCTTCTTTTCTCTTCTCTTTCTCTCTCTCTCTGTATATCGGGCCCAATTGCTTTGATTCTTTACGAATCCTTTTTTTTGTTATTGAAGAATTAATCGAAGCCAAAATGGCTGTCTTAGGCTAATCATTGGCGAAAGGTTTTCTAATCTGGTGTGACCATTGCACACTGCCCTTCTGAGTAGAGCTCTGTGATACTAGCCTGTTTCAGATCTATGTCTCTTTTTAATATTCTTTGTCCGTTCTTGTCTTCCAAAGAACTCCACACTCATCCCATCACTCTCTTACATGATAACCCCTCAAACTTGCAGTTCCCTTCTTCCCTCCTCTATTTCCTTGTAGTCTGCCTTGTGCACTATGGTCTATGAGTGAAACTTTCTGCTTGTTTACACGGCCTGCTGTCAGTGCCATCCTACCTTCTAAATTTTACCTTAATCTCTGCCACTCCCCCATCACCTTCCCCAAAATCCTTTGTCGTTTCTTCCCTGTCTTTTTATTCCAAATTGGCCTTTTTTTTCTTGAATGTAAAAATGGAGCTCAGTTTTGCAGCATCCAGTTGGTAATTTGAGGGCCCTTGATTGGAATCCCCTGGCATGAGTCTGTTATTGATAGACCAACAGTGCAGTTAGGTGCTTGATCACTGGGAGCATTGGCAGTTTAATGGGGTGATTATTACTATTACTATTAATATTATTATTATTATTGTTACTATTTTATTACAAAATGCTGATCTGTGCTCAAGATATAGCTGCAATAGATACCAGATAAAATAGTGACAATATAATACAGCATTTACTGTATTATTATTATTAATAATTATTATTATTTCATTCCCCACCTCTCTTACTGCTGCTGACTCTTCATCTATCTTAAACTTGACCGACCACCTGATTGCTTAGTCCAACAACAACAGTGAACTCTGTTCAAGCGATTCTACTGACCGACAACCCCCCATTTGGCATTGTCAGAAATGAGGACATATAAAGAACTGCAAAATTTCCGCACCAAACAGCTGGCCTAAACTTTTTTTTTAATTTATTACCGATGCTCAGTTCAATGTTATCTCTCCTTGCGTGTTTGTTGCGTCTGTGAAGCATGAAATTCTTATGTACTCTCGTGTGATAACCCTCACCACCAGGAGGGAGATTGACTTTGCTGAGCCATATGTTCCTGATGAGTCTTCAAGGGTTTTCAAGTCTCCTAGACATCAGTGAGTGATTTACAGCAAATATCTGGTGTTGGACTTCCTACGTTTCGTCTCCTTCAATGTTGTTCCACAAACTCTGCAGTCAATTCGCCTTAAAATCTGCTTCATCCGTTTTAACTAGGCCTATACTTCCGAATAATTTCATGGGGCAAATGTTTTTTTTTTTTTTGTGATACCATTTGATCTTCTGCATTCAAATTCCATTTGCCTTCACACAGCAGCACATCTGCAAGGTGTCACCACAAGGCCTATCCAGGTTCTGTTCCACAAACCTTGGATCTTCTGATTATCTATTTCACCGAAAATGTTGTTGTCCTGCACACGCACCGTCCTGCATGTTCTTAACATTTGAAATTTGAAAACATGCAACTTTAATTGGTTGTGATTGTATTAAACTACATGTTATAATAATACTTAAACTCTATAACACATATCTTTCCATCTCTCGAAACTTTCTCGTCCTCTGTGCGCTCATAATGACGTCACAGGATATGTGCCGGTGTGATGGTGTGTTGGTAAACTCGTTTCATTCTCCTCTCCTTTATCTAATCGCTTGCGTCCCAAACCTGAACGCTCCTTCGCCTTCTCCCTGCTCATGACACTGTCAATGTTACGTGCGTCTATCCACCTCACTGTTCTCCCTACTAAATTACTTACTTAATTACTTACTTATCCTAAACCAGAAAGTGTCTTACTTATGTCTTATGCCGTTACTCCTACAGTACGTTATATGTGATGCTAGCGAGAAGGAATTCAGGTCGGCCTTGAAGACCTTTACAGGGGTCAGTCATTCATGGGTTGGGGCTGGATCTCAAGCTGGAGCTGGACCTGGGACTGGGCTGGATCTGAAATGTGTTTTTGTGGCTACATGTGTCAATTGGAGATGAAATATCTTTAACCAAAACTGGTGCACCGGGTTTTGTGTGTGCACGGGGCTGATGGTCTGGTGAACTTTTTGTCGGTCCCGTGTACAGCTTGGCATGCCCCCGTGCAGTCTGACACAGCAGCTTGTACATTATGTACATATGTCTACGTATACATGCTGTGCCGACAATAAAGAAGATGATGAAAGCAGCAATTTTTTGTCATAGTTGTACTTTTTGTTGCTACATATGTTCGAATTTAAGCGCAGACATGGTGCCTTCATGAAATTCTCAGAATGAGATACAATAGTCCAAGAAAGGCAAAGGTTTAAAATAAAAATCAACTTTCAAGGTATAGTTACTGAAAAGAAAATGTCATTTCAAGGACTAATGTGAGTACAGAGTACCTCATTCCAAGAACAGTTTTGTAGCCTCTTCTACTTCTTCTTCTTCTTGGAACTGCACAAAACTGGTGGCATTACATCGAGGCATGAAGTTGTCATGCTTTGATGTAGCTGCAATACATATAAAGTTTAGTTTAAGGTGGTATAAAGTTTAGACGAGCACCATTGAAGGGATTAGTGCAAAGCCAGCTAAAAAGCAATACTGAGGATTTGATCAAACTTCTGAAAATTAAGTTAGTTTCAGGACAATTACAATGTTGCAACAAAAATATCAATAAAATACCCAGCTGACTCACTAATGGTCTTCAAGGAGGCACAGCTAATTGGAATTCAGTATAAGAAGGCTGAGAACATAAACTCTTCTTGACACTTAACCATCTGTCAGTAAGTGTTTGGAGAGATTCCAGTCCAGCTATTGTTACACTTGAGATGTCCTCCTCGTCCTTGATATTACAGCGCGTGCGCTGTATACAATTGCACCGAGTTTGAAATGTCCCGGTGGTCTACCACGTCTCCGGTGTCCCGATGTCCCCCCCCCCCCACGTGCCTGTGACAGCCAATGACGGCCGTCCGGTAGATGCATGCGTAACCTAGACCGAAATGGCGACAATGACGGAATACCGAGTATTTCAATGGAAATTTGTGAAACTAACGTGTTATATATGTGAAAACCATTGAATTTATTGCTTGAGAAAAAAAGCAAGAAACGCGCCCCTCTCATGTACGAACGAACGAAAGACGTCATTTCCGCCCACATTGCATTTCGCGCCGAAAGGCGTCATTTCCGCCACCATCGCATTTCGCGCCGAAAGACGTCATTTCCGCCCACCATCGCATTTCGCGCCGAAGACGTCATTTCCGCCCACCATCGCATTTCGCGCGAAAGACGTCATTTCCGCCCACCATCGCATTTCGGCCGAAAGACGTCATTTTCGCCCACATCGCATTTCGCGCCGATCACCGAACGCTGAAAGCTAAGTTCTTCTTATGCCATCATTCTTTTGCAGCCTCCTGCCACGCTGTATCGAACGATTTCATTCCTTCTGTTATATATAAAGGTGCTTATCACAATAATAACAAGATTTTTACATTTCAAATATTAACTACGCTTTTTAATTGTTTTTCAACTGAAAAAGCATAAATTGCATATTTATAACATTAGTGTACTCATTTGCTTCACCACACGCGCTGTATTGAAGGATTTCACTTGTTTTCATTGCATAGCAGGCACCTTATCCTGTCATCTGCTCCTGTACTCAAAAAGAGGGTATCCGCCATTGTTCTGATCCTGAAAAAATAGAATTGTAGAAGTTATTAAATTTTTATTCTTGAATTACAATAAACTTTGACAAGAAGAACATAAATAGACAGATAGACAGGGCCCACCGAATGAATAAATTGCCAGACAATGCAACTGAACATCGATGTGTTTTTGTGGGGTAAATTGGCATATTTACGTGATAACAAAGCCCAGGTGAGTATTCTAGACCACAGATTCAACTTCCTCTACCATGTGAACCTCATATCGGATCCAAAAAGTTAATTGATGGGGCAAACAGAACCTTCAGAAATTCAATTTGAAGTAATATGGTGGCTATTTTGGTGATTTTGGCGGGGGGGGGGGGGGGAAATCTTGATTTGAGGTAAATCCTGGGTGGCCCCCAAGCTAATTTCAAAGGGCATCGGTTCAGGAAGACGAAACCACTGAAAAAACTTCGACAGGAAAAAAATGGCAGTTTTTCCTTTGCCGGGCCCTGTCTAAAAGTACAATTTGGTGATTTTGCAATCTCCCGATTTGGTACCGAAGCGACGTATTCTCACATCTTTATCAGTCTTGTAAGTTTTTAAAACGCTCGAGAATAAAATGTATGGCTTTCAAAGGCTTATGAATTCACCCATTTGTCGCTTTACGTCATATCATTTTGTACACATATTTTGATGGGGCGGCCATTTTTTCCCGTGACATCCTCACATATGGAATACTACAGTACTCCAGGATGGAGTACGATTCTACTCCACGATAATACAACTATATTCCATGATTGAGTACAACTGTACTCCATAATAATACGACCATGCTTCAGGATGCAGTCCCACCCTACTGCATAATAATACAACCTACTCAATTATGGAGTACTACCGCACTCCGTGATATTTATTATTGTGAATTAGTTCCCTACCCATTTCACCAGAGGGGACGAAAGGTTTGCTCTCCGTCTGTCCGTCCCACCTGTGGTTTTTCAGACGTTTTCCCATACCCTTTAACATATTCAACTGAAACTTTGTACTGTACACGGCTTTAGTATGATAAGTTACAGAACAAGTTTCAGGGGGTTTTTCGTCAATTTTTCACAGAGTTGTGCCTTTTGGACTTCGAAAAAATCACATCGGTTGGAGACGTGTATTACAGAGCAATTCTCGCTCTTGTTTATGATCAAGTTTTCAATGGATGATTCTATTGAAACCACATATTGTTATTGAAGAAATTTATGGAAATCCAAAATGAACAAGCAACGTTGATAATGGTGGAAACTTTTGCAAAGCTATGTAATCATGATAAAAGTATCCTTTTAGTTATGGTCTATGCATGGTCTAAAAGTATCCTTTAGTGGAAATATATTCTGTGTAAACCAACTGCCAATATTTTGCCCAATCTATGAAAGTATTGTTGCGAATTCGCGCCCGCCGGCGTGCGATCGACCACTTAACTCGAATGGCGACCGCCTCGCCCACCGGCGGACAATTCATCGTGACCCTCTCGGACTAACGCCGGGATCTAGTCACGGGTGGACCTTTCGGCCTCACCACAACCCAGTCCGCATTCTACCCGCGCGGATAGGGTGAATCGCCGAAAGTCGATATACCTAAATACCCGCACGGGTAACCTACCGAGGGGTTGTACCTCGCCACAGGCCGACTCCGGACACGAACCGCAAGCAGTCCGTTCCGTGCTACAGAGATAACCGAGTGGTGTTATCGTCGGCCTTGACGGTTCCAATTAATTCTCGGGCGTCCCGCGCCCACTACGTACCCTTTACGTAAAACAAGATGGAGACCCAACGAAGGAAGGACGCAGCGAAACGGGGAAACAATTCAACAAGCACGCATTTATTTACACACAAAAAGCACACATAAAAGCATGTATTATAGCAAGTTAAAACAAACACAACAATGCAGAGCTACGACCGAATACGCGTACACTCGGCAACACTTATACAGTTCTACTTGACGGGACTCGGTGCACAACACACACGTTCACACAAAACCCAAAGAAAATGGAAGTCGCGACTTCCCTGCCCTCGAGTCCTTGGCGACCGTCCTCCGACGTGGTCCCATCTGGCCGTGACTCCGTTCGAGCGTGGTCGGCGAAGCCTCTCCGGCGTGCCTCGTGCCTGCTCGTGTTGGTCCCCCGACGCCACGGACCGAGCACCGACTGCGTACACCGAGCCGAACCACGAACACACCGGACTGAGAGCACCGAGCGAGAATACCGAACCAAGAGAGACCGAATGCCTCCTGCGCCTCCGACTCTTATACCCCGGCGCCCCGCCCGTTCTTGGCTCCACCCTCCTTCGAGGCGCTTCTAGAAAAGGGGCGTTCCCTCTCGTTCCCCCCTCCCCGCGCCATGCGGGGGCGAGGAAAATCCGTCCTGCGCCGGGCCAGGGAAGAAACAGGCGGGAAAACCCCGCGCCATCGCTGTGGTGACTTCTTCTTTCCCTTCTCGCGTTCGACGGTTTCCAACGCGGAAACCGTCGTAGTGTGGACCGTGGAGGATGGCGTTCTTCAGCGGGGGTAGTGGCGAACATGCTGGTGGTGGTTGTGAGGGTGGCGGTGCTGCGCTGTTGAAGTGGTGGCGTGGTTGAGGTTGAAGTGTGGTTGGTTCGAAAATAATGAAAGAACAAGAAAACGACTAACTCAAAGTGTCGCAGCCCGAATGAATCACATTAATTCCCTCTAAACAATGGGTTTGGGCTAACTATACATGTACTTCAAAAATATCTCACCTACGGGACCTGAATGGTGTTTGCAATTTCCACAGCCGTAACACTCCCCTCCCCTTTTTACAGACTTGTCCCGAGTCGTCAAATTATCGTGTGCCATCATGTGTAGTTCTCCCCTAGTACGTTTTCCTACGGATCCCTGAGTGCGACAGTCATGGTATTCGTGTCCCCAAAATAAATAACCTGAGGGCTGAGTAACTAACTAAACAAACCCACTCACACAGACGACTTAAATAAAAATTGCCGCGCTAACACATACATGCCGGGGCGCACTCATATTTACAATACACAACTTATCCTTAACCTTATAATTTACACTAAACCATGCCCAGGATCAATGGACTCTGCAGGAAAAAGGCAAAAGTCAACAGAAAACCGGCGCAGCGGCCGCCACCGCAGGCCCGTGTTGTAGCTGCCAACAGGACAGTTCCTGCAGCTTGCAAACTGTTGCTCGACGATCCTGGCGCACATGGCAATGAACAAGGGGGGGCAAAGCAAAATTGAACGGAACGGGGCTGGTGGACATGGGCAGTGGGCATGAATGGCAAAGGCAGGCAGGAAGGCATGGCATGACAAGGCCGCTGTAGCAAACAGCCGGCAGATGAAGTGACCGGCACAGGCCTTGAAGCACAGCAGCTGCAGACGATCCGGCGGTACAGGCCTCGCAGCACAACGCAGCCAGCCGATGAAGTTGGCCGGCACAGGCCTTGAAGCAAACAGCCAGCCGATGAAGTTGGCCGGCCTCTTGCCGTGCAGTGGAGGTTGGTGGAGGGAGTGCGGTGGTGCTGGCCACTCGAGAAGGCGGGCTCGGACCTACCTACCTGTCTCCCTCCCACTATCGCCTTTGCCTGTCACTGTCCATACCCACCCCTTAATTTGTAAAAAAAACCAATTTAGCCCCAAACTTATTTTTTTGGTTGTTTTTATGTTTACTTCCCTACTTCCCACTATAATTCGTCCCTAACCCCCTTTATCGTCTTGTTCGGCTAACCTATCGTCCCCTAGCCTACTCCAACCCCTACGTTCCTTCCCGGAGGGGAATAAGGGAGAGCTAGCGTCCTGTGTCGAGGCCCAATGAAGCCTCAGGATGGCCTCCCCAGACTTCAGCGATCTAACCCAAAGTGGTCCAGCGGCCCACAACGAAAGCGAAGGGATGGATGGTGCGGAGGGGTACACTTCCTAATCTACCCTAACCATTAACTGTTAAACTACCCCGGGCTTTCAACAAGCGCCTCTCGCTTAATCTTTGGTTCTAACAACCCAGATTCCCGTCGCCTGTGTTGGTGTCCTCTCAAATTTCGGGCCTCGCCCTCCAATTTTCCTCCCGTGCCCTCACACGTTTCGTGGCTGGGACGCGTGGCTCCCCCTGGCAGGCACGACCCTCTGCCGAATCCCCTACAATGGCACCCCCGGCACTACACTGCCTCCGAGCCTACCAGCTCCCTAAACACCGGGGAGTGCCCTCCCTGGCGACTCCCTGAAACGCACACGCTGGCAGGCTGGCTTCCCGGGCCCCTTTCCGAGGGTCACCCGTGCCACAACACTGCCCACGCGGCTAATGGCGCCCCGGGCCCCCGCCAAGCGGCGCACCCGTGCCCACTACGCTATCCCGGCCCCCATGGGCTTGGCCTACCACGGCCGACTAGCCCGGTGCCCGGGTACACTCAGCGATACTCACCGTTCGCAGCCACGCTCCCAGCCCGTCAACAGGGCCCCTGCACCCCTCCAAATGGGTATCGAGCCTACTTTCCACCAACAGCAAAACGACCTCCATTTTTCAATTTGTCTAACCCAGCTAACTCACTCTACACTGACCCCGGGTCCCTTGGGCGGGAGTCACTCCTCCCCCAATCACTCATCGCACCTGCATTCCACATTCACCTCCACTCACACAGACCCGCTGGCCTCACACTCACTCAAGTACATTTCCGCTCCACAACCCACAAACTCTTCAACACACACATCGCTGAACTCTGCCATCCCTGCTCACTAAATCCCTACTCACCTCGTGCTCCCACGTCATCCCTTAAACTATAGCACGTTCCATTTAACACTACGTAGCTAAGCTACGTCCCACTACACATCCACAGTCTGTCTCTGTCCTCAAATCAAAAATCATTTCCCATCCTAAAGGCTCACTACCATCCCTCTACCTATTCCATTCCACGGGCCCCATGAGGACTTACCCTGCCCCATGAAGCCGGTCTAGCTAAACTAACCCTTCCCCCTGACTAGTTTCATCCTGTGCCCAGGTAAGGGGATCTTTCACCCCTTGCCCAGGAATCCTGGTCACCCGAAAGCGAGGCTGCCTTTGTTAATTTTGTTTTTCCAATTACGCGCAGCACCAGCGCGGCAACTCACAGCTCGCGCACTTTGCACCTTGCCCGTGACGTCATGCAGCGCACGTGTACCTCGTCCCTCTGGACGGTACCATCCAGCAGGATTCACCCTCCTGCGGATTCCAACCCTACGTGCAGCCATGACGTCACCCTGCGCACCCCAAAAACAAACCTCGCACTCCGAGGGCTCCCACGCGAACACATGTGCTCTGCCCGTTGGAGCTTAACACACGCTCGCGTGGAGAACCCGTCCGGTCCAAATCCGTTCACCTGCCTAAATTTGTCCGTCCGCGGGATCGGCAAATCCACCGCTGGCGTTTCCGGACCGGGCTTCACTCCCGCAAGCGAGCACGTGGCGGCCTCGTGCGTTGCACAGCACGGACCTCGCGCTCGCTGTGGGTGAACCCGGCGCGGTCCCCAAAACAGCTACGGCCGCTACCCGGCTTTTGTCCCTCTGTCGCCGTTGTTGTCGCCATTCCACCCACGCACACCTGCGTGTCACGACGCACAGACTCCACTCCAACACACTCACCCCAGGAGACGCGGTGGTGCTCCCGCATGCCGATCGTCATCTCCCTCACACACAGAGACTTACACACACCTGTCTCTCTCACACGGACCCTCTCACTCACACCCAACCTTTCACTTGCAGAGGGGGTCTCACTCACACCATGCGTGCCGGAAAGCACGCATCTCCGCACACTCGCAAACACCACCCCTGCACAACCACACTGGGGATTGTGTCCCCACAAGGGTTCCCGGAGCCTCTATACCCCCCAAGCTGCACGTGCACCTATCCACAGCACTCGTCCCTTCAACTCCGCGAAGCACGACCGGACCCACCTGGTCGTGATTCGCCTCAAGGGGCATACTCCCTCCCCTCGTCCTGGAGGCAGCCATCCCGCTGCTACACCGGGTCCTACCTAGCCCGCGAGCTCACCCCCATTAAGCCTCGCTAACTCTGTGTGTGTGTTCTGTTCCTTTAACACCCCGTCTTTATCATGCAGTCTCTCCTCTATTTCTCTACCTCCCGCGTCTCTATATAGAAAACATTGTACTTTACGGTACTTCTACATATAGACGGTCCCTGTGCCAGTGCGCATGCGCGCCGGAGCCGGAGCCAGAGATGTTGTGGCCGTTTCAACCTGTTCAATACTTGTTTGATTATTGTCGTTTCACGCTAATAAAGTGATCGAACAAATTGAACTCTGTTCTTATTTATATAATCAAACAACTTGATGCAGTCGAGTGAAGATCGTCGGTGCTGAGGAGGACACGACTGGGTGAAAACGGACACGAGAACGTCGACAGTGAGTTTGGATTTCTCGGTACTGTACCCAATCTTCGCCCCAGGACACTGTACACGCGTGTGTATCACCGAAAATAGAACATTTACTCCAGAATAACTGTTCCTATGGCGCGGTGGAAGCAGAGTGCCCGATCGAGGGTTGTGACTATATGGCTACACACGCAGAGGCGGCAGTGGTGGCGGCCTGCTGAGTATACACGCCGCTGTGCACGTCGCCGCCCCCAGGGCGGCGAGCTCGAATGCCAAGATGGAGAAACTCAAGCGTCCCTCATAGCACTGGCCGGACGGGCGAGGCCTGGTCGTACTTCAATAACCCGCTGGGGCGAATACAAAACAGGTACTAAGCTTGTCGACCGACATAGTCGCGCAGCTACTGGAGTGCTGTGAGGAGGAGCTGAGAAAGGACTCACTCGCGCGGCGGGTAGGAGCTCGTGGGCAGCGATGAAGAAGACGTCCTCGCCGCCATGAAGGCGCTCGCCGTCGGGACGGAGAACACGATGGTAGCTCGAGTGGCCCTGTCTAACATGCGGCAGGGACACGAGGAGCCCGTCCGGTCGTTCCACGCCCGCATCAAGGGGCAGGCGAACACGTGCAAGTATGAAATGAAGTGCACCAAGGGGGGTGCGATCAGGTCAACGACTTCACGGAAGAGATATTGCGCGACGTGGTTGCCCGTGGCATCGCGGACCAAGCAATACAACTTGACCTACTCGGTGAGAAGAACCAGGACATGCCATTAAAGGACATGACAGAATATATCGAGGCCAAAGAGTCTGGAAAACGCTCGGCATCGCGCCTGCTTGACACTCAGAGCACGGACGCGATCAGTAGTTCGTATCGGCGGGGAAGGCAACAGGACGTCCGCGCCAGGTAGGAGCCAGCCGGAAAAACCGAAGGCCAAGCCCGAAGGAGTATGCATCTACTGCGGCGAGGTGGGCCATGGCAAAACCCTGAATGTCGCGCCAGACGCGCCGAGTGCCCCGGATACGGTAAAAAGTGCGGAAGTGTGGCCGCCAGAATCACCTCGACAAGGCGTGCCTGGGCGGCCGGTCGGCTAGACCCCCATCTAAGGAGACCGACGGGATGTACGACGAGCAGACGGCAGCCTTCGTCGAGTATGCACGGTCACCATGGCCAGCACAGAGACGAAGTACGCACGCTTCCCCTCGCGCTCACCACCTGTACGATGATATGTGCGATAGGTGGATGAAACCGCATATCCGACCCGCAGCCATACGTCAACCTCACTCTCAACAACAAGCGCGAGGATTACAAAGCGCTGGGTTTTAACCTCCTGAAACACACCGGCGCGGTAACCTACCCGCTATGGCAGACACGGGGTGCCAGAGCTGCCTGATCGGCATTAAAGTCGTCCAACAAATGGGCCTGAGTACCGAGGACCTCATACCTGTATCCATGACCATGAAGGCCGCAAACACAAAAGGAATTCGTATCCTCGGAGCCGTGGTAGTCAGATTCGCCGGTAACAGTGACGACGCTCGGAGATTGGAGCGCGCCAAATCGCATACGTGACGGACACTTCAGACCGCATATCCCTCTCCCGCGCAGCCTGCATGGACCTGGGCATGATCTCGGACAGATTCCCGACACTCGAGAGGTGAATCTGACGACCTCGGAATTGTGCGACTGCCCGCGACGCGCGGAGCCGCCGACCAAGCCGACCGCACTCCCCATGCTGGCGACCGAGGCCAACAGAGAGGCACTACAGTCACCCTACTCAGGATGTTATGCTCAGAGCACATTCAACACGTGCCCACACCAGCCACTACCGAGAATGACCGGCCCGCCACTACGTCTTATGCTCAGTGAGAACGCGACACCGGTTGCCCATCACACTCCCATCTCCGTGGCCATACATTGGCAAGATGAGGTAAAAGCAGGCCTCGACCAGGACGTTCGTCTCGGCGTGTTGGAGGAAGTACCCATCGGCACGCCGGTGACATGGTGTCCCGCATGGTAATTTGCGCGAAAAAGAATGGCAAGCCGCGACGCACCGTCGACTTTCAGGCCTTGAACAAGCATGCGTTCCCCGAGACCCACCACACCCAATCCCCGTTCCCCAGGCGAGACGCGTACCTAACGGGAAGCGCAAGACAGTATTCGACGCATGGAACGGTTACCATAGCGTCCGCCTACACGAGGACGACCGCCACAAGACGACCTTCATCACTCCATGGGGGCGCTACCGGTACCTTACTGCCCCACAAGGGTATATGGCATCGGGGGATGGTTACTCACGACGATACGATGAGATCGTCGCGGACATTGGTAACAAATCAAGTGCGTAGATGACATGCTACTATGGTCAGACACGATTGAGGGGAGCTACTTCCAGGCGGTCCAATGGCTGGATATATGCGGCCGGAATGGAATCATCCTCAACCCGGAGAAGTTTGTCTTCAGCGCACCCACGGTGGACTTCGCGGGCTTCACGATCACCATGACCGACGTGCGACCGTGCAGCTGCTACTGGAAGCAATCCACGATTTCCCACAAACCACGTAACATCACCGACGTCAGATCGTGGTTCGGGCTTGTCAACCAGGTGGCGTACGCCTTTAGTATGGCCGAACGAATAGCCATTCCGGAGAGCTCCTGAAAAGTGGGAGAAGCTTCCAGTGGTCCATGGAGTTAGAGGACATATCCGCGAGTCGAAAGACGTGATCGTACAAGAAATCGAACACGGTGTCCGCATATTTGACAAAACTAAGCCAACATGCATCGCCACGGACTGGTCGAAGGAGGGAATCGGATTCTGGTTGCTTCAAAAGCACTGCCGATGCGTGCCGAGAACCATTCTGCTGCACTGATGGATGGAAAATAACCCTGGTCGGCAGCAGATTACACACGCGGCAGAATCCAGATACGCGCCCATAGAGGGCGAGGCTCTCGCAGTCGCGGACGCCTTGACAAGGCGCGCTACTTCGTACTGGGCTGCGAGAACCTGATCGTTGCGGTAGACCACAAACCACTGCTGAAACTCCTTGCGGACAGAGCACTTGACGACATACCCAACCCCCGCCTCAGGAACCTCAAGGAGAAGACCCTGCGTTATCGCTTCCGCATCATACATATCCGGGCATGAAGACAAGGCGCAGATGCCATGTCGCGCAGGCGGGTCGCGCCACACGCGACCTCCACTCATGAACCTTCCAGATGACAATGCCACCATAGCGACCCACCTCCAACAAGCACGCACACCGACGTCCTGTCTCTCCTACGCCAAACTGAGCCGGAGTATGACGACGACGTCGAGGAGGACAACCTGGCATGGTGCGCCGCGGGCCTCGAATCATTGCGATCAGTAACATGGATCGCGTCAGGGAAGCCACCAGCAGCGATGGCGATATGCACATATTCGAGGAAATGACAATGAACGGCATCCCCGACTCAAAAATCGAGATGCCAGAGACAATTGCGACTATCCCAGTACCGCGAAAACATTACATCGACAGATGGAGTGATCCTATACAAGGACCGAGTAGTCATACACCCTCACTCCGCGGCGATGTGCTGAGCGCCCTACACGTTGCCCACCAGGGCGTATCAATGATGACCGCCGCCGCAAGATCCTCTGTATTCTGGCCAGGCATGTCGGCCGAACATCAGCGCCACTCGGAAAAACTGCGAACACTGCCACCGGATGGCACCATCACAGCCTGGAGCGCCACCAACTCCACCTATCCCGGTCGTTTACCCCTTTCAGGCAGTGTGCTCGGACTTCTTTGTACACAGGGGTGCACACTACCTTGTGACGGTGGACAGATACTCGAACTGGCCGATCATCTCAAAGTCGACGGTGGCGCCGCCGGACTCATAAACCACTTACGTCGCGCCTTCGTGACGTACGGGACGCCAGAAGAGCTCGCATTGGATGGGAGACCGGAGTTCACCTCCACCGAGACCAGGTCATTCCTGCACAGATGGGGCGTACACCACCGCTTGTCATCGGTGGCCTTCCCTCACAGCAACTGTCGCGCGAGATTGGAGTTAAGACAATGAAACGACTTATCACGGACAACACCAGCCCGCAGGAGAACTTGACACTGACGCTGTGCAGAGAGCGATACTACAATATCGTAACATGCCTGACCCTGACACGAAGATCTCCCCGCAATGTGTGTCTTCGGCCGCCGATACGCGATTTCATCCCGATTATCCCCGGGAAGTACAGACCGCACGACACTTGGCATGAGACCCTGAAAGCAAGGGAGGAGGCCCTCCGCAAACGCATATCCGCACAGCCGACACCTGGGCAGAACACACCAAAGCCTTCCGCACTTGCTGTGGGGGACCTAGTCCGCGTACAGAACCAGACAGGACCCCACCCAAAAATGGACAAGACAGGCAGTATCGTGGAGGTACGCCAACACGACCAATACGTGATCAAGATCGACGGCTCGGGCAGAGTCACACTTCGGAACAGGAAATTCCTGCGCAAGTTTAGCCCAGTTCGCAATGACAGCTGCCACCCCCGGTCTATCTATGATGATCTAGCAACCCGCATCACTGTACCTGCACCCGTTGTAACACCGCAACTGCCTGACCTCGACAGCGAACCGTGACATCTGCGACGCCAACGGGGCCACGCCGGCACTGACGTCAGTATGCACACCCCGGCGCAAACGACACCCGTTTCAGACACGCCAGCAGCACCAGGACGAGGCACAACGAGGCGCGCGATCCTTCAGACGCCACCATCGGCCCCTGAACCCCGAGAGCCCCATCCCCGATGTGAACCACCAGCACCAGCAACAGGTCAACGCCGATCCACCAGAGCGACCAGCGTGGCCTGCCTGGCACAAGGACTACTCCATGGAATAGTCACACGATGGTGATATAAACTTTGTTCATTCATTAAACTTAATATTTTCTCAGCCTTTATCTATTAACATAATAAAGACTCGGAGGAGATAGAGAACATTGTACTTTACGGTACTTCTACATATAGACGGTCCCTGTGCCAGTGCGCATGCGCAGCCGGAGCCGGAGCCAGAGATGTTGTGGGCGTTTCAACCTGTTCAATACTTGTTTGATTATTGTCGTTTCACGCTAATAAAGTGATCGAACAAATTGAACTCTGTTCTTATTTACTATACATTTATTAGTTTCTTGTTTCTTTCTGGAGTTTTCCATCTCTCTGGACTTCAATTTTACTCTCTCCTTCAGTTCATTAATTTCAAACTCGTATAGTTTTTGTTTTCTCTCCACTCTTCCTCATGCTCCTCACTTTCCAATCTCATCGTTTCTTTCAATTGGCTCATTCCTTCCTGTGTTTCATTCGCTGTTCTCTCATTACCCTTCCTCGCTTCCTCTCCTGTCCTTCCTTCTCCAGTTTCATGGTTGCTTCATTTGGTTGATCTCCTTCTTGTGTTTCATTTGCTGCTGTCTCATTACTCTTCCTTGTTTCTCTCCTGTCTTTCCTTCTCCAGCTTCGTGGTTTTCTTCTTAACTTCTCGTATTCCAACCTATTTTTCTTTTTGTCGTTCAGTTTCAAATTCATACTCTTTCAGTTTTCTATTCCACTGTCTTTCTTGTTCCTCGTTCTGCAATCATTATTTCCTTCAACTGACTGATTTCTTCTCCTGTCTCATTCCTTGTTCTTCCAGTACTCTTTCTTTTCCTCTTTTAACACTCTCAGTTCGTTTTTAGTTCTGTCTCTTGTTTTTGGTGTTTCTGTAACTCAGTTTTCTTCTCTAATTCTTTTCTCATCTCCGCACACTCCGACCTTGCTTTGGCTCTAACTGTTCTTCCGCTTGCCCTTGGTTTGTCTATCCGTCTTCCAGTTCCTCTGTCTCCTTTTACCTCCAGTCCCAGCTTATCAACTCTCTTCGTCATGTCTTGAAGTCTTTTTTCACACTCCACTATTTTTATTTCCTTCGTGCACGTCTCCGTCACCCAATTAATTTTCTCTCTCGGTTACCGTACTTTTTCCGTCACCTCACACTTCTCGCCCAACACGTCTCCCGAATTATTTTTTCTCTCACCCGCCTTCACCGTGGGCCTGACAACCGTTGCACCCCTCCCAGCTCGTTCGCTCCCACACGTGGCGTCGCCATTACGCCCTTCGCTGTTGTTGCCTTCATGCCCGCCTGCAGGCTTCGGCCCATTTGCTGCGTTTCACCCCGCATTTCTTCCATTTTGTTTTCCATTCCGTTCTTCACCTGCTGTAAGTTCGCATTCATTTGATTGTTCATCCTGCACACATTTGTTTTTATTTCGTTTGTGTTTGTTTTCCATTCTGAGTGCGTTTCCATCCATTTTTTTCGTTCATTCCGTTTGTGTTTGTATCCATCTTTTCGTTCATGCCTTTTATTTCGCATTAATTGCTGCGCATCCGCATTCATTTGTGCCAGCATGGCGAATAGCTGGGCCATGTCGGGTGCACTCGGCTGAGCCGATTCGGCCAGGATCGGGGGGCCTTGGTGGAGAGGGGGAGGGGAGGTGTTAATACCCCGCGGCCGCCGCGCACCCATTTCGGGCCCTGGGTTCAGTTGGGGGGAAACTGTTCTGCACACCAATGTCCTCCGGGGTCTACATCCTGGGCCATGGATTCTACATTACTATCACACATATACATTTCTACCCCCGCTCCCGCTCGCCTTGAGACGCCATCTTACTTCACGTAACGGGTAATTTAATCGCTCGTAATTTGGAGGGAATCGGGGGTCGCTTCTCCCACCCTGGACCGATTCCCTATGAATTTAGCTTGGAGACAAGAGAGTCCGTTTTCCCGCTCTTTGACACCAGTGTTGCGAATTCCGGCGCCCGCGGCGTGCGATCGACCACGTAACTCGAATGGCGACCGCCTCGCCCACCGGACGGACAATTCAGTCGTGACCCTCGGACTAACGCCGGGATCTAGTCACGGGTGGACCTTTCGCCTCACCACAACCCAGTCCGCATTCTACCGCGCGGAATAGGGTGAATCGCCGAAAGTCGATATACCTAAATACCCGCACGGGTAACCTACCGAGGGGTTGTACCTCGCCACAGGCCGACTCCGGACACGAACCGCAAGCAGTCCGTTCGTGCTACAGAGATAACCGAGCGGTGTTATCGTCGGCCTGACGGTTCCAATTAATTCTCGGGCGTCCCGCGCCCACTACGTACCCTTTACGTAAAACAAGATGGAGACCCAACGAGGAAGGACGCAGCGAAACGGGGAAACATTCAACAAGCACGCATTTTATTTACACACAAAAAGCACACATAAAGCATGTATTAATAGCAAGTTAAAAACAAACACAACAATGCAGAGCTAGACGAATACGCGTACACATCGGCAACACTTATA
>CM068954.1:93563237-93578044 GCA_035128595.1 Eptatretus atami
TGTGAGTGTCTGAATGGTAGTTGGTAGTTAGTGGAACAGATATAAGATATTCATCTATATCAGATATAAGATATCCATCTTATCTCATTCTCTATTTTATATAGAAGTTCAGATTCTTTGTTCTTGAAAAATTAACTATGGATGACTGGTAAAATATGTCTTTGTCACCTTTTTAGTTTCTAGGTAGGGTGGGCCTCCACTACTGAAGGCTGCCCAGGGACCACCACATGTCTAAATCCGGCCCTGGGTACGAGAGCCTGATACTAATGTGAGGCAAAATGATTGTTTAGAAACCAAATACAAAAACTCTGCCTACACTACTGCCATTGGTGGACAAGTAAATGAAACAAAATCATGATGTAAAAGTACAAACAAGTTGGCACCGATGAAAAGTGCACTACAACACCATGAAATCTTTCTCGTCCACCAACCATTGCCTGCACGTACGGCTCCTCCGACTTCAAGTCGTTCTCATGTAGAGTGCACACATTGATGCCTCACCCCTCACAGGAGTACAACCAACTTGGAAACAAAACAACTTGTATATACATACTCGACAACGACAACTATTCGGCAACATAACCCTAACCCTAACTCTTTTGTACCTCTCGTTCAATGCATTTGAACTTGGAATTTTCTTTACTTTCAGTGCTGTTACATAATACTGTTAACCAAAATCTGTGACAAGTGTGACCTCGTGTGCTTTGGCGGACCCGAGACCTTTGAAGGAGCATCATTTTGCCTTTCATGTTATAAGATGTAAATATGCTTGAGCTCGGGTTGGTCGGGGGGGGGGGTTCCGGTACCGGGTGCACCTGGAAGGTTGACTGAGCAGGTCAGTCGGTCGCATTGGAATAACAGGTTGACTCGGATTCTGAACGCCTCGGAAGTCTTTTCCTTTCACACTAAATTGGTGACCCGACATGATACAAATGGACGGACAAGGAGTTACAAACACCTTCCATTCATCGGGGACAACAAAGCAGCCGTGCCTTTCCCGGTCGCTGAACCAGCTTCATCCCTGGCAATGGTTTCATTAAAACTGCTGCCATTCTGGCCAAAGGAACTGCAGCTGTGGTTTGCACATGTTATGGCGCAATCCGACATGTGGATCATCACTACCGGGTCGACCCCGTTCAAATACACCGTTGGCTCCTTGTCACCAGAATATGCGACGGAGGTGAGAGATATTTTACCACAACCTCCAATGAACCATCCGTATGTGATTTTGATGGCCGCGCTCATAAGTCGCACAATCCCTTCTGAGCAACGGCGCTTTCAGCATCTCCTTACAGCTGAGGACTTTAGGAGTTCAAAGAACCACACAACCACTGCATCATATGCAGCAGATTCTCAGTGACTGCCATGCCATCTTCGACCGATCGCTCATTCGTGAGTTGTTCTTGCAACGTTTACCACCACACATCCTCATGATACTTACAGCTAACGCAAAACTGGCACTACCTGCTACTGCAGATCTGGCTGATCATCACATTGACTCTGTTACACCGACCGTGGCTAATGTGATACCACCACAGCACGTCGCACAGCTATAATGACGCGTGTTCGTCAGTGTAGGGCACCATGCTCATACCAGCCGCAGGGAAACGACGGGCCCCACAACTATTGGTGACAAATTCACCTGGGCCATACGTCAGTCACCTTCTCTTCCTTGTGGATCATACTAGCAGAATTCGTTTTATTGTGGATACAGGGGCAGAGGTGAGAATTGTGCCGCCATCTCCTGCTGAACAGAAAAATTGACAGGAATATTCATTGCATGCTGATAACAACACTGCTATTGCTACTTTTGGAGAGCGTCTCCTCCGGCTTGACTTGGGTTTACATCGCTCATTTCCGTGGGTGTTTCCTATTGCCGACACCACATACTCTATCCTGGGTGCAGATTATTTGCCTCATTCCAATCTCCTCTTCAATGGCAGAAATCACTGTCTATTTGATGCCTCAACGCAGCTTTGTGTACTAGGTAAAGCATCCACCGTTTTGTCGCTGAATATCACGTGTCTTCCATGCACACCCACGTGCCCTTTTCAGAAAGTACTTTATGACTTCCTGTCCATAACGCGCCCATCGGCGACAATCCAGCTCATCGAGCACTAGATCATGCATCTCATCAGGACCACGGGACCCCCTGTTTTTACGTGTGCTCGCCGACTAGCACCCAATAAATTATGTATCGCCTGCCAGGAGTTTGATTATATGGTACAATGGGGATCATCAGAACATTGTCCAAGAGTCGGGCTTAACCGCTACACATGGTACCCAAAAAGACACTTGGGGATTACTGGTCCTTAAACAGTGTAACTATTCCAGACCGTTACCCCATTCCACACATTCAGGATTTCACTGCTGCACTCCATCATGGTATTACAATCTTCTCCAAGGTCGACTTCATTCGTGCACACCATCAGATTCCTGTGAATCCAGATGACATCCCGAAGACAGCAGTCTAACAAGTTGGCACGGATGAAAAGTACACCTCAATACCATGAAATCGTGGTAGATATACTTTATATCTCTATGCTCCTGAGACAGTCTCCATAGATCGCTTTAAGCCAGCTTTTCTTGACACAGCACCAGAGCCGACCCTCCCACTGTCCAACCAGTCGACACCTACCAGAACAATACCCTTACCGTCATATACGACTCACTCTGGGCATCAGGTACACTTCCGAGCATAATATTTTTGTGTACATTTTGCTGTTGACCATTTCCTTTTTCTGTGACTTTTATTTTTGCATGGACAGTCAACATCTCTTACTTGACAACATTATGTATTTTGTTTGTACCTTCTGTTCGATTAATGTACGAGGAGAGGAGAGTACTGTTGTGGCATCATTTTGCCTTTCATGGTATAATATGTTGATATGCTTGAGCTCGGGTTGATCGGGGGGGTTTCCAGAACCGGGTGCCACCAGAAGAGAGATGAGCGGATCAGTCGGTTGCTGTTGGAATAGAGGATTGTCTCGGATTCTGAACACCTCAGACGTATTTTCCTTCCATGCTAAAGCCTCATCCTCCTATTCTCTTCTGCTCATTGAGCTGTGTGTGTCCCTTTTGCTTGTCCAGCTATTCCTCTGATGTTGCTCTCACTTTCCCTCTATGATATTGTGAGTGAGCCTCAATCTCTGCATGAAAAATTAGAGAATAGCATTCGATGTGAATGTGTCGGACATGCCTCCGCCTACGTTAGACGTCAACCCACTGTTACATGTTATCTCAATTAAAAGTCACTTGAAATATTAAATTAAATATTAAATTAAAAGTCACATGAAATACTAAAGATCACACAAGGGACAAAGGAGAGATTCTCTTTCTTCTACACACTTCTTTCCTTCTGCACACTTTCTTCTTTCTACACTTCTACACAGAAAAGAGACACAGCTGCTTCTAACTCGAGTTAAGGTCTGACGAATGATTTTCAAAGGGCAAATGACCTTTGACTTGTTGAACCCAAAATTGAATCAATTCATCTTTGGATTAAAGTCCATTCTTCTGCCAAGTGTCTATTGTCAGGTCAGGCCAGATCAGATCTGTGACTTGCTACAAGTACCATGTAAACCTGTACTAAGCTGTTTCATGGTTGGGTTGTTGGCGACCAAACCATCTCACCTACCAGGTTTCCTGGTGAGTAGGGTGTATGGATATGGACACCCAACAGGACTAAAAAGCAAAACTTGTCAAAGGGCAGAGGAGCTCCTTGTGAGCCAAATGCACACAACCCCAGAGCACGTCACCAGCATTGCCCACTCTGCACACTCCAATACCATGGTAGCAAGATGTCCATGTGCTGATGCATGAAGAGATTCTCATAAGGAAATGGCCATCCATATCTGATGCCCAACTGTGTCTGCTGATGTCCTCCTGCAGTTAGGTTACCTTTTTCTCGGAAGTTGGTCGCATAATTTGCACTCCGGCCACTGTAAAACACTTCGTTCCGCAAAACACACAAAAAATACAAAGAAAACTGAAAACCCACTCCATGGGAGTACCTCCTGTGTAAGATACATGTTGTATTCGAATACATTTCCCATTAAAAGGTTATAACAATACATTGTGCTATACGCGAAAAAAACATTTACTTTTTCACGTTAATAATTATCAAATAAGTTTAATTGGCAACATTTGATCTTTTTATCACTTTTAAACCCATTATGCTAATTTTGGAGAAATTTTCATCCACAATCTTTCCTTTTTGTCATTCAGACAACATCACAATCGATATCAATTTAATGAATTTTAAAAAGTTCACATGGCAATCCTTGAATGAACAATCCATATTCCCGTGACACCAACAAACCAAGTGCAGTCCACCGAGCCCATCCCTCCATTATCAAAATTCACCAATAAAGTTTCACACAGTTTGCTGATCCATATTTGCTCGGAGGTGAACAGTGATACAAGGATGGAGCCGCTGGTCCAGATGGGTGCTTGCGTACTTGGCGTTGTACTATAGGTATCAGGGCCTCGATCTTCTCCTGCATGAGGTTCATGATGCCTGTGTGCCTCCAAAGAGGAACCTGGATGCCTGGATGCGTACAGTACCTCCAAAGAGGACGGTGTTGTCTCACCGCAATGTTGCACTTCATGATCATTTTATTATTTTTTTTGGCATTAAATTATGACAATAACTTGGGCGTTTAGAAAGCTCATAGCATTTCTCCATTGAGGTTGAAGAGGCGACCACAAGCATTTCCCTTCTGAAATCCAACGGTTCTTTGCAGAGTAGAGTCTCTCACCGAGTTTCCTCCTCGCCTCACCACACTCTGGTTAAACTTGATGTCGGAAAGAGCATAGGTGGATGAGAGGGGCATCATGTGCAGTATAGTCAGAGGCATATCGGAGCAGAGTGGCCAGAGTGTAGAAGGAGTGTAGAGAGTAGAAAGTCTCAAACAGACACCACCCCAGAGCACGTCACCAACATTGCACACTCCAATACCATGGTAGCAAGATGTCCATGCGCTGATGCATGAAGAGATTCCATTAGTAATCCCAACCCAGTGAGTACAGCATGAAAGGACCAGAAAGTTTCATTTCTTACAGGTTGCAAACCAATGCTAAAAGGCAGCAAGACCGATGACTGCCTCAGGGATAACATTTGCCCATGGTCATATAACATGTTCCTTTTCAATTGCCTATGTACTTCTTAAATTGCATTGTTGCACAGATCATTAAATTCCCTATCTGGATTGGGATTCTCATGAGGAAATGGTGTCTGAATAAATATTGTAGTGGTAATGGCTTTTCTTTTTAAACAGTGAATGAATAATGAAGGTAATGCAGTTATGGCGCGTTTGAAGGGAACGATAATAATTACAAGCAATAACAGCCCAATAAAAATCCAATGCAAAAATGCTGCCCACCGGTTCACAAAAATTCCCTCTAACCAAGACCCAAAATCCCATCCTTTATGATAATCATGGTATATTTACTATCTGTCTTAATTTTGGCATTTAACAGGTTCATATATACTTTTAGTAAAAATGATTTGTTATATTTCTTGAATGACTAAAATGAAATTTGTGTGCATGTTATCATTACAATATGCAGACATGATATTTTGTGTGCATGTTATCATTACAATACGATGCAGACATGATATTTGTGTGCATGTTATCATTACAATACAATGCAGACATGATACTTGTGTGCATGTTATCATTACAATACGATGCAGACATGATATTTGTGTGCATGTTATCATTACAATACGATGCAGACATGATATTTGTGTACAGTTATCATTACAATACGATGCAGACATGATATTTGTGTGCATGTTATCATTAACATACGATGCAGACATGATATTTGTGTCATGTTATCATTACAATACGATGCAGACATGATATTTGTGTACATGTTATCATTACAATACGATGCAGACATGATATTTGTGTGCATGTTATCATTACAATAGATGCAGACATGATATTTGGTGTCATGTTTTCATTACAATACGATGCAGACATGATATCTGTGTGCATGTTATCATTACAATACGATGCAGACATGATATTTGTGTGCATGTTATCATTACAATACGATGCAACATGATATTTGTGTGCATGTTATCATTACAATACGATGCAGACATGATATCTGTGTGCATGTTATCATTACAATACGATGCAGACATGATATTTGTGTGCAAGTTATCATTACAATACGATGCAAACATGATATTTGTGTGCATGTTATCATTACAATACGATGCAGACATGATATTTGTGTGCAAGTTATCATTACAATACGATGCAGACATGATATTTGTGTGCAAGTTATCATTACAATACGATGCAGACATGATATTTGTGCGCATGTTATCATTACAATACGATGCAGACATGATATTTGTGTGCATGTTATCATTACAATACGATGCAGACATGATATTTGTGTGCATGTTATCATTACAATACGATGCAGACATGATATTTGTGTGCAGTTATCATTACAATACGATGCAAATGATATTTGTGTGCATGTTATCATTACAATACGATGCAGACATGATATTTGTGTGCAAGTTATCATTACAATACGATGCAGACATGATATTTGTGTGCAGTTATCATTACAATACGATGCAGACATGATATTTGTGTACATGTTATCATTACAATACGATGCAGACATGATATCTGTGTGCATGTTATCATTACAATACGATGCAGACATGATATTTGTGTGCAAGTTATATTACAATACGATGCAAACATGATATTTGTGTGCATGTTATCATTACAATACGATGCAGACATGATATTTGTGTGCAAGTTATCATTACATACGATGCAGACATGATATCTGTGTGCATGTTATCATTACAATACGATGCAGACATGATATTTGTGTGCAAGTTATCATTACAATACGATGCAACATGATATTTGTGTGCATGTTATCATACAATACGATGCAGACATGATATTTGTGTGCAAGTTATCATTACAATACGATGCAGACATGATATTTGTGTGCATGTTATCATTACAATACGATGCAGACATGATATTTGTGGCGCATGTATCATTACAATACGATGCAGACATGATATTTGTGTGCATGTTATCATTACAATACGATGCAGACATGATATTTGTGTGCATGTTATCATTACAATACGATGCAGACATGATATTTGTGTACATGTTATCATTACAATACGATGCAGACATGATATTTTTGTGCAAGTTATCATTACAATACGATGCAGACATGATATTTGTGTACATGTTATCATTACAATACGATGCAGACATGATATTTGTGTGCATGTTATCATTACAATACGATGCAGACATGATATTTGTGTGCATGTTATCATTACAATACGATGCAGACATGATATTTGTGTGCATGTTATCATTACAATACGATGCAGACATGATATTTGTGTGCAAGTTATCATTACAATACGATGCAGACATGATATTTGTGTGCATGTTATCATTACAATACGATGCAGACATGATATTTGTGTGCAGTTATCATTACAATACGATGCAGACATGATATTTGTGTGCATTTATCATTACATACGATGCAGACATGATATTTGTGTGCATGTTATCATTACAATACGATCAGACATGATATTTGTGTGCAAGTTATCATTACAATACGATACGACATTATATTTGTGTGCATGTTATCATTACAATACGATGCAGACATGATATTTGTGTGCAAGTTATCATTACAATACGATCAGACATGATATTTGTGTGCAAGTTATCATTACAATACGATGCAGACATGATATTTGTGTGCATGTTATCATTACAATACGATCAGACATTATATTTGTGTGCATGTTATCATTACAATACGATGCAGACATGATATTTGTGTGCATGTTATCATTACAATACGATCAGACATGATATTTGTGTGCATGTTATCATTACAATACGATCAGACATATATTTGTGTGCATGTTATCATTACAATACGATCAGACATATATTTGTGTGCATGTTATCATTACAATACGATACAGACATGATATTTGTGTGCATGTTATCATTACAATACGATACAGACATGATATTTTGTGTGCATGTTTTCATTACAATACGATCAGACATTATATTTGTGTGCATGTTATCATTACAATACGATACAGACATGATATTTGTGTGCATGTTATCATTACAATACGATACAGACATGATATTTGTGTGCATGTTATCATTACAATACGATCAGACATTATATTTGTGTGCATGTTATCATTACAATACGATGCAGACATGATATTTGTGTGCATGTTATCATTACAATACGATGCAGACATGATATTTGTGTGCATGTTATCATTACAATACGATGCAGACATGATATTTGTGTGCATGTTATCATTACAATACGATGCAGACATGATATTTGTGTGCAGTTATCATTACAATACGATGCAGACATGATATTTGTGTGCATGTTATCATTACAATACGATACAGACATGATATTTGTGTGCATGTTATCATTAAATACGATACAGACATTATATTTGTGTACATGTTATCATTACAATACGATGCAGACATGATATTTGTGTGCATGTTATCATTACAATACGATACAGACATGATATTTGTGTGCATGTTATCATTACAATACGATACAGACATTATATTGTGTGCATGTTATCATTACAATACGATACAGACATTATATTTGTGTGCATGTTATCATTACAATACGATGCAGACATGATATTTGTGTGCATGTTATCATTACAATACGATACAGACATGATATTTGTGTGCAAGTTATCATTACAATACGATGCAGACATGATATTTGTGTGCAAGTTATCATTACAATACGATACAGACATGATATTTGTGTGCATGTTATCATTACAATACGATACAGACATTATATTTGTGTGCAAGTTATCATTACAATACGATACAGACATTATATTTGTGTGCAAGTTATCATTACAATACGATACAGACATTATATTTGTGTGCATGTTATCATTACAATACGATACAGACATTATATTTGTGTGCATGTTATCGTTCCAAGAAAAAAATTTCTTCTTCTTTTCCTTTATCTCCCCCGCACCCCCCTTTTCTTTTTTTTAATATACAAACACAATCCATCGTTTGTCATATAAATTTTCCCTTGCCTACAACACACCTAATTAATCCCAAGGTCCTACAGTATGTTGACTCAGTTTCAAATATTTTCTAGTCATAAAAATCCCATGAGTTTAGTCTCGGATAGGCGTTACACCATCACGCGTCTTATTTTGCCTTTATCAAGAAATTACATTAGTTATTTTAAAATTAACAGATATTACTGATCAACATCATTATCAGGTCTTATTAATATCATCGCATGAGTTATATATTTTGATTTCACATAGCTTCCAGAACACATCGTCAAAATCATCCTTTTGTACTATCTATGAGATGTACATGAAACTTGTGTGACCATTATCTTGGTAACAATCTTCTTCATGCAAATAGCAGGCAAACTAACCACACATTTTCCAAGGCAACAAACAACCAGTGTAAGATTCTTGCTTCCCAACTAACAATAAGAACAATTCCAGAGCCATTCATATCCTGTCACATTGGCTTTTGCCTTCAATGTTTAATTCACAAGTTTAATGCTCATAAAGTCAAGCTCCATTTCAACAATCTCTGATCTTTATCCTAACTTTTATAAAAAGTGAACAGATTGTGATCTGTGAAAACAATTACTGGAAAAGTAATTAAACCCAAGTATATCACAAACCATTGCAGAGCTAGCACTGTGGGTGATATATACCTTCCTTAAACTTCTGCCATCCCTTGTTATAAAACACTTGTCTGCTGCAAATAACTCCAGTCATCCCAGAAATCCCAACAGCAAGCTCCTGTCTACTCCCCGGTGCTATTAATCTTCAATTGCTTTTACTTTTACTGTTACAGCAGAACCAAACCCTGACCCTAACGTGACCTAAGAATACAATTTATGCTCCTAATTTTTTTGTGTTTTTTTTTTCCAGATTGACGTTCACTTTGATATCAGTCAGTACTTTGATATCAGTCAGTACCCCTTCAGTAAATCACATTATTTCTAAGCTTGGCTTGACTAGTCTCCTATCTCAACATCATGATATCTCCTATCTCTACATCATGATACACGAAGTCTGTTCAGCCATGTACCTCCGTCAACAAGTGAGCAAGTCATCAATTAAATTTGAGACTTGACCTTGCTATTAGGAACTCAAATTTCCCAATATCTGATTTAACTAAAATTAACATCTCCTTGTTGGTCAGCCTCGGATAGGCATTGTCCACAACATGGTCAAATCTTCTTACTACACATCTCATCCCGACCGTGCATCAACTACACTAATTATCAAAACTTCGCAACATAATTGAAACAAAAGTTCATGGCTCTCTTGTGATGTCTTCACTGCAGACTCTCCTGTATCAGAGACGAGGATGCGTGTCATCCCACCCTGGCACTCCACAGCAGTTTTCCACCATCTGGAGGGGTTTTTTACTCCATCTGAGACTGCAAAGCCTTGGCACACATAATATGTGTCAAATAGATAAAGTTTTCTCATTCACAGCTTAGCCACGATGGTTGCATTTTGTTTTATGACACAGATATTTCTCTACCCATTTAGAAAACATCGACCTTTACTTTGGTCTTCATGTTCTAAAAATTCCATCACTGAAAAGATAACGATCTTTCGAATCCTTGACACTGTCCCATCTTTAAAACCCATTCCATATTCGCCATTCTAACGTCCCTGATGACGATTCATCCATGCATAACATCCATCTGAGGGACACACACCGATGTATTGCCTGCCTGCAAAATACCGGGCTACACAGTTCAAAGGGAAATTGGTACGTATACTGTACAAAGTGCTCTCACCATACCCTGAAGCTATTTCCCTGCTCCAGATGAGAATCCTGGTGATTTGATGAAAATCTCACGAGCAAAACCATCGATAATAATAATAACAATGAAAACAAGTGGTGCCAGGCACAACAAATCCCGCCCATTTAAGGCATAAAGTTATTTTGGGGATCCAAATTTTAATTTGATACATTCTTAACCTGAATGTTGATTATAAGAAATGAATAAGGAATATTTTAGTCTTAGTTTGAAGTCAATTAAACCATTTTTGGCGAAGTTATGACCGTAAAACGATTTTTATCTTTTCGTGACCTTGACCTTGACCTTTGATCCAATTGGACCCAAAAGTTAATGGGGTCGTCCCGAGGTTCATTGCCCACCTGTGGATTGAATTTGATAGTGTTTGCAAAGCCGTTTTGCCGTAAAGATAAACAAACAAACAAACAGATAAACAAACCGGACGATATACAATATCCCGCTCGCTCCCTCGGGGGGGGGGGGGGGCGGGATAATAATAATCATACAATACAATACAGTAAGTACAGTATACTGCATACGAGGTCATATTTGCTGAGCCTTCGGTCATTGTGGTGAGTCAATGGTCATATTGTTTTCAGAGTCCAATTTCACTTGTATAGAAGGTTTGTAGAACTAATTACAATTACTTTTATAGAGGGTTTGCAGAGCTATCCCATTATACCTTGCACGCCGCCATGTTGGTTGTTTTCACCTCTTCGTCAACAACAGCATCAGTAACTCTACAATCTATCACGTTTTATCTCCTTAGGGAAGGTTATGAAAAACACTAATTCATGGTTCTCCTTATGAAGGAAATGACTGCAATGGAAGGTTATGCTCTCGCCTGCCTGGCCTGCCAACCAACACGGCGCTCGAGCAAAACCATCCTACATTCAAACGTGTCATTTGAAAATACCTCTGCAAAATGCCTCTCACTGCACAAACAGACATCCATATATTATGTATGCAAATTTGTGGGGACAAGGACGAACAATCCCCATCATTCAAATTCCACCAATATCACGTGACTCTTCCATGGATCCCATAATAGTGGGGCAACTTAGCTAAATATAGCATAACAATTGTGCATTTTGTGAGGAAAGCACCAAATTTGGCACACTAGTAGCCTATCATATTATGAACAGATTTGGATATTGGGCCATCTCAAATTCAGCCGCTGATGGCTGTGGCAGCCATTTTCCACTGCCATCAAAAATTTTGAGATGGCCCAATATCCAAATCTGTTCATAATATGTTCGGCTACTAGTGTGCCAAATTTGGTGCTTTCCTCACAAAATGCACAATTGTTATGCTAAGTTGCCCCACTATAATACAATATACTAAACAAAGGCAAGTTTGCTTTTAAAAACTAACAACACGGCTTGAATACACAACACTCTCGGCACGGTTTGGATGTTAACTCAGCTTATCAAAAAGCTGTGAAACCAACCCCTCCCTTCAGACACCCGTGCAGTCTCCATGCCAGGGTCAGTCACGTATGTATTATGTAGACATTTTTACAATATTATTCAATTTCAACAATTTTATGGGCCTTTAACCTGGTGTGATGGCATCAGCAATCTCAGCGTAACCATGGTGACCAAATATCTTCTGACTCGTGGTAATTTTTGACAAATGTACACCATTTTTGATAATGTTCAATAACAATTCGACAATATTTCGAGCCAAGGTGGCTATCCTGGTTGTCGTGGTCACATAATTATCTTTGCTCAATCAATTGCTGTGATGGTATATATATAAAAAACACAAAGGGGCAATACCCCTGGGTGCTCACCTGGTAGAATAATGATACTGAGGAGGAAGTCAATGTGGGACGGAATCAGAAAATTGTATCTATGAACTAATGTTATAAAAATACCTGTTTTGTTTGTTATAGCAAATGTGTAATAGCAAATATCCCCATCCCCAGTAAATCCCCCTTGACCCCGATTTTTTAAACAGCATGAACAAACTTTGGTACATCACGGGTGATGAAGGTTGTCATCAAGTTTCATTGAAACTGTGTATGGAGTTTCGTACAAGAAAGCAAATACATATTTTGGGAGGCAACCCCCCCCCCCTTACACGTCCCTTTAGCCCCCCCCGTTTTTTCTAATGTCATGAAGGAACTTTGGTACATCACGGGTGATGAAGGTTGTACTTAAGTTTCATCGGAGTTGTGTGTCGTTTCTGAGAAGAACGCAAATACCTCTTTTGGGGAGGGAGCAACCCCCGCCCTACTATACTCCCTCTGTAGACCCCCTTCGGTCCCGATGTTTTTATTGCCATGAACAAAATTTGGTACATACACGGTGATGAACGGTTGTGGTCTGTGGCAGAGTGGCGACCCATCCAGGATTGTGCCCAATAGCCAAGAAGACTGTTTTGGCAGCACCAACGCTCTGTAGTATGGTCCCTCCATCGGGATGGCTGGAACGTTGTGGAAAAGTTTCATGAAAATGGTATATGTAGTTTAAGAGAAAAAAATTGCAATTATTTTTGGATGGACTGATTGACGGGCAGGCGATGCACCATCCCATAAGCTCCCCGGAACTATGTTCTGGGTGATCTAACGGAACGACGTTCCAGGTGATCTAACGGAACGACGTTCCAGGTGATCTAACGGAACTATGTTCCAGGTGAGTTAACGGAACTATGTTTATGTTAATCCATGGATTTATTCGTGAAGAATGTTGATGGTTAAGCTATTTCGGAGCCTTTTCGTGCAGCCGTGTAGCATAAGCAGCTAAAGCTGTATGCAAAACTCATGCCACGTTAGTGTGCTATAAATGCTGTCCTGTTACTGAGAAGTTATAACTGTGTTTACAATATGTACGACATATTCGGTCCGAATACACTACTCGTGCTAAATATCTTTATGACGTAGCAATATCAGAAGAAGATGAATAACATTGTTTGAAAGCAAGCCTTGTCTGTGTATTTTCAGTTTCACATTTGGAATTGATGAATGAATGGATCAAACACTCCAGTAAAGAAATCCACAATTACAACCTGGTTTGGGCTCTCCATTCAAGTTCTTGTTTAGCTATCGGTCTACCTGTGTAGAACTACGCACATACATATACAGGGCAGAACAAAATTAATATACTAGCAAATTCCACCCGTTGCTTCACTGACAGGAATACTAAAGGGCGGGGGGGTTTTGAAAAAGAGGGGAGAAGAGAAAGAGGGGTGGGAGAGAGAGGGGGGAGAGTGAAGAGGTGGAGCGGAAGGGAGAGAGGAGGGAGGGGAGCAGGAGGGGTATGGGAGCAAGGAGCGGTTGGAGAGGAGGAGTTTTGGGAAAGGGACGACAGTGGTGAGGTGAGTGGAATGGAAGGCAGACGTGCGGTGGAGCATTAATTACGATTCATACTGACTCATCAAAATTATTCTGCATGGAATAACAGTGAATATGGAAACAAAATAATGTCTGAAATCCAATTTCTACTAGTCATACTATAAACACGGCCCAGAGACAAACACCGCCCAGACACATCCAAGGATGAACTCCCGTCCAGACGTGTCCAGAGACAAACTCCCATCTGGAGACAAACTCCCGTCCAGAGACAAGCTCCGGCCCCAACGCTTCCGGAGACAAACACTGCCCCGATGTGTCCGGAGACAAACACCGCCCTGACACGTCCGGAGACAAACACCGCCCCGACGTGTCCAAAGACAAACACCACCTCGACATGTGCAGAGCCAAGCTGTCTGTAGATAAACACCGCTCAGACATGTCTGGAGACAAACTCACATCCGGACACGTCCGGAGATAAATACTATCCGGACACGTCCAGAGACAAACACCATCCAGACATAACCACAATCCTGATATGTCCAGAGACAGACAGAGAGAGAGAGAGAGAGAGAGAGAGAGAGAGAGAGAG
>CM068954.1:93602066-93613714 GCA_035128595.1 Eptatretus atami
TATAGGACTATTAGTTTCGGTAGTCTCGCTTTTCCAAGGGTTGCGGTCTGGAAACCTTATGTAAGCGACACTGTGTTAATGAACTATTTTCTAGAACCATGTGTTAAGGGGGGATGTGTTTTTTGGCTCGGATTTTTTGGACATAAACAATACACACTCTCGAGTAGTTGGCGATTACCCGAGGGTGAGGCGGAGTTGATTGGGTGGGACAGTCAACTTGCGGAGTGGCGAATCGTCCCCTCTTCACTTGCACTGTGCTGTCACTTTGTTCTCAGCGGGGACGGTCTTTGGCAGCTGGTTGAAGGAGCATCCTGGTGTGGATGGAGTTGTGGTGGCTGATTTTTGGCTTGAAAATGCTGATTGGGAGTTGGCTTGGATTGGCTTTTCTTTTTCTTTGCTGCATAGTTCTTGAGCAACAAGGGCATCTATTACTCCGGCTAATTCAGTGTCTTTCTAACGATTTGGATCTTGTCGATATTTTATGGCATTTCACGAGTGTGGATTTGTGGGCTGAGGCTTTTCTGGTGAGGATGCTTTGGCTGAAAGGTTGTCCGCTTCTTTCTGTCTTCTCAAGGCCACTGCTGTTCCATCCTGTCGTCATGCTTAGGGGTTCTGTGCGGCTCCAGTGTCATCCCGTCCTCGTTCGTCTCTTAACCTGCCTGCGCCGGTCTCATTTGACTGTATTCCATGGACTCAGCAAACGGTGAATTGTTGCATCAGGGCCTTTTCTTCCACGCGTCATTGTGGGGGCCTCACTCCGCTGAATCCTTATGTTTTCCGAAGCCTTTTTATGGTGTTGTTGTTCGCCATCCGTTGTTGTGGTTGTCTTATCTTTTTTTGATAAGGCTGCGCTGGGTTGCTTACTATAGGCTTTAGCAGCAATTATCTGATCCTTAGGGCTGTAAAGTGAGGTAGTATTTGTTTGGTAATACTGCCTGCACGTTTCACTGCGTCTTCCATTTGGTGGGCTGGGCGGGCATTGGTTCTACAGCAGCAGTTTGTTGTCAATGTTGTTCTCCTTGGAGTACTTCTCATTGTGGGAAGTATTGTCCGTAATGAGTGGGTCAATGCTCCGTATCCAAGCCTTTGTATTTGCCGCCTATTCGGAGTTGTGGTTGGGCACCTTTAGCGCTCGTGGGTTTTCAGAACGTAAAAGAGCGGCGTGGTTTTAATTCTTCTGCATTTCACCGATATAGGTCCGCCGTCTTTGCTGCTTTAACCGTGGAGCAGTCTTTTTCTTCTCGTGCGATGTCTTGTCGGGAGGCATTCTTTTTCCAAACATCCGGTTCGTTTGTAGACTTGTTCGTGTGGAGTCCCCCCTCCTTCATCATCTTCTTCACTTTGCTGACTCTGATGGCGGCAGCTTGGTCCGACTTGCTGCCTACCGCTACATTCGGTTGTGGGGTTGCGCGGTGCAAAACTGATGACGCCTGGCTCGCTGTGAAGGTCTCTTCGGCTTCACTTTCCTTCAGCTGTCTTGTTTTCTTCTTTGAATCGTTCACACTAGCGCTTTTTCTGTGTTAGGCAAGCGATAGGGCATGCGCGTTTGGTTTGTCTTCTATCCACAAATTAATAAGCTCCATGTTTGTGCATTGGCACATCTCTCATTTCTTTAGTTGTCGTTGCACTCGAACTGGTTCGCATCTGGGTATTTTTTTATCTTTGCCGCTTGAACGATCGCTGTACAGTCGTGCAGCGGATTTGCATGTGCGCGCCGGATTTCGTTGTCCTTCACCTCGTTCTTTGCACTTTTTATTATATCCAATTTCACCTCATGTGTACAGCTTTCGTTGTTCTTGACGAGGTGTGCTCGGCAATACTTGCGGGTCGCTTGGTTCTCTATGGAAGGTATGCAGGCGAAGCGTGAGGATACCGTACAGTACGCGTCAGTACAATGAGACAGAGGTGAGATCTGTGTTTTGGCTCTGGGTGATTGTTGTTTTTGAGCGTTTGCTTTTTTTTGCGTTTTTCCTTGCATGACATTCGTCCGGTCTGTTTGCGGTTTTATTGGTTTACTTTCGATATGATAGTTGCGCTGGGTTGCGAGGTTTGTTTTTTTTATTTTTTTGTTTTATATTTTTATATATATATCTACAGTACGGTCCCTCGCCATTTCAGCGGTTCACCTTTCGCGTCATCGATGTATCGCGGGAGTTTTAACTCTTACATTACATATTTATATCGCGGCTTTTTTCGCCTAATATCACGGGATTTGTGGTGATTAAGTGTATTTTTCTATATTTATTATTTTATTTTTTGAGTAATGTTTTTGCCTAAATTAAACGTTAAAATATGTATTATGTTTCGATTTGTTGTGTCGGGGTGTGCGTGTGGTTGGAGGTGCGGCGTTCTTGGGTGTTTCGTGGTGTGGGGTTTGGTGTGTTTTTAAAATATATTCAATTCAAATAACCGTGAGACTCTGGAAGGGACACCACATGCTTTCCGTTCACTGCTTCAACTCTTAACCTGTCCTCCTGAGGGACTGCTTATTCGTAGCGTCTGTGAGATTAATGTTTATATTTTAGATGGTTTGGGGATGTGCTCTACAAGTATCTGAAAGAATTCCGGTGAAAAACAGACGTTTTAAGATTTTGTTGGGGCATTTCATCAGACTGTGAGCTGGCTGATCACGTGACGTCACGCAGACGTGCAGGCAGCGAGTGATTGAGCTTCTCGGTGGCCCGAGGGTCCTTTTTAGTTGAGGTCCAGCTCTGTCCTGGATACAGCCATTAAATGCACACACTTGGAGTATTTATTTCACGGCCATAAATGCGGGTTTGAAAATTGTATAATGATGTGGGGGGAATAATGATTCCTAGAATATGGAGAATTTTGCTTCGAGCGGCCTCGCGTGTTTATTTTAAATTTAATTTGATATCTGTTTTCACTTTCCGTAGTCGCTAAGGTTGATTAACACTCGGTTGCATCAAGTCTTGTATCCGAGCTGACCGTCAAACCCGCTCGGGTGTATTATGTTAAATCTGCAAATGAATAGTCTATATTAACGTAGATCTGCATGAAGACTCACAAATCACACATTCACTCATTGATAGCGTATATTCACTCACTCACTGACACACTTTGGTCTGCCGGCAGATCTACATTCATATAGACTTCATTTGCAGATCGAACATGATCTATATACCCTGGCGACATGGCAGTTAAAAACTTTAATTTTTTTTTCAATCATCAAATTGGAACAAAGTTGTCTAACTTAGCAAGAACAAATGAAGAGCACACAGATTCTGTACAGCATCTGTGACCACAGAAGATTTTGTCTGACAATAATAATTGCCCCACACAGTCATGCCTTCCAGAGCAGCTCAGATCATGGGTTCGACTCGCCCACCCAGGCGACCTTCCCTGGCAAAAATGGTATCCTTTAGTTAGAACTCTGGTATATGAGAGTTGTACTATCATACGCCATAGTTGGTTACAGTTGTAATTACAGTCTTCTGAAGAAAATAACGATAGTAAAGGGTGCTATTTTTGCCTTGGATGTACAGTTCGACAAAGTTGTCTAATTTAACCATATTAATAAGTTAATTTATACCTTGAATGTAGGTCTATTATGTCCAAGTTAGTTGAGCCTGTTCCTTTGTGTGTGTTTGTCATTTGCATATCTACTTTAATCTACATTATTCATTCTCAGGCCTTACAAAAAACATAGAATAGTCACACAGTTTTGCACAGCAATGAAATTGGGATAGCCTATACATTTTGTATTTTGAATGTAATTGATATAACCCTGGTGAGGTTCTCCATTGTTGTTAAACTCGTATAAAAGCCCGTCAAAAATGACAGGTTGGAGTTATTTTATGAAACTGGAAGAATTTTTTTTTTTTGATACCTTGTCTAGGCTCGTGTGAGAGCTAACACACAACGCACAGCCAAGGGCGGGGGGGGGGCATGAGAACAAGAGGGGTGGGAGTGGGAAGGAAAAAACAGTGGAGAGCAGAAGACATTAGAAATCTGTGGAAGGGAGAGGGATGGGGTGCGGGAACATGGGGACGTTACAAGATGGACATTACAGGGACTTTCAGGAAGTAAGCAGGGAATTTGAAGGAGGTGGGCTTGGGTGGATTCTCAGGGGTAGAAAAGATGGAGGATTTGGATGGGGGATGATAAGAGGTGGTGGTGAACAGCTGTTTTGAAGGCCTGGAGGGAAGAATGGGATTGAATAGATGAGGGAATTATTCCAAAGGCGGGAAAAAGAGGAATGAAAGAGTGAAGGTGAGCAATGATTCGTGATTTTGGTAGTTTTACCAGAAGGGGTTGTTGGCGGACCTTGAGTGCCCTGCGGAAATGTGGTGGGGCCAAATCGCAGAGAGAGCGGGGGGGGGCGAGGCTGGAGAGGAGAACGGGTAGAGACAGAAAAGCCACCGGACCAGTCTGCGGTGAGAGAGAGTGAGTGGCCCAAAGACTCAGCCTCATTGCGGGAGATGCCAATGATCCGAAATGCCTTGGGTTTCCACAGTGTGAAGCCGAGAAAGGTGGAGGGCAGGAGCACCAGCCCAGAGGGGAGAGCAGTACTCCATCAGGCTGCGGACGAAAGCTTTGTAATGTCAGGAGCTCAGGTGGCCGAGGAAGACTTTGCACGACGGAAGATTCCCAGTCGGCGACTGGCTTTGGAGGCGACGTTTGAAATGTGGCTTTCCCAGGAAAGGTCATGGCAGATAGTGAGACCAGAAGCTTGAAAGAAAGACTTTCCAGAGTATTGCGAGAAAGTGGATGGCGGTTTTCTAAACGGTCCTTTTGAGAGACATAGTGAGAGTGTGAGATTTGTCCAGATTGAAAGACATGTTCCACGTGTTGGACCAGTTTGTGATTTATCCAGATCTGCAGTGTGCGAAGAAGCTGTTGCTTGCCGTCTGAGGGATGACCGATGGAACGGCAGAGGGTGGAGTCATCAGCAAAGAGATATAGAGGATTTTCCAGAGAGTCGGAGAGATCATTGATGAAAACCAGAAAAAGAACAGATATGATATTTCGTAGCAAGATACGTTGTTTATGGACATTTTTGCTTGGCTGTCTAAATTTCTGAGTCAACCTGATTACATGTACTGTATTTCAGTTTTTATCATTTATCACTACCTTTTGTTTCAGGTTGTTTGTAGTTGTTTGATGTAAATAAGTTTTTGGTTCGACAAATGGTTTATTTTAATAGTCAGTAATTTGGCATGCTTTTAGTCATTTCAGACACATCTCTTGGGGATATTATTACCTCCATCACCGAAGGTGGATGGAGGTTATGTTTTCACCCCTCTTTGTCTGTTTGTCTGTTTGTTTGTCTGATTGTCTGATTGTGTGCAGGATATCTCAAAAAGTTGTGGACAGATTCAGATGAAATTTTGTGGACAGGTTGGGAGTGTGACAAGGACAAACTGATTCGATTTTGGTGAAGATCCAGATCCGGATCTGACTACTAGAAATTTTAAAGTGATTCTTCACCATTGTGAGATAGGAACAAAAACGATATACAGTACGATATCTTAAAAAGTTGTGGACGGATTCGGATGAAACTTTGTGGACACATTTGGTGTGTGACTTGAAAGAATGGATTCAATTTTGAAGAACATCCGAATCCGGCAATTTCGAATCCGGATTGGAAATTTTTTATAGTGATTCTTCACCATTGAGAGATCGGGCTTAACTGATATATATCATGATATCTCAAAAAGTTGTGGACGAATTCGCATGCAACTTGGTGGACAGGTTGGGTGGGTGACAAGGAACGATTGGTTCGATTTTGGTGAAGATCCGAATCCAGATACGAGATTTATTAAAAAATTTTAAGTGGTTCTACACCATTGAGAGATCAGGCCAAAAACGATCTATATAGCATGATATTTCAAAAAGTTATTGGGCCCGATATGTTCTCGTGGATCAGACATTGCATGGCGGAGGTATGCGCTCTACCGAGTGCCCTTCGAGTTTGAAATGTAATTAATTTTTGGAAAGTGACAGTAATGCAACTGTGCTAGGGGAGTGCATCATGAGCTGTCTTGGGAGTGAAACTGAATACCATTGTGAATTATTTTTACCTATGAAAAGCCCAGGAAGCACGTACACCTGTGCGGCTGGCATGCAGAGTTCGCTGGGATGCCATTCTCATGTTTGTGCCATGCCACAGTTGCGAATGGCATGAACCAATCGGCTTGCGAAGTGGGTGGACAGTTGAAAGCCAAGTTGATGAGGCAGCTCTGGCCACTGGTGATTGTGGCAGTGTAATTCTCTCCATCGTATTTAACCGAGCGACTCCATCCATTGCTCAAGGATGTATCATGTGGGCAATGCCACCCTGCCATGTATCGCTGTTTAATCTCGACCTGTGACTTCCCTTCTTGCCATGATGGGTTCTGCAACCATTTCAGTCAGAGTGTCCTGCAGTACCTTGGTGTTCTGCAGGGTGACTTACACTGAGCTACATCCTTTATACTTTGGGTGCATCAGCACTGCTTTGACTTTTCAACAGGGTGACGCCGGCGGTACCCCCACTCATTATATCACCTGGACTGCCAACAACAGTTTGGTTCTCTATCTTTCTCCTCCGGAAGAATATTGACACTTTCGTGAGACCGCTATCTTGCAGTCGACCACACACACGTGACCTCGAGAGATACTTGCAAATCTAGGCCCAGCTGGAGCCTGTTAGCTTACACAGCAAGTTATTATTCAGTGATGAGACGAGATAATGGCAAGGTTTTAATATCTTTATGGTGTTGTTGTTTGATTCTGGTTTTTGCTTTTTGGAATTGTAGTTTCATGAAGCCATTCATTTTTGCAATTGAGAGTGCACTGTAACCTCTGCAAATTCGTCCCATTTAGTTTAAGCCACCAGGATAATACGTTCAACCACTCGGGCCCTGTCTGCCTCATGACCAGGGGAGTGCTCCCCTTGCAGAGGTTTAGTTTCACTGTGCTATTGTACAGGGCATGGCTAGCCTTTTGAATCCTGTTCCCCATGGCCATCTTCTTCCCTGTTACATGTCCCTAATTCTCTCTGATTGTTGAGTGTGTCCCATGTTGGTATCATTGTAATTTGTTCTTTCTTTCTTTTTTCTTCTTTTTAAAATTTCTCTCCATCCTTTTCTGTTGAGGTGTGTGTGTGTGTGTGTGTGTGTGCGTACACTTTTTTCTTTTTTTTTTTTAAATATTAAAGGGGTTTACTTTATTTGTTTTACATTATTCTTCCCAGGGCTGGCAGCCTCCGTTTGCTGTTGATGTAGAAAAGTTTCGGTTCACTCCCCGAATCCAGCGCCTCAATGAGTTGGAGGTAAATCGGCTGTCCTTTCTATTTGCTTACTTACCCATATTGTTTTCTCTACCTGCTTGATCATCCATCTTGCTTTCTCTACCTGCTTGATCATCCATCTTGCTTTCTTCTTATTACCTTATTGCTTGCTCAGTCTAACAGGATAGCTTAGAGGTATGCTCACTCACTTTTGAGCTGTCTAGCCGGCATATGAATCTCGACCCAGCTATAAACTGTCACCCTGATGTTTCACATGCAGGATGATGCATCATTGTGTGCGCCGTCCATCAGAAGGACGTTAAGCCAGATGACCCGTCTGCCAGCAATGGTCTTTGGTGGACGTTAAAGATCCCATGTTGTCCATCGTGAAGAGTAGGCGGGTTATCTTCAGCACCCTGGCTAAATTCCAACTTCCTGCCAACTTCAGTCATACATCGGACCTGGCTAGCCGGTTGTTGAGACTTTGGCCAACAACATTCCCGTGCTGACCACATATGAAGGTGGGACTAATTTGGGCCCTTGAAGAAGTACAGTAGTCATCGTAGTAGTAGTTGTAGTAATTATTGCCTGTTGTTTCTTTTTCTTGGTGACTGTGGAAGTGTAGTTTATTAACCAGGGGATGTGGATTGCATGCAGGCACAAACCCGTGTAAAGCTGAACTTCCTTGACCAAATTGCAAGATTTTGGGAGTTGCAGGGATCCACACTCAAGATTCCCATTGTGGAGCGCAAGATCCTCGATCTCTATATGCTTAGCAAAGTGGGAAGACTTGTTTCAGCATCTTTCACCTAAGTACCAGAATTTCAATTGAATGAATGCCTTAATCTCCTGTTGCTCAAGACATTTCACCACAGTCCCTTCTCTTCTTTCAGGTAGTGGCAGAGGAGGGTGGATTTGAACTGATTTGCAAGGACCGGCGGTGGTCACGCATTGCATCGCGCCTTGGCTACCCACCAGGGAAAGGAGCTGGCTCATTGCTGCGATCTCACTATGAGCGCATTATCTACCCTTATGACCTCTTTCAGTCTGGAGTCAGTCTGTCGGTAAGTGACCAATGTGGGAAGGAGCTGGGATGGTTGTCGGTCAAGTTAGGTGGTGGTGAATTCTTGTCAACACGAGACCCTGGTGTTGATGTATTTCCATTCATTAATGAATTGTGAACAGTCTAATTCGTTCGCAACTGCTTGAATATGTTGTTTTTGATGGGTAGATGTACTTGTTTATTATTTACCAATGTCTAATTCTTTCTTTCTTTCTTTTTTTCTTTCTTCACCAGGGAACATCACAGCCAGATGGTTATGAGAGCAATTCGCGTGACAAGGTGTACAAGCCACACAGCATTCCTCTGCGGCAAGCGGTGCAACCACCTAAGACTGAGGGCTATGGGCGCAGGGCCAAACGACTTAAACAGGAGGTTGGTGCTCTAAATGCAGTTTTGACAAGGTTGACACCTCCGCCACCGAAGGTGAACAGAGGTTATGTTTTCACCCCTGTTTGTCTGTCTGCTTGTTACTTGCAAAATTGAAGATTCACAAGTATATTGGTTGGTCTGGTCTGTTATTCTGTCTGTCTACCTGTATGTCAATCACCTGCAGGTCGCATTTGCACTCCAGTCTCCACAAAACTTAACCACCTGGTAGAGATAGTCACAAGCAGGAAGTCTATTGTTTTTGAAGTCAATAGCTCAAAGGTCAAGGTCACATTATCACATACATCATAAATTTTCATCCGAGTCAATATATATATATATATATATACCTGACCTGGAGCCTGGAGCCTGCAGTCGGTGGAGAAGCTGAGGAGAGCGGAGGAGACGCGAGCTGGGGGCACGGCCAAGCCTGCTGTGCTGCGCGGAGCTGCGTGTGCGAGCCGAGAGAGCTCGCCAACCAGCACCGAACGGTCTGAGGTGATCGGCTTCGGAACAGTCCGAGCATCGCTGAGGACGGACGGGTTCTTAAAGAGAGCATCAACTCAGAAAGAGCAAAGACCCGTTCGTTCCTCTCAGGCGTTGCCGGCTGGGGCCCGAATCACCAGGCCGCGGCCATGCCGCGGTTACGCTAGCTGCCGTGGGGACGGAACGTCGCGGGTCGCCACAGAGGAAGGTAACCTGCGCGGCCTCTTGGAGCTCCTTCGGTCCTCAAAGCCCATGTCATAAAGACCCCGAGAGTCCAGTCTACCCCCTTGTCTTTGAGGGGTTTTTCCTTGCTTTTCTTTGTATGAAAGTTTGGCGCCGAGTCCGTTAAGTAGAACTGTATAAGTGTGTAAAGAATAAATAAACGGTCGTAGTTCCTTTGCATTGTTTTTTGTTGGCTGTATAATTGCATATGTGCATGCTGTATACGTACCTGACTGCATACGTGTGTGAATAAATGTGCTTCCTTTGAATGTTGACCTGTTCGTCGCGTCATTTTCCCTCCATTGAACTGCCGTATTGCATTTTGGAATAATAGCGGGCTTTTAATAGCCGATAATAGAATCGGGTCCAGCGAGGCCTCGCGATTAATACCCCGCTCGTTATCCCAAAACGGAGCGAGCTGCTTAAGCGGCTCGTGTCCAAGCAGGCCTCGCTGAGGTACAATCTCTCGGTAATCTACCGCGCGAATATAATTAGGTAAATCGATTATTTGGCGATCGGACCCTGTAGCCGCGGGTAGAGTGCGGAAAAGGTTGTGGTGTGCTTGGAGCACCACCGTGACTGGTTTTCGGCGTTGTTCCGGAAAGTCGCGACTGAAATTGCACATTCGGTGGGCGAAGCGGTCGCGATTCGGTTAAACGCGGTCGTTCGCACGCCGGCGGGCAAGAATTCGTAACAATATATATATATATATATATATATATATAATATAATATATTATATATATTGTTACGGTTGTGGAAATTCGCATTACACCATAAAGGTCCGTAGGTGAGATATCTCTAAGTACAGTGTAGTTAGCCCAAACCCTTGTATAGAGGGGAATTTATGTGATTCATCCGGGCTGCGACGCTTTGAGTAGCCATTTTTTCTTTTCTATCTTTATTTTGAACCAACCACGTCTCAACCGCCATCACACAACAACCACCAACCACAACGCCGCTTCACAACAACCACAACATCCTCACACACTCCGCCAGCAACCGTCAACATCTCCACGAACACAAAAGAGGAACAACAACAACTCCCGCCCCGATTTCTCTGGTAAACAGAATGACGGTTGGAACTCAACTCCCGCCCCGATTTCTCTGGTAAACAAGAATGACGGTTGGAACTCAACTCCCGCCCCGATTTCTCTGTAAACAAGAATGACGGTTGGAAAACAACTACTGATCCAGCCGATCCTGTTGGAATGTCCCCCCCCCCCCCCCCCCCCCGCGTGCCGCGAAGGGAGGGCAGGGCGCCGGGGAAATAAAAGGCGCACGGAGGCGCCGCTGAAGAGGTCAGGTCAGGCGGTCGGTCAGAGTGTCAGTGTCAGTCGGCGGTTCATGGTCTTCTGCCCGTCTGGGTCTTGGAGAAGCGGTCCGTAGAGCGACCCGCTCGTTGGAGCTTGCAGTCGGTGGAGAGTCCGGCGTCGCGGAGGGGACGCAGACTGGAGGCGCCGCTCTGCCAGCTGTGTCCCGGCGGACCTGCGCGTTCGTACAAGGGCGCCGGAGAGAGCTCGCCCACCATCGCACCACGAGGGTGCAGGTAACCTGCAACGGTCTCTGGGATTCGTTCGGTCTGCCAAGTCCCACGCCATAAAGCCCACGGGCCCTGTCTGCGGCCCTTGTCTTTTGAGGGTGCCTTTCTTTTGCTTTTGAATGAATGTTGTTGGCGCCGTCTGTAAAGTAGAACTGTTATAGTGTTGCCGTGTGTGCGCGTAGTCGTGTGTTAACTCTGCGTCGTTGTTGCTTTTTGTGCATAATTGTTTTGTTTGCTTTATGTGCATTTTGACTGTATGGCTGTATATACGTGCTTTCCGTGTGCCGCGGAATAAATGTGCAGTGTTGAACTGTTTTCCCGTTTCGCTTCGGTTTTCTTTATTGACCCTCCATCCTGCTTCACGTAAAGGGTTCGTAGTGGGTGCAAAACGCCCGGAAATAATCTGAACCGTCGAGGTCGACGATAACACCGCTCGGTTATCCCGATAGTACGGAACGGGCCGCCCAAGCGGCTCGTGTCCGGAGTCGACCTGCGGCGAGGTACGATCGCCCGGTTTACCATCCGCGTGGGTACTTAGGTAGGTCGAGTTTGGCGAACAACCCTATCCTACCGGGTGGCCAATTGGCACGATTGTGGTGAGGTCAAAAGGCCCACCCGTGACTGGCTCCGGGCGATAGTTCCCGGAGGTCACGACTGAATTGTCCGTCCGTGGGCGACATTCCGCGATCCGAGTTACGTGGCCGTCCGCACGCCGCGGGCGCGAATTCGCAACAA
>CM068954.1:93660573-93679544 GCA_035128595.1 Eptatretus atami
CCTGAATGGTAGTTGGTAGTTAGTGGAACAGATATAAGATATTCAAATTATCTCATTCTCTATTTTATATAGAATTTCAGATTCTTTGTTCTTGAAAAAATATACTTTATGGATGACTGTAAAATTGTAAATATGTCTTGTCACCTTTTTAGTATTCTAAGGTGGGGTGGGCCTCCACTACTGAAGGCTGCCCAGGAGGCACCACATGTCTAAATCCGTCCCTGGTTGTACTATATACTGTATATATATATATTAATTATTATATATATATATATATATATATATATATATATATATATATATATGTCATAAAGTTGCATTAGCAGGAACAGACGTCTGTATTTTTGCTGTGGTTTACTATAGAATATACTAGCGGGGTATGCTTACACGTTATAAGCAATAACGAACTGTGCTTCTCCATGTCTCGGGTCGCCTCACCTGCATTTTTTTTTCATTTATTACAGCGTGGCGACATCGCGCTGTTATATAATGGCTATTCTGTCCTGTGTCTTCTGTCACGTTTCTGTCACACTTATGTTGCCCGTACGTCCCTTTTGATCTGAGGGCTATAAATATAAATTTGCCAACGTCACAACTCTTCCCATCATGCATGCTAATTCACCATGTCTACATTTAAATTTTTAACTGCAAAATTGTTTCATCATTCTTAACCTAGACTTTTACTGCCCCCAGCCGCACGATATCGAAGTATTCACTTTTTGTTTATACTTCATTCATGGACGCTTTCCAAAGGTTCTGTGATTTTTTTTTTCCTGATGTATTGGCTTTGATGTCCGTCTGCACACAAAATTACTGTGCTTCCCCATTGTCTCAGGTAGCTCACCTGCATTTGTTTTGTTTCTTTTTTTTTCTTTATTTATTTTCATTCATTTATATTTTCATTTATGGACACTTTCCAATGGTTCTGTGACCCCCCCCCCCCCCCCCCCCCCCGTTATATCGGTTTTGATGCCCGTTGGCACACAAAATTTCAGCTTTCTCTGTCACCCAAAAGGTACTGATCATTAATATCAGTCAGTGAGTCAGTGGTTAGAATGAGCTTTATATATTAGATACGTATACATTTGTTAGCTCGCCTGTTCGAAGAACAGAGAGCTATAGCAATACCCCCGGCGTCAGCGTCAGCGTGAAAATGTTAAAGTTTTTGGTGCAAGTTATTTAGAAGCTTGCCATTCATTTAATATGTGTATTAGGATGCTGATATATGGCATGGAGGTTCCTTTGGGGTATATTATTGATGTAGTGAAGTTGAAATTAAAAAATAATTTCAAATGTTTTAAATTTTTGACCTGTTTTGAACTTAACTTTTTTGTAGCACATCAACGTTAAAGTTTTTGGTGCAAGTTATTCTTTAGAAGCTTGCAATTCATTTTATATGTGTACTAGGATGCTGATTTGGCATTGAGGTTCCTTTGGGTATACTATTGGTGTAGTGAAGTTGAAATTAACAAATGATTTAAATTTTTTTTTTAAATTCAACCTAAGATGGTGTCAAAGCCACCCAATGCTCGCCTGTTTATACAAGACGCTTGCCATTCATTTAATATGTGTACTACTACTAGTTTACTGATTACAATATACAAATACATATATTGCTTTAAAATTATTTTGATCAGACTTCACTGCAATGCTTTATAAAAAAATATTATTAGACTAGTCTTTTAAAACGATAAATGTATAAACAGGCGAGCATTGGGTGGCTTTGACACAACTCTCTAGTTTTTACCTTTGTAATAAAGGGCTTCAAAACTCTCTTTCTCTCTAGCTGTCTGTCTGTCTGTCTGTCTTTGTTTTTCTGCCTCTCTCTCTCACTCTCTCTCTCACTCTCTCTCTCACTCTCTCTGTCTATCTCTGTCTATCTCTGTCTGTCTGTCTCACCTCACTCTGTCACTCTCCCTCTCTCATTCTCCCACGTGTGTGTAGATGGTGCCTCCAGAGTTGGTGGAGAAGGAGTTCTGGAGGCTCGTGAGCACCATTGAGGAGGATGTAACTGTGGAGTATGGTGCAGATATTCATTCAGGCGAGTTTGGTAGTGGGTTTCCTGTACGTGGAACTCAGCGCCGACTCAGTTCTCGAGAGGAGGTAAAGATCCATGCAATCGCTGACATTGGAAAGGTCCTCTGTCTTCCAACACTAGAATTCACATGAAGCTGAGGAAATCAAAGACCTTTGCAAATATTATATTACCTTAAGAATTCCTTATTTTTAGTCTTTCGTTGAATGGTTTTCTGAAACACTTTGGATATGGCATTGATGCTGTTTGCATTTCATTGTTGTAATGCTTGTCACTTTTTTGTATAATAGCGCCATACTCCTTACAATCAGTCTTTTGTGGTTTTGGGGAAAATAAGACAGAGTCAAGGCTTGTGGAAGAGATAGAACACAGAATAGATCAAAATGCAACATAACCAAGGGAACAGCAGAAAGAGAAGGGGGGAAATGCCAACAGCAGTGCTGAGGGACAAAACAGACGAAGACGGACAACAAGGCATGCGGGTAAGGGGAGGTAGGAGGAGAATGCAGGGGGTGGATAAGATGGATACAGAAGTAAACGCTCAGGAAGGAAAAAGTGGAAATTTGGGAGGAGCAGGAGGGTGTGGTTTAACAGGGGTAGAAAAGATCATGGTTTTGGATGGGGGTTTACCTCCATCTGAGATGGAGATGAACAGCTGTCTTGAAAACGTTGAGGGAATAATGAGATTGAAAAGCATGTGGAAGAAAACCAGAAAAAAATGATCAAATGCTTATTTATAATAATTGGATGATAGCTTTTTTTTATACTGATCAGACTCATAATTGAGCTTGAACATAAAATCACGTGCTGGACAAATACATTATTGATATTAATGTATCTTTATATGAATTAGAAGGACAATATTAGACAATATACAGACACATGTTATGTGGAATTTGAACCTGGGCTCCCTACATCACGAGCCAGGGGTTCAGACTGGAATGCAAACAGGTCAAGCCAATAATATTTTTGAACACTTAAATAAATATAATAAAGTGGGCATTGCCTCTGTTGAATCACTCACTTGGGTCATAATACAGGACTTTCGAAACAACGTATGAATGCTGAACGAGGCCTTTTGCGCGTGTGCCGTATGTGTTTACTCTTTTTCGGTTCTACTCACCGGTACCTTTGCACTTTTCATATCTGTCTCTGTCTCTGTCTCTGTCTCTGTCTCTGTCTCTGTCTCTGTCTCTGTCTGTCTCTCTCTGTGTGTCTCTCTGTGTGTCTCTCTGTCTCTGTCTGTCTCTGTCTCTGTCTGTCTCTGTGTGTATGTCTCTCTCTCTCTCTCTCTCTCTCTCTCCTCTCTCTCTCTCTCTCTCTCTCTCTCTCTCTCTCTCTCTCTCTCTCTCTCTCTCTCTCTCTCTCTCATTGTCTTTTAAACATAATTTTCAGCATTTAGAAGAAAGAGTGGCTATTCAAAAATGGTTCACCATAATTGTAGTGTTCTTGAATGCAAATCAGATTCATAGAAATATCCGTGGATGAGTGGTTCGTACCATTTACTGCTGGTGTTCGTACATTCTAGCGGTGGCCATAGTTTTAACACACATTTACACACACACGAACGAAGGCTTCTGCAAAAATAGAGTATAACTTCTCTTGTGGCCCCGGAACGAAACAAAAAATATGTACTTGTAAAAATACTCAGTCTCCCACACACACACCCTACCCCCTCGTCCTCCCATACATGATTTATAGTAAATATAATTTTAGACTTTCTCTGTGCATTGATTGACAAAACCCCAGATATGTCTTTCACATCATTGTAAAGAAGTACAAAGGTTTGGTTAGAACGCATCCATCTACAACCTTCGGCCTTTCACAGGCACACATCGTCGGTAGTTTTTGTAATACGAACTACAACATATCAACTTTTTGGACGAGTTGATCAGGAAGTTCTCCAACTGTTTTGTTATGCAGATGCATACCCCTTTCTCACGAGTACGCTTACAAGTACTTTCGGCTTCTTTAAAAGTTTTTTTTAGTTTCATTCTACAATCCTTATCTGGGAGGCATGAATATGTCCAGGCCGCTTGTATTTACTTCGTTACTAGGGGTTTCTGCACTTGTGTGCTGAGCAATCTGGGGCTAATTATTTCATTTTGAAATAGTGTATTCCAAAATGAGCTTGATCCATCAAAGTTTTCAATCCAAAAAATGCCAAATTTCTGATATATTTTACCAAAAATGTCAATGTTATGATCTTTCCCATGGTTCTCAACCAATTCATACTTATTTGTCCCACTCTCCTGCCCAGGAGTATGCACGATCCGGCTGGAACTTGAACAACATGCCAGTGCTCGAGCAGTCTGTTTTGGCATACATCAATGCAGACATCTCAGGCATGAAGGTGCCCTGGCTCTATGTGGGAATGTGTTTCTCAGCCTTCTGCTGGCACATTGAGGACCACTGGAGTTACTCCATCAACTACCTCCACTGGTGTGGCCCTTATCATGCCTCCGCTGTAGAAAAGTGGCCTCTGGGGATATTGAATTCATCCTTATGTGCTGTATTTTTGAAAATTTCCTCTGAGTTTAGACATTTGTAATTATGAGTTGCAAATCTACAGTTACGGCTATTACGTAGCCTGGTACTGTATTTGAAATCCAATGATACAGGTAGTTGTCATTTCTCTGATTCTTTTAGCTCGTCAATATTACCCATCTTTTCTCCATCTATCTCTACATCCATCTTTCTTTAAAATCATGATTTTTTTTGCTGTGGTATTCCAGGGGAGAGCCTAAGACCTGGTATGGAGTTCCATCTTGTGCGGCGGGTGCTTTAGAGTCAGTGATGAAAAGGTTGGCACCAGAACTGTTTGAGGCTCAGCCTGACCTGTTACACCAACTGGTCACCATCATGAACCCTAACCTCCTAACTGCACATGGAGTGCCGGTGTGTAGATTGCTGTATTTTTGCAACAAAGCTCATTTTTGTTGAATACCATGTTTGTATTAACACAAAAATATGAAAAGTCAGCGGTCATCATGACTTCGCCACCAACATTATGAATCGCACATTCAGAATGCCACAAGTACTCTGCATTTTTTAAAACCCCCATTATACCTATATATATATATATATATATTTTTTTTTTAAAGTAATTAAATGATGTACAACTGTGCTCTTTCTTAGGTGGTACGCACTGACCAATGTGCTGGTGAATTTGTGGTCACGTTTCCCAGGGCCTACCACAGTGGATTCAACCAAGGATACAACTTTGCAGAGGCAGTAAACTTCTGCACTGCAGATTGGGTTGGTCTAGCCATAACCTCTGCAAATATTATCATTTAATTACTTTAAATAATTAAATTACTTCAAGTTAAATTACTTTAAATAATCATTATTACGAGGAGAAAACTGTTCTGACAGCTATCTTATTGTAGATTTACTGTAACTTTTATCCGTGACGGTTACTTTTTCTGCAGCTACCTATGGGCCGGCTCTGTGTCGAGCATTACCGGCGGCTATACCGGTACTGTGTGTTTTCGCACGATGAGTTGATATGCAAAATGGCTGCAGAGGCAGATGGACTGGATTTGGTGATGGCGCGGGCAGTCCGAGAAGATCTGGAAATCATGAGCAAAGAAGAGAAGGAACAGCGTTCTATTGTGGAGCTTCGGGTGAGGCTGATTATATGAGAGGCTTGAAAAATTATCATGATTTTCTTTGCATTTGGGTGACGCTACAATGTTTTTTCCCTTGTTGATGATCTTGAGGAATGCTTACTATGTATTGTATTACAACAAGGATATCTATGAGTCGGCAATCGTCCTGTTCTCCAGGGTGTAGTGCAGTCAGAGAGGGAGGCGTTTGAACTTCTTGCAGATGATGAGCGCCAGTGTGACACGTGCAAGACCACCTGTTTTATTTCAGCACTCACCTGTTCTTGTTCTCCGAACCGCCTTGTATGCCTGACACATGCTCAGCACCTGTGCTCCTGTTTGCCTGAAAAACAGTGCTTGCGGTAATCTCATTGCTTTCACCCAGGATTTAATTTCAAAGTCCTATTCTGGAATTTCTGAATATTCCACTGTTCTTTTACTAAATAATTTATCAATGCTTTCATAGGTTCCGTTACGCACTGGATGAGATCCCGGAAATGCTACTGCGGCTGAAAGAACGAGAAGATACATGCATGAGCTGGATTCAACAGACAGAAGCTGCACTTCACCCATCAGGACCAGAACAGAAGAAGGGTGAGACGTACAATATTGTTAAGGGGTGATGGAGGGGAGTACAAGTTAAGGGTATGCAAACTGATATGTGATATTGCAAAGTCACTTTTATTATCCCCATGCTTTTTGAAAAATAACAGGGGGATATAAAAATGGGGATTTCAACTCAAAATTTGATATTGTGTCATTCCTGTTGGATCTTTTTGCCATCTTTCAACTTTTCTTTACGTGGGAAGTGTGGGGATTTGTGATGGCGTGCCATCAACTTCACTCTAGTTGTTTGTTCACTCAAGTTATATTCAACCGGAACACAAGGAGAAGTTTAGAGACAGCATTTGATGTTACAGCATTTGATGTTAAGACAAACTTCAGTGTATGGAAATTGTTGTGGAAATGACTTCTCAGGGCTAAGAATGTATAGATGAAAATTGAGAATAGTTATTTCCCTTTGTTCATGTTTTAGCATAAGAGTGAGGTAGAATGAACTGCAATGGGAATATGTACTGTATCTGTTTGAATTAAGGATGTTTTGAAATTTGCATTGGTGGTGGGATTTGATAGAAACAATGACAAATAAAATATATGTACACCAATACAATCAAACCACATTGTATGGAATAAGTGCTTTGAGATTTTTCCTCAAAATGAAAAGCACAATGTAAAAAATTGATTGATTAAATAATTATAAACAACAATAAAAATGGTCATATATATATATATATATATATATATATATATATATATATATATATATATATATATATATATATATATCTTTCTGCAAATTATACTTTGAAAATGGATTGAAATAATTGTCATGTCCTATTTTTATTCTCGATAGAGGAGAGGGTATTGCATTTGGGTCCGTTTATTATCCCCAGGCTTAAAAAAATAAAAGAAATTTTATTTATGCCCCCCAGGGGCAGGGACAAATAGATAGATACCAAAAATGCAATTATGAGTACATTTTAAATGTTTTAATGAAACTTTGTATGATCAACATTGGGGGATGCATGAAATATCTAACAAGTTTTCGTATTTGAACCCCGGCCCATGCCCTTTTATACTTTGCCGTGCGTAGGCGGGAACTTTTTTTTTGTATACACTGTCGAGGCTCATATGAGAGTTAACACAGAGAACGTACAGCAAGGGGAGCAGGAGACGAGGGGTGGAAGAGGGAAGGAAAAAACAGTGTGGAACAGAGACATGAGAAGATCTGTGGAAGGGAGAAGGATGGGGTGGGGTACACAGGGTAAACAAGATGGACACGACAGGGACTTTCAGGAAGGAAAGCAGGGAATTTGAAGGAGGTGGGTTTTGGGTGGCTTAACGGAGCTAGAAAAGATCTTGGTTTTGGATGGGGGAACATAAGAGGTGGTGTTGAACAGCTGTTTTGAAGACCTGGAGGGAAGAGGTGGGATTGAAGAGAGTGTGGGAGTTTGTTCCGAATGTGGGAAAACAGAAGAATAAAAGAGTGAAGGTGAGCAGTGATTCGTGATTTTAGTAGTTTTACCAGAAGGGGGTTGCTGGCAGACCTTGAGCGCCCTGCGGAAATATTGTGGGGACATATCTCAGACAGGAGTTTGGGTGGGGGGCAGGCCAGAGAGAAGACTGTAAAAGACAGAAAGACCACCAACCTGCCTGCGGTAAGAGAGAGTGAGAGACCCAAAGACTCGGCCTCATCACGGAAGATACCAATGATCCTAAATGCCTTGGTTTCCACAGCTTGAAGCCGAGGAAGGTGGGAGGCAGGAGCGCCAACCCAGAGGGGAGTGCAGTACTCCATCAGGCTGCAGATGAAAGCTTTGTACATGGTCAGGAGCTCAGGTGTGCCAAGGAATTACTTTGCATGATGGAGTATGCCCAGTCGGCGACTGGCTTTGGAGGCCAGCTTGGAAATGTGGCTTTCCCAGGAAAGATCATGGCAGATCATGAGACCCAGAAGCTTGAATGAAAGGACTTCTTCAAGAGGATTGTTAAGAAAGTAGGTTGTGGGGGGGGGTGTTCCAGACGGTCCTTTTGGAGAGACATGGTGAGAGTGTGAGAACCTTCCACTCTTGCCGGATTCTCATTGGCCCATGCTGCCCTGTGCGACCGCTGGCCCTGCTCCGGTGCGGTTGGTGCCAGCGAGTAATGTCTACGTGAATGTTGTTGCAGGGAATTGTGTTAAATGAGGAGATGTTTGTGACTGTGTGGATAGCAGTGAATGTGTGAGGTGCGGGAGAATGTTTCGAGGGAGAGATATGGAGAAATGTGGAAATAGAAAGGGGGAGGTTGGGGGGTGGGGAGCAAAGCCCAATATGCTCACAAATGCAAAGCATATTGTTCACATAAATACGATTTGCCTAACTCTAAATAGAGTACTAAAGAAATATCTGGCTAATATCTGTGTGTGTGCTTCCATTCATCTAAAGCAGCTTATTTGGCTGGAAGAGCATGCAGCTTCATCATAATAAAAATCTATGACGTCATAATAAAAATCACACTTAATCCGCATGAGGAGTACTTGCCGTGTGCTAAGTTTCAATTTTTTCCTTGATGCAGTTTCAGAGATACAGAGGTCCAAAGATTTACTGTTTTTCCAACATGGCTGCCACATCATGTGACCTATGATATCATAATTATGATTAAAACATTCTGCATGAGTCATCGCACCTATGGTAAAAACTTCGTCTCGATCCGACATGCGGTTGCAGAGAAAAACACGAAAGTTCTGTGCCGACAGACGAACAAACAATCGGACCCAAACGCAATACCCTCCCTTCGGTGAGGGTCATAATTGTTACATAATCCAAGCTGATCAATGTTCCATCTGACCATTCTGCCAATGAATATTAGATGTAATGTCATGAACAAATGTCAGGTCAAAGTGCCAGAGCCTCAAGGTCAAAATCTTTGTGTCAACACATTGAGGAAATGCATAGTTCAGACAAAGGGAAAGGTTGTGCTGCATCCTCGTCTTGCATTGCAACAGTATAGTTCAAGAAACAAAGTTAGATGGATGTGAGGAAAGGTAATAATACTGATATTCAGAAGCATCAAACATATGAAGGTAAAACTATTTCCCCCCCAAATATAAAATAAATATATGGTATGCCTTTTGTATTGATTCATTGATAATTATCAACATTGTCTGCAGGAGAATTAACTCTGCTCTCGTCCTACAGTCTTAACCAGCTTCGGTATTTGTATCAATTTCTCCTGCAATTATATAATTTGATGTCTTTAGATTAAAATGGCTTTATGCTGTGCATATAAAGGTCATTCCCTCGGTGAAGATCCTTCCTTTACCCCCATTAGGCATTACTGACATGTTTTATTTTGCTCCATCCATTGCTATTGCCCACACAACAAATACGAATGTGCTTTGTATGCCAGAGCTGGGTGAACTTCGTGCTTTGGTAAGCGAGGTGAAAGAGAAGAGGATCCGCAACCCATTGCTGCAGAAAGGCCTTTCGGCAGCAATCCGCGATGCTGAAAAGTGTGCTTCGCTTGCACAGCAGTTACTTAGCCACAAGCCTCGTACACGGTATTGTACATCCATTTACATACACGTTTATAAGCCAGGCACTAAAGTGTTCAAAAAGATTGTGAGTTTAATTTGTTTATTTTCCTTTTATAGGTTGCGCTCAGAGGCTAAGGTTCAAACAAGACTTTCACTGGAGGAGCTGCAGGCCTTCATGTCACAGCTCGCTAGTCTGTCCTGCATCGTGCCCCAAGCCAAACAAGTCCAGGTAAGGTGATTTTTTTTTTTGATTTTAAAAAAATATACCTAAAATGTCTTTCCTCTTTTTGTAAATGCTTTGAATTCATCCCTATTTCTTTTCTTCTTTTTTTCACCATTAATTCTTCCATTCCTTTTTTAAAAGGACCTCCTAGACAAGATTGAACGTTGCAAATCAGAAGCCCAAGCAGCACTAGAAGACCAAAATCCAGAGCCCGAGCTACTAGAGCGTTTGCTAGATGAGTCTTCAAGTTTGGATGTTGACCTACCGGAAACACAGAGCCTCCGCCTGGCTCTGCAGCAGGCACGTTGGTTGCAAGAAGTCCGGCGAGCACTTGAGGCGCCAGAGAGACCCACACTGGCAGAAATGCGGGCTTTACTAGAGGGTGGTGTGGCGGTCGCACCCCGTGCTACTGTTGAACGTGCACTTGCTGAGCTTCAGCAGTTGCTGACGCTGGCTGAGCGTTGGGAGGAAAAGGCCAGAGTCTGTCTCCAAGCCAGGTGGGCATGGTGGAGTAATCTGTGGTCAGATGAGACTGTTCCTGGTGAATTTTATTATATTTTCTCTATACCAGATCACACAGAACTGTTATCGAGATATATTTATTAAAGGAGCCGTGTCTGTGTATGTGTGACACCTTTTCTTATCCAAAAATAAATCAATTTCGAAATTTGGCCTTATCTGGGATCAAACTGCATCCACCAACTTACCAGTCAGCAACTTTAACCACTTGGCCACGGCGGCCTTTATGTGATGAATATCGGTTTTTGTATTATAATAAAGCGCCCATCCTTACGGATGGGAGGAAAAGGAAGCAGGACTTGGAACGCCGGTGTAAAACATGCTAACAGACACGGTGAATTACATATAGAAGTACAAAATGCTGGTTTTTTTATTTGAGCTGTCAGCGAAGTGACAGGTAAATATACTCAGTGGAATGATAAACTAAGAAATACAAAACTATATATAAGGAGCGCACAAATGACGACAGTGGCGATGACAGCAGCAACAACATGTTATAAATGTTCCTTTATTTTCAGGCTGGTTCACTTCATTAGACATCATGATTTATACTCTCATGTCTTTAATTTCTGTGGGATGTTTCCCCAACCTGGAATGCACATGACGGCACGATATAAAAGGCATTACTAAAAATACCAGCTTCTGCTGTGCTTTCATACACAGTGTTTTCGATCAATCTGTTTCTTTTACCTTATTTCCCTAAACCCTATCTATTCCCTATTGTCGTGTCCAAGGGAATTGCCCCGACCTAGACGGAGAGCCAAACAATTTCCCTTGGAGGCTTTCAGCCGAGATTCTCGGAGATTATGGCACGCGCGGAGATTATGGAGATTATGGCACATGTTCTCTAACAGCTTGGTATGACAGACCAAAATTTATCTGTTGGGACCCTGTGCTCTTCAGCATGTTCTTTGGAGCATTTGAAGACGACGATGATGGAATCTAATGGGAGGGCGGAAAAAGCACGTAATGGACGGCAGCACAACACGGGTTTATACTCGAATCCATGAAAAATAGACAACACAAGCAACTCAAATAAATCAAATATTTGCAATGATAATTCAAAGTGTAGTAATAAAAAGGGAACGTGAGGTAAACTAAATCTAATTTGGAGGCGCCTCCATCCATCCATTGGGACCATACTCTGTGCAGAGCGTTGGTGCTGCCAAAGCAGTCTCCTTGGCTATTCGACACAATCCTGGACAGGTCACCACTCCGACACAGGATACCAGCAGGCTGGCACTCATTTTGCCGATCTCAGAAGAATGACAAGCAGAGTCAACCCCACCTGATATTAATTCAACAGCCAATGGAATTTGAACTCAGGATCCTAGGACCCCAAGCCCACCACCCGAACCATTAAGCCAACACCAGGCACATAGGTGCCTCCACACGCTTTAATGCAGACAAGGGAACAGAATAATGAAAGAAAAATCCCTCCTTTATCCTGGCATTTAGCTGTGTGCCCAGAGGTGAGTTTCGGTAGCTTGAAAGTCACCAAACCGCTTCGTCACTGCACGGGAAAATGCGCCCAAAATTATGCCCATCCGCTCTCTGGGCAGGAAAACTTACAGGAGGCAATTCGGTTGGCAATACTCAACACCAGGGATCAGAAGCCGCCGTACAACTTGTTTCATCGATCGCAGTTGCTGATGCTGCTACTATGCAGAATGGTGCCGTCTCCCTCCCCGATGGCACAACACGAGGCTTCGTGGTGCGGTCGCACACGACCCAGCCAACAGTCAATAGCCAGCATCTTGCTCCATCACGCGAGCCAATTCGCCTTAGCAAGAACACGAGAATCATGCAGCCTTTTACACCATGTTGAGGGAAAGCCAGCCGTAATGCCCTTCTCTTCCACCCACCGAGCCTGCCTCTCTCGCTTCTGTCCCGCACCGAACCTATGATCGCACAATGCCAGACTCTCTGACCGCGGTCCTCACTCCCTCCTCTTCACTGATGTCACTCCCATCAATCATCCACTCCGGGGGCGTAGTTTGCTAGTTGTCCCCCTGGAGGCTGGGTTTCTTGCCTGCTCGGGCGTGCAGCTCGGTTGTTGTTGTTTTAAGGACGTGATCTCTTTTTATCGCCGGTCTTGAAATGCAAAAACATAGGAGAAGGTCACAAGGGGCAATCACATACTGGGAAAAATTAACCTTAAACCCTATATAATTTAACACAGCACCACCGATGTGGTGACACGTAACACTTAAGCTCACAGTTTCCCTACTTAATTTACATCGAGATATCTCCTACACGTCCACGAACCATACTATACTATGCAATCCTATCTTTCCTGAGAAATTCCTCCATCTGCCCCACAGACATAACACTATCTTACCTTACCTTTTACCTGTGCTTTTTTTAAACCCCGAACCAGTTATCCCTGAGAGACGTATCCCTGGAAGACGACGTGTGTTTGTGTGTGTTTACAGTGGTGTGATAGTAATCACGTACTCCAAGTCCTACTACTTCCTTCCTCCTCCCGTCCATAAAGACGGGCTCTTTGCTGGTTTAAATTGATATAAATGTCACTGCTATTGCAAGGGTGTTTTGTTCATTTTCTGCACTCGTGGGCCCGTTGGTTTGATCAACCAAATTTTCATTGGTCTTCATAGCCTTGTTGCATTCCCGCCTGCTTTACTTCTTGAGCATTAGCTCGCCTTTCACTAAGCCTAGATGTGCTTGGAGCCAGTGCAGTGATTATATGTTTGTTATCATTGCCATATAATACTACTATTCTTATTATTGTTGTAAATATTATTAGTGTTAATTAATATATGCTTTGTTGCAATGTTATCATTGTTTTTGTTATATATTTTGTAATTAGAATGCCATGCCATGGTAGGAGTACGTATTGAGCAGCTTTATATACCTTAACATGGCGTGCATTTAAAACATGGGAATTCTAATGGATTTTTTCAAGTATAGTCGAGTCTTAAAGGGTCTACACTCCTTCAAGATCTATTCTTGGGGTCTTTGGGCCCTCTGGGATTTTTAGGCCCTCGGGAACTTTTGGTACTTTTGGGTCCTTGGGAACTTTCGTGACTTTTGGGTCCTCGGAAACTTTTGGAACTTTTGGGTCCTTGGGAACTTTCGTGACTTTTGGGTCCTCGGAAACTTGTGGAACTTTTGGGTCCTTGGGAACTTTCTTGACTTTTGGGTCCTTGGGAACTTTTTGGGACTTTTGAGTCCTCAGGAACTTTTTGGGTCCCCAAGAACTTTTGGGTCCTCAGGAACTTTTGGAACACTTGGGTCATTTGGAACATTTTCGGAGTTTTTGGTCCTCGGGAACTTTTTTGGACTTTTGTGTCCTCAGGAACTTTTTGGTCCTCGGGCGTTTTTTGTGACTTTTTGGTGTTCGGGCACTTTTTGGGACTTTTTGGTGTTCGGGCACTTTTTGGGACTTTTTGGTGTTTGGGCACTTTTTGGGACTTTTTGGGTCCTTGGGAACTTTTTGAGTCCTCTGGGAGTTTTGGGTTTTTGGGGACTTTTGGACCTTTAGGGGTCTTAAGGGGTCTCAGCAGTCAAAAGGGTTGAAAGGTACATTCCAATAGTGCGTAATTAATTGATAGACGTACGTAATTAATAAACAAAAAGTATGGCACACGCACATGCACACGCACACACATGCACACACATGCACACACACACACGTATTTTCTGCATACCACTATGCATTACTGCAGATGCAATTCGTAACTTTATTGTTTCGATAGCATTCATGCATAAAGGCCCTGTCACACCTTGACGATTTAGCCAGCGTATGGCAACGTATCAAAATGTATCTAAAACGCTGGCGTACGCTGAACTATTGTTGTTGTTTTTTCAGTTTTGGGCGTATAATAACGTGTTGGACGTATGCCTAACGTATTAGTAACGTACACAGAACTTTTGATAACTTATAGTAACTTATACCAACGAATGCTTCGGTGTTGTCGGCGTTCACAACTTATGCCCAACGATAGTCTAACTTATGCATAGCACGGCAGCGTATCGCCGACGATCACGTGGTGTAGCCTATTAATAGGCTGCCGCTCGACGATTAAAATCATAACCGCACTAGACATTGAAGTGTCAGCATCACCGTCATGCCGAAGAAAACGTACGTCATCACCGTCTAACTCTTGATGTTTGTTGATGTTATTTTTTTTAATATTTAATTCATAAACAATAATTAACAATAATAAATTATGGCCTTATCCCTTATGTCTTTATCCTTTGTAAATCAATGAAACGTAGTTGGTTAAAACCTGTTCGCTGCCCTCATCTGTCCATCAGCCTGACATGGACATCTACTCAACATGGACATCTACTCGACATGGAGTCTGGAACACTGACGGGTTCCTCCTGTGAAGCCCATTTTATATACCAATTCCCCTAAACGCTGCCAATACGCCATTATACGGTAGCTGTAAGTTAGAAACACGTTCAGTAAGTTCTGTGATCGTCCGGAAGACGTCAAATACGTCAATATGCATTGGAGATACGTTACACATAGGTTCAAAGCACGTTACTCATAGGTTAGAAATAAGTTTCGGTACGCTAAACATTACCTCGACGTATTTCGACTTATGAGTAACTTACAAGTAACGTGTGTCGACGATCGCATAACGTGCCTGCAACTTATGGCCAGCGTATGCGGAACGTGTGAGTCATACGCCGAGCACGTCGAGAAATTTTGAGCATGCCCAAAATTTGTCACGAGCTCGGTGTACTACGACGTATGCCAGCGTGCTTCAGCGTGCTCTTAACGTATACAAAACTTACCCATAACGTATTCGACGTGTGCCAGCGTATTCGCCAAATTTTTCATACGTCGGCATACGCTGGCTAAAACGTCAAGGTGTGACAGGGCCTTAAGCAAGGGTTATATTGTTAATAACACAAATTATTGGAGAACAAACAGCTACAAACCGTCCCTCTATATAATGGTTATCGTCTACAGACCTCAAAACTGTGGCTGTTCCATTCATTAAGTACATTATCATGACAACCAAACACTGTAAAAGGAAGGTCAAAATATAACTCATTTGCAAGAGAGCAGGATGAGTAAAACTGAGTGTCTTGTTTGCTAACTCAAGGTTGAGAAACAAATATAATTTCAAATGTCTCAAAAAATTCAGCAACAAAAGTTATGAAGCTTGAATTGTTTTGCAATGCTATATGTTAATATTCTAGTTGAAAAGGACCAGCACAGTGATCTTTTTATTATATTGCTATAAATAAATATGCTGTCAGTGGAACCAACATGAGACTAAGTGAAATTCGTTTGCAAAATAGAAAATGACGACATTCTCGAAATGATAACAGACAAGCTTACATTTGCAGAAATGGCTTTAATAACATAAACGTGACGCCAATACAATATCCTACACATCTTGTGATTGACCATATCAGATGATCCAGCTCTTTCTGTAAGATGTTGTCATTCTTTGATATACCGCCTCTTCTCCAATACTGTCCTCATTTGCACTCTCAGTTCTTCAACCATACCTACTCCACGATGCACGCCGTTCTCCAAGTAATGCTGTCCTGGTTAATCTCCCAAAATCCAGCACATCAACCCTTTTATCCATTGCTTCTCCCATCTATTGGACCACTTTCCAGAGGCTGTTCTGTCTCACTCCATGCTCCAGTGCGTCAAGCATGCAGTTCACCGGCATTCTGTCGCATGATCTTTATTATCCCCATTTACCTTTCCTAGATGGCCCAAAGAAGAAAACCTGGATATCAAACCCTCTATTGCGGAGGTAGATTAGACGATCACATCTCTTCCTTAAGGAGAGTTTCAGGTTCAGATGAGATAACAGGTGAAATCTACAAAACTGGTGGATTTCAGTGAGACATCCAACTTGCACAATGATATTGAGAAATGTTGGATCAGGAAATTTTTCTTCAGGATTCAAAGATGCCATAATTGTTCACCTGTATAAAGGGAAAGGACAAAAAAAATTGTGTGACAACCACCAAGGTATCTCTTTGCTTGTGGCAGTTGTCAAGGTTCTTGCAAGTCATACTCCATAGTTGTAAGTACCAGGTGTGTACGTGCGTGCGTGCGCATGCGTGTGTATTGTTACGTCTGGCTTCCTCCTTGGGGACGATGGTGCAGTAATTGGTCTTTATTTTGATTCGAAAAGACAGAAGCACTAGTGACGTATCTTAACCTTTTGACATATACTGAACAAGAGGAATGTCATGCACAAACAGATGGGGGCTCTACTGTGCTTTTGTTGACTGGCAAATGCCTTCGACATAGTAAATAGAGAAGCCTTGTGGGAACTCTTAATGAAATTTGGATGTCCTGATAGATTTGTAAATCTGATATGACAATTCCATGATCAAATAATTGCCAGAGTTGTGGATTGTGGTGAATGCACAGACCTCTTCGATGTCACATACTGTGTGAAACAGAGGTGTATTATGGCCCCTGTGCTCTTCAGCATGTTCTTTGGAGCATTTGAAGACACGATGATGGAATCTAAATCCAGTTCACGAAAGACGGAAAGCTCTTAAACCTGGTACTGCAGAAATCCTCAACCAAAGTAACAGAAATGATGATGAAAGACGTACTGTTCGCTGATTAATGTGCTCTTGTTATCAGTCTGAGCATGGTTTCCAGCAGATCATTATTATCTATTTTTTAAATGCAGCCCACCATCAGCTCAAAGAAAATGGACGATTATACCAACCACCACCCAACTCTATGCCTGGTGTTGGTGTAATGGTTATGGTGGTGGACTGGAATCTTGGGGTCCTGAGTTCAAATCCCGCTGCCATTGAAATAATTCCAGGTGGGGTTGACTCAGCCTGTCATCCTTCCGAGGTCAGCAAAAAGTACCAGCTTGCTGGGATGATTGAGCCATTTGAGTATCCTGTGTCGGAGTGGTGACCCATTCAAGTTTGTGCCCAATAGCCCAGGAGACTGCTTTGGCAGCACCAACGCCCTGTACAGTGTATGGTCCCAATGGATGGATGGATGGACCACCCAACTCTGAGTATATTCCATCTGCTTCTACTTTTTGTTTATTGTCATTTCGCAGGGCAGCTCACTGGATGACGGATTGGGGTAAAGCCTTTGTAACCCTCACTCTTTGATGATAGGAGGAAATACACGGGGTAACCCTCCCGGGTCAGATTGCGGTAGTGTGTGTTGGGGTGATGCTGAGGTGTCTCCACCAGACGGCAGTCTCCTTGGGTTAACCTGAGGCGGTCCCTTCGGTGGTTGCCTGGAATGTCCTATCCCTAAGAGAGGATGATCACCTGTCTCTGTTATCATCTGAGCTCAAGCGTTTCAGCATTGGTATTGCAGCACTCTCTGAGGTTCGGAGACCGATAGTGGTGAGATCGTGGCGGGTGGTTACCCCTACTATTGGTCTGCTCACTCTGTTGGTTACCATGCCAAAGGAGTTGCTGTCGCTGTGTCCAATAAGCTGACTCAAATGATAATTGAGGTAACACCAGTCAACGAGCGTATTATGAGATGAAGGATTCATCACTCCTTGGGTGTCATTTCCCTGGTCTCTGAATGTGCTCCGACTAAGGCGAGTGATCTCACCGTGAAGGACGCATTTTATGCCACGCTCGAGTCTGTTTGATCAGTGCCCCAGGTGAGATACTCTAATAGTCTTGGAGGATTTCAATGCATCGACTGAAATTGATAGGGGTGGTTATGAGACATGTGTTGGTCCCCATAGGTCTGGAACTGAACCAGAATAGCACTATGTTCCTTGACTTTGCAAGAAGTCATAGACTTAGGTTGGCTGGTTCATGGTTCCGCGCCAACATGCTCGTCGTTGGACTTGGTAGTGCAATACTGGTGGTGTGGCAAAGGAGATTGACCATGTGCTCGTTAATGGTCACTGGAGGATGATCCAGAACTGCAGGGTCGACTGTAGTACTCAGTTCCTCAATACCGACCACAGGCTTTTGCAGCAACTCTGAAGTTGCAGCTTAAATCCCGGAGAATGGTACCATCCCAGCCGATGCTGGATGTTGGCAAGCTCAAGGTTCGCCACCATCTGCTTGAGCACCAATGCCCAGAGCAGTCAGGCTTCACACAGAAAGAGGTCAATGATTGACTGTGTCCTTGCCCTTCGGGTCTCCACCGAACGCAGACCTGAGTTTTGGCAGGGGCTGCTTGCAGCCTCTGTTGATCTCTGCAAAGCGTTCGATTCAGTGAATAGGGATGCCCTCTGGAGGATTCTTGGTCTTTATGGGGTGCCACCAAAACTGATCAATCTAATGTCTGAACTTAACTCTGGAAGTGAGAGTGCTGTTATATGTGGGTGGTACCATCTCTGACTTGTTTCCAGTTGTAACTGAAGTTTGTCAGTGGTGTGTACTGGCCCCCACACTTTCAGCGCTTGTATGAACTGATTATTGGAGAGATGTCAAGATCATCGTTTGGGAATGTCAAGATCTCTGACCTTGGTTCGCAGATGATCAGTCATCTTTGCGGAGACTCTGGATATTATTTTGGGGGCCTCGAGGTGCATCTCTCTCTTT
>CM068954.1:93679569-93696393 GCA_035128595.1 Eptatretus atami
GTTCTGACTTGACCTTTAGGGTCTTAGGGTCTCAGCAGTCAAAAGGGTTGAAAGGTACATTCCAATAGTGCGTAATTAATTGATAGACGTACGTAATTAATAAACAAAAAGTATGGCACACGCACATGCACACGACACAGCACACACATGCACACACACACACGTATTTTCTGCATACCACTATGCATTACTGCAGATGCAATTCGTAACTTTATTGTTTCGATAGCATTCATGCATAAAGCCCTGTCACACCTTGACGATTTAGCCAGCGTATGGCAACGTATCAAAATGTATCTAAAACGCTGCGTACGCTGAACTATTGTTTTGTTTTTTTCAGTTTGGGCGTATAATAACGTGTTGGACGTATGCCTAACGTATTAGTAACGTACACAGAACGTTTATAACTTATAGATAACTTATACCAACGAATGCTTAGCGTGTTGTCGGCGTTCACAACTTATGCCCAACGATAGTCTAACTTATGCATAGCACGGCAGCGTATCGCCGAGATCACGTGGTGAGCCTATTAATAGGCTGCGCTCGACGATTAAAATCATAACCGCACTAGACATTGAGTGTCAGCATCACCTCATGCCGAAGAAAACGTACGTCATCACCGTCTAACTCTTGATGTTTGTTGAGTTATTTTTTTAATATTTAATTCTATAACAATAATTAACAATAATAAATATTGGCCTTATCCCTTATGTCTTTATCCTTTGTAAATCAATGAAACTATTTAGTTGGTTAAAACCTGTTCGCTGCCCTCATCTGTCCATCAGCCTGACATGGACATCTACTCAACATGGACATCTACTCGACATGGAGTCTGGAACACTGACGGGTTCCTCCTGTGAAGCCCATTTTTATATACCAATTCCCCTAAACGCTGCCAATACGCCATTATACGGTAGCTGTAAGTTAGAAACACGTTCAGTAAGTTCTGTAGTCGTCCGGAAGACGTCAAATTCGTCAATATGTATTGGAGATACGTTACACATAGGTTCAAAGCACATTACTCATAGGTTAGAAATAAGTTTCGGGTACGCTAAACATTACCTCGACGTATTTCGACTTATGAGTAACTTACAAGTAACGTGTGTCGACGATCGCATAACGTGCCTGCAACTTATGGCCAGCGTATGCGGAACGTGTGAGTCATACGCCGAGCACGTCGAGAAATTTTGAGCATGCCCAAAATTTGTCAACGAGCTCGGTGTACTACGACGTATGCCAGCGTGCTTCAGCGTGCTCTTAACGTATACAAAACTTACCCATAACGTATTCGACGTGTGCCAGCGTATTCAGCCAAATTTTTCATACGTCGGCATACGCTGGCTAAAACGTCAAGGTGTGACAGGGCCTTAAGCAAGGGTTATATTGTTAATAACACAAATTATTGGAGAACAAACAGCTACAAACCGTCCCTCTATATAATGGTTATCGTCTACAGACCTCAAAACTGTGGCTGTTCCATTCATTAAGTACATTATCATGACAACCAAACACTGTAAAAGGAAGGTCAAAATATAACTCATTTGCAAGAGAGCAGGATGAGTAAAACTGAGTGTCTTGTTTGCTAACTCAAGGTTGAAGAAACAAATATAATTTCAAATGTCTCAAAAAATTCAGCAACAAAAGTTATGAAGCTTGAATTGTTTTGCAATGCTATATGTTAATATTCTAGTTGAAAAGGACCAGCACAGTGATCTTTATTATATATGCTATAAATAAATATGCTGTCAGTGGAAGCCAACATGAGACTAAGTGAAATTCGTTTGCAAAATAGAAAATGACGACATTCTCGAAATGATAACAGACAAGCTTACATTTTCAGAAATGGCTTTAATAACATAAACGTGACGCCAATACAATATCCTACACATCTTGTGATTGACCATATCAGATGATCCAGCTCTTTCTGTAAGATGTTGTCATTCTTTGATATACCGCCTCTTCTCCAATACTGTCCCTCATTTGCACTCTCAGTTCTTCAACCATACCTACTCCACGATGCACGCCGTTCTCCAAGTAATGCTGTCCTGGTTAATCTCCCAAAATCCAGCACATCAACCCTTTTATCCATTGCTTCTCCCATCTATTGGACCACTTTCCAGAGGCTGTTCTGTCTCACTCCATGCTCCAGTGCGTCAAGCATGCAGTTCACCGGCATTCTGTCGCATGATCTTTATTATCCCCATTTACCTTTCCTAGATGGCCCAAAGAAGAAAACCTGGATATCAAACCCTCTATTGCGGAGGTAGATTAGACGATCACATCTCTTCCTTTAAGGAGAGTTTCAGGTTCAGATGAGATAACAGGTGAAATCTACAAAACTGGTGGATTTCAGTGAGACATCCAACTTGCACAATGATATTGAGAAATGTGGGATCAGGAAATTTTTCTTCAGGATTCAAAGATGCCATAATTGTTCACCTGTATAAAGGGAAAGGACAAAAAAAATTGTGTGACAACCACCAAGGTATCTCTTTGCTTGTGGCAGTTGTCAAGGTTCTTGCAAGTCATACTCCATAGTTGTAAGTACCAGGTGTGTACGTGCGTGCGTGCGCATGCGTGTGTATTGTTACGTCTGGCTTCCTCCTTGGGGGACGATGGTGCAGTAATTGGTCTTTATTTTGATTCGAAAAGACAGAAGCACTAGTGACGTTATCGTAACCTTTTGACATATACTGAACAAGAGGAATGTCATGCACAACAGATGGGGGCTCTACTGTGCTTTTGTTGACTGGCAAATGCCTTCGACATAGTAAATAGAGAAGCCTTGTGGGAACTCTTAATGAAATTTGGATGTCCTGATAGATTTGTAAATCTGATATGACAATTCCATGATCAAATAATTGCCAGAGTTGTGGATTGTGGTGAATGCACAGACCTCTTCGATGTCACATACTGTGTGAAACAGAGGTGTATTATGGCCCCTGTGCTCTTCAGCATGTTCTTTGGAGCATTTGAAGACTACGATGATGGAATCTAAATCCAGTTCACGAAAGACGGAAAGCTCTTAAACCTGGTACTGCAGAAATCCTCAACCAAAGTAACAGAAATGATGATGAAAGACGTACTGTTCGCTGATTAATGTGCTCTTGTATCAGTCTGAGCATGGTTTCCAGCAGATCATTATTATCTATTTTTTAAATGCAGCCCACCATCAGCTCAAAGAAAATGGACGTATTATACCAACCACCACCCAACTCTATGCCTGGTGTTGGTGTAATGGTTATGGTGGTGGACTTGGAATCTTGGGGTCCTGAGTTCAAATCCCGCTGGCCATTGAATTAATACTAGGTGGGGTTGACTCAGCCTGTCATCCTTCCGAGGTCAGCAAAAAGTACCAGCTTGCTGGGATGATTGAGTCATTTGAGTATCCTGTGTCGGAGTGGTGACCCATTCAAGTTTGTGCCCAATAGCCCAGGAGACTGCTTTGGCAGCACCAACGCCCTGTACAGTGTATGGTCCCAATGGATGGATGGATGGACCACCCAACTCTGAGTATATTCCATCTGCTTCTACTTTTTGTTTATTGTCATTTCGCAGGGCAGCTCACTGGATGACGGGATTGGGGTAAAGCCTTTGTAACCCTCACTCTTTGATGATAGGAGGAAATACACGGGGTAACCCTCCCGGGTCAGATTGCGGTAGTGTGTGTTGGGGGTGATGCTGAGGTGTCATCCACCAGACGGCAGTCTCCTTGGGTTAACCTGAGGCGGTCCCTTCGGGTGGTTGCCTGGAATGTCCTTTCCCTAAGAGAGGATGATCACCTGTCTCTGTTATCATCTGAGCTCAAGCGTTTCAGCATTGGTATTGCAGCACTCTCTGAGGTTCGGAGACCAGATAGTGGTGAGATCGTGGCGGGTGGTTACCCCTACTATTGGTCTGCTCACTCTGATGGTTACCATGCCAAAGGAGTTGCTGTCGCTGTGTCCAATAAGCTGACTCAAATGATAATTGAGGTAACACCAGTCAACGAGCGTATTATGAGATGAAGGATTCATCACTCCTTGGGTGCCATTTCCCTGGTCTCTGAATGTGCTCCGACTAAGGCGAGTGATCTCACCGTGAAGGACGCATTTTATGCCACGCTCGAGTCTGTTTGATCAGTGCCCCAGGTGAGATACTCTAATAGTCTTGGAGGATTTCAATGCATCGACTGAAATTGATAGGGCTGGTTATGAGACATGTGTTGGTCCCCATAGGTCTGGAACTGAACCAGAATAGCACTATGTTCCTTGACTTTGCAAGAAGTCATAGACTTAGGTTGGCTGGTTCATGGTTTCCGCGCCAACATGCTCGTCGTTGGACTTGGTAGTGCAATACTGGTGGTGTGGCAAAGGAGATTGACCATGTGCTCGTTAATGGTCACTGGAGGATGATCCAGAACTGCAGGGTCGACTGTAGTACTCAGTTCCTCAATACCGACCACAGGCTTTTGGCAGCAACTCTGAAGTTGCAGCTTAAATCCCGGAGAATGGTACCATCCCAGCCGATGCTGGATGTTGGCAAGCTCAAGGGTTCGCCACCATCTGCTTGAGCACCAATGCCCAGAGCAGTCAGGCTTCACACAGAAAGAGGTCAATGATTGACTGTGTCCTTGCCCTTCGGGTCTCCACCGAACGCAGACCTGAGTTTTGGCAGGGGCTGCTTGCAGCCTCTGTTGATCTCTGCAAAGCATTCGATTCAGTGAATAGGGATGCCCTCTGGAGGATTCTTGGTCTTTATGGGGTGCCACCAAAACTGATCAATCTAATGTCTGAACTATACTCTGGAAGTGAGAGTGCTGTTATATGTGGTGGTACCATCTCTGACTTGTTTCCAGTTGTAACTGAAGTTTGTCAGTGGTGTGTACTGGCCCCCACACTTTTCAGCGCTTGTATGAACTAGATTATTGGGAGGATGTCAAGATCATCGTTTGGGAATGTCAAGATCTCTGACCTTGGTTTCGCAATGATGCAGTCATCTTTGCGGAGACTCTGGATATTATTTTGGGGGCCCTCGAGGTGCTGAATGAGGAGTCGGAGCTGCTGGGATTATAGGTTTCTTGGGTCAAAAACTAAGATCCAGGCTTTCAAGGACATCTTGGATGCTGCTGTCTTGTCTATACCTAACCTGTTTGTGGTGAGGATGTTGAGGTCACAGAGAGATTCACTTACCTTGGCAGTGATATTCATGTTTCTGCTGGATGTGTCTCAGAGGTGAATAGACATCTGGAACAGGCCTGGAGAGTCATAGGTTCACTGGATCATGGGGTGTGGCGCTGTCGGTACCTGTGCAGGAGAACAAACGTCCGAGTCTTCAGGTCCTTGGTGCTTCCAGTCTTGCTCTACGGATGTGAGACTTGGACTCTGACCAGGATCTGAGATGTAGACTTAATTCCTTTGCTACCAAGTCTCTCGGAGAATCCTTGGCTCTCGCTGGTCAGACTTTGCTGTCCAACGAGGGGTTGCTGAGAGAGACTCAAATGAGATTTGTTGCCTGCATCGTCTGTGAGCTTCATTGTAGCTGTATGGACATGTGGCTTGTTTTCCTAACGCTGATCCTGCTCACCAGATTCTCTCAGCGAGGGAGCCTCGTGAGTGAAGTAGGCCAGTGGCCGACCACATGCCTCATGGTTGCAGGCAGTTCATCGACATCTCAAGGAGGTGTGGATGGACAGGCATCTGCCTGGGGGATGGCCAGACGGAGGCCCTGGAGTAGCGGTGGAAAGTGGACAGCACGATGCGTTGTTCCGGCGCATGCTCCCATACCTGACCTGACCTTCTTTGAGAAAGAAGTCGGACAAACAGTGACAGTCAACACAGATACAGCAGGTAGATACGTGGACATGCTGCAGAGAAGATTCCTTTCGGCACTGATAAGGAAGCAAGACATCACTATTAATTCAGTCATCTTCCAACAAGACTTTCACCAACACATACATCAAATGGTGCTTTTGAGTTTTGAGACTACATTTCCTGGGCGATCGACATTTCTAGACGGACAGACAACCTATTTCCTTTCTACTCTGTGGATCTGTCTCCTCCCGATTACTACCTTTTGGGGTCCCTCAAAGTTAGTCTATGAAAACAACCCACACACACTGCGGGAATTGAAAAATAGCATGAGATGAGAAATCAGACATGTGTCAACTCTAGTTCTTAGCCAAGTCATCGACAACTTCAGTGTCCGTGTGGCAGCTATCAACCAGAAGTGCACTGCCTGGATCGAGCACTTCATGAAATACAATTGATATTGCTCATTATTGCTTGTTGAAGCATCTTTTCACTAGAAAAACTAAAATTTGACTAACCCTGTGTATTATATTAGACAAAACAAACAAAATCGACCAATGATTTAAAAATACTGCAGTTAAATATAAAGTTGCACATCATTTTGTACCACACTGTAAATGACTGCGATGAACATTGTATTTGGAAGCAGGCAGTCTGAGTCATCTCATCTTGAACCATCCCAATGGTGTGAACCAATTTATTTAGTTCTCATATTTATGACACGTCATAATTCCCAATCTTACAGTGCCTACAGAAAGTCTACACCCCCTTTCAAAATTTTCACCTTTTGTTGCCATATAACCTGGAATTAAATTGAATTAAATCAGACTTTTTCCACCTTTATATACACATCTTAACCCACAACTTCAAAGTGAAAAACAAATTCAACTAATTTCAGAAAATTAATTAAAAATACAAAACTAGAATATCTTGTTTGGATAAGTGTCCACCCCCCCCCCTCTTATAATAGCAATTGTAAAGTAGCTCAGGTGTAACCAATCACTTTCAAAATCGCACACCAAGTTTAATTGGCCTCCAGCTGTGTGAAATTGTACTGATTTTGATCATTTCAGAATAAAATCAGCTGTTCCTGTCGGTTTTCTCTCCTGGGTAGTGTATTTCACAGCAAAGACTCAACCATGAGCACCAAGGAGCTTTCAAAACACCTCCAGGATAAAGTTATGGAAAGGCACAGATCAGGAGATGGGTATAAAAATATTTCAAAGGCCTTGAATATCCCTTGGAGCATATTCAAGAAAATCATTAAGAAGTCGAAGGCATATCGTACCACCTAGACCCTGCCTAGATCAGGCGGTCCCTCCAAACTGGATGACCAAGCTAGGAGGAGACTGATCAGAGAGGCTACCAAGAGGCCATTGGTCAATATGAATGAGTTACATGCCTTCATCGCAAAAACTAGTCACTATGTGCATGTGACAACAATATCCCAAGCACTCCACAAGTCTGGCCTGTAGGGTCGGGTGGCAAGAAGGAAGCCATTAACCAAAAAAGCCCATCTTGAGTCCCGTTTGAGGTATGTAAAAAAGAAACTCCAGAGATTCTGATGCCATGTGGCAAAAAGTTTTGTGGTCTGACGAAACCAAGATGGAACTTTTTGGCCTAAATGCAAAATGTTACGTTTGGTGCAAACCGAACACAACACTTCACTCAAAGAACACCATCCCTACTGTGAAGCATGGTGGTGGCAGCATCATGTTATGGGGATGTTTCTCATCAACAGGACTGGTGGAGCACTTGTCAGGATAGAAGGGAAAATGGATGGAGCAAAATACAGAAAAATCCCAGAGAAAAACTGCTGCCTTCTGCATGAAAGCTGAAATTGGGACGGAAGTTCACCTTTCAGCATTGACAACGACCAAAAGCACACAGCCAAAGCTACATTGAAGTGACTAAGGAACAAAAAGATGAATGTCCTCGAGTGGCCCAGTCAGAGCCCCGACCAAAATCCAATCGAAAATCTCTGGCATGACTTGAAGATTGCTGTCCATCTATGCTCCCCACATAACTTGACTGAGTTTGAACAGTTTTGTGCAGAAGAATGGTCAAATATTGCCCAATCAAGGTGTGCAAAGTTGGTAGAGACCTATCCCAACAGACTCACAGCTGTAATTGCTGTCAAAAGTGCTTCCACGAAGTATTAGCTCAGGGGGGTGGACACTTGTGCAACCAAGATATTCCAGTTTTGTATTTTTTATGAATTTTCTGAAATTTGTAGAATTTGTTTTTCATTTGGAAGTTGTGGGTTACGATGTGTAAATAGAGGTGAAAAAAGTCTGATTTAATGCAATTTAATTCCAGGCTATAAGGAAATAAAAGGTGAAAATTTTTAAAGGGGGTGTAGACTCTCTTTTGGCACTGTAGATCCACACCAGTAGGCAATTTATAGAGTGCTAGAAGCACCCACTCTTTCTGGGAGTGGTCTGGGGGATTATGTTATTATCCTTATTCAAACATGTAATTCAATATACCTCTCCAAAATAGCTCTTACTGCGTAATTCAAAACACCTCACTGCACTGTAAAACTTGGGGACAGGAATACTGCACTGTAAAGGATGGAGACTTGTTTGTAATACTCTCTCTTACCTGGAGAGGCACTACACAATACACATTTACCTGGAGAAATTGCATCGTTTCCTCACCCCCCCCCTCCCCCAAGATAAAAACACCCCTATGCAATAATTGGGGTCATGCTGATCCTATCTAGCAAGTCTGGATGTAATTGTCACAGAACTGTACGAGGAGGAGCGCAACAATCACACACAAACGGGCACACACACACACCTGTCCGTGACTTGTAGTAGCATATTGACATGGGTCGTGCACAGATAAGGTATGCAGATTCTGTGGGAGACAAGATGTGCACATATTTCCAGGATTGCTCAATTCAGGTGAGGATAATTGTAACATTACATGTTGTGGGTCTACTTTCCTGATTGAGGTTAATTCCTCACCTGCCCTGGTTTGCTTGCAGTTGACAAATTGATGAACTGTGAATTCATAGTTTATTTTATGGTTTAGAAGTTGTCACATAATTATTTTTGAGAAGTATATGACGTGATTTTATGAACCAGAAAATAGCTGCAGCTGCATAATGTGAGGCATTACAATTAGTGTAAAGTCCACAGATTTCGTTTTGGGAATATTTCTCATGGAAAATATGTAGCTTGTAGTGTTAACAATTAATTAATGGTCGTACGTGGGATCCTTTTTTGTTTTTTTACAGCCTGACAAATGGTGTATGAGAAAGTGTATTTGATGATATTTAAGTGTAGGTAATGATGCTGTACAGTACAACTGCTTACCTCGCATAGGTTGTGTGCAAAACTTTCCTAATGTGTGGTCGTACATCAGTCCATTCAAGTTGTACACTGAAAAAATGTAGAAAAAAATTAATCTTTATTGTATTTTCTGCTCTCTTGTCGGCCAAAATGCAATTTTACCATAAACCCAACTTGCTTCCTGGCATTAGCCTCCTGTCAATCATACTCTGCTCTGAGCCAGTGCATGAGTGTTTTAAAAAAAAAATTGTGTCAAACCAAAAGGATTGTGACGCCAGTGATCCAGCAAAGCACGATGTGTTTCAACGATACCACGAGCAACTGATTAGCTTTCAAGAAGACTGAAGAAGATGCAAAAAAACAGTTGGATTCCACACCTGCGATCAAGGTTGCGATAAAGGTTTGACAGTGTTTACGTAGCCTCCTGTTTTGTTAACTCATTGTGTGTGTGAAAATTTAACATTGAGAGTAATGAAAACTTTTTAACTTGTAATTTTTTAATGAAAGAAATCTTAAAGGAAATATTATGCACAAATGCTTAATTGGGGATAAACAGGTCCCTACTGCTACAGCAAATCTTTTGTGCTCCAAAGCAGCAAAACACCAAACGAGGCTGATCTGGTAGGTTTGTTAATTGGTGGGGAAAATTTTTTTTCACCAAATATGTTGTCCTGTCGTGTTTGTCTTTGTTTGTCACACGATTTTTGGCCACAGTTTTCAAGCAATCATGCTGAATTTTTTGGGGGGTGTGTCAGTGACCGGCCAAGGACAGCAACACAATTTTGGTGAAGATCCAGATTTGAGATTTTTTTCAGTGATTCTTCACCATTAAGAGATCAGGCCAAAATCGATATATAGCACAATTTCTCAAAAGTTTATGGATATATTCACATGAAACATGATGGACAGGTTTTGAATGCCACAATAAATAATTGATTCAATTTTGGTGAAAATCCGAATCCAGATCTGGATACGAGAATTATTTAATTTTTAACTAATTCTTCACCATTGGGAGATGGGGTTAAAAACGATATTGCATGATGTCACAAAAAGTTGTGGACGGATTTGGATGAAACTTGGTGGACAGGTTGGGTGTATTCAGCCTGGCGGAGGTATGTGCTCCACCGAGTGCCATTCCGTTTAGCCAAGTTGTCAATCTGAGTGATTTTTTTTTTTGATGTTTTTTGGGGGGGTGTTCAGGCTCTATTATGGGGCACTTTTAAAGACCTCATTATCACACTCATTGGCAATGTGGTAAAGAGTATCCACTGTGAGTCTGGAAGGTCAGTGGTACAATTCTGACTGAGTTACACCAAAGAACTCGCTTGATGCTCAGCATTTGAAGAACAGAGTATGGATAAACTCCATTGGTTTACATTCTATTGTGGACTGGGGGGAGAGAGTGGAGGGGAGGATATCTCTTTCTAAAAATGCACCACTGTCTGCAGAGAGTAAAGCTCCACCACTAGATGGTGTCATCAGACCGAGAATGTTCCTGTAATTTCTCCCTTGGTCAACAGTTGTTTTGGTCCAATTGTGTGTGTTGTGTGTGGTGTGTGTTGTGTGGTGTGTGTGTGTGTGTGTGTGTGTGTTGTGTGGGTGTGTTGTGAGACACTTCTATTCAGCAGCTATTAAAATTGCAGAAAAAAAACCAAAACAAGATGATCCATCTCTGTGCAAATTACCTATAGAGGTTTGACTTAATTTCTCACACCCACTTCCTCTGTCTGTTCTTGCAAGGTCTTCTGTGCTTCTCTTAAGGCCCTGTCACACCTTGACGATTTAGCCAGCGTATGCCTGACGTATGACAAATTTAGCTAAAACGCTGGCACACGTCGAATACGTTATGGGTAAGTTTGTATACGTTAAGAGCACGCTGGCATACGTCGTAGTACGCTGGCAACGTCGTAGTGCGCTGGCATACGTCGTCGTACGCTGGCATACGTCGTAGTACGCTGGCATACGTTGTAGTACGCCGAGCTGTTAGACAAATTTTCCATGCTTGAAATTTTTCGACATATGCCAGCGTATGACTCACACGTTCCGCATAACGCTGGCCATAAGTTGTAGGCACGTTACGCATCGTTGACACACGTCGACACGCATTACTTGTAAGTTACTCATAAGTCGAAACACGTCGAGGTAATGTTTAGCGTACCCGAAAATTATTTCTAACCTATGAGTAACTGTTAGGCACGTTACGCGATCGTTGACACGTCGACACACGTTACTTGTACGTTACTCATAAGTCGAAACACGTCAAGGTAATGGTTAGCGTCAGTGTTCCAGGCTCCCTGGTTTTTTTTTTTTCTTCGGTATGACGGTGATGTGACACTTCGATTCTAGTGCAGTTATAATATAATTAATAGGCTGCCGCTCAACGATTTACATCATAACCGCACTAGAAATCAAAGTGTCAACATCACCGTCATACCGAAGAAAAAAAAAAAAACAGGGAGTCTGTAACACTGACGCTAACCATTACCTCGACGTGTTTCGACTTATGAGTAACGTGTGTCGACGTGTGTGAACGATCGCGTAACGTGCCTACAACTTATGGCCAGCGTATGCGGAACATGTGTCATACGCCGAGTACGTCGAGAAATTTCAACATTGCTGAAATTTCTCGACGTACTCGGCGTATGACGACATATGCCAGCGTACTACGACGTATGCCAGCGTACTATGACGTATGCCAGCGTGGTCTTAACGTATACAAAACTTGCCCATGACTTATTCGACGTGTGCCAGCTTGGTTCGGCAAATTTTTCATACGTCGGCATACGCTGGCTAAAACGTCAAGGTGTGACAGCGGCTTCACACTTCGATGTCTAGTGCGGTTATGATTTGAATCGTCGAGCCGCAGCCTATTAATAGCCTACGCCACGTGATCGTCGGCGATACGCTGCCGCGCGCTATGCATAAGTTAGACTATCGTTGGGCATAGGTTGTGAACGCCGACAACACGCTCAGCATTCGTTGGTATAAGTTATCTATATGTGATTGAAACGTTCTGTGTATGCTACTAATACGTTATGCATACGTCCAACACGTTATTATACGCCCAAAACTTAAAAAAAAACGTCAATAGTTCAGCGTACACCAGCGTTTTACATACATTTTGATACCTTGCCATACGCTGGCTAAAACGTCAAGGTGTGACAGCCCCTTTACTGGTAGTGGCTGATTACCGATGCCACCGAAGGTGAAGGAGGTTATGTTTTCATCCCTTTCTGTCTGTTTGTGTGCAGAGTATCTCAAAAAGTTGTGTATGAATCCAGATAAAATTTTGTGGGCAGGTTGGGTGTGCAGCAAGGATGAACTGATTAGATTTTGGTGAAGATCTGGATCCGAATCCGGCTACTATAATTTTTTAAGTGATTCTTCACCATTGAGAGATTGTGCCAAAAACGATATATAGCAAGATATCAAAAGTTGTCAACAGATTCGGATGAAACTTGGTGGACATGGGTGTGTGACAAGGAAGAATTGACTAAATTTTGGTGAAGATCCGAATCCGGATCTGATAATTTTTTAAGTGATTCTTCACCATTGAGAGATAGTGCTCAACCGATATATCGTGCTAGATATCTCAAAAAGTTGTGGATGGATTTGGACGAAACTTGGTGGACATGGGTGTGTGGCAAGGAAGAATTGATTCAATTTTGGTGAAAATCCGTATCTGGATCTGGAGACAAGAGTTATTTAATCTTTAAAGTGATTCTTCACCATTGAGAGATCGGGCCAAAATCGATATAGTACTGCATAGCATGATATTTCAAAAATGTATTTGGCCGAATATGTTCTCGTGGATCAGGCATTACGTGGCGTAGGTATGCACTCTCCCGAGTGCCCTTCTAGTCTTTATTTGAAATAAACTTCATTCCATTTTGTAATATTTTAGGTATTTTCTGATCTTGTCAATTTACACTTTCATTGTCTACCCACTCTTCACTACCCCAATGCTAGTATCTTCAGTCGTTCATCTCTTCTGTGACCATTTTATAATACCTTGGGACACATTATTTTGGCTAGTGTCTTCACAATTAATAAATAATGCTTGTTCCTTGACCTTTACAGTCAAAACTTTATGTTTACAAATGAGGCACTTTCAGCAGCAACACCCATATGGTACGAACAGCAACACTCGTACTTCCTGGATGTTTCCTTCTCCCCCCCCCTTTCCGCACCTCTGTTTTTTGATGCCTTGATAATTATTGGTGATTGTGTGTGTGTGTATTTGCACTCACTTGTTTGATTGTCTCATTGAGAGTACATGAGCAATGGGATTTCTTGAATGTGATATTGAAACATAAAGACGTGTACAAGACCTGTTCAGGAAGAAGCCATCCCAACAGCAATATGACAGAAGTCCTCATTCAGCATGATAGCAGAGTTCACCTGAGCCTGAGGATAATAGAGACTGAACTGAACCTACTCCATTACCCACATACCTAGTGTCATACCTGGTACCTTCATACAAGCACACTCGAAAAAAATACTTTATTGTGGCAATGTTGTGTTGATTCTCTCTCTCTCTCTCTCTCTCTCTCTCTCTCTCTCTCCTCTCTCTCCCTCTCTCCTCTCTCCCTCTCTCCCTCTCTCCCTCTCTCCCTCTCTCCCTCTCTCCCTCTCTCCCTCTCTCCCTCTCTCCCTCTCTCCCTCTCTCCCTCTCTCCCGGTTGCATCATTGGTTGGGACGCGGCTATGCCCTGATGCAATGTCCCCCTTACCAGACACTGGTGCTCATTTTTGCCGACCTCGGAAGGATGACAGGCTGAGTCAACCTCCTGGTGTATTTTAATGCAGCGGCCAACGGGGATTGAACTCAGGACCCTAGGATCCCAATCCGCCACCCTAACCACTAAGCCAAAACCAGGCTTATGGTTCATCACTGTGGAATGCTTATATATGTCATGTAGGACTCGATTCAGTATTTACTGTTTCACTGTGGTTCAGAACTTTATTCTCGTCAAGGCCTATTGCTTATGGTTAGGTCACCTGTGCATTATGACCTGTTATTGAGAATACCGGCACGCGATTGCATTTCAGGGCACGCCAGCCAATGGCCCTGCTTGAGACTATGGTGCAAGAAGCCGAGGTAATTCCTGCTCACTTGCCCAACATGCTGGCGCTGAAGGAGGCCTTAAGAAAGGCACGAGAATGGACAGCTCTTGTGCAGGCCTTGCAGGTTTGAGCTTTTTACCACTTGTTTACATTGAGTGTGGGGTCAGAAAAACCGAAAGAAATAGTAAGCTTCATTGCAATTATTGTTTTAGAAGGGAATAGAAAGAGTTCCGTAAAGCCCTGTATCTAATTGTCTGTAATGGACGTTTCAGTGTGGACCAAGTCCACCATACCTCTCTGTGCTGGAGCGCTCGATACTCAGGGGACGTCCAATACCAGTGATGTTGGAGGTATTGCCACAGCTGGAGAACCAGGCAGCTGCTGCTCGTGCTTGGAAAGATCGAACTGCACGCACCTTTCTGAAGAAGAACTCACAATGCACTCTTTTGGAGGCAAGTGCTGCTGAGCATCCAGGACATTTCATCACCATGCAGCAATAACTTTCTTTTGATTCATGATAGAGCTATTTTCATTGTAACGTAACACCATCTCTTGCAGGTACTGAGCCCACGCACAGACGTTGGGTTGCCAACTGTGGGGAAGTCACGACGGCGTAGAGTGCGTGAAGCACCCACAGAGAGAGATGCAAGACGAATAGATGGAGTTGAGAATGAGGGTGATAACCCTGCAGATCTTGCAGACCCAGCGAGCATTGTACGTATGGCATGTCCTACGAGCATTTTGAACCCTGAGTCAAAATATTTCCTTCCCAGATCTGTGCTTATTTTCTCCTCCTTATACCTGTTCATTAACTTGCAGTTGGTAGCTCATAGAGCCTATAATGTATACTTTGTTCAAATTGTTCAAAACCACTGGTTAGGTCTGACATTCAATTGAAGCTGGCAAGAATTTAGAATTTGGCCAGGGTGCCAGTGAAACTCACCAGCTCTTTGTTGAAGGATACCATTGGATCTTTAACATCCACCAAAAAAATGCCACCAGAATAGTCCCCAGCTCACCATACGTCCGAGAGACGGCGCACTTTGTGATGCAACGTTCTGCCTGTGAAGAGCCAATCAAACAGTTTAGTCGTATAGAAATGTAACTCAGAACAGACATCTCTCATAGGCAAATGAACTACCTCTGCACCATTCCGTCAGGCTCAGATCTGTGCTTACTATAATACCATAATGTTTGTTTTGGTAATTTTGCTCTTGTTAAATTGGCTGTATGTTATGGAGGAAGTGTTATCCTTAAGAATGATGCAAGACAGACAATTGGATAAGGCTGAAAATTACAGATGATTTGGATAGGCTGAGGAAAGAACTTTCAAAAATGCCTATAAGTTGACTAGTGTCAGAAAGTTAAGAAACACAATAAACTTTCAAATTGTTTTGTGTGCTTAAGGAAGGCACCTCTTATTGTTGACTGCAGTAGACTTGTGTGATAGGTTTGAGAGTTTAATGCTGTGCCTTTTAAGATCTCTTTGGCTATCCCTTCATTTGAAGATGACATGATGTTGTAAGTGTTATTATTTTAACCCTTGCGCATATACCATTGTTGTAATATTCCTATTTACGTATCTCCCTTTTATGTTGTTTCGCAAATGCCTCGCCACTTTATTAATACAGTGGAACCCCTCATTTGGACCAAACCAAGGGACTTGGCCAAAAGTGGTCCGCTTGAGGGGTGGTCCCCTAGCTGGTTTCACCATTTGGGTAGGTCTTCAGGTAAAGATGTACAACTTCCTTAATACATTTAATTCCTAAATTGAATAACTTAAGTGGAACAACTGTTTGTACAGGATTTCACATCATATTTCACATTCACGTACTGTACTTATTCACAGAAACAGACAGACAGACAGAAACAGTAATTTTGATTATTCACAGAAAGTCTTTTGGATTATTCAGGGAAACAGTAATTTTGATTATTATTGTGCAACGTTGAAAAAAAGAGTCCAGGGTGCGCTGCCTCACGTATGACGTTGCAGATTCAGCAATACCATTCTGTAGTTTGTCGACGGTGTCCAGTAAATGTCCGAGATTCTTGGACAGAAGAATACTGCCTTGTTTTCGCCATACAGTCCATTACTTCTTGCGTGGTAATCGTTGGTTCCTGCACGTCGTTGTCGTCGTCAATGTCGTCGTTATCAGCGTCAACTTGTCAGTGATAAACTCAGCCACCACGTCGTCATGGACTTGATTCATTTCATTGTTCTCGCATTTCGTGGGAACTCTGCTCGCAGTTAATGCAGTCATCAACCATGTCCGTTGTCAAACCGTAATTTTCTTGCATTCTTTTGAGTAGATCGGCGAGTGGGATATCGTCTTCCTCGTCGCCCTCAACCGCGTCGTCGCCGAAACCACACCGAACGAAACAAGACTTCACAGTGGATTTTCTGACTTGTGCTGTGGCCTGTGCGATCCACGTGCAGGCATCGTAGACAGTGACACACTTTTTTAAATCGTTCACGGCGTTGGTGTCGCCTGGCTGACAGCGGTCCATTTTAGCGAGGACAGTCCGTACGAGTTGTTTTCTATACGTTGCTTTAATCACGCGAATGATCCCTTGGTCGAGAGGTTGCAGACGCCAAAATCCCACGATTTCATTGGGTAAAGAGTAATTGTTTCCAATTTCATTTCACGATCTTGTGATCATCTGGAGAATGTC
>CM068954.1:93716068-93735739 GCA_035128595.1 Eptatretus atami
GGGGGGGGGATAAAGGGGAAGGGGAGAAGGACACACACCAGCTAAAACACAGCAAGAAGAGGAAGGAGAAAATGGGGATGAAATAGAAAAAGAACACACTAACTAAAATGAAAAGAGGTGAAAGAGATAACCTGGAAAACGTGAGTGCTTGGGAATGGGGTCATTTGGGGTAGAAGAGATCAAGAGTATGGATGGAAGATGACCTTGGGTGGTGATGAAAAGCTGTCGAAGCCTGAAGGGAAGAATGGGACTGACCAGACTGAGGAAGTTGGTTCCCCAAGCGAGAGAAAAGAGGAACAAACGAGTGTATGTGAGCAGTGAGCCTGGATTTTAGGAGTTACTGGCAGATTGAGAGTCCCATGCAGAAACCTGGGATGGAAAGAGCCAAAAGAGGGCAGAGGGTTGGGTGCAAGACCAGAAAGGAGGTGGTAGAATGCAGAGGCCACCCACCTCTCTGCAATGTGAGAATAACAAGTCTTGACATTCCGCTTCATCATGGGAGATCCCAATGAATTTGAGGACCTCACTTTCCACTGCATCAAGAAGTGCAAGGTGTGTGGCAGGGCACCAGGCCAAAGGGGGGAGGGCAAGTACTCCAAGCTGTGAATGAAGACCTTGAAGGTTGTCAAAAGTTCAGATTGGCCAAGGAAAGACCTTGCATTATGAAGGATGCCCAGATGGCAGCTTGCTTTGGAGGGCATCTTGGATATATAGGCTGCCCGAGAAAGATCATGGCTGGTGGTAAGGCCCAAATAAAAGGTTTGAGTGACAACCTCTTCAAGTGGTTTGTTTCGGAAATAGATGGGAGGGTTTGCCAGATGGTCCTTTTGAAGAGACAAGGTGAGAGTGTGAGATATATCAGGGATTGAAAGACCCCAAGTGTTGGACCAGTTCCTGCTTCTGTCAAGGACTGCAGAGAGGGAAGAGTCTACTGCCTGCCTGTCTGAAGGATGAGAGATTATACGGCAGAATGGAATCATTAGCAAAGTGAGAGGCAGCATTTTCCAGGGAATCAGAAAGATCATTGATAAAGATGAGGAACAAGACTGACCCAAGACACTATCTTGGGGAACTCCAGCCTTGACAGGGAAAGGAGATTAGAGGATCCCATTAAGAAAGAGCTACACGCTGACGACGGGAGCAGCGGAAGGAAGTCAGTGATCCATGAGAGGAGGTGGCATTGGATGCCAGTAGTGGAGCTTCTTGACCTCACCCTCAGTCATATCCTGTCTTGGGCAACTCGCATCTCCGAACTGGCCTTCAAAGCTGGTGGCCACCTCATAATTTTATGTAAAGCCAAGTCCTACCACTGCAGTCCTCAGTTTACAATGGTATACAACGTCTTCATCCGAAGTGTCAAAGAATATGGCTCCCCCCTGTGTATTGGTGCTGCTGCTGCTAACTATGTTGCCCACCTTGTGGCCAAAGAATATAAAGCTTTCTGTGCTATTGGCATCTCACAAGTGGAGGATGAGTATTATGGTTTGCTTCTTGCTGACTGCAGCCAGGTTGGTGGCCTTCATCTTTTCCTCACTCTTCTGGTCTTGTTCCTCCCACTCTCATCTCTTTGTAGAACCCCTTGCTTTCCAGATAATATGTGTTTGATCAGAAACCCTTTAGCTGTCCTCTCCCCAAATCCAAGGTTAACAGGTCCATCCCCTCCTCCTCTTGTCATTTTCAAAAGTGTTATTTCCCTTACACTTACGGGCCTGGCAGCAGAGCAATAGTACATGATTAGGCCATCCTCAATAGTCAGGATGTAACACGAAATACTGGCATACGTAGCTAATTATGTTTTGTTTTGTTTTTTTTTAACAAAATGATCCAATAAGCCAACGAAAATTAATCACCTCGGCCTTCTCCAATCAGTTGTTCATCTTCACTGAATATTGGTAACTCGCTCTCACCTTCAGGCTGTTGCATTTTGAGTGATATTCCTCACCCGACTTCATTCTTGAACCTCATTCTAGATACTTTTGGAAAACCCTCACCATGCTTATGTTCTAAGTTTTCATGAATACAGACTTGAATGATACTTTGGAACATTACTCCATCATTAAAACGATTAGCAGTGTGATCGATGCTCAAACATGACCTGTTTCATGATACATGGCCTTAAGTATTCGGTGTGAACTTCATTACCTTGTTTGTTTTTTGTGTTTATAAAACACTATCAGGGGTACCCTGGCGTTGCCCGGTGCTGTTGTAATCCTGTTGGCATTTTGAAGAAATCAAATTTTGTTTTTTTCTTATTCTTGTAGGGGCCTAAAACACTTCCCGACACCTACTAAGGAATGGGGTTCGGATCATTTAATATTAACTTTCACATTGTTACAAAATTTTGAAAACGTTCTCTTTTTTCCTAAAACACTTCCTGGCACTGATTGGAGGTAGAGAGATATGGGAATATTGGCAGACGTTGTAGGTAGCTTATGTGTTTTTAACCCCTGCCACCGAAGGTGGATGGAGGGTTTGTTTCACCCCTGTCTGTCTGTGTTTGTGAACAGGATATCTCAAAAAGTTGTGGACGGATTCAGACGAAATGTGGTGGAGACATTGGGTATGTGACACCGACAAAATGATTACATTTTGGTGAAGTTCTGAATCCTGATCTGGATCCGAGAATTTTTAAAGTGATTTTTCACCATTGAGAGAGGACCAAAAACGGCATGTAGCAGCATTTATGAAAAAGTGTGGACAGATTCGGACGAAACTTGGGCTAGTTGGGTATGTAACAAGGAAGAATTGATTCGATTTTGGTAAAGATCTGAATTTGGATTTGGATCCGAGAATTTTTTAAGGGATTCTTCACCATTGAGTGATTATGGCTAAAACGATACATAGCACGATATCCGAAAACGTTATGGACGGATTCAGAAGAAACTTGATGGATGAGTTGGTTAGGTGACAAGAACAAGCCGATTAAATTTTAGTTCAGGTCCGTATCCAGATCCGGCCTATCGGTGGGATACAAAACGTAAACTAATCAGCCTGGCGGATGTATGCGCTCTACCGAGTGGCCGTTCTAGTTTTGCAAGTGTATTTATTTTGGGATTGATGTGTTCAAAATAGGAATCCTTTTGGCATTTAGTAAAGTACTTCTCCAGGCATCAAAGGCACTTCCGTTTCAGAAATCAATGTTTATTTGTTTAATAGGTTGTGTTCTTTTGCTCAAAGCTATTCTTTAACTCTACTTCCCCTACATCAGGTATGCAAAACTTGTAAGGACTCGTTAAAACTGCTGCTTTTTCTCCACTATCCATACTGACCTCTCACAATCCCCACAGTCAATACTTCCAGTGGTTTCTTGCTTGGAAAGCTTTGCCCAAAAGGTAGGGTACTGCTTGTGGCATGGTTGCAGTTTGTCCTGTCGCTTTGGCCGTTGGGCTGCAATGGGAAAGGGAAGGTAAAGAGTGATTGGTGTGTGAGGTGCGGCGAGAAAGACTACAAATGCAATGCATACAATTCATATGTAACATATGCTTAAAAAGTAGGAATTAAGCTGAGAGATTTCAGGTTTGAGTCTATTAATGGGGTTTGCGTCTGTTTCAAATGTGCACAGTCGCTCTATAAATACGATTGTTCACAATGCATTCGGGCCGCATCCTATATTCATTTACTTTGTCACTGTGAATGGTGATCACAGATTTATGTCTCATACCCAACTCTACTTTTGTCAGTGCTGTATCTGTGTTGAGGAATTCAGTAGTCAATATCAACATGATATGCCCTCGAATAATAGCAACGTTGTAAACCTGGTTGTAAGTACTCCATGGCCTGCAGGTACAGATCATGAAAATAGTGGGTTGGTAGGTGGACTGACTTCATCATTTGTCATCATGGTTGCTCTTCACCGCCGAAGATGCCCGTTTCTTATGTGGCTTGCAAACAACCTCGAAACATGAATTTGTTTATTGAGCAAATGCTGCTTCCCAGATAACAAACGCATTTCTGAGATAGCAAGCATCTGTTTCCTGGTATAACCTTCCTGTTTCCTCAAGCCTCTGAGATAACCTGGTGCCAAAGCATATCGCAGAAGACCTGACCAATTCCTACCCACAGTTTTAGGCTGGAATTTGTAATTTGTTCAAGGTGCTGGCAATAACTCATCTACTGTGTAATAGACACCGTTGGATATTTAACGTCCACAACAAAATGCTGGCAGATGAGTTATCTGGCTTAACTTCCTACCAATGGAGGGCACACACAGTGATGCCTCACCCTCTGTACGAAACACCAGGATAACCTAGGTGAGACACCTCTAAGCTATCCTGCCAGCTCGGGTAGATGGAAGGACCATAACCTTTAAAAATATGACCACTGGACCTGTAGCTTATCTGGGCCCAGGCCTAATGTTTAACTGAAATTTGGTAGCATTTTGACTCGTGAGTCTGGAGAGGAAGGTTTTTGAAGGAATTTACGCATTTTTCCAAAACATTTATTAAGTCCGCCATTTGACACACTTCTGGTCATGTGATCGGCATGACCTCCACAATTTAAATCATGACCCTGCCCAAATGTTGGAACCAAAATTTGGTAGCATTCTAACTAGTGGGTCTGGAGAGGAAGGTTTTTGAAGGAATTCACACAATTTTCCCAAACATTTATTAAGCCGGCCATTTAGACACACTTCCGGTCACGTGATCAGCATGACTTATGCAATATAATTAACATCCCCAACCTAGCCTAATGTTGCAACCCAAATTTGGTAGCATTCTGACTGGTGGCTCTCGAGAAGATTTTTGGAAGGAATTTGCGTGACGGCCATTTTGACACACTTCCAGTCATGTGATCAGCATGGCCTCTGTAATCTAACATCAGGACCTTATTCTAATGTTGTAACCCAAATTTGGTAGCATTCTGACTGGTGGGTCTGGAGAAAAATATTTTGAAGAAATTTACTAAGTCAGCCATTTTGACCTCCTTAAAGTCATGTGATTGGCACGAGCTTTGCAATCCCCGTTACCAGTCAGGAGAGGAACGTTGCTGCCAAATTTCAGCGGTTTGGCTGGAGAAGTCGAAATAGGAGACGGACAGACTGTGTGCGATGACAATAACTTATCTGGAATTACTCCAGATAAGCTAAAAATGGGTGGGTTTTTTTTCTCAATTTTTCAATAACAAATTGAACCTTATTTATGAACATGTGTGCATGTGCCTGTTTAACCTTTTCCACGCTCTGAAAAGCAATGGGTTAGGTTTGTGACAACACGCTGTACAGTTATGTTTTCAAAAAACAGGTATTTAATATAGTTCTGTACAAAAGACTGTTCAGGAGGAACTTTCATAACGGGACATACTCATATTCTGCATACAAAACCAATTTGAAGAGAGGAAGGGAGGAATCGAGAACAATACATTCGAGAAAAGGAATGCAAGGAGGGAGGATGGGATAGGAAAATAAAGAACAGGGGATGATCTATCGATGAAAAGAGGGAACGAAGGTTTGAAAAAGATTCGAGTGAGGAGATGTACGAGACGTACTGGAGGGGGAGAAGGTTGATGTCAACTGATTGTTAATAAAAAGTCCTTTATCTTCCAATACATGAAAACATGTTTTTTTTTTAACCACCAGTAAAATGTTTGGTCAATACATGCTGTGCTCCATTTAAGATAAAGTGACTCTCTCCCCCCCCTCCCTCCACTACCACCCCATGTAATAAAATGAAGAAATATCACGATGAATGAATGAGTGATGAGAAGGTGTCGTGATCAAAGGTAAAATGTGTTGGGGGGGGGGGGGGGGGGCCGCTCTACTCACGCGGCGTGCAGGACCTCGCTGGGTGAAGGAACAAGGTGGGGAGATGGTAAGGCGACGCCATGGTGAGGCTGGAAACGTTATTATGAAGGCATGCGTTGTACTTTGAAATGGGACCATGAAAACATGGAATAAAACATGGCATTTCAGGTGCTTTGTGTGAGAGGTCTTATGGTAGTGAATTTGATATCCGCATGCATTACCTGAGACGATATGTTCGTAGCTCCACGACACACGGAAATTGAACTCCAGTAGGAACCTGCCACATGAACAGAACATCAGGTTGATGAGGGGGTGACAGTTTTTGATCAATTATTTACTGTTTGCTGGTAACTTAGTTACATGACTGTAATTATTGGTTCTCGGTGGTGGCTCGCCGAGGCAAGTAAGGAGGTGACAGTCGTTGTCCAACAGTCCGCTTTCTCGGCAAATCCGGGAAAAAAACAATTCTACATTCGGTAAAATGTAACCGTTCCACTAGTATGAGAATGTGCAGGACATGATGTATGCCAGAACCACAAGGTCTTGTGAGCACTCTCAAACATTTTTGGAGATGTGGTTTGTGGATAAGACCAAACATTGCTTCTTAGAACCACAATAGTCCAGCACCATAATGAACGAGGGAACAATTTAACCAAATAATGCAGTAGATAATTTTAAGACTCCCCAGTTTAAATTCAATAATTCAAGTAAATGTATTGTGGATCATCATTGGCAATTTGAATGCCGCACATTTTTTTATGCCTCTGCAGCCAAAGGCGGTCATGTTTTCGAGTTTTAAGGCATCGTCTTTCAGTCGGAGAATGGTAAATGCATGGAATGGTCTCCCCGGAGAGATAGTGGCAGTGGAGGGTGTGGATAGGTTTAAGTGGGAATTAGATGGGTCCCCGGATGCATTGGAGATGTAGGGGTATGTGGATATTGGCGTGAATTGAAGCTAGCATGTGTATGTATCGGTGATGGATGCTTCCTTGGTGCAGCACAGGCATGATTGGCTGAATGGTCTCCTGCGCAAAAGTTCCTTGTGTCTACAGGTTGTCTGTCTGGCTGTGCATAATCCGTGCATGGGTTTAAAAGGTTAAAGGTCTATGGTTATGTGACCTTTAATTGAAAATTATTGTTACCACAATAACTTGTGAACCACTGAAGGGACTTCAGTCATACTTGGTACAAGTATAGGTTGTAATACAAAGAGGAACATGAACGAATTCCATTTTGTGTGCAATGGGTCAAAGTTCAAAGGTCGTTTGTCCTTTGAGAATCATTGTGCAGACTATAGCTCGAGTTTGAAGCATGTGATATTAACTTTCTCTTCTAATTATCTCTTTTCTCTCATGTGACCTTTAATTTGGATCAAAGATAACAGTGGGTTGACATCTAAGGTGCTCAGAGGCATATCCATCGACACATTTGTGTCAAATTCAATTTTCTTGTCTTTTAGAGTGACAGCTTCAAAAGCAGAGCTTATGGGACAAAAATCTGCACCGATTTACTTTGGGGTTATACATAAAATGTGACTCTCTTTTTGGCAGTTTTCTGACACCCTCTGTCCCCACTGTGATGCTCAGTGATGCTTTGCCTGACCCCTCCACCCCACCACCCCCCACATTCCCTCCCCCTCCCACCCAAACCCTAAAAAAAAAATGACTGAATGAGCTATGTAGCCTACTTAAAATTTCGATCAACTTAAATTCTGCAAGTTTTTGTTTTATCGGTGGCATCCAACAGCTCGGTCAATGACATCATGTTGCCCTTCAGCTCCCTCCAAATTTTACAAACTTCGAGTTGAACTTCCTGCTTTCTCCTTTTTGAAAATGCACTCTTGTAGCTTCGAATGAATTATTTAAATTGCACCTCTGCCATTTTTGGATGAATTCAACCGAAAGTAAGGTCGTTCTAAATTGACACGTCCTGTCATGGTGAAGGGAAATCAAAGATGGCTGCGCCCATGAAGATGGTGGCATGTGACTGTGGTCCTGACACCCGTCCTCCCTGTGACGCTTTAGGAAATACCCCCAACCCCACTCCCGCCACCCCTCCCCCAAAAGCATCACAGATTTTGTGTACGGCAACCTTTACAAATAATTGCTCGGTACTGCAATATCTAAAGGTAGCTGAAAAGAAAGACATTGCCTAAGCTTTTCGCCTTGCACTTCTCAGGACAAATGCAAAAATACTGGGCATCAACGATCGAAGCAATTTATACTCAGACGTGGTTGCTAGTTAACCCATGTGACTGGCGCTGATTGGCTAATGTTGACATACGTCATCGCTGCGAGGTACTGAGGATATCTAAGACTTCCCACAGTGCTGCAGTTGCTTCAAACCAAGTGGCAGTGCATTTGCACAAACCCTTTTTGCTCGCAATTAATGAGACTGCATTGTATAAATGTAGCTTCAGGTATGCATACATGTGCCACACTGTGTGCTTGGATCACAATCCCAAACCATGAGTCAGTACGATTGTTTTCAGCGCATTCTCAATTGTTCAGCAGAAGCTGTCCAATCGCAGAATTGCAATTTTTGGCTAAGTATTTTGGTTGTGTCTTTGCATAGATGACCTGGTTGTTTAACATCTGGACTTAGACTGGTTTGAATTGCCAATGGAACATGCTGCTTTGTTCGGTCCTCCAATTTTGGGGATGTATGGTCTATGTACCTGGCATTACACCGGCACTAAAACTCATAACATTATTGAATTTTGGGGTAGTTTTTCGGATAGGATGGAGCATCTTATGGGTAGTAAATACCACTCGCATTGTGACCATATGAATAACAGCACAACCAACACCACTTGTGCCACCACACCACTTTTTAATGTCAATTATTTCTCACTGGATAATCATTTTTATTCTTGTGCAAGTTTGTTACAGATCAAGTTTACTTTGTTACTCTCTCGGTACGAAATTTTCATGTATTTCAGTATTTATAATTCCAGAACAATCCACCATTAGAGTGAGTGCTGCAATGCCCCTTCGGGGAATATCGATTAAAGGTTAATTATATCATATTTGATATGGAATATTGCTTGTGGAAGTTCAGATTCCTATTCAGCGCATCGTTTTCATCAAGAAATGCTAATCATAATTTAATTCCCTTCCGGGTGCCAGAAAATTTGATTTCGAACCATCTTTTGGTTAATAGAGTCAAATAGACGATGCTAGCATGTGCCAAACCTAGTGGGGATCCCATCACTACGCCATTCAATTAAGCCTAGATGATACCATCAAAACTGAAAACAACTTCGCTCGTTGCTGCCCACGTTCATGAGCTCCGCAATGACCGATTCGGAAATTGACGGCGATTTGAGATTGCTGTGGTATAGCGATGGTGTGCAAATATCGATGACTTCCTTGAGTGGAACGTTTGTGAACAAGCCCGAGATGTCAAACAAACACATAGTCATGGCATTGCTGTCTAGCTCTGATTCACGCATTGTTTTCGTAAAGGTGAATGAGTCTGACAGTATAATTGCAAAATTATATCAATAAATGGCTGCGGTAATTCATTCATCAAACACTTAGCCAATTCATGTTGCATGGAGTTTGTCATTGATAAGATCGGACGAAAGGGGAAAAAATCTTTGGGTATTTTTGGTAAACCATACTTACGAGGGCATTCATTAGTTTACTGTATTTTGTTCTTCGCTTGAATCAGAATACAAAATTGAAGACAAAATAATATAGATTTGCTTCCCCACAAATATAATGGCAGTGAACTCTGGAGATAGAGATCGAGACATTATGGAGGATGCCGATGGATAGACATCTCTACAGGAAAGTCCAAGACACGCCAGAATTTAATTTTTCTTTCTCAAAATACAAGGATATATATATGATTAGTAAGAATTTTGTGTTACTAATCCAAGCTATATGTTGAAGAATAAAACGTTAGCATTTCTTAGACAATTATGAGTATCTTGTTCGAAAAACATTTTCAACACCCCTCATGCTCCCAAGGAAAATCTTTCACACTGCTGAACAGAGCCGGTAACCTGGCAGTATAACTGCACTCGGTTGTGGTAGTAAGTCATGAGGTACGACATTTCGCCAATTAGCAAAGGCTGTGGCAATCAATTTTCGAGGAACAAAACAAACTTTTTCACAATTGCAAAGGTTAATAATATTGAACCTTTCATCTCTTGCTGTCTATGTTCATCATCCAGCAGAGCAAGGAAGCAAGAAAACGATTCGGAATGCCACTGTGCAAACAAACCAGCTGTTGTGAGTATAGGGACAAAACTTTTCAGTTTGCTCGCTTTGTGCTACTCTTACCATTAATCTCAGTTAAGTTATATCTTCAGTCTTGTTCATTGTAAACCAATACAGTGCCTCGAGAAAGTTTACACTCCCTTTCAAATTTTTCACCTTTAGTTGCCTTATAGCCTGGAATTAAATTGCATTAAATCAGTCTTTGTCCACCTTCATTTACACATCATAACCTACAACTTCCAAGTGAGAAACAAATTCTACACATTTCAGAAAATTAATTAAAAATACAAAACGAGAATATCTTGGTTGCAATAAGTGTCCACCCCCCTGAGTTAATACTTGGTGGAAGCACCTTTGACAGCAATTACAGCTGTGAGTCTGTTGGGATGGGTCTCCACTAACTTTGCACACCTTGATTGGGCAATATTTGGCCATTCTTCTGTACAAAACTGTTCAAGATCAGTCAAGTTGCACGGGACCGTTGATGGACAGCGATCTTCAAGTCATGCCACAGATTTTTGATTGGATTTAGGTCGGGGCTCTGACTGGACCACTCGAGGACATTTATCTTTTTGTTCCTTAGCCACTCCAGTGTTGCTTTGGCTGTGTGCTTTGGGTCAGAGTCATGCTGCAAGTTGAACTTCCGTCCCAATTTCAGCTTTCTTGTAGAGTTTTCCTCTTGGATTGCAGGTTTTCCTCTTGGATTTTTCTATATTTTGCTCCATCCATTGTCCCTTCTCTCCTGACAAGTGCCCAGTGCCTGCTAATGAGAAACATCCCCATAACATGATGCTGCCACCACCATGCTTCACAGTTGGGATGGTGTTCTTTGGGTGATGTGCTGTTGGGTTTGCACCAAATGTAACGTTTTACATTTCGGCCAAAAAGTTCCATCTTGGTTTGTCAGACCACAAAACTTTTTGCCACACGGCTTCAGAATCTCCAGTGTTGTTTTGCATACCTCAAATGCGACTCAAGCTGGGGGGTTTTTGAGTAATAGCTTTCTTCTTGCCTCCTGGTGTGCTTTGCCATAAAGGCCTGTAGCTCTTCCAAAGTTGCCATTGGCCTCTTGGTGGCCTCTCTGATCAGTCTCCTCCTTACTTGCTCGTTCAGTTTGGAGGGACAGCCTGATCGAAGCAGGGGCTTGGTGGTACCATTCGCTTTTCACTTCTTAATGATTTTCTTGACTATGCTCCAAGGGGTATTCAAGGCCTTTGAAATATTTTTATTCCCATCGCCTGATCTGTGCCTTTCCACAACTTTATCCTGGAGGTCTTTTGAAAGCTCCTTAGTGCTCATGGTTGAGTCGTTACTGTGAAATCGCTACCTAGCAGAGGAAACCTATAGGAACAGCTGATTTTATTCTGAAATAATCAGAATCATACAATTTTACACAGGTGGAGGCCAATTAACTTGGTGTGTGATTTTGAAGGTGATTGGTTATTACCTGAGCTAACTTACAATTGCTATTATAAGGGGGTGGACACTTATCCAACCAAGATATTCTAGTTTTGTATTTGTAATTAATTTTCTGAAATTTGTTTTTCATTTGGAAGTTGTGGGTTACATGTGTATAGAAAGGTGGACAAAGTCTGATTTAATGTAGTTTAATTCCAATGTATAAGGCAACAAAACATGGAAATTCTGAAAGGGTGTGTAGACTTTGTGTCGACACTGTAACTTCCCATATTTATTGCTTGAACTGTTGGCTCGATAACCTCCGTTATGCCACCCCAAGTGTATGGCGAATATCAATGAATCAGATTTATGTCTTTTCTGTTGTTTTGATGGCTTACAGTATGTTGTGGAAGATTTGTGTTAATTGTTTTTTTGAAAACGATCGACCTGTTGCTGGTATTACTGGCCTTCTGTTTTTTGTTTACCATTGAAGCACTTAAGTTTTATGATAATGTCGTTTATAGCGTTATTGTTGTGTTATGCTCACATTTGCTGAAGTACTCACATTGCCAGCTCTGCCAGGATCCATCGAATCAGAGTCACTGCGGCACGATAAGGCTGGATAAAGGGTCAGGTTTGGGCACATCAAGTCAAAGGTCATGCATTTGAACAAGTCTCATCTGACATAAGTTCAAATTGGTAGAGGATTTCAGAAGTGAGATTAAAGAAGAAAAAGGAGAGGGTGAGTGAGAGTGAGAATGAGCGCTTTGAAAGAGTGGGGATGTTCAAGGATTGTGTTTGAGAGCAGAACATAGAGGAAATGCAGTTTTTTTGAAAGCCTCAGGCTGATATGCTCCACCGTGTCAGTGAACACGCTGCTATTTATTTTCTTGATTAGACTTTAGTGGTGTACAGGTGTTTTTATATGATAGAAAAAAATTGCATATTGTGCTTGTTGAGGAAGTTCAGTCGAACTACGTAGTGTTAAGCACATGGTGAAGATTTACCGACAAGATTATGTTGCTGCTGCTGTTCTCGGATTCCTCCGCCTGACACATTGCCTGGTAATCGTACATTGTTACCCTGGACACACATAAGAATGATACAAATATAAAAACAAAATAATGATGACCATTTTTTTTAATCTTACAGTCTGTGGCCGAAATCAAAACACTGTGAATTAAATTGTACTAATTTATAATATAAAATGTAAATATGAAAGCTCATTGGCCATTTGAGGCTATGTCATCCGCTTGAACTACGCGAGTTAGGTGAAAGCATATTTGGCCATAATCTTGAGGAAACAGGATAATTCCAATGAACACGTAACGGAAATTACAGTACAGTATATGTTTGTGTATCTATCTAATCCCTAAAGGCAGTGCCTGCATTGAACAAGAAGTGCAACAATCAAATTCATTCTGCTTAGCATTCCTGAAACGGCAATGCTGGAGGGAATCAGCCACCAAAACGGCCCGGCCTGGGGTCATGCCAGATTGAGTCCTGTGGCTGGATGCAGTGCATTGTGGCAAGAAACATTAATTGGCCTTCGACAAATAAACTTTGGACACATGTGGCAAACCCAATGTCATTCCAAATGCGCTGATACCTTTGCAGTCGTTTAGACTGCGGGTCTCATGTGCACAACCATATAATTTGTTGAAGGAATATCATGCCTGGTGTGACAATTGTCATAAATGTACACGTCTGAACCTAATTAACTGCTCACAACATGTGTTCATTTGTAAGGTAGGTGAGAGGAAGTTTCTCTGCCATCATGTGTCATGTTGTTCTCCTCAAAGTAAATTGCGTCCGTGTCCCTGCTGTTATTTTCTCATTAGTTTTACTCTGCCTTTCCTCCATTGATGAGATTGTTATTGCAATGTACATTTTTCCAGCAAGTCCGTTACACTTTTTCTAAATGTGGTGGTTATTGTTTTGCTTGAATAATGCTTACCTCTGGAAGATTCCCATGGTAACAAGCTTCTTCATAACTATCCCATCGATTTCTCCAAGGAACAGACCAGTCTGTGGTGCACGCACATTGATGGAATATACCATGATGCCTCATCTAAAATTGTTTTTTTTTTCCCGTAAATTACCAAAAGGAACAATTCTTTCTGTCGTGGCCACAAATTTTGGCACCTTGGCATTTTCTTCTAATCATGCATCATTTCTTCCAGAAAATTGTTGAAATTAAAAAATCTTTTGGTTTCCACATACTTATTTCTTTGGTTTGCAGTGGAACAAAACAAAATAAGTTTTAAAAAATTACTAAATCTTAACTTATTCCACACTGAAATCCTAAAATGGCCCGGACAATATTATTGGCACCTTTTAGAAGTTGTTAGATATAATTAGATTACTGCTCAGTGGAAACAACAATCAAGATGCTTCTTTCAATATCCGATCGTGCGTTTCGAGAAACTCGGTGATTAGGAGAATTACAGATAAAAATACATGACTGGCTTTGAGAAGACAAATCCTCGTAATCTCGTGCCCAGCCGCAGCTCATCTTATGTGGAGCTCATCTTGCGTTGCAAAATATAAATTGTTTTACACAAAATATTTTCAAGACTAATCGTTCTATTTTCCTAACAGCAAGTTACATGGCTTTTTAGATCTTGATCATTTTAAACATGAGATTCCATGTAATATTGAACCTTCAATGCCACGATGTCCTGCGAGAGAGAGAGAGAGAGAGAGAGAGAGAGAGAGAGAGAGAGAGAGAGAGAGAGAGATTGGGACCATACTCTGTGCAGAGCGTTGGTGCTGCTTAAGCAGTCTCCTTGGCTATTGGGCACAATCTTGGATGGGTCGCCACTCCGACACAGTACACCAGCATGCTGGCACTCATTTTGCTGACCTCGGAAGGATAACAGGCCGAGTTAACCCCACCTGGTATTAATTCAACAGCTGAGCGGGATTTGAACTCAGGATCCTAGGATCCAAAGCCCGCCACCCTAACCATTAAGCCAACACCTCTCACATGCTCAGTCTTTATTCGTCAAATTTTGTGACCTCAATGAGATTACTCTATTATCTTACAATGACACTCTACTGGATCAAATAATTGCTAGAATGAACCAAGGTACAAAACCTGATCGTAATTCTTGGACACGAAGATTAATCCATGCCAGTCGATGAGGTAACAGCTCAGTGTCTGTTGGCACACAGAAGAACACCAAGCTCAAAAACTGATGCAATATGGATGATTTAAAATAAATGTGATCTACAATAGATTTTTTAAAAAAACAATGGATTAAAGAAAATTTGACTGGGATTTTTTCCATAAATTCCCAAAAGTAACAATCCTTACTGTATGGGGAAGTGTGCAAGCTCAGCATTTTAAGCATCAGTATTGGAAATGTGTTTGTGCCTTTAGACTTCATCAACGATACATGAACCGTTTAAAATCTAGAGGTTACAAGACAACCTGTTTAGAAACCGAAAACACACAGGGAAGCAGGATGTCTCATTTACATAACCTCATATGTCATTGGTGATGCCATTTTTTTCTGTATACAAAAATTGGTCTCATACATGAGCAAGGTGATAGGCTATAATAGAATGGTAATGGAGGATAGAACAGACAGTGGGGTGGTAGGGAAACAGGGCGATGCAAACAAGCACGTGGATAAGCGAACAGGAAAAGAGGAAAGGGGAGAGAGAGAGAGAGAGAGAGAGAGAGAGAGAGAGAGAGAGAGAGAGAGAGAGAGAGAGAGAGAGAGAGAGAGAGAGAGAGAGAGAGAGAGAGAGAGAGAGATGATAGACGATAGACTGCAACTCTTTGAGGAGGATTTAGATTAACCGGGGTAAAGATGGAAGATAGGGATCTCAAATATGACAGGAGATAGCAGTGTGCTGCTGTCTTGAAGTTCTTGAGGGAAGAGTGCAATTGTACTATACTGACTTGGGGAGGTAAATCCACAAAAGTGGAAAAGAACAAAGGAATGGAGGCGAGTAAACATCCAGGTGAAAGTGTGTCCCTCTCAATGGAGTCGAGCTGTAAGGGCACTCCAGCCTCTACTGGGAGAGGAAATGAAAAGACTCTGCTGATTGCCTGTTTGGAGGAAGTGGACAAGTCAGGAATGATGTTGGACTTGCTTTCCACAGGAAAAAAGCTTGGCAAGTACAGCACAATTCCCAGTGGTGTTAAAGGACTGTGATATGTCCAGAGAGATAAACTTGATCTCATTCAGTATCTCCATCCTTGTGAAGAGGTTGAGTGAATAAGATAAAGCAGATACAGAGTGACCACAAAAAAATTAAACAGAACTCACCTTTTGTCTAATATCTTCCGTCTTACTAATGACAATCTTGTTTTTTTTCAGATGATTTAAGAAGAGTGAACCAGAAGATAGACTGAAAGTTCGCAACAATTCTTCCCTTTTAAAATATGCCATGAACAAATTAGGTAAAATTCTTGTTCCATGGAGATTTTTCTTGAGACAGACTCCAACAAGAAGACTCAAATCAAATTTAAACCTGAGTTTGAACTTGCACTGCGCCCTGCAAGTCACGGATATTTTCATGGGTCAAAAAGTTTAGAGAAAAAGGCACCATAGCAAATCTCAACAGTAAAAGTGCTGGAGGAACACAACATTCAGGATGTCCTCAAGATACAAGATCTGAAAACATCGACTGTGCTCGTGATTCAGTGGGCAGAAACCTCAATAAATCTCTTGAGCATCCGAGTCAAGACCTTGGAATTTCACGTGAATCAGTGAGAAGAATTCACATCCATGATTTGAAATTGTATCCATACAGATTTCAGGTTAAACACAAACTGAGTGCAGCACTTATGCAGAAAAGAGTGACAATGTGCCAGTGGTTTGCAGACAATATTGAAGAAAGGCCAAACTTCCTTGACAATGTCTGGTTTTCTGATGAGACCCATTTCCTTCTTTCTTGGCATGTCAACTCCAAGAACTGTGTGTATACTGGGGATCGACGCCCCCCCCCCCTCCACCTCCCGATGTAGTGCTCGAGCGACCTCTCAATTTCGAAAAATGCACCCCCCGGGTGGCAATCAGTAAGCATGGACTCATCGGCCTTTTCGTGGTAATTTTAAAATCATTGATAAATTACTTTCATCACCCCTGTAATACTATCAAACTATCAAACCTGACAATGGTTTCAGACTTCATTCTCTACTTGCGATGATGAAGCTCATCCTACAAGGGTCTTTGTGCATTTTTGGGATCCAGTAAATGAATGGTAATTTATGGTGTTTATCTGGATCTAACAGTCTTCTCACTTTTAAGTGATTTATATGGTGTTGTATCAAGTCTATTTTATTATCGTTACTTATTTTGTCGGTCTTTGAGTGTCCAGTTTGTAAGCCCAATTCTTCCATAAGTGTTTGAATGTAAAATGTTTTGCATATAAATGTAATTTTATTATTTGCTTTGTCACTTGGAACAATAACATATTGTGTTTCAAGCTGTTTTAAGTAGCTGGTACACCCACTCCCTACGGGAGTGGCAAAAGGGTCATGTTATTATCTGATTACAGTAGATCTCGGCTGGTGCACATTAGTCTGTGGAGGACGTCACAGGCATAGAATGCCTCAAGGATGTCGGGATTCCTCCAAATTTCTTTCAGTTTAGTGTTAAACAGAAGTATCGACTGTTTAAAAAGGTCATCATGTGGTTTATATGTTTCACTTCTGGAAAGTTTGCCCCACAAAACACCACGATAAGCTATTCATACACATTAACATGGCGTTTGTCCAAAGAGTATTCTTAGGGAAGGTGGATATTACTAGTATTCATATTGTTTCGTTATAACATTGATATTATGCTATTATCATTAGTGTTATTACTTTTATTAGAACCGACCTTGGAATAACGCCACCATTAGCTATCTTAACACGGATTTCACCCAAGGCAGAACACCCCTTTGGGGAGGAGGGGAAATGAAGTCGCTACAACCTCCATTGTGTAACCCTTAGTACTCCTGTCAAATTTTGTTGAGATTGGATAAACAACGACCGAATGTATCATGGTCAAAAAAAACAGACAGACAGATAGATACCAAATTGCATATTTTAGTGTGATCACGTGTCTACAGATTGTTTAAAATTAATTTCCGATTCTTGATTCAAACTTTTATTTTCAAATCAACAATTCTCCTTTTTACATGTTTCTCTACCACCTCTAACCATGAAGCCATTTGTGTGTTTGGGACTTGTGTTTATCAATTGGTTCTCTCATCCATTCCATAAGTCCTGTCATTGTAAGTTCCATTGCTTTATTCCAGTTAATCTTTTTATAAGTCCCCGTTGGAGTTAGTCCAAAACGGGGGGCTTATGGATTTGGTCTTGATTTTGTGTGTGTGTGTGTGTGTGTGTGCGTGTGTGCACGCGTGTGTGCGCATGTGTGCGAATGTACACACGTGTGTCAGGTCAGGACAGATATGGGAGCATACGACGGAGCAGCCCGTCACTGCATCCACTTTCTGCTCGGGTACTCCAGGGGCCTCCATCTGGCCATCTCCCAGGCAGATGCCTGGCCCAACCCCATCTCGTTAAAGTGGTGATCAACCTGTTGCAACCACGAGGTATGTGATCGGCCCATTGGCCTCCTCCATTCACGAGGCTCCCTCACTGAGAGAATCGGGTGAGCAGGATAAGCGTCATGAAAAACGAGCCACATGTCCATACAGCCGCAGCTGACGCTCACAGACGATGCAGGTAACAAATCTCATTTGAGTCTCTCTCAGCAACCGCTCGTTGGACACAAAGTCCGACCAGCAATAGCCAAGAATTCTCCGAAGAGACCTGGTACCAAAGAAATTAAGTGTGTATCAATTTGTTCTCTGCTCTGAGATATGTCTTTTTCAGCAGGGTGCCCCATATATTTCAGCAGGGTGCTCAATGACCGCCAGCAACCCCCTTCTGGTAAAATGACCAAAATCAACAATCACTGCTCATCTTCACTCTGTCATTCCTCTTTTTCCCCACCTTTGGAACAAACTCCCACACTCTCTTCAATCCCACATTTCCTTCCAGGTCTTCAAAACAGCTGTTCAACACCATCTCTTATCTTCCCCCATCCAAAACCACGATCTTTTCTACCCCTGCTAATCCACCCCAAACCCACCTCCTTCAAATTCCCTGCTTTCCTTGTTGAAAATCCGTGTCCTGTAAGGACCTGAAAGTTCCTGTCATGTCCATGTTGTTTACCCTGTGTACCCCGCCCCATCCCTCTCCATTCCACAGATCTCCTCATGTCTCTGTTCCTCATGTCACTTGTTTTTTTCCTTCCTTCTCCCACCCCTCTTGTTGTACGTCCTGTGTTAGCTCTCATACGAGCCTCGACAGTGCATACAAAAAAAAGTCTCCGTCTCAGATCCCTGGTCACAGTCAAAATCTCACATCCGTAGTGCAAGACTGGAAGAACCATGAACCTGAGGACTTGGGCTTTCGTACTCCTGCACAGGTACCAACAGCGCGACACCCTATGATCCAGTGAATGCATGACTCCCCGGGCCTGACCCAGACATCTATTGACCTCTGACACATCCAGCAGAGACGTGAATATTACTGCCAAGGTAAGTGAATCTCTCTGTGACCTCAACATCCTCACCACAAACAGGTACAGACAAGATAGCAGCATCCACGATGTCATTGAAAGCCTGGATCTTCGTTTTGACCCAGGAAACCCGTAATCCCAGCGGCTCCGACTCTTCATTCAGCACCACCAGGGCCCCCAAAAGGATATCCAGAGTCTCCGCAAAGATGACTGCATCATCTGTGAAATCAAGGTCAGAGATCTTGACATTTCCAAGCGATGCACCGCAGCTTGATCTCTTCGACATCCTCCCGAGAATCCAGTCGATACAAGCACTGAAAAGTGTGCGGGCCAGTACACACCCCTGACAAACAAACTCCAGTAACAACTGGAAATAAGTTGGAGATGGTATCACCACATCTCACAGCAATCTCAGTCCCAGAGTGTAGTTCAGACATCATAATGATCAGTTTTGGTGGCACCCCACGAAGATCAAGAATCCTCCAGAGGGCATCCTGATTCACTGAATTGAACGCTTTACACAGATCAACATAGGCTGCAAGCAGCCCCTGCTGAAACTCTCATCTGCATTCGGTGAGGACACGAAGAGCAAGGATACAGTCAATTGTTGACCTCTTTGGTGTGAAGCCTGACTGCTCTGGGCATTGGTGCTCAAGCAGATGGTGGCGAACCCTATCAAGAATTATCCGAGCAAAGAACTTGCCCGGCACTGAGAGCAGTGTAGTTGTTCCAGTCCTGGCGATCAACCTTCCCTTTCCAGAGAGGG
>CM068954.1:93738968-93751060 GCA_035128595.1 Eptatretus atami
CTATTTTTTACTGATTACAATATACAAATACATATATTGCTTTAAAATTATTTGGATCAGACTTCACTGATCTCTGACACATCCATCATGGAGACATGAATATCACTGCCAAGGTAAGTGAATTTCTCTGTGACCTCAACATCCTCACCACAAACAGGTACAACAAGATAGCTTTATAAAAAATATTATTAGACTAGTTTTTAAAAACGATAAATGTATAAACAGGCGAGCATTGGGTGGCTTTGACACCAACTCTCTGGTTTAATTTGTTTTCTCTATAATTTGGCCTTTTGTAAGTCGTGCATGTAATTTTCTATCTTTCACTATTCTGAGATCACCTATGATAATGTATGTATGATGTGGATCTTTAAATACAGAATGTTCACAATTACAATGATGGACAAACGCCTATGTTTATCTACAACACACACACACACACACACACACACACACACACACACACACACACACACAACACACACACACACACACACACAAGTAAGACTGTTGAAGGCAAACAAAGCCATTGAGCTTGGGGGAAGTGCCGTGACTTCCCGAGGAACTCTGGGTAGCAATATCAGCGACGTCGCAATAATGGCACCGTTCTTCTCAACACACTTACTGTATGAGGGCATTTCCTAAAGAGGAATTTCCTTCTCTCCGTGGATGCCAACCTATGGGGATTATCCGTGCTCTATCCATTTAAATGCTGAAAATCAACCAAGGAAGCAGCACGTCCCATTTTTTAAGTCTTTGGTATGACTCGGCCAGGATTTGAACCACCAACCTCCCAGATTTGGAGCGGACCCTCCAACCATTACACGAACCATTCTTGCTCTTATTTGCAATACTTTCAAGCTCTGCCCTGGTTCGACCCCACCTTTCCATTTCCAAAAATATTTCAACTTGCATATAATCTGCCAATTTATTTTAACATCCTCAAAACTTCTATGAGAATCTCAAGTAATAATCTCTTCTATTTTATACGAATATACATCCTTATTGTTTCGAATCTTTCTTCATAACTAAGCACTGCAAACTCAGCATAGTTCTTTGAAAATGAGTCCATCCATAAGCTCTTGTTATTGTCCAAGCACCAACACTTATTGTTGATTCCTGTGCCTTTGCATGTTGTATTTTTATCCTCTTACGATTGTTCCGATCTGTCTCTGCGAGTGTTAAATCAAACCCCAAATTACCTGCACCTCTTTCAACGACATTGTGTTGTCCTCACAAACCTGCAGTGTTTTTTTTGTCCCTCTGCAAATGTATTAACATAAAATGAACACCATGATCATTCTATTCTGTTCTTTCTCTTGCAGTTGTAAACTTTCTACATAATGATGATGAAAACCGGATGCAGCATTCCAGATGACATTGAAGCAGAGCTTCAGACAACACCAGCATTAATTTTGCATCACGATATCAAATACCCCTCTTGGTAAATTCTACAAGTCTAATAGCCGAACTTAAAGCTGCCTAAAAGTAAAAGACACATTAAAACGCTCATAAAGTAGCATCACACTGATACCAATGTCTGAACATGCTTTGAATGATTATATTTTCCAAGTAAGCCCATAGCAACCACTCGAAGCAACAAGATACGATGACATCGGTGAAAAAGAAAGACCACAAGCATGGGTCCCTTACATGTGAAAGTGAAGTTCGATACGAGGAATCAAGAAAATTAACCTTTACTAAATTAAAGAAATGAAATGTCAGTGGCATTTAGCTAAGACACGACACCACAATGACAAAAACAATGCTGTCAATGCATTTTTTTTTATATATGAAGTGGAAATAACCCACAAAGAACAACAAATGGACACATAGTTATGCAACTGTAGAAAAATGTTGGTGACACTCACCTCATCCTCAATGTTAATGGGGCAGTTTCCACCCAATGTGTTGCACTGTGAAAAGACAAATATTTTTATTTTATTTATTTTTTACATATTGTGCATATAACATAAAGTAACTCGTTTAGTGTGAACAATATAACATTATACAGGGTGTTTCAAAAGTTTGGAATCACAGGGATATTTCATTGTAGTAATTGCTCAAATTGTGAGCAACTGACGTGAATTCACAATATCAATTCTTGTATGCAGGTTTCTCTGAACATTTCTTAACATTGACAAATCAATTTTAGCACATTCGATTCTGATTTAATTCTTCAGATCTTCAATAGTACGTGCTCTCGTGGTATAAACCACTGACTTCAAGTGTCCCCATAGTATAAATTCAAGAGACGTTAAATCTGGTCAATGTGAAAGCCATTTTATTGGTCCACAATGGACGTCCTATCCACGTTAACGGCACTGTCTCAGAAAAATATATATATATTAAAAATATTTACCATGAATCCGAAGTTTTGAAAAAACTTGTACATTCCTCCACAACTACTACTTTTAATGCAGTTATATTGTTGGATATACATTTAAATATAAATAAAGGCCCAACCACATCTCTCACCTGTGAATGACTGATAAAGATAGCAGAATACATTGCTAAACCACCAAATTGTGAGATCACTAAACCACTCAATTGTACGTCTAGTTTCTTCATCGTCAGCAAGCCTGTAACAATAATGGCTCAAACGATGACAATGATTCCAACAGAAGACATTGACTGTCTCTGGGGGTAATTTAAACAACAACAAAAAAAAGAAAACATTTTATGAAACAAAATAAATACAACCACAATACACCACAAGCCGTTGAATGTCATTGATGCATGTGCAGACTGGGAAACTCTGCTGTAATCATCTCTGCCACACGGCATACTTTATGGCAGCCATAAAGTATGCCGTAGATTGCAAAGAACTAAAGCATGCATAATTTTCAAAAGAAAAGGGCCTAGAATAAACAATACTATTATATTCAAACCGTGGTGTGTGTGTGTTGTGTGTTGTGTGTGTGTGTGTGGTGTGTGTGTGTGTGTGTGTGTGTTGAACACTTAAAGTGCCACTGTCAGCCATATCCTACACTGTTGTGGACAGATGTACTCCATTGCTTAAGGCCCTGTCACACCTTGACGTTTTAGCCAGCGTATGGCAAGGTCTCAAAATGTATGTAAAACGCTGGCGTACGCTGAACTATTGATGTTTTTTTTAAGTTTTGGGCGTATAATAACGTGTTGGACGTATGCATAACGTATTAGTAACGTACACAGAACGTTTCAATCACATATAGATAACTTATACCAACGAATGTGCTGAGCGTGTTGTCGGCGTTCACAACCTATGCCCAACGATAGTCTCAACTTATGCATAGCGCGGCAGCGTATCGCCGACGATCACGTGGCGTAGGCTATTCATAGGCTGCGGCTCAACGATTCAAATCATAACCGCACTAGACATCGAAGTGTGAAGGCGCTGTCCACCTCGACGTTTTAGCCAGCGTATGCCGACGTATGAAAAATTTGCCGAACCAAGCTGGCACACGTCGAATACGTTATGGGAAGTTTTGTATACGTTAAGAGACGCTGGCATACGTCGTAGTACGCCGAGTACGTCGAGAAATTTTCAGCATGTTGAAAATTTCTCGACGTACTCGACGTATGACACACGTTCCGCATACGCTGGCATAAGTTGTAGGCACGCTACGCGATCGTTGACACACGTCGACATATGTTACTTGTACGTTACTCATAAGTCGAAACACGTCGAGGTAATGGTTAGCGTCAGTTTCCAGACTCCCTGGTTTTTTTTTAATATATAATATAATATATTAATAGGCTGCCGCTCAACGATTTAAATCATAACCGCACTAGAAATCGAAGTGTCAACATCACCGTCATACCGAAGAAAAAAAAAAAAAAAAAACCAGGAGTCTGGAACATTGACGCTAACCATTACATTGACGTGTTTCGACTTATGAGTAACGTACAAGTAAGTGTGTCGACGTGTGTCAATGATCGCATAACGTGCCTACAACTTATGGCCAGCGTTATGCGGAACGTGTGAGTCATACGCTGGCATACGTCGAAAAATTTCAAGCATGGAAAATTTGTCTAACACCTCAGCGTACTATGACATATGCCAGCGTACAAAGACGTATGCCAGCGTACTACGACGTATGCCAGCGTACTACGACGTATGCCAGCGTGCTCTTAACGTATACAAACTTACCCCATAAAGTATTCGACGTGTGCCAGCGTTTTAGCCAAATTTTTCATACGTCAGGCATACGCTGGCTAAATCGTCAAGGTGTGACAGGGCCTTTAGGCTGAACCTTTGACAGATGTCCTTCCCTCTGAGTCAGACATAACGTGGATACTTCGATCGTGTGACGCACCTAACGGTTTTTGTTTTTTTAGCAGTGTCTCTTTCCTGTGAATGTGAATGAGTTGCACGTACGCTACATGTTGTTCTCTGATTCACAGGTATCCCTGTCCTCTGCAGGACATTATCTTGCTTACTTCGCCATTAACATCGCTCCGAGTCCTGGACCTCAGTGTGACGACCTGGGGTATTGAATAAAGACTATCGTGCAGGCTGCTGATACGAAACAGTCCAGACATCTCAGGCCATTGTGCGCAGACCAGCATTCCCTTCATTCTCATAACACTTTTCCTAACAAGACACTGGGGATTGGCCCCATAAGATCTGTTCATAAAAGCCATGTGGTTTTTACATTCGGGGGTGAATAGTCTGAATGCAGAACTTCCTTTGATTCCTCAATGCCTAGTGAGTCACCAATGGTTGTCGGTGCACAAGCCAATACATGTAGCTGTTGAGCTACTCTACTTAACCCTCTTCTATCAGGCTGAAGCAGATGAGAACTTCACAGAATGAGAAACAACTACTGAGACTGCAGAGCACACGGTGATTATAATACGAGTTCCCATGCAATGAACTTCGACGCAGGAAGATGCTATTTGGCCCTTCAAAGCCTGCACAATGGATCCCAACCTATGTTGTTTGTCCATGCCCTTTCCTCTGAAATGCTGACCACCAAGCAAGAAAGCAGCAAATACCATTTTTAAAGTCTTTGGTATGACTCAGTCGGGGTTCGCTCCAAGACTCACAGAGGACACACTGTCCATTATTGTTTTGCATTTCTTGCAGGGTTTAATGCAATACTTATTTTGTAAGTGGCTATTATTATTAATATTATTATTAGTACTATTTTGTATGTATGCAGCCCATGGCTGCTGGTTTCATCATTGTAGGGTGTGTGCCTGTGCCGCTGAAGCAGTGCTCCCTGTTTCCAGTAAGCTGGTACTCATTTTGCCAACCTCTGAACGATGACAGGCTGTCAACCCACCTGGTGTTATTTAAGAGCATAACAGGGGCTCAAACTCAAGATCCGAAGATCTTAAGCTAGCTTTTTGAACCGTTAAGCCAACATCAGGCTTTGTAACATACCTTATGCAAAGCCACATCTTTTATATTACAAACTCCAAACTCAGGGTACAAATACAACCTTGTGTGGGGGGTAACATAGCCTATGTGGCCACAGCCTCATGCGGGGGTGTGGTGGGCAGGGGAGGTGGCATAAATTATCCATGTAAATGTGTAGTGTGTAGCGCCAGCTGGTGGTGGTGGCAGAGGTATAACAATTTCCAAATTTCCTTTGGCAGCAATGTTACTTATTCACGTTTCGCTTCCCATGCAACGCCGGGTAAATCTGCTAGTCTATATACATATCCACCAATCGATGTGCGACTACACTCCAAACTGTGAGTGGTGAGAGCGCTGGAACCACTTCCCACTCAGCCCTTACTGCACGGTCCTGGGAGCAATAACTTCTGCCTGCCACGTGGAAACATTATCTCTTGCTTCACCACACACAACTTGGAGTCATTATTGAATGTGGTCGGGAGCAATGATGATGTAAAGCCGTTCTCCGATATGTACAGTGTCTACAGAAAGTCTACACCCCCTTTCAGAATTTTTACCTTTTGTTGCCTTCTTGCCTGGAATTAAGTTGCATTAAATCAGACTTTTCCCACCTTTATTTACACATCGTAACCCACAACTTACAAGTGAAAAACAAATTTTACAAATTACAGAAAATTAATAAAAAATACAAAACTAGAATACTTTGACAAGTACAAAACAAAAATAAAATTGCAAAACCAGGTGGTAGCATTTTAAAATCAAAACTAATGCTGTCTATTTGGTAAAGGCCTGCCTGCCTGAATGCAGCCCCCCCCCTCCCAACCACGCATTCCTCAAACCTCGCAGTCCATGCTAAATGTGCACATGTACTGGCTATATACTCAACCTTTCACTCGCACACATGCATGGATTTCCCCACCCCCAGCACTGCACGGTGGCACGTCCTGCGTGGCATCGATGCCGCAGCACGTCCGCTCCCCACGGGGCATCAGCACTGCAGTTCAGGAGACAGCCGCATAACCTGCTCCACAGTGCCACGCACCACAGGCTCGAGTTCGAGTTCAGATTGCGCGCCAATGAAACCCACACACCGCACACACATAAGCAAGAACAGGCATGCACACACCCCAGGGAGAGTCATTTGTTCCCAATTTCTACCACGTCCATGTGTGCTGTCGACATGCCTCTTCGCTTGCAGAAACTACCGACTTCACATATTGGCAGAACTGTAACAGTATATTTATATTTATATTTTGTAATGCAAGCAAATCGCCCAAAACGGAAAGAGCAAACTGCATATATGTAATTGGACCCCTGTGGACTACTGCCATCATTCATTGCAAAAGCAGGTAATAAAGCACGGCGTTTCACGCAATGAATTTACACTTTCTGCACATTCCATAATCTTTTCTTCATTCAATATAATCGTCCGAACAGTAGAAATAGTTCAGTTTAATGCTTTGCTTCAATAAATACACAAAGTTATAAAAATCGCTAATTTGTTAAAATTTTCAGATTTCACTCCAGATTTCAACACTTATTTTGTCCACCAGATCCGATTCTCAAATCCGACGTAATATTTCAATTATATACTTTAATTGGTCCGTGAGAGTAGATCGTGTTTCCAAATTGAAGCATGTTTGAATAGGCCGAACCAAATGACGAATTAGAACCCCCATCGAGTGTGAGCGAGTTGTCCGAGCATGTCTAAGGATGCGCCTGATAAAGGATTTCATTAAATAAGGCCGTTAATTATCTTCAAAAGGGGTGTTTTAATTAACCCAAACACCCAATTTTCACTCTTGCACTTCCTTGGAGTATTCTATGTATGTATGCAGACCCCAAAGTATTACCCCGAAGACCCCAAAGACCCCCAAAACGTTTATTCATTACTTACGCACGAATTTGTATGTACCTTTTGATCCTTTAGACTGCGGAGATCCCTTCGAACTTTGAAGACCCCCAAAAGACCCCAAAGACTCCCAAAAGACCCTGACAACTCCGAAGATCCCCATGACCATGAAGATCTTCGGGGTCCAAGGATCCTGAAGACGAGGAAGACTCAAAAGAGCCGAAAGACCCAAAAGACACCGAAGAACCAAAACAACTCTGAAGACCCCGAGGATCTAAACATCCCCGAGGACCCAAAAGTCCCCTAGGACCCAAATGTCCCAACAGTTCCTGAGGACCAAAAGGTCCCAAAAAGTTCCTGATGACCCAAAAGTTCCCAAGGACCCGAAAGCCCCCGAGGACCCAAAGATCCCAAAAAGTCCCCTAGGACCACAAATGTCCCAACAGTTCCTGAGGACCAAAAGGTCCCAAAAAGACCCTGATGAACCAAAAGGTCCCAAAAAGTTCCTGATGACTCAAAAGTTCCCCAGGACCAAAAAAGTTCCTGATGACCCAAAAGTTCCCAAGGACCCAAAGGTCCCAAAAGTTCACAAGGACCCAAAAGTCCCTGAGGACCCAAAAAGTCCCTGATGACTCCGAGACTTTAGATAAGGTAGACCCCTCAGACTCTAGATCCTGTAGAGTGTAGACCCTTCAAGACTCGACTGTACTACAAAAAAAAATCTGTGAGAATTCCCATGTTTTAAAACGTATGCCGTGTTAAGGTATATAAAGCAACTTAATATGTCCTTCTACCATGGTATGGCATTCATTGTTATTACAAAGCATATAACAAAAACAATGATAGCATTGCAACAAAGCATATATTAATGAACACTAATAATATTGACAACAATAATAAGAATAGTAGTATCATATGGCAATAATACTAACGAACATATCTAAGGTGTGCAAAGCTGACTGACACATTTCAGACCGCTCTCCTGTCCGAGGCGTGTGGTGGGAACTTTTGGGGTTGTGGGACCATTTTTCTAAGACAATGCACCGCAACTGGTGGAGACCCCCTTCCTGATGTTATCTACCATAAATAATAAAATTGCAAGCTTTGACCATAAACCTCGTGTGTTTCAATTATCGCATATCCAAATGTGTCAGTCGGCTGTGCACCACCCTGTATAATACCCGCGTTGGTCCCAAACACATCTGGGCTTAGTGAAAGGCAAGCTAATGCTCAAGCAGTACAGCAGGTGGGTATGCAACAAGGCTGTGAAGACCAATGAAAATTTGGCCAACGGACCAATTTTCAGATTTAAAATTTTCAGATTTCACTCCACCAGATCCGATTCTCAAATCAGATGTAATATTTTGATTATATGCTTTAAATAGTCTGTAAGAGTAGATTGTGTTTCCAAATCGAGGCATATTTGAATAGGCTGAACAAAATGACAAATTAAGACCAACAGAAACAGGTCAGAAAATGAAAACGCATGTCGGAATGGAATCCCCATAAAACAACCAAACAACGTTGGCACGACACTACAATACACCACAATCCTTTTACAGATTGCCACCGTAATATATTTTGACATTTTTCCATCTCAATTCTATAGGAAACATCTTCTTTGGTATGCAGCACAAGGCTGTGGGGTAGTGTCATTGGCTGTGCCGCTGATGCAATGCCCTCTGTAGGTTAGGACAGGAATTTGGAATTTGGTCAGGATGCACGAAGGTCACGAAGGACACTGTGGCATCTTTAACATCCACAAATTAAGTCCGGCAGACAAGATTCCAAATTTAATGTCCATCATAGGGACGACACACATTGATGAATCACCATGCTGGTGAATCACTGGGGTGACGGTTTAGAGCCAGACAGATTCAAACCCAGGCTAGACAGCTTAAAGATTAGTGTGTGTATCTCTAGACCATCCTGCCAGCACACATATATATATATATCCCTGGTATGTGAAACACCCTGCAGCACATGCCTACAGAAAATGATTTTTTTTAAACGCTGACCATGTTTTCCATCCAATCATGTAACTGTTAAAAAAAAATTATGCATGGGTAGGCGCTCCTGTGTTGAAAGTGTCATGCCAATCGCTCAAGCAGTTGTGGAGAAAAGGAATTAAAAAAAACTAGAAGCACCCGCTCCCTACAGGAGCCGTCAAGGGGGTCATGTTATTATATTTATGCCTATTTTACTCCAAGCGGTCCCAGGATTACACACCCAAAAAATGGTTGCGATCGGTTCAGCCGTTTTTGCGGTACCTGGGGACAGACAGACAGACGGACAGACGGTGAATTATAGTAAGATGAGTAGAGGTGAAAAAGTAAGGGCGGAAGAAACAAAAGTGAGGGCCTCGACTGATGTTCCACAACGTGGTAAAGGATGGTTGTGTACGCCTATTACTAGCACACAATTACACCAACCCTCACTTCAAATCTACAACTCACTCCCACAGACACGCATGGACATCCTTATACAATTGTTACCATTGCCACAGCTAATATAAAAATGTCAAAAGATGCGATGGCAATCCATAAAACGATTATGATGTCAAACTGTGCAGATGAGAGCTGGGTGGTCGATTCAGTCATTTGATTGGTTCTGCCTCTTAATAATTACATATACGAGGGTGTGTTGGAAAGTAATGCCTCCTTTATGTTTTCTCCAAAGCAAGTAAAGATATTCAAATGAAACAAAGCACAGTCTGCACATTAGTTCTTCCCTCCACTGAGTGTGAAGTTTCATAATTCTGCACTAGGTGTCTCAGTGCTATGTTCGTCAAGATGGCAGATAGCAGCATGACGTCACTGCTGTGAAGTGCTGGAGATGAGAGTTGGGATGACTGACTGGAGATTAGATCAGTGGAGGTGAGAGTTGAGTGCACCATTACGACCCTGAGAATAAGTGTTGACAGTCAACGGAGTACCGCCACAAAGGATCACCAGCTCCGACTTGGCTCCATCACATTTTCATCTCTTCTCCAAACGTAAGAAACATTCGTGGAAAACATTTTTCTTCCAACTACGGTGTCAAGGCTGCTGTGAAGCACTGGTTAAGTCAAGAGGACGCACAGTTCTATCGTGATGGTATCACAAAACTACTGGAATATTGGTAGAAATGTGTGGACCGCAGAGGTGATTATATTGAAAAATAAATATTCTCCATCGTAGAATAAAGATTTATCTTAGTATCCGTCTTTGCTTCATTCAAACATCTCCACCTGCTTTGGAGAAAAAGAATAGAAGGCATTACTGTTCAACACGTCCTCTTATGCTATGTAGCACCATTTTACTCTCTTCAGGCATTAACGAGGAAATAAGCTCAGTTTTCACAACGGGCAACACTTTCGATTTTACATTGCAAGTACGTTTCTATTTTCAAAATTTGTTCTTCGTGAGAAGTGAAATTGAAAAAAAATTCTTCTTTCGACAGCATAAAGCCAAATGTACACAATTGGTGCCATGTCATGGGTTTAATAGTACCTTTCATGGGAGTTGTGAAAAGGATATGAAGTCATAATGAAATTGCTTCATGCTTTCGAATAATAAGTTTAACAGTGGAATCCCATTCAACTGTTATAAGGCCGGTTATGGCCTGTTAAAGCTACGGGCTGGCTAAACTCATTTTCACATTGGTCGAGTTGGACTGCATGGCTATCAGTGACAAAACAATTGGCCGATTAAAGCGACGTTCCCACCTGCCTTGTGGCTGTCCAGAACTTCTGCCTGTAGAAATCCAACTTCATCTGTATGCCAACCACTGTGAGGAGAGAAAAGAGCAGCGGGTGAGGCACGAGTATTTCCAGCAATTAGCAGCCAACCTTGCACCAACAAGCTGGCATCAAATGTCCCAGAATCAAAAATATTCTCAAGAAATTATAATCAGATCGGTATGGTTAAATTTCTTCGTTTTTTTAATTTTGAGAGTGAGAATCAGTTTACATTTATTTTGAGAATTAGACTCGGTGGCTCAATGGTTTGAGCATCCGCTTCGAGTCTGGAAGGTCCGTGGTTCCAACTCGAGGCAAGTCGTACCAAAGATTTTTAAAATGGCATGTGCGCAGCTTCCTCACTTTATGCTCAGCATTTAAAAATGATAGACCAGAGACAGATAACCATAGCTTGGCAACTATTGTGCAGGCCACATCTAACAGGCTTAATGGCCTCCTCCTGTGTTGAAATTCCTTATAAGGGAACTCAAATATACAGAATCAACATGTGTGTGTACATATATGCACAGATATATATATATATATATATATATATATATATATATATATATATATATATATATAGTTGCGACCCGGGTCGGGGTGACCCACCAGCCTCTCCGGAATCGCAAGCCGTCACACACGGATAACTCGGTGACGCGGCGGGTCGCTAACCAACCATGAACACCAATAACTCAACCACGTGACCTGGGGTCCTCCGTCTAAGGTTTAACCGGTTACCTAATTGATCATGTGACCTAATTACCGGGGAACACGCCCTCGGTACACCCTGTCCGAACCGGGTCACCTTACCGGGTCAGATGCAGCTGAGCGACACTGCCAAGGACGTACCGGCTAGAAGAAGGGATCGTTGGGAATAAAGTCCCGGCTAAGCTAGGATAGATCAATGAAAGAAAAGACAAAAACGAGCTGGGAACATTTCTACACAAGCATTTATTACAGGCAGGCGAGGAAAAATATGTGGCACAGTGAACGGATTTATTGTTGTATGTAAGCAGAGATAGTAAGGAATTTGTGAGGTGCGAAAACAAGGCAAGCAACTTACTAAAGCAGACACAGAGCAGATGGATCCCGATATAATTCTTCTCCACTCTTTACTTAAGCGAGGACAGGCGCCATGACACACACACAAACACACACACACACACACACAC
>CM068954.1:93753734-93769334 GCA_035128595.1 Eptatretus atami
CCGCTGTGGCAAGAATACTTCATGGTGTATCTGCTATTCCGCCATTACATCGCTCCGTCCCTGGACCTCAGTGTGACCTGGGTAGAATATAAGACTATCGTGCAGCTGCTGATACGAAACAGTCCAGACATCTCAGGGCCCATTTTGCGCAGACCAGCCATTCCCTCATTCTCATAACCAACTTTTCCTAAACAAGACCATCTGGGGAATTTGCCTCGATAAGATCTGTTCATAAAAGCTATGTGCGTTTTACATTCGGGGGTGAATAGTCTGAATGCAGAACTTCCTTTGATTCCTAATCCTAGTGATCACCAATTGGTTGTCGGTGCACAAGCCGGATACATGTAGCTGTTGAGCACTCTACCCTGTAACCCTCTTCTATCAGGCTGAAGCAGATGAGAAACCTTCACAGAATGCATAAACAACTACTGAGACTGCAGAGCACTAACTGCATACATTAGCGTATTTATGATATACAAGAGTTCACCATGCGAATGACAGAGGTGCGACAGCAAGTTGAAGATGCTAGTTTGGCCCTTCAAAGGTTTCCTGCAGCAATTGGTGGATATATCCTACAAACAAACCCTCATGTTTTGTCTGCAATGCACCTTATTCCTCCTTTAAATACGGCCCTGTTACATACAATGCAAAATGCAGAACAAACCTAATTATCCAGTTGCATATAACACGTTCTTATGTCTATGCAACTCAGTTCGCGGTCGACACTCCAACGATCTCCGCCATCACAACTCGAGTAGGACACACTGTCCGAGTGTATTGTTGCATTTCTAACTTGCAAGTTGTCGTAATGCCAATATCTTTAGTTTTGCGTCAACGTGAGCTATTCATTAATATAACAATTAGTTATTAGCTACTTCTGTATGATATTGTCAGGACCACATGCTAGACGCTATCTCATTGTACACGAGTGTTGTGCCTTGCTACGGCCGCTGACAGCCCAAGTGCTCCTAAGTTATCCATGTAAAGACTGGATACATACTATTTATCTGCCCACACATTTCTTGAGACGCAAGTATCGACATCGGTCTGTCAACCTCAGCGCTCATCGCAGTGATTATATTAGTATAGTGCATTGAACAGGTCCTCGAGAACTCATAGATAACCTGACAGATCGTTAAAAGCTAGACTTTTGAACTCTTTAAGCCACACCATCAGGAGATTTAAACAATACCTTATAGCAAGTATCCTACAAATACTTTGTATATTACATAACATCAAACGTCAAGAGGCGTACATAATACAACACTTTGTATGGACTGGTGAGATTCACGTAAGTCTACGTGACGATCCTTATATGTAGTGGTCACGAGACACTGCAGCAGAAGGAATATGTGTGAATGTCCGGGAGGTGAGACGAGTAAGTATATCCAATTAATTGATAGGTTTAGCTGCCATTCTGGTTGGTCGGTGGCCCAGACGCCCCCCCCTCATCACACACTCACAACTCCTCCTCCTTTCTTGCGCAGCTTAATGTATACTTATTTCACAGTTATCGTCTCGCATGCTGCTACCGTCCTGCGTAATTCTCTAGTCTAATGTAATATCGATAATTCCACCAATCTTATCGCTGACGACGTAGCACTCAAAACTGTGGAGTGTGTAGCGCGCATGTGAACCACCTTATCTACCACTACCTGAGCCAGTCTTGTCTACTGTCTACTCCCGTTTTGGGCATTTGCGTTGTCCCGAGCCGAGAAAAGCATAACCACTAGCAACCTGCTCTTACGCTGTGGTACATACTATTACCACTCTTCATGCTTCACGCACACGATCAACTTGAGTCATTTATTGAATGTGCTCAGGTAACTGCCATGATGGACTGTAAGAGAGCCGATTGCTCGCGAGCATAGCATCACAGTGATGGACGTACAGAATGATGCTACACCACACCGTGGCACGAATTTTTAAGCACTCTTCCGTGCCTTCGTGTGCGCGTGAATTAACAGTGCCTGTTCTTGTCTTATGTGTGGCGGTAGTCTGTCGATTCTATAATCAGATGCGTGCCACACCTCTATTTACAACATCGTAACCTCCGACAGACTACCAATGTGAAAACAATTCTGACAGCATATATCAGCAATTAATTGAAAGAAATACAAAACGTCGAGATACTTGTAGCCGAAGCAGCGAGAACACAACAATGAACAAATTTGCCAAGTGTCTGCATTTTAAGAACCTCCCTGAAACTATGCGATCGTCTTACTTCGTAAAGCCTGCCTGCTTGACATATGCAGCGCCCCCCGGACTGCCCACACACGCAGTCGCTCAAACCCTCAGCTTTCGTGCTAAATGTGCACATGACTAGGCTTATATGCACTCACCTTTCACTTCGCACACATGCATGGATTTCCCCACCCCAACTGCACGTTGGCACGTCCCTGCATGTAAAGTGGGCTCGGTATAGCTGCCGCAGCACGTCCGAGTTCCACTACGGCATGCGAACTCATTGGCATCAGCACTGCAGTTTCCAGGAGACAGCCGCATAACCTGCTCCACCGTGCACGCACCCAGGTCGAGTTCGAGTTCAGATTGCGGCAATGAAAACCCACACACCGGCACACACATATAGCAAGAACAGGCATGCACACACCCCAGGGAGAGTCATTTGTTCCCAATTTCTACCACGTCCATGTGTGCTGTCGACAGCGCTCTTGCTTGCAGAAACTACCGACTTCACATATTGGCAGAACTGTAACAGATATTTATTATATTTTTAATGCAAGCAAATCGCCCAAAACGGAAAGAGCAAACTGCATATATGTAATTGGACCCCTGTGACTACTGCCATCATTCATTGCAAAAGCAGGTAATAAAGCACGGCGTTTCACGCAATGAATTTACACTTTCTGCACATTCCATAATCTTTTCTTCATTCAATATAATCGTCCAACAGTAAGTAATAGTCAGTTTAATGCTTGGCTCAATAAATACACAAAGTTATAAAAATCGCTAACGTTGTTAAAATTTTCAGATTTCACTCCAGATTTCAACACTTATTTTGTCCACCAGATCCGATCTCAAATCGACGTAATATTTCATTATATACTTTAATTGGTCCGTGAGAGTAGATCGTGTTTCCAATTGAAGCATGTTTGAATAGGCCGAACCAAATGACGAATTAGAACCCCCATCGAGTGTGAGCGAGTTGTCCGAGCATGTCTAAGATGCGCCTGATAAAGGATTTCATTAAATAAGGCCGTTAATTATCTCAAAGGGTGTTTTATTAACCCAAACACCAATTTTCACTCTTGCACTTCCTTGAGTCATTTCTATGTATGTATGCAGACCCCAAAGTATTACCCGAAGACCCAAAACCCCAAAACGGTTATCATTACTTACGCACGAATTTGTATGTACCTTTTTGATCCTTTAGACTGCGGAGATCCCTTCGAAACTTTGAAGACCCCCAAAAGACCCCAAAGACTCCCAAAAGACCCTGACAACTCCGAAGATCCCCATGACCATGAAGATCTTCGGGTCCAAGGATCCTGAAGACGAGAAGACTCAAAAAAGCCGAAGACCCAAAAGACACCGAAGAACCAAAACAACTCTGAAGACCCCGAGGATCTAAACATCCCCGAGGACCCAAAAGTCCCCTAGACCCAAATGTCCCAACAGTTCCTGAGGACCAAAAGGTCCCAAAAAGTTCTGATGACCCAAAGTTCCCAAGACCCGAAAGCCCCGAGGACCCAAAGATCCCAAAAAGTCCCCTAGGACCCAAATGTCCCAACAGTTCCTGAGGCCAAAAGTCCAAAAAGACCCTGATGACCAAAAGGTCCCAAAAGTTCCGATGACTCAAAAGTCCCAGGACCAAAAAGTTCCTGATGCACCCAAAAGTTCCCAAGGACCCCAAAGGTCCCAAAAGTTCACAAGACCCAAAAGTCCTGAGGACCCAAAAAGTCCCTGATGACTCCGAGACTTTAGATAAGGTAGACCCCTCAGACTCTAGATCCTGTAAAGTGTAGACCCTCAGACTCGACTGTCTACAAAAAAAAATCTGGAGAATTCCCATGTTTAAAACGTATGCCGGTTAAGGTATATAAAGCAACTTAATATTCCTTCTACCATGTATGGCATTTCATTGGTTATTACAAAGCATATAACAAAAACAATGATAGCATTCAACAAAGCATATATAAATGAACACTAATAATATTGACAACAATAATAGAATAGTAGTATCATATCGGCAATTATACTAACGAACATATCTAAGGTGTGCAAAGCTGACTGACACATTTCAGACCGCTCTCCTGTCCGAGGCGCTGTTGGGGAACTTTTGGGGTTGTGGGACCATTTTTCTAAGACAATGCACCGCAACTGTGGAGACCCCCTTCCTGATGTTATCTACCATAAATAATAAAATTGCAAGCTTTGACCATAAACCTCGTGTGTTTCAATTATCGCATATCCAAATGTGTCAGTCGGCTGTGCACCACCCTGTATAATACCCGCGTTGGTCCCAAACACATCTGGGCTTAGTGAAGGCAAGCTAATGCTCAAGCATGTACAGCAGGTGGTATGCAACAAGGCTGTGAAGACCAATGAAAATTTGGCCAACGGACCAAATTTTCAGATTTAAAAATTTTCAGATTTCACTCCACCAGATCCGATTCTCAAATCAGATGTAATAATTTGATTATATGCTTTAAATAGTCTGTAAGAGTAGATTGTGTTCCAAACGAGGCATATTTGAATAGGCTGAACAAAATGACAAATTAAGACCAACAGAAACAGGTCAGAAAATGAAAACGCATGTCGGAATGGAATCCCCATAAAACAACCAAACAACGTTGGCACGACACCTACAATACACCACAATCCTTTTACAGATGCCACCGTAATATATTTTGACATTTTTCCATCTCAATTCTATAGGAAACATCTTCTTTGTATGCAGCACAAGGCTGTGGGGTAGTGTCATTGGCTGTGCCGCTGATGCAATGCCCTCTGTAGGTTAGACAGGAATTTGGAATTTGGTCAGGATGCACGAAGGTCACGAAGGACACTGTGCATCTTTAACATCCACAAATTAAGTCCGGCAGACAAGATTCCAATTTAATGTCCATCATAGGACGACACACATTGATGAATCACCATGCTGGTGAATCACTGGGGTGACGGTTTAGAGCCAGACAGAAGATTCAAACCCAGGCTAGACAGCTTAAAGAATTAGTGTGTGTATCTCTAGACCATCCTGCCAGCACACATATATATATATATCCCTGGTATGTGAAACACCCTGCACACATGCCTACAGAAAATGATTTTTTTAAACGCTGACCATGTTTCCATCCAATCATGTAACTGTTAAAAAAAAATTATGCATGGGTAGGCGCTCCTGTGTTGAAAGTGTCATGCCAATCGCTCAGCATTGTGGAGAAAAGGAATTAAAAAAAACTAGAAGCACCCGCTCCCTACAGGAGCCGTCAAGGGTCATGTATTATATTTATGCCTATTTTACTCCAAGCGTCCCAGGATTACACACCCAAAAATGGTTGCGATCGTTCAGCCGTTTTTGCGGTACCTGGGGACAGACAGACAGACGGACAGACGGTGAATTATAGTAAGATGATAGAGGTGAAAAGTAAGGGCGGAAGAAACAAAAGTGAGGCCTCGACTGATGTTCCACAACGTGGTAAAGGATGTTGTGTACGCCATTACTAGCACACAATACACCAACCCTCACTTCAAATCTACAACTCACTCCCACAGACACGCATGGACATCCTTATACAATTGTACCATTGCCACAGCTAATATAAAAATGTCAAAAGATGCGATGGCAATCCATAAAACGATTATGATGTCAAACTGTGCAGATGAGAGCTGGGTGTCGATTCAGTCATTTGATTGGTTCTGCCTCTTAAATTACATATACGAGGTGTGTTGGAAAGTAATGCTCCTTTATGTTTCTCCAAAGCAAGTAAAGATATTCAAATGAAACAAAGCACAGTCGCACATTAGTTCTTCCCTCCACTGAGTGTGAATTTCATAATTCTGCACTAGGTGTCTCAGTGCTATGTTCGTCAAGATGGCAGATAGCAGCATGACGTCACTGCTGTGAAGTGCTGGAGATGAAGTTGGGATGACTGACTGGAGATTAGATCAGTGGAGGTGAGATTGAGTGCACCATTACGACCCTGAGAATAAGTGTTGACAGTCAACGGAGTACCGCCACAAAGGATCACCAGCTCCGACTTGGCTCCATCACATTTTCATCTCTTCTCCAAACGTAAGAAACATTCGTGGAAAACATTTTTCTTCCAACTACGGTGTCAAGGCTGCTGTGAAGCACTGGTTAAGTCAAGAGGACGCACAGTTCTATCGTGATGGTATCACAAAACTACTGGAATATGGTAGAAATGTGTGGACCGCAGAGGTGATTATATTGAAAATAAAATATTCTCCATCGTAGAATAAAGATTTATCTTAGTATCCGTCTTTGCTTCATTCAAACATCTCCACCTGCTTTGAGAAAAAGAATAGAAGCATTACTGTTCAACACGTCCTCTTATGCTATGTAGCACCATTTTACTCTCTTCAGGCATTAACGAGGAAATAAGCTCAGTTTTCACAACGGGCAACACTTCGATTTTACATTGCAAGTACGTTTCTATTTTCAAAATTTGTTCTTCGTGAGAAGTGAAATTGAAAAAAAATTCTTTCTTTCGACAGCATAAGCCAAATGTACACAATTGTGCCATGTCATGGTTTAATAGTACTTTCATGGGAGTTGTGAAAAGGATATGAAGTCATAATGAAATGCTTCATGCTTCTGAATAATAAGTTTAACAGTGGAATCCCATTCAACTGTTATAAGGCCGTTATGGCCTGTTTAAGCTACGGGCTGGCTAAACTCATTTTCACATTGGTCGAGTTGGACTGCATGGCTATCAGTGACAAACAATTGGCCGATTAAGCGACGTTCCCACCTTGCCTTGTGGCTGTCCAGAACTTCTGCCTGTAGAAATCCAACTTCATCTGTATGCCAACCACTGTGAGGAGAGAAAAGAGCAGCGGGTGAGGCACGATATTCCAGCAATTAGCAGCCAACCTGCACCAACAAGCTGGCATCAAATGTCCAGAATCAAAAATATTCTCAAGAAATTATAATCAGATCGGTATGGTTAAATTTCTTCGTTTTTTTAATTTTGAGAGTGAGAATCAGTTTACATTTATTTTGAGAATTAGACTCGTGGCTCAATGGTTTGAGCATCCGCTTCGAGTCTGGAAGGTCCGTGGTTCCAACTCGAGGCAAGTCGTACCAAAGATTTTAAAATGGCATGTGCGCAGCTTCCTCACTTTATGCTCAGCATTTAAAAATGATAGACCAGAGACAGATAACCATAGTGGAACTTTGCGGCCTCACAAGCTATCATATATTGAGCCACATCTAACAGTAATGCTCTCCTGTGTGAAATTCTCCTATAAGGAACTCAAATATACAGAATCAACATGTGTGTGTACATATATGCACAGATATATATTATATATATATATATATATATATATATATATATATAATATATATATATATAGTTGCGACCCGGTCGGGTGACCCACCAGCCTCTCCGGAATCGCAAGCCGTCACACACGGATAACTCGGTGACGCGGCGGGTCGCTAACAACCATGAACACCAATAACTCAACCACGTGACCTGGGTCCTCCGTCTAAGGTTTAACCGGTTACCTAATTGATCATGTGACCTAATTACCGGGGAACACGCCCCGGTACACCCTGTCCGAACCGGGTCACCTTACCGGGTCAGATGCAGCTGAGCGACACTGCCAAGGACGTACCGGCTAGAAGAAGGATCGTTGAATAAAGTCCCGCTAAGCTAGATAGATCAATGAAAGAAAAGACAAAAACGAGCTGGGAACATTTCTACACAAGCATTTATTACAGGCAGGCGAGGAAAAATAGTGCACAGTGAACGGATTTATTGTTGTATGTAAGCAGAGATAGTAAGGAATTTGTGAGGTGCGAAAACAAGCAAGCAACTTACTAAGCAGACACAGAGCAGATGGATCCCGATATAATTCTTCTCCACTCTTTACTAAGCGAGGACAGGCGCCATGACAACACACACAACACACACACACACACACACACACACACACACACACACACACACACACACACACAACCCGATGAAGAGGAGATATCACAAGAAAGGAGAGGATATGAGGGCTAATGGTCTCGCAATACCTGCCGTCGGCCGGCCACGCTACCCAGTACACATTGGGGACTCCGCTGAGCGATCCCACCTTGAGGGTCGCGCGTTGTCTCCTGCTTGGTTTCTGTGCCGGGCACAGCGCATGCGCCCGTCCAGAGAATGGGCGGAGCTGAGTTCAGAGTCCGCTCAGGCACGCGGCACTCTGCGGTTGGTGCTAATCAATGCGCTTTGCTCATCCGTACACCATGCGGCCCAAGCGACCGGGCCGTACAGTATGCATCTGCTCGGTGGCGGCTGCATCGAGGCGGAGGTGTGAGAAGATCTCTGCCGTCCGCGGGAGATATTGGTGGCCACGGTGGCAAGCGAAGATCGATGGGAAGATGCTGTTGTAAACCAACGCACAGACCCGAACAAAGATGTGCGCCATGCGTGTCCCGTACAGTGTGATGGTAATTATCACGGGCGCGCGCAGGTCTATTGTCGTGTGTTGATGCTTTCTTGGCTTCCGCGAGACAGATTCTCACAGTGAAGGATTTTCATCGTGTGTTGATGCTTTTCTTGGCCTCCGCGACAGAGTATACTCGCAGTGGAGGTTTTTTTATCATACTGCATGCGTCCCATGCAGTCTGGTGGTGGAGGTTGTCGCTGTAGTTTTCACAGGCGGCCGTCTGGGTGCGGTGCCTACTTGGATTTATTTCATGAATAGGAAAGAGTTAGAATGAAGACAGAGATTGAATGGAAAATGGAGATATAATTAGACCGAGCTGTAAGACCCACACAATGTACTTCGTCCCGTTGACCCATTAGACATGAAGCATCGGTCTAACTGCACGTATACTAATGAAACAACTGTCTGGGATCACTGTTTTTTGGGTGCCATTGCCTTGGAGCATGCGGTTTCCAGAACCGTAACAATATCTATATATATATATATATGATATATGTTTATGATCGACCCCTCCCATGCTCCTCAAGCCAAAGGAGCTGCATAAAGCAACCCAAGAAGACTTACGCAAGGTAAGTGCTCAACACTGTTTCGAACCCTTCCAGAGTTCCTCAACAACTACAAAGACGTTCACATTAGTACACACACGACAATCCCAATGCTATACACTCCCCTCAGCTACCGGACTGGTTTCATCACTTATTGGCGAATCATCAGCGATAGCGAAACAGCAATGCATACCAATGAGGCTCTCAAGCATGTACCACATGCAAATTCAAAGGCAGATATATAAATAAAGAAAGACCCACCCACATCTCTCACCTGTGAATGGTGAGCACTTTCCTTGTGTAAGTCTCTTGGGTTGCTTTATGTAGCTACTTTGGCTGGTGGAGCATGGAAGGGTCGATCATTTAAATAATCATTGCCACCTAGGTGTAGTCGATCAGGTGAGAGCTGATTGGCTATTCCCTACATTTACAGGTAAGAGATGTGGTGGGTCTTTCTAAATATATTATATATATATTAATATATAAATATATATTTATATAAGTCTTTCTCGACTTCACGTTGTGGAAACCAAGGCATATAGGATCATTGGTATCTCCCGCAACGAGGCTGAGTTTTTGAGTCTTTCACTCTCTCACCGCAGGCAGTTCGGTGGTTCTCTATCTTCTACCATCTCCTCTCGGCCTCGCCCCCCACCCCTGCTCTTGCTCGATCTCCCCCTCCCCCACATATTTCTGCAGGGCGCTCAAGGTCTGCCAGCTACCTCCTTCTGGTAAAACTACAAAATCAAAATCACTGCTCACCTTCATGGTTCATTCTTCTTTTTTCCCACATTTGGAACAAACTCCCACACTCTCTTCAATCCCACTCTTCCCTCCAGGTCTTCAAAACAGCTGTTCAACACCACCTCTTATGTTCCCCATCCAAAACCATTATCTTTTCTACCCCCTATAATGCACCCCAAACCTACCTCCTTCAAATTGCCCACTTTCCTTCCTGAAAGTCCCTGTCATGTCCATCTTGTTTACCTTGTGTATCCCCCAACCCCCCCCCCCCCCCCATCTCTCTCCGTTCCACAGATCTCCTCATGTCTCTGTTCCCACTGTTTTATCCTTCCCTCTCCTGCCCCTCTGTCTCCTGCTCCCCTAGTTGTACGTTCTGTGTGTTGGCTCTTATACGAGACTAGACATTGTATGTTAAAAAGTAAATAAATAATCGCAGTCAGAAGCTGAATGTGAATGATGTACAACATAAAATGAAAATCAAGGTAATGAAAGAAAAGAAATATATTGTCGTGACTCTAATAACATCTACAAACAAATAAAATTAATTAAAAACTACTACTTATTTGAGAAAGTGTAAGTGCATATCCAGGCATGGTTAACATGAAGAAAAAAAATAAAGATAATTAGGGGCTTAATAAAAGTACATGGGACATAAAATGAAAAAAAAAAGTACATAACCCTTAAATTGATGACATCATTATGACAATATTTCAAAAATACTATTTAACCATTATATAAATATACATATACATATGTGCATGCTCACAGAGTGGTACACATACTGTTACACAAAGGGCAAAAAAAAAGTTTAGGGAAACATGAAATGCAACCCATTATGTTAATCACTTCCGGTTCCGGGTTTGGAGCGACGAGAGGTCTCCTAGGCTCTCTCTGAACGTTCTCAAGTTAAGTTCCGGTCGTATTTGTCCCGTTTAACTGTTTAATTTTCTCACCTACATGTCACTGTGGTTCTAGTTCGTTTTGTTTCAAAAATCGTGCTATTTTGTGAGTTTTTTGTCGACGTTCTTACCGGTGTTTGAGGCCTAGGCCTTGGCCTAGCTTGAGGCCTACCGGTTCGATCGTTTTTTTGTTGTTGTTTTGTTTTTTCTCCCATACCTTCAATTCTTCCTTCCCATTTACCTTCAATTCATCCTTCCCCCATTTCCTAACGTCCCTCATTCTCCCAACTAATCTCTTTCTATCTCAAAAAAAAAAATAAAAATAAAAATACCCAACAACAACTACAACAACACGCTAACCTTCTCCGATGCTGCTTCTTCTTCTTCCTCTTATCTTCCTCCTCGTCTTCTTCCTCGATTTTTTCGACAACACTTCATGACTTAATCTGTTGAAACTCTCTCAAACATTAATATTAACAACAAAACGATCTTATAATGCTTCATCTTCCCTCTCACACATTGGTACTCTTTACTGTTTCATAATGCACTACTCTTCTGCTATTTTAACAGCTGCTCTCATTTCGACCTCTCCTTCATTCCTTGCCTAAAAATCCAACTATTACAGCGCTCTTCTCTCCATATCTCTGAATTCGCCTTCATTGCATCCACAAGAATTGTGTTAAATCGCATCTCCGACCTTAAAACTTTTAAAAACCACAGTTTGCAATGGAATGTCACTTCCATCAACCATTCTTTTTTTCCAACTTCAGTGCCAACTCACCCCCCTCACCTCACTCTCACTCTCAAGCAACCATCCCACTCTTCTCCCTCCAAGCCTCCCTCTCACCTCTCTCAAAAATTCCCCCCTCACCTTTCTCCCACCTTTCATCCCCTCACTCATCCTTCTCAAAGTTGCCCCCCCTCTCATCCACCAAGCTGCCTCCCTCCATGGCCCTCTCACCTCCACTCTTCACTTCACCTCCTCAAATCCTCAACTGCCTTCTTCCTTGTCTCTTGTCCCCCTCTCCCCAGCACCACAGAGCCTTTCTTCCTCCTCATTCGGCCCCCTCCTCTAGCTATTCTGCAATCCCCCACACTCTTTCAACAACCCTCCTTACCTCCCCCCCTCGTCCCTTGTCTACCTCCCCTCCCCCCCCCACCCCTGCACCCAAAGCCTCCTCCCCTACCTCTTCATTAAAAGTGTGGACCTCAAATATCCGGGCCTTCGCTCAAACCTTTCAGAATCTTTCCATACAGGCGTGCCACTGACAAAACCAGACATAATCTGCCTAACAGAAACTTTCCTCTCCCATGACGTGTCTGACTTCCAAGTATCTTCTCCCGTTCTCCCTCCTCCGGTTTGACAGACCTGAGCCTCTCCTGTGGAGGTGTTGCTCTCTTCATCAAAGACTCTATTCCTCACTCTCCTTGCACTCTCTCACTCCCCACACCCCCAGGAATACCTCTGGCTACGCTTCCCCTCCACTCCACCTCATGTTTATATGTATACTTACCGTCCACCGAACAGTGATGGACTCCATCTACACCTCACTATCCGAAAACATGACCATCTTCTATCTTCTCATCCAAACTCTCTCTTCCTCTTATGTGGTGACTCAATTGTCATCACGCCAGTTGGCTACGTGTGGGTACCTCTCTCACCTGTCATGTACCTCAGCAAAAGCTTCTGTGACTCATTGGACTACTCAATCGGTCCAATTTCCCGACCCGGATTTCAACCAATGGTACTCCATCTCTTCTAGATCTGATTTTGACAAATTTCCCTGACAATATCTGCTGCTCTTCTCCGCTCAATCGGTCTTCTGACCACGTCCTTGTCAAAGGACATCTCTCTGGCTGTTATCAGAGAACCACCTCACCGCCGTCGAGTCTGGCATTCACGCAAGCCGACTGCAGGGTACTCCAAGCAGCTATCAAACTTACAGACTGGTCTCCTATCACTACTTTCTCAACATCAACTCATCCTGGAATTCTTCAAAGAAACTTGCTCTACCTCATGCACAGATTTATCCCTCTCGTCTTCAGTTGCCTACCCTTCCTCCCGCCCTTGGTTACTGAAGCTTTGGCAGGCAGTTGTCCTGAAACAACTTGCCTTTGCCTCATGGAAAGCAAACCCAACTGTGGCAATCTCAGTTTCTTCCACAAAGCTCGGAACAAGTGTTATCTACCCTCAGGAGAGCCAGAAAACACATCTTTCTCATCTCAAGTCTTGAACTCTCAAACCTCGTCTCCCTCCTCAAAAACCTGGTGGCGTTAATCAAATCTGTTTCTGTGTATGTTCCCCTCCATCCCCTCCCTTACCTCAAATGGCTGCACTGCTGATACCGCACGTGATTAAAGCTGAATGTCAAACTCGGTGTTTGCACTAAATCTTGTGTCCTAAACCCATCACTTCTCAACCCACCTTACCCAGTCCGCACCCAACTGTCCCTGACTCTGTGTCCTTTTCTTCTAACAAGATGGAGAGCTTGCTTTCAAACCTCGACCAGTTCTGCAACCGGTCCAGACGGCATCAGCCCACGTGTCCTCAAAGCCTGCTCTTCGCCCTGCTCACCCTCTCTCTGTTCTATTCACCCTCCATTTGCTCAGTCACCCATCTGCTTGGAAATCTGCAACATCACTGCCCTGCATAAAAAAGAGTGCAAAACAAGATCCCTGTACTACAGCACAATCAGCCTTCTCCCAATCATCAGCAAGGTTATGGAATCCATCATCGCTTCAGACATGAAATCCTTCCTCTTCTCCAATGGCTTGATTCCGATCATCAATTTGTTTCAGACCAGGTCACTCTACCCTGATATGCTGTTCTGCTCTCCCATCAATGGATGGAGTCCTCAATGCCAGACAGGAAATCCGAGCCGTATCCCTGGACATATCACGGCTTTTGACACAGTCTGGCACCCTGCACTACTCACCAAACTCTCTTCCCATGGTATCCAAGCCATCTCCACTCATGCTCGCAGACTTCTCCTCCTGTCGCAGTCAACGTGTGCCCTAAATGGAGTTCTTCATCCCCTCTTCCTGTGCAGGCTGGAGTTCCTCAAGGTAGCGTTCTGGGCCTGTTCTTTTTTCTGGTTTCATCAATGATCTCTCCGACTCTCTGGAAATCCTCTATATCTCTTGCCGATGACTCACCTCTCTGCCGTACCATTCTGTCATCCCTCCAACCGCAAAGCGCAGCATCTTCGCTCACGCAGATCTGGAAAAATCACAAAACTGTCCAACACATCGCCGAACATGTCTTCAATCCAACAAATCTCACACTCTCATTAGTCTCTTCAAAGGACCGTTAGAAAACCCCCCATCCACTTTCTAACAATCCTCTGGAAAAGTCTTTTCTTTCAGCTTGCTGGTCTCACTATCTCCATGACCTTTCCTGAGAAGTCACTTTCAACCTCACTCAAAACCATCGCGCTGGCGAACCTCGTCGTGCAAAGTCCTCCCGGCCTCTTCAGCTCCTGACCACTTACAAAGCTTTGTGCCGTAGCCTGAGGATACTGCTCTCCCCTCTGGCTGTGCCTCTAGCCTCCCACCTTCTCGCTTCACCTGTCGAAACCAGGGCATTAGGATCATCGCATCGTCCCCAATGAAGCTGGAGTCTGGCCTCTCACTCAATCACCGCAGTTGGTCGTGGTCTTTCTGTCATCTTACGTCTCCTTCCAGCCTTGCCCCCCTGCTCTCTCTCCATTTGTCCCCACCACATTGCACAGGCGCTCAAGTCCGCAACAACCCCTTCTCGTAAAACTACCAAATCACAACCACGCTCCACCTCACTCCTTCTCCTCGTTTTTCCCGCCTTGAATAACTCCCTCACTCTATTCTTTCCCATTCTTCCCTCCAGCTTTAAAACAGCTGTTCACCACCACTCTATCATCCCCCATCCAAATCCTCATCTTCTACCGCATAATCCACCCCAAGCCCACTCCTTCAATCCCCTGCTTTCCTTCCTAAAGTCCCTTGTAATGTCCATCTTCTCTTCCCCATTTCCCGGCCCATCCCCATTCCACTCCCCATCCCTCCCCTTCCACAGATCACCTAATTGTCTGTTCCCCACTGTTTTGCCCTATCCACTCCCGCCCCTCTTGTCTCATGCCCCGCTGTGCTGTTGTGTGTGACTCTCATTACGACCTCTACATGGTTACAAAAAAAAAAAAAAAAAAAAAAAATAATAAAATATAAATAAAAAAAATCTGCATGTATTCAAATAGCTAAATCTAAATTTTTAACCTGCAGCACGTCCGGTTTTAAAGTTACCACTGAATATATCAACACTGTAAATACACGTTTCGAATTTCGAGCTTGGCGTACAGCGGTATTAGAACAATGAAAAAAACAACGTAAAGTATATATTTTGGGATAAGAAACAGATAATTTTACTCTGCCTTTTAAACCAGGCTCAATATGTGACAGGAAAAAAGAAAAAAAAAACACATTTTGAGAGAGTCCGATGTTATAAATTACGAAGAAAACAGACGAGTTCAGTACAAGAAGACACACTTGTAAGCGAAAAATAACGTTAAAATCAATCTATTTCTTTCGAACTTTTGAAAATAATCACTTTAAACATGAAAAGAAAAACATAATTCTTACCTCTAGGATCCTCATGAAGCACCAAAAAAATTCTAGCGTTGGTTAAAATGAAGAATTACACTGGTCTGCGTCATTTCAGAGATCTAGGTTTTCTCAACGGTTCTCATATGCTTTTTGCATGCTGAATTCAGAAATGTATCTAATTTCGCTCA
>CM068954.1:93770185-93781210 GCA_035128595.1 Eptatretus atami
CGAGAGATGATTCACGCGGCAGCAGACGAGCGAGCGCCGAACCAGAGAAGCCAGCCAGAGCAGAAAAAAGAACCTCCAAGCAGAAGACGACGAAGAGAGGAGAGGCAGAAGCATCGACGACGAAGAGAGAGAAAAGAGCAGCCTCAGCGCCTCCGCGTCTTATACGCGCGCCAACGCCCCGTTCTCGGGCTCCACTCCTTCGAGGCGCTTCGAGAAGGGGGGCGTTCCTCTCGTTCCTCCTCACCTGCGTCTTGTGGGGGCGAGGCGAAGCCGTTCGACGGCTTCAACGCGCAAACCGTCGTACGTAGACCGTGAGGATGGCGTTCGTTGGTGTAGGTAGCGTGGTTGAGATGGTGGCGTGGTTGTGAGGGTGGTGGTGCTGGCGTTGTTAGAGTGGTGGCGTGTTAGCGTTGTTGTTGTTGGCGTTGAAGTGGGTTGGCGTTGTTGTTGTTGGTTGGCGTTGTTGAAGTGTGGTTGGTTCGAAAATAAAGCAGAACAGAAAAACGCCTAACTCCAAGGATCGCAGCCCGAATGAATCACATTAATTCCCTCTATACAACGGGTTTGGAGCTAACTACACATGTACTTCAGAAATACCTCATATGGGACTGGATGGTGTTCGCGAATTCACGCCGTAACAATATATAGGGTGTGCAAAGCTGACTGACACATTTCAGACCGCTCTCCTGTCCGAGGCGTGTGTGGGACTTTTGGGTTGTGGGACATTTTTCTAAGACAATGCACTGCAACTGGTGGGGACCACCTTCCTGATGTTATCTACCATAAATAATAAAATTGCAAGCTTTGACCAATAACCTCGTGTGTTTCAATTATCGCATATCCAATGTGTCAGTCGGCTGTGCACCACCCTGTATAATCCCGCGTTGGTCCAAACACATCTGGGCTTAGTGAAAGGCAAGCTAATGCTCAAGCGTACAGCAGGTGGGTATGCAACAAGGCTGTGAAGACCAATGAAAATTTGCCAACGGACAAATTTTCAGATTTCAGATTTCAAATTTTCAGATTTCACTCCACCAGATCCGATTCTCAAATCAGATGTAATATTTGATTATATGCTTTAAATAGTCTGTAAGAGTAGATTGTGTTTCCAAATCGAGGCATATTTTGAATAGGCTGAACAAAATGACAAATTAAGACCAACAGAAACGGAGTCAGAAAATGAAAACGCATTCGGAATGGAATCCCATAAAACAACCAACAACGTTGGCATGACACTACAATACACACAATCCTTTTACAGATTGCCACCGTAATAATTTTGACATTTTCCTCAATTTCTATAGGAAACATCTTCTTTGTATGCAGCCAAGGCTGTGGGTAGTGTCATTGGCTGTGCCGCTGATGCAATGCCCTCGTAGGTTACGACAGGAATTTGGAATTTGGTCAGGTGCACGAAGGTCACGAAGGACACTGTGGCATCTTTAAACATCCACAAATTAAGTCCGGCAGACAAGATTCCAAATTTAATGTCCATCATAGGGACGACACACATTGATGAATCACATCCTGGGACACCGGGGTGACGGTTTAGAGCCAGACAGATTCAAACCCAGGCTAGACAGCTTAGAGATTAGTGTGTGTATCTCTAGACCATCCTGCCAGCACACATATATATATCCCTGGTATGTGAAACACCCTGCACACATGCCTACAGAAAAGATTTTTTTAAACGCTGACCATGTTTTCCATCCAATCATGTAACTGTTAAAAAAAATTATGCATGGGTAGGCGCTCCTGTGTTGAAAGTGTCATGCCAATCGCTCAAGCAGTTGTGGAGAAAGGAATTAAAAAAAACTAGAAGCACCGCTCCTACAGGAGCCGTCAAGGGGTCATGTTATTATATTTATGCCTATTTTACTCCAAGCGTCCCAGGATTACACACCCAAAAAATGGTTGCGATCGTTCAGCCGTTTTTGCGGTACCTGGGGACAGACAGACAGACGGACAGACGGTGAATTATAGTAAGATGAGTAGAGGTGAAAAGTAAGGGCGGAAGAAAAAAAGTGAGGGCTCGACTGATGTTCCACAACGTGGTAAAGGATGTTGTGTACGCCTATTACTAGCACACAATTCACCAACCCTCACTTCAAATCTACAACTCACTCCCACAGACAGGCATGGACTCCTTATACAATTGTTACCATTGCCACAGCTAATATAAAAATGTCAAAAGATGTGATGGCAATCCATAAAACGATTATGATGTCAAACTGTGCAGATGAGAGCTGGGTGGTCGATTCAGTCATTTGATTGGTTCTGCTCTTAATAATTACATATACGAGGGTGTGTTGGAAAGTAATGCCTCCTTTATGTTTTCTCCAAAGCAAGTAAAGATATTCAAATGAAACAAAGCACAGTCTGCACTAGTTCTTCCCTCCACTGAGTGTGAAGTTTCATAATTCTGCACTAGGTGTCTCAGTGCTATGTTGTCAAGATGGCAGATAGCAGCATGACGTCACTGCTGTGAAGTGCTGGAGATGAGAGTTGGGATGACTGACTGGAGATTAGATCAGTGGAGGTGAGAGTTGAGTGCACCATTACGACCCTGAGAATAAGTGTTGACGGTCAACGGAGTACCGCCACAAAGGATCACCAGCTCCGACTTGGCTCCATCACATTTTCATCTTTCTCCAAACGTAAGAAACATTCGTGGAAAACATTTTTCTTCAACTACGGTGTCAAGGCTGCTGTGAAGCACTGGTTAAGTCAAGAGGACGCACAGTTCTATCGTGATGGTATCACAACTACTGGAATATTGGTAGAAATGTGTGGACCCGCAGAGGTGAATTTATTGAAAAAATAAATATTCTCCATCGTAGAATAAAGATTTATCTTAGTATCCGTCTTTGCTTCATAAACATCTCCACCTGCTTTGGAGAAAAGAATAGAAGCATTACTGTTCAACACGTCCTCTTATGCTATGTAGCACCATTTTACTCTCTTCAGGCATTAACGAGGAAATAAGCTCAGTTTCACAACGGGCAACACTTTCGATTTTACATTGCAAGTACGTTTCTATTTTCAAAATTTGTTCTTCGTGAGAAGTGAATTGAAAAAAAATTCTTCTTTCGACAGCATAAAGCCAAATGTACACAATTGGTGCCATGTCATGGGTTTAATAGTACTTTCATGGGAGTTGTGAAAAGGATATGAAGTCATAATGAAATTGCTTCATGCTTTCGAATATAAGTTTAACAGTGGAATCCCATTCAACTGTTATAAGGCCGGTTATGGCTGTTAAAGCTACGGGCTGGCTAAACTCATTTTCACATTGGTCGAGTTGGACTGCATGGCTATCAGTGACAAACAATTGGCCGATTAAAGCGACGTTCCCACCTGCCTTGTGGCTGTCCAGAACTTCTGCCTGTAGAAATCCAACTTCATCTGTATGCCAACCACTGTGAGGAGAGAAAGAGCAGCGGGTGAGGCACGAGTATTTCCAGCAATTAGCAGCCAACCTTGCACCAACAAGCTGGCATCAAATGTCCCAGAATCAAAAATATTCTCAAAGAAATTTAAATCAGATCGGTATGGTTAAATTTCTTCGTTTTTTTAATTTTGAGAGTGAGAATCAGTTTACATTTATTTTGAGAATTAGACTCGGTGGCTCAATGGTTTGAGCATCCGCTTCGAGTCTGGAAGGTCCGTGGTTCCAACTCGAGGCAAGTCGTACCAAAGATTTTTAAAATGGCATGTGCGCAGCTTCCTCACTTTATGCTCAGCATTTAAAAATGATAGACCAGAGACAGATAACCATAGCTTGGCAACTATTGTGCAGGCCACATCTAACAGGCTTAATGGCCTCCTCCTGTGTTGAAATTCCTTATAAGGGAACTCAAATATACAGAATCAACATGTGTGTGTACATATATGCACAGATATATATATATATATATAATATATATAATATATAATATAATATATATAGTTGCGACCCGGGTCGGGGTGACCCACCAGCCTCTCCGGAATCGCAAGCCGTCACACACGGATAACTCGGTGACGCGGCGGGCTCAACCAACCATGAACACCAATAACTCAACCACTGTGACCTGGGGTCCTCCGTCTAAGGTTTAACCGGTTACCTAATTGATCATGTGACCTAATTACCGGGGAACACGCCTCGGTACACCTTGTCCGAACCGGGTCACCTTACCGGGTCAGATGCAGCTGAGCGACACTGCCAAGGACGTACCGGCTAGAAAGAGGATCGTTGGAATAAAGTCCCGGCTAAGCTAGGATAGATCAATGAAAGAAAAGACAAAAACGAGCTGGGAACATTTCTACACAAGCATTTATTACAGGCAGGCGAGGAAAATATGTGGCACAGGAACGGATTTATTGTTGTATGTAAGCAGAGATAGTAAGGAATTGTGAGGTGGAAAACAAGGCAAGCAACTTACTAAAGCAGACACAGAGCAGATGGATCCCGATATAATTCTTCTCCACTCTTTACTTAAGCGAGGACAGGCGCATGACACACACACAAAACACACACACCACACCACACACACACACACACACAAAACCCGATGAAGAGGAGATAATCACAAGAAAGGAGAGATATGAGGGCTAATGGTCTCGCAATACCTTGCACGGTCGGCCGGCCACGCTACCCAGTACACATTGGGGGACGCTCCGCTGAGCGATCCCACCTTGAGGGTCGGGCGTTGTCTCCTGCTTGGTTTTGTGCCGGCACAGCGCATGCGCCCGTCCAGAGAATGGGCGGAGCTGAGTTCAGAGTGCCCGCTCAGGCACCGCCGGCACTCTGCGGTTGGTGCTAATCAATGCGCTTGCTCCATCCGTACACCATGCGGCCCAAGCGATCCGGGCGTACAGTATGCATCTGCTCGGTGGCGCTGCATCGAGGCGGAGGTGTGAGAAGATCTCTGCCGTCCGCGGAGATATTGGTGGCCACGGTGGCAGCGAAGATCGATGGGAAGATGCTGTTGTAAACCAACGCACAGACCCGAACAAAGATGTGCGCCATGCGTGTCCCGTACAGTGTGATGGTAATTATCACGGGGCTGCGCGCAGGTCTATTGTCGTGGTGTTGATGCTTTTCTTGGCTTCCGCGAGACAGTATTCTCACAGTGAAGGATTTTTCATCGTGGTGTTGATGCTTTTCTTGGCCTCCGCGACGAGTATACTCGCAGTGGAGGTTTTTTTTATCATACTGCATGCGTCCCATGCAGTCTGGTGGTGGAGGTTGTCGCTGTAGTTTTCACAGGCGGCGTCTGGGTGCGGTGCCTACTTGGATTTATTCATGAATGAGGAAAGAGTTAGAATGAAGACAGAGATTGAATGGAAAATGGAGATATAATTAGACCGAGCTGTAAGACCCACACAATGTACTTCGTCCCGTTGACCCATTAGACATGAAGCATCGGTCTAACTGCACGTATACTAATGAAACAACTGTCTGGGGATCACTGTTTTTTGGGTGCCATTGCCTTGGAGGCATGCGGTTTCCAGAACCGTAACAATATCTATATATATATATATGTATATATGTTTATGATCGACCTTCCATGCTCCTCAAGCCAAAGGAGCTGCATAAGCAACCCAAGAAGACTTCCGCAAGGTAAGTGCTCAACACTGTTTCGAACCCTTCCCAGAGTTCCTCAACAACTACAAAGACGTTCACATTTAGTACACACACGACAATCCCAATGCTATACACTCCCTCAGCTACCGGACTGGTTTCATCACTTATTGGCGAATCATCAGCGATAGCGTAAACAGCAATGCATACCAATGAGGCTCTCAAGCATGTACCACATGCAAATGTCAAAGGCAGATATATAAAATAAGAAAGACCCACCCACATCTCTCACCTGTGAATGGTGAGCACTTTCCTTGTGTAAGTCTTCTTGGGTTGCTTTATGTAGCTACTTTGCTGGTGGAGCATGGAAGGGGTCGATCATTTAAATAATCATTGCACCTAGGTGTAGTCGATCAGGTGAGAGCTGATTGGCTATTCCCTACATTTACAGGTGAGAGATGTGGGTGGGTCTTTCTAATTATATTATATATATATATATATAATATAAATATATTTATATAAGTCTTTCTCGACTTCACGTGTGGAAACCAAGGCATATAGGATCATTGGTATCTCCGCAACGAGGCTGAGTTTTTGAGTCTTTCACTCTCTCACCGCAGGCAGTTCGGTGGTTTTCTATCTCTACCATCTCCTCTCTGGCCTCGCCCCCACCCCTGCTCTTGCTGCGATCTCCCCCTCCCCCACATATTTCTGCAGGGCGCTCAAGGTCTGCCAGCTACCTCCTTCTGGTAAAACTACCAAATCAAGAATCACTGCTCACCTTCATGGTTTCATTCTTCTTTTTTCCCCATTTGGAACAAACTCCCACACTCTCTTCAATCCCACTCTTCCCTCCAGGTCTTCAAAACAGCTTGTTCAACACACCTCTTATGTTCCCCCATCCAAAACCATTATCTTTTCTACCCCTATAATGCACCCCAAACCTACCTCCTTCAAATTGCCCACTTTCCTTCCTGAAAGTCCCTGTCATGTCCATCTTGTTTACCTTGTGTATCCCCCAACCCCCCCCCCCCCCCCATCTCTCTCCGTTCCACAGATCTCCTCATGTCTCTGTTCCCCACTGTTTTATCCTTCCCTCTCCTGCCCCTCTTGTCTCCTGCTCCCCTAGTTGTACGTTCTGTGTGTTGGCTCTTATACGAGACTAGACATTGTATGTTAAAAAGTAAATAAATAATCGCAGTCAGAAGCTGAATTGTGAATGATGTACAACATAAAATGAAAATCAAGGTAATGAAAGAAAAGAAATATATTGTCGTGACTCTAATAACATCTACAAACAAATAAAATTAATTAAAACTACTACTTATTTGAAGAAAGTGTAAGTGCATATCCAGCATGTGTACAATGAAGAAAAAAATAAAGATAATTAGGGGCTTAATAAAAGTACATGGGACATAAAATGAAAAAAATAAAAGTACATAACCCTTAATTTGATGACATCATTATGACAATATTTCAAAAATACTATTTAACCATTATATAAATATACATATACATATGTGCATGGCTCACAGAGTGGGTACACATACTGTTACACAAAGGGCAAAAAAAAAGTTTAGGGAAACATGAAATGCAACCCATTATGTTAATCTGCATGTATTCAAATCTAAATCTAAATTTTTAGACCTGCAGCACGTCCGGTTTTAAAGTTACCACTGAATATATACAACACTGTAAATACACGTTCGAATTTCGAGCTTGGCGTCAGCGTTATGTACGGAATCAGATAAAAAACAACGTAAATATTATATTTTGGGATAAGAAACAGATAATTTTTACTCTGCCTTTTTAACAGGCTCAATATGTGACAGGAAAAAGAAAAAAAAACACATTTTGAGAGAGTCCGATGTTATAAATTACGAAGAAAACAGACGAGTTCAGTAGCAAAGAAAGCCACACTTGTAAGCGAAAAATAACGTTAAAATCGAATCTATTTCTTTCGAACTTTTGAAATAATCACTTTAAACATGAAAAGAAAAACATAATTCTTACCTCTAGGATCCTCATGAAGCACCAAAAAAATCTAGCGTTGGTTAAAATGAAGAATTACACTGGTCTGCGTCATTTCAGAGATCTAGGTTTTCTCAACGGTTCTCATATGCTTTTTGCATGCTGAATTCAGAAATGTATCTAATTTCGCTCAATCAGGTCAAGTTTTTATGATATCTCAATTTTAAGGAAAAAAATAATCAAAATTTTTGTTTTTTTTAATTAGCATTTTTTAAATTCAAAATCAGACTTACATTGACAGAAAATGTACAAACTATATATAAAATGACGCACAAGTACCGTTAATGTGAAATTCAACATTAAAACGACGAAGGAAAACAGCGACTGCTGGAGCGACTGAAGTTGGGTGTTGCCAGAAACAACGATTTATCTATATTTTTCTGAAATTTAAATGAAAGTAATTGAGAAGGCACTTTCTTCCATTAAGTGTACTTGTGTGTCATTATATGTATAGTTTGTACATTTTCTGTCAATATAAGTCTGATTTTGAATTAAAAAAATGCTAATTAAAAAACAAAAGTTTTGATTATTTTTTTTCCTTAAAATTGAGACATCATAAAAACTTGACCTGATTGAGCGAAATTAGATACATTTCTGAATTCAGCATGCAAAAACATATAGGAACCGTTGAGAAAACCTAGACCTCTGAAAAAAAATATTTCAAATGCAGCCCAGTGTTATCAGACAAATGCGAGTCACCTCGTTCGGCTCGGCGTCCTCACGCTGGATTCGTACGTTACGGCTCTCGCAAAGACACGGACACGAAGACAAACGCTGCGCTCGACGGCGAATGGAAATGTGCTGACACGCTTGCAAGTGCCTATTATATCCATCAATCGGGGAAGTTTGCAAGACGGCAAGATTTTCTAATGCTAGCGTTATTTGCGTCCGACGAGAGATGATGATTCATACATAACGGGACTGACTCGAAAATCAAGACGGGATTACTTGCGGTCCGAATTTTATTTTTCTGATCACAATTTTGATCTATATTTTTCTGCCGTTAGACTCTGTCATATTTCCAATAAATTAAGAGAGATTTAGAATAAAAATCAAAAGAAACATTATCAACACTGGACTCCTTATTTTTCTCGATGCAGTGGACACAAAGCGTTGTGTACGAATCCATTATTTCATCAGATAGGGTAAGATGCCAGAAAACCGAATAGAGAGACAGAACATCATCAAAACATAAAAGAGACACCAAAGTTCACATTCTGAGTCACCACACTCAAAATAACTGTCACATAAGAAACGTACAGTAAAATAAAAAATTTCACAATCAAACTGTAACATTTCTAAGGTTAAATACCCATATTCTGTTGCTTTAATTCATCTTTAATAAAACAGGAATGGAGAGTATGATATTGCCGTTTTCTACAGGTTCCCAAGATGTCCACTTTCATTTCTGACCATTAATGGTTTGTCTAAGTACCTCATAATAGTTTTATGTGGAGTTTCCCACAAACATACCACAGCATACCCACTTGTGAGCCATACACATATACATATATATATATATATATATATATATATATGTATATATATATATATATATGTACTATCTATCTATATTGTATATATTATGTATATATATGTATATGTTATATTGTATAGTGTAATGTATAAATATACATATATATACATATACATATATAGATAGATGATACATATACATATAGATTATATAGATAGATATAGATATATATATATAATATTATATATATATATATATATATATATAATATATAGATATACACACATACACACACATACACACACACACACTATGAAAATTGCTTAAATAATGAGTACGAGGATACAATTTTTGCAAAAACGTAAAACTTAATAATGGATAAACATGTGGATCTGTTATTTCAGTTTCCATGCTGTTTCTGAAGCATACATGATTGGATACACAAATTAAAATAATGGCATTCTTACTAAAAATAAATCGAATACATATAATATTGTGAGTTATTACACCTAATCTGTGATTAACAGATACCTTATTATTGAAAAGGAAGTAGAGAGATTGATCTTACTCAGAAGATATTTATATTATTCAAAAGTCTCACTATATGCACTCTAACTGTAACGTTCAGTCCTGCACTTAATTTCAATTAATTTGTTTATGTAGCGTAATTGTCTCAGTGGCAATTGTTTGTCTGGTAGCCAATCTGGAAATCTACTACACAAAGAAGATGCAAAGCTACTACAGAGTTGTTCATGACGTTCATACATTGAATTCAGCCAGCAAATACTCAAGACATTGTGATATGAATCACAATTGCGAGCAAAAGAAATCCTCAATGCTCGTTTTTGTATCAATTCAATCAATGCATGCTGTTGTGTTAGTGAGGAATGCCATTCAGGACAGCAATATTCTAACATAGGTCTGATGTAAGAAATGGATACAGTGATGAGATCTTCTGTCGGGATAACGAACTTCTTCAAAGATTGAAGCATGTACAACTTTCTCGACACCTTTGAAGTGATGAGGTTTACATGATCTGCCTACTTGAGATCATTGCTGACAACTCCCTAACAGTTTGACCTGGTGACTTTCCTCCCATCTGACGTTGTTGAGTAGGATCTGCAGAGGTGGCAGTTGGCGGCGAATGAATGACTCCCACGTGACCTGGCATTTAGCTGGGTTGAGCTGCATCTTAGATTTTGTGCACTACTGTTCAAATTATGAGAGGGCTCTTGAAAGGGTACATGGAGAGTCTAGTTAGCGCAACTCTGCTAATGTTCGGTCATCCACGTATTTTAACCTCCTGATGTCAGATGACTGGAGAGCATCATTGATGAGGGAACTATCACAACAAAGGAGGTAGCTGTCTTATCGCAACAGGAACTATCGCAGCAAACTAGGTAGCTGTATTATCGCAACAAGAACTATCACAACAAACTATGTAGCTGTCTTATCACAACAGGAACTATCGCAAGAAACTAGGTAGCTGTATTATCGCAACAGGAATTATCGCAACAAACTAGGTAGCTGTCATCACAATATGAACTATCACAAGAAACTCGGTAGCTGTATTATCGCAACAGGAACTATCGCAACAAACTAGGTAGCTGTATTATCCCAACAGGAATTATTGCAACAAACTAGGGAGCTGTTGGAGGATCAGTAAAAATAAATTCCTCAAAGGAGGCATTGAAACAAATATAATGCAGAACACCTGATCATTATTTTTCAGATTAACCTTAAAAACCACAATCTCAGTCCTGGAAACGCAATCCTCAAAACAAGAAAAAGAGCAATCAGAGATTGCAGAGCCTCACCAGGACTTGTTTGGTGTGGTGTGTTGTGTGGTGTTTCTGTAGTTTTGTGTTGTGTACTTTGTATGATGTTTGTGTGCTGGTGTGTTATGTGATTAATGACATAATTATAACTGCCACTTTATAACTGCTGGCAGTGA
>CM068954.1:93785566-93803217 GCA_035128595.1 Eptatretus atami
ATTCCTGTGCAATGTTAACACCACCTCTTTTGATTTATCATTGATCTCCCGACGAATATTCAAGGAGGTATTGTTCAATTTATCCAAACTTGTATTGCAATTCCTTTCGTGTGTTTCGTGCCTTGATGGGGAACTCGCATTTTGATGCTGCACACTCAATAAGGAGCCACCTATATATTAGGTATGCAAACCTATATATAACATTTTACCCTCATCTTACGCACTCTTCTCTTCTCTTCTCTTCTGCTTATCTTTACTTTCTTTCTCTTCTCTACTCTCCTCTCTTCTCTCTTCTCTCTTCTCTCTTCTCTCCACCCATTCCATTTCCCCATTTCACACACACTACCCTGCTATATTTATTTATTCATATGCAGCCTGTGGCTGTTTGGCTGCAAAATTTTCTGGGGGGCACAGCTGTGCTGCTTTACCAGCAAGCTGGTACTCATTTTGCCAACCTCAGAAGGATGGCAGGCTGAGTCAACCCACCTGGTGTTAATTGAACAACCCCAAAGGGGCTTGAAACTCAAGACTCTCATATCTCAAGCCAGCCACCTTAACCATGAAGCCAACACCAGCCTTCTACCCTGCTTTGCGAAGGTATAATATGTCGGTGTCCTCTAACTCTTTGGAACTCTTCACGATCCTGAACATCCACCAGCACAATTGATTTTGCAATCGATGAACACATTAATTTCCTATTAATATACAGTATTTCGTCCCAGGTGCAAATTCTGCATGCCTCGATGATTTCTCAACATTGATACATTGTTTCAATACAACTTCTCCCCACCCAACCAGCAATTCAAATTTTAAACCATAGTTTGTGTTTCTTGCCATTATAGCGACAACAGATTCCAGCAATTCTCTCCTCTCTCCACCATTGGCTTTCCCAATGCCTCCACTGATGTCCTGGTGTGTTTGACTCATACATTATCAATCCCTGTTTGTTTTTAACAGTTAAAGAGGTTTTGCCTGAGGCTGCTTTTGTGTAACCAGTGTTTGAGTGAGAAAATAACAGTAATACAATCTTGTCAATTTAACATTACAAGTAGTTGGCAAAGGAAGATTAGAAGAAACACATGAGGCAAAAGCAGCTTTACTGACAACAATCTGAACTAATTAATGACGCATGTGAATAGCTATCTGATGAAAAACATTTTGTTTGTTTCTAAAATGTCTAAAAAAAAATTTCCAGTTGTTTTTTGGAATTTGAAAGGAAGATCCTCTGATTATATAATAGATAACATCTAGTAGTAGTAGTAGTAGTAGTAGTAGTAAATCAGTACGATTGGTAGTAGTAGTAGTACTACGACGACTACTACTACTACTACTACTACTACTACTACTATGGGATCTCAAAGTTCCACCAACAACAAGTTCTGACAGACAGGTCCTCTAGCTTAACATCCATCCAGAGGATGGTGCACAGATTGATGTATCGTCCTGCATGGGAAACACCAGGACGTCAGTTTATATCGGGGTCGACATTCAAACCCTGGCTCGACAACTCAGAGGCGAGTCCACAAACCTCTCAGCTCTTCTGCCAGCCCTTGTATCAGTCTTAATAATGCTCGATATATTTAGTGGATTCCTATAAAATGATACAGCAACCTGATGACTAGAGCTGAAAGTGAAATGTAATGCTTCCAGATGTGCACTATTTTAAAATATCAAAATGATGTCAAGTATGATTATACTGCACAAATGTAACTTATAACATTCACATGTTTTTTTCATCCCCTGAAGGAGTCAGGAGTTGATGATGTTTGAGTGATTGGAGAATAGGGAATTGGGTTTTTTAGAGTGGCATTATCAATCATTTCCGCTGGGCTGCTTCCGCCTTGATAATGCGTTTGTGCATGAACCGTTCCATTATGGAGAAAGAAATACTGTCTGGTACACCTATACATGGGGGAATGAAAATGTTCAGAGATCAAAAAGGTCATAAAGCTTATTCAATGGTGCAGTTGAAATTATTTTCATGGGAGGGAAAGTTGGAAGATAAATGACACAAGAATGTTCTCACTCATGGAAACCGATGTGGAATTTTAAACCACCAACAATCTTTCAGACAAAACTGAGGCATTAACTTTTTGATTGCACCTTTAAAAGTCATCCGGGGAAACATATCCGAGGAAAATAAATGTACGCGTAGATGGTGCAGCTGTAAGCTCAGACATTGAAGAAAATGATGAAATAGTCACAGGGCAAGCTCACCTAACTCATTCAAGAAAAGGTCAAAAAGTGGGATGTGAAATGGTTTGAGGAGAAAGGAATATTATCACTTTTGTGGAAAGCAAAGTTATGCTTCCAAGCACTCAATCACTCTGACAGCACCACCATGCTTCAGCTGTGTGCTGAACCGGGATTCATTAATTGCAGAATCGTATAAAAGCGGGTGTGCAAAATTCATCTTGCAATTAATACGTGCATTTGTTGTAAAGAAGTTATTTATTTATTTATTTAATTGGCCGTGAGATTAATTGTTGTTGCCCTGTTAAGCAACAATCATTTTATGAATTAGTTCCAGCATTGCCTTTTAATTTGATTAGGGATTTTTTTTTTAACCATAATTCTCTTTGAATTATACAGCATCATGTAATTCACGCAAGACATTTCAACTTTTCATTTTTAATAAATTTGTAAAAATTTCTAAAAACATGTTTTCACTTTGTCATTATGGGATATTTTGTGTAGATCGGTGATAAAAATTTTTAAATTTAATCCATTTAAAATTCAGGCTGTAACACAACAAAATGTGCCAAAAGTCGAGTGGTGTGAATACTTTTAGAAGGCACTGAATACATATTTAAAAGTCATTTGAAATGTCACCGATTGAATACTCAGTAAACCATGATTGAACCTTATCATGACAAAGTGACTGCAGAAAAACAATAAAATTCATCATTTTCAACCAAATTTGAATATCGAGCCAGAAACTAGGAAAATACATGATTTGACCTGGTGTTCCTGCATCGTAAGGTGCGTTGAGCCTGATCCAAAGACTTGATCGAGAGGTAAAGGAAAGTGCTTCACCACTCGGAAGCAGCTCTCTCACTCCATACTGAATGCAGTGATTAATAGAAACAATAATTTTCTCAAGATCCAATGTAGTGGTGGATGTAAAGGTTAAAAAATCTCAAAATAAACAAACCTAACCCCGAGGCAGATCATGCAATGACAACAAGTGATGTTGCAGCCTTTCTGGGAGTGAAGTAAACATTCTGACTTTATGTTGAAACTACAATTTTGTTGCCAAGAGCATTAAATGAACCTGTTTGAAAGCAGGACATTAATTCATTGAAGGATACGATGCCAATGCCTAGCAGTGTGCAATACAGGTATTCCTCTATTTACACTCATTCTATTTATGCTTCTTCAATTTGATGCAATTGACAAAGTACTGAACACTTTTCTATTTATGCCTCATAACAATGTCCATGATGCTCTCCTATGCTGTAAACTCCACTAAATAGGTTCACTGTGCATATATTGCTCCACGTGCCAAAGGCAGCATCGGGTCAAGGACGCTCCAATCAGTCTCACTCTCTTTTTTCATCCAACTTTTCCAAAACCCTTCATCATGAAGTTGGAGGGAAAACGACACAGCAAATTCGCTAGGAGGAACTATTGCCAAGAGGGCTCATAAAACTATTCGTTTGGACAGAAATTAGATGTTACTAGAAGCACCCGCTCCCATGGGAGCCGTCAAAGGGGTCATGTTAATGCCTATTTTACTCCAGAGGTCCCAGGATTACACACCAAAAATGGTTGCGATCGGTTCAAGCCGTTTTGCGGTACCTGGGACAGACGACGGACGGACAGTGAATTATAGTAAGATAAATGGCAGCGAGCGTGGGAGCATCTTGTGACTTAGGCCACATGCTTGGGCTACACCCTCGACAATGATGACAATTATTACTAAAGCAGCAAAAATAAAGTCGAATGCTGAAAGTGTGACCCCAGGAAGTGCTGTTAGAACTATGAAGCAGAGAGACACAATAATAGAGAATATGGAAAATGCTTAAGTATTTGGATCAGGATCAAAGTCAACAAAATGTAACCCATGTTAGATAATGATCCAGGCTCTCCAGGCTATCTTTTATACCTACTTCAGGCCTTCTTCGACCTCAATATATACAGTGGGAGACAAGTATTTTGATACACTGCCGATTTTGCAGGTTTTCCCACTTACAAAGCATGTAGAGGGTCTGTAATTTTTATCATAGGTACACTTCAACTGTGAAAGACGGAATCTAAAACAAATCCTGAAAAATCAATGTATGATTTTTAAAATAATTAATTTGCATTTATTGCATGAAATAAGTATTTGATGCATCAGAAAACCAGAACTTAATATTTGGTACAGAAACCTTTTGTTTGCAGCAATTACAGAGATCAGACGTTTCCTGTAGTTTCTAACCAGGTTTGCACAGACTGCAGCAGGGATTTTGGCCCACTCCTCCATACAGATCTTCTCCAGATCCTTCAGGTTTCGGGGCTGTCGCTGGGCAACACCAGACTTTCAGCTCCCTCCACAAGATTTTCTATTGGGTTCAGGTCTGGGGACTGGCTAGGCCACTCCAGACCTTAGATGCTTCTTACGGAGCCACTCCTTAGTTGCCCTGGCTGTGTGTTCGGGTCGTTGTCATGCTGGAAGACCCAGCCACGCCCCATCTTCAATGCTCTTGTTGAGGAAGGAGGTTGTTGGCCAAGATCTCGGATACATGGCCCCATCCATCCTCCCTCAATACGGTGCAGTCGTCCTGTCCCCTTTGCAGAAAAGCATCCCCAAAGAATGATGTTTCCACCTCCATGCTTCACGGTTGGGATGTGTTCTTGGGGTTGTACTCATCCTTTCTTCTCCTCCAAACATGGCGAGTGGAGTTTAAACCAAAAAGCTCTATTTTGGTCTCATCAGACCAATGACCATCTCCCATTCCTCCCTGGATCATCCAGATGGTCATGGCAAACTTCAGACGGGCTGACATGCGCTGGCTTGAGCAGAGGGACCTTGTGTGCGCTGCAGGATTTTAATCCATGACGGCGTAGTGTGTTACTTATGGTTTCTTTGATACTGTGTCCAGCTCTCTTCAGGTCATTGACCAGGTCCTGCCGTGTAGTTCTGGCTGATCCCTCACCTTTCTCATGATAATTGAGGCTCCACGAGGTGAGATCTTGCATGGAGCCCCAGACGAGGGAGATTGACTGTTATCTTGAACTTCTTCCATTTTCTAATAATTGCGCCAACAGTTGTTTGCCTTCTCACCAAGCTGCTTGCCTATTGTCCTGTAGCCCATCCCAGCCTTGTGCAAGTCTACAAATTTTGTCCCTGATGTCCTTAGACAGCTCTCTGTTCTTGCCCATTGTGGAGGTTGGAGTCTGATTGAGTGGGGACAGCTGTCTTTATGCAGATAACGAGTCAAACAGGTGCAGTTAATACAGGTAATGAGTGGAGAATGGGAGGGCTTCTTAAAGACAAAACTAACAGGTCTGTGAGAGCCGGAATTCTTACTGGTTGGTAGGTGATCAAATACTTATTTCATGTAATAAATGCAAATTAATTATTTAAAAATCATACAATGTGATTTTCAGGATTTTGTTTTTAGATTCCGTCTTTCACAGTTGAAGTGTACCTATGATAAAATTACAGACCTCTACGTGCTTTGTAAGTGGGAAAACCTGCAAAATCGGCAGTGTATCAAATACTTGTTCTCCCCAATATAATATATATATATATATATATATATATATATATCCAGAAAACTCCATCTGGAAACAAAGAATATCAGCAACATATGAAACTGGCTATTGTGTTCAGATAACTATGTTCTGTATTGATTAATTTTATTATTATGTCTTTAGTACTGTATTTAGTTTGATTATTTTAAGATGAGGAAAATTTCCACCAAGAAAAGCATCCTCAATTTATAACATTATTCATATGGGACAATGGCTTTCGATTTACGCTTTGTGGGTTTGCACAGGGTTTTAGGAACACATCTCGAGCGTCAATAGGGGACCAAGTGTATACAGGTACACCAGGACCCCGACATTCACGGGGAATACGTTCCGGGAAAACCCTGCAAATGTTGAAACTGAATGTGGGGGCATTGTTTCAATGGGAAATGGGGGGGATAGGATCCAGAGATTTCCTGACCCGCGAAAAATCCGCGAATGTTGGGGGAAAAAATCTGCGAGTGTTTTGTCATTGTTACAATGAAGACAAGAGGGATAACATTATTGGTTCACGGTGGTTCCTGGTTCATGAAGAAGGCCGCAAGTAGCAACACTACCAAAGTCAGGGAATTGATACAATGGGCACAAGGGGGATAACGTCATCAGTTTGTGGCGGTTCCTGGTTCAAAGGGGAAAGTTTTTAAAGTTTAAAATGTTTTTGATCACGAATGCATGATTACAGTTTCATTAAAGATGCTAACAAATAAAAAAAAACGACAACACCAGGTACCGTTTCCAATTTATTGAAGAATGCATTTTAAAGTCCCTTAACCATACCGTACTATACCATGAAACGGAAAAAAAAACAACATCATGGACCATTTCAATTTTTTTATTAAACAAACACAGCACACGTAACTTTGCAAAATGATGACGATGATGATGATGAAGATGAGGATGAAAAAGAAAAATTAAAAGCCATAGGATGGCTCATCTTAAGACGACCCAAATGAAAGTGCCGATGAGATGTCGTCTGAGGCAGGTGAGGCAGGTGGTGTTGAGGTGGAGGGACAAGACTGGAAGAATTGTGTTATCGACAACTGCCGGGAAGATTGCTGCAGGCTCTTGTGCAGCTCTTTGTACGTGAGCAGTGCATCATGCAAAGCCCTCTTGAACCTCAGGTAGTGCTCCATTACCGGGTCGGCATCTTGAACCCTCTCGGTAATGGAATGCCTTCCTTGAAGTACCTTACTGAGGAACTTCACCCTGAGTTTCGAGGTCGGCACCCCCTTCATCACCATTTCCAGCTTACTCCTCCTCGGAAGCTTTTGTGATTGCCTCCAATTCCTCCTCAGTGAGTTCCTCGGCATACGACTCGATGAGGGCCTCCAACTCCTCAGGCTTCATGTCATCGAAGCCCTCCCCTCTGACCTGCCATGCCAAACCGACAATGGTGTGCCTCTCCGCTGTATTGTCGGGAAAGCCATTGAAATTCTTCACAACCTGAAGCCAAAGGTTGCACCAGCATGCATTGATGGTTGCTGTTTTCACCTCATCCAAGGACTCCTTTATGGTGGCGATGCAGTGGGCAATGTTGAAATATTTCCAACATTGCCCGACCGTGAGCCCTCCATGGCATCCAGAATGCGGCAGAAGGTGTGCCAGGTGTAATAAGTCTTGAAGGTTGATATTACCCCCTGGTCGAGTAGTTGAATGAAGGAGGAGGAGTTTGGTGGCAGGAACTTGACCTCAACATTCGGGTGAGTGTCGTTCAGGTTCATGGGGTGGCCAGGAGTGTTCTCGAGCAGCAGGAGTACTTTGAACTAAAGGTTCTTTCCTGCCAGGTATGTCTCGACCTGAGGAATGTAACCGTTATGGAACCAGTCCATAAAAAGTTCAGACGACACCCACGCCTTCCTGTTCGCCCCCCAGTACACAGGCAGTGCCTGCTTGTTTGTGTTCTTCAGCGCACGCGGGTTCAGGGAATGGTAGAGCATCATGGGCTTTACCATGAATTCCCCTTTCGGCGTTTGCGCAGAGGAGAAGGGATACCCGGTCTTTTGCGGCCTTGAGGCCGGCTGCTTTGCTATGTGAGAGATAGGTGCTGTGAGATGAACATTCTGGTCAGCATCTTTTTCCAAAACAAGCCGGTCTCATCAGTGTTAAAGACCTGCTCTGGCAGGTACCCCTCCCTTCTCCTCGATGAGGCTTGCGAGTTCTGCAGGGAATGTCTTGGCCGCGTCATGGTCGCAAGTCATTACTGCACATCACTACATAATATTATCCCTTCCTTTTTGTCTCACTAAGTAAAGGGTGGATATGTATTGGATAAAAAGCAGAATAGCTTCCTTAACTATTAGAATGTTTCGAGATATCCTAAAATATAACTCTTCTCCACCACTATTCCCTTTACACGTCATATTTCAAAATGTATTGGAAAACATTTGTAATAAACAAGGAGCTGATACTCTCGGTCCCCCACCTTTTGGGTGGTATGAGGAATAGATATCTCCAATATGAAAGATAAATATTCAACAGTTTTTAGCAGCGTCTCGCGTAGCGAACGCTGCTCATAGAGAGCTCGGCGTTCTTCTTCTTCTTCTCCTTCTTCTTGTGAAGACAAAACCTTAACCTCTCGGACTCGGCTCTTGTATATACAGGATCCGGATCTCCTTAAATACTAAGCACATGTACACATCCTCGCATTGACGGTGCCTTTTGAGAGCATCTATCATGAACTTTTAAATATATTCGGACATTTGCTTTAAAGTTTCGAAAAGTTCATGTTACTATTTAAAGATTATTCCAGTTATCGTATTGTAATTTCGTAAATACATTATTTATTTCGTAAATACACGATATATCGTAAATACGTAAATACATTATGACGGGTCTCGCTATTGGCTTAATCAAGGCACGTGATGAAATATCGGAAGTTGTTGTTGTTGTTTTTTTTGTTTTGTTTTTTTTAGCCGACAAAACCTTTAGGATGCTGCTCTTGGACACATTTGTCCTTGTTGAAATATCACAGACACAAGCCAATTTATCGAGATGATTGCCATGGCAACATAATTCAGCCAATAACAGCCGGGATCTAAGCAGGTTGAGATAATGTCATGAGGAATAGATATCTCCAATACGAAAGATAAATGTTCAACATTTTTTGAAATATCACGTACACAAGGCAAGTCACTGAGATGGTTGCCATGGCAACATTATTCAGCCAATAACAGGCATAATCTAATCAGGTTAAGATATTGTCATGAGGAACATATATCTACAACATGAGAGCTAAACGTTCGATGGTTTTCGAAATATCGTGTACACAAAAGTACGTGGACAGATGATCGGTCAGTCAGTCGGATGAAACTCATTTTAATGTCCCCAGTCTCCGACCTTGTCGGAGGGGCGAGGGACAATAAATTACTATTTTGAGGAGGAGTAGTAGTCGTGGAGGGAAGGAATGTAAGTGGAAGTTTTCAATAATAATTAGGTTTTAATAATGGAATTGGAAAAAAAAATGTTATTATAGTACTTGTATACATATAATTGTTTAAATTGGTTTATTACAACATATTGGTCTGAAATAAATTCAATGTTTTGACTGGAAACCAAAATCAAAGTAACTCACAATTGATATTAAAGTGAGACTCAATTGACAGTAGAGTTGCAAGTTAACTTTTATAACCAACTGCTTTCCAAACCATCAGTCAATGCTTCAACTACCAAGTAAATATCTCATTGGTGAGTTTATATCGAATGATGAGAATGAGTTGTTAAAAGTCAAAGTAAAGAACATGGTGACAGTAAGATGACAAAGAAATTGATTGTTTGCTTTACCTGCGGCCATGGCAGTTTTGCGGTTGTTGCTGACCGTTATAGAGGAGCTGATGGTGACCACACTGCTCTTGTTCTTTGGACCTGCGAAAACAGTGGATTGCTCGGGGGTGAAGTTCACATGGGAGGTTTGTTTTGAATATCACGCAAAGCAATTATAACCTCAAGCGAATGTTTTATGCAATTGCTATACATGATGTATGCCTGGTGTTGGCTTAATGGTTAGGGTGGTGGGCTGGGGAACCTCAGGTCTTGAGTTAAAATCCCGCTTTGCTGTTGAATTAATACCAGGTGGGGTTGACTCTGCCTGTCATCCTTCCGAGGTCGGCAAAATGAGTGCCAGCATGCTGGTATCCTGTGTTGGAGTGGTGACCCATCCAGGATTGTGCCCAATAGCCAAGGAGACTGCTTTGGCAGCTCTGCACAGAGTATGATCCCAATGGATGGACTATACATGACGTGCAATCAAAAAGTTATTCGACCGATTATAATGTGAAGTAATTTTTAATATATTCACATCCACTTAATGGTGTTACACAAGGTAGGCTACAGTGTAAGAACACAACCCAATAACAAAGATTACATAATCCTTCCCAAAGGATGAGTATCAACATGCCTAGTAAAAGGTTTTGCCAAAGTGTGTGGGAAGTTTCATCACGACTTTTGCTAGTGAGCATCTCCTACCGTTCCCATTCTCTCCACATTCACCAAAAGGAAAGAAAGTGTGCACACAAAAATCACGTGCGAAAATGATATCGGAACAGTATTGTCAATGGACGCTTTGAAATAGGCTTCTTGAACACGCCAAGATCTCTGAAGCATAACTGATTCAAACAGATCTGGGCAGACACCTGTGGAAGGCCTGGTGTTGTCGGCTGAGGGATAACAGGATAGCTTATTCGAGAATGTGCTTGTACCTGAGCTGGCTGGCTGTGGAATTGTCCTGCGTCGTGCTATCGGTAGTGTTTTGTCTTGGCGCATACTGTACATCAGATTGGGATGCATTGCCAGTTGTCCCGCAGACGTTAAATATCTCATGGTGTCTTTGAAAAGAGTAGGTCACTGTATGTCTTTGCTCTTGTGAAATGTCCTTGTTATGGATTAATGGGAGATGTGAATTATAAAAACAATATTGTGGATGTTAAGCGAGATTAGGCTAAAGGTAAAAAAGTGATTAAAGTACTCCATAAAGAAGATAATACTGGAGATGAAAAATCACCTTCATGAGGTGTTTGAGAAAACATAGACATGATGGGCCACGTGATCTGTCTGTTCGGTTTTCATGTACAAATAAAAGAAGAACAAAGTTGCTGCACCATTCAGAAAAATCTGATTTACAAGCACATGATCAATATGAGCTCCTTTTCAAGGAACTTTTATGCAGGAGGAGGCCATTGTGCATATCGAGTCTGTGCAGTGGTTGCTAACCTATGGTCGTTGGTTCGTGCTCTATCCTTTTTAAATGCTGAGCATCAAGCAAGGAAGCAGCAGGTGCCACTTTTACAGTCTTTGGTGTGATTCGGCCGAGGTCTGGGTCAAACCGCCAACCCCCCAGACTTCTCAGAGCAGAAACTCTAACCATTACACAACCATTATAGTCTGTTTAATCAATGATCTGATTGGGTGGATGAGGGAGGTGCAGTGAACGTCGTATATCTGGACATTCAGAAGGAATTTGATGGGGTACGACATAGGAGGTCGTTAGCCAAGGTGAGGACTTGTGGAGTGACTGGTCAGGTAGCTAAATGGAATGGAAACTGGCTTAGTGATAGGAAGCAAAGAGAGCTCTGACTCTGATGAAGGGTTAGGCCCGTAACATCAGCTTCTCTTCACTCCACGGCAGATCGATCACCATTTAAGGCACAGTATTTTATTTCCTATTTGATTTGAAGCAAAGAGTGGCTGTGAGTGGAAGGATGTCTTGCTGAGAAGAAGTAAGTAGTGGGGAACGATTTAGATTGTGGGGTTAAGAGTCAGCTTTCTAAATCTGCAGATGACACAAAGCTTGGAGGGAAGGTAGATAGCAGAGAGTGTGGTGATCAGATTCAGGAAAGACTAGATACTTTAATAGATTGAGAAATAGATTGGCTGATGCAGTTTAAGATAAGGAAATGTAAGGTGCTCGGGATGGGTAAGAAGAAAGCAAGACAAGTAGCGGTACATTCAAAGTACACCACCCCCATGCCAAATATATAAATAACAAATCCTCCAGTGCGCGACATCGCCGGGGCACCTTCAACACCCGTTGATGCCGCCTTGCAGCACATGGAGTTGGAATTGTGAGGGAGCAATGTACAATAATTGATTGACTGATTGATTAATTGTATAATTAAAATAAGTAAATCACGTAATCATCACGTAAAATAAGTAATCATAAAATAATTAATTTCTCAATCAATTGCCGAATAGCATACCTAAACCACCACTGTTTCAACCGAATCTGTAACTTTTTGAAAATTAAGTGATTAATCGAAAAATGAAAAATTAATCAAAATAATCAAAAATACCCTTTATAGCCAAATGACTTGGTCACTGTCATGTCCAAATATCAGCTTCCTCGCTCAAAAGGTGCCTGAGATATAGCAGGATGAGAAATAAAATAAATAAGTAATTAATAAATCGATAATAATTACGTAATTTAATCAATTACTTTATTAATCAAAAAATAAAAATTAGTTTTTTCGCCAAAGCACATCTTCACTTTTGTCCCCCAAATTTCAATTTCCGAGCTCAAAGAATGGCTGAGACATCGCCCGGACAAACAAGAAAGAAAATAACAAGCCGGTAGGCGACATGGCTGCTCGCTCTAGATGGAAAGCTGGCCGACGCGACTAGCCATTATTCATGTACATGCTATCAATCAATTTAGCACAATAAATATGATTATCACAGCCCTCTTAGTTTGCGCCCAGAAACCCGCCTTGTGAAATTTCAGGCATGTTTCCAAAGAGACTCTAACAAATGCAGCCCTGGTAATTCCATTTATCTATTCGCTAAAGATTTTATTTTTTTATATGATGCTGTAAGACATTCTCCTTGGGCACAAAAAAAAACAGTCCCTCGGAGGTCCAGTTTCGGAGGTATTGATTTTTTGTACAGTCCACAATAAGTGTACGATGTACGATAAAGTATTTTAGCTGTTGCTAAGCAACGGAGGTGTGCATAGCAACCATTCATTTTTGTGTACATGCTCGCTAGCACATTGTACACATTTCACACAAGTTTCATCAAAATCAGACTCTTTCTCTTAGAGATATTCGCAATTAACCGTTTCTGAAATGTTCGACATGTACTCGCCCAAAACCTATCTCCTCCTACAAATATTTTTTGTTAGGGCTGCAAATTGGCATGAAGGAGCGAGATAGATTGCGCACAGAACTCTAAGCTTCGATTTTTCGATTTTTTTTTGTTGATTTTTTTCGATTTTTTGACCACTTTAAAGGGCGTTGCTTCCGCTATGCCCGGGGTCCCGTATTCGAAAGCACACGATTCCCAGAAATATTGGTCCTACCTACCAAATTTCATTGGAATCGGTCAGTGGTTTAGCCCTAGGCTTGACCAAAGTTTCGCGGACAAACAGACAGATGGAAATGTCCAGAATAAGGGTGCTCTAAGAGCAGCCAATTAATCGATTAATTGATTAATCAATTAAATGAAAAATACCCTTCATGGCCAAATCACTTGTTCACTGTCGTGTCCAAATATCAGCTTCCGAGCTCAAAGGGTGCCTGAGATATTGCCCAGATGAAAAATAAATAAAATAAATAAATAATAATCGATAATAATAATTAAGTAATTAATCAATTAATTGATTAATAAAAAAATAAAAATATATATTGTTTTTGCCAAAGCACATATTCATTTTATCCCCAAATTTCAGTTCCAAGCTCAAAGGATGACTGAGATATCACCCGGAACAAACAAACAAACAAGACAAGCCGGTAGGCGGACATGGGTAGTCGCCTACCCAATAGAACCTGACGCGATGGGCCCGTTCGATGGGGAATGAATGACCTGAGGATTAAGCACAAAAAATTCATGATTCTAGCTTCAAGGGTTAATTCTGCAGATTGTTTTTCGTTAAAATACCCCCACATTTAGAGGTTTCGGCCGTTGCTAGGCAACGGAGGGGTCCATAGCAACGGTTCTTTCTCACACATAACTAGGACATACCATGAACCTACCATACCAGTTTCATGTATATCTGACTCATAGTCTCTGAGATATAACGAACTTCGTTTTTTTTATTGTTTTCGACCAGGGTTCATTCAAAGTCTATCTTCTCCGACAGTTTTCATAGGATTCGGCTGGAAATTTTTGACAATATGCTGAATGTACTGCCCACAGTCGCTCGTGGCCCGATTTTTGATTTTCGAAAAAATTTTTTTTATGATTTTTCAAAAAATTCAAAGTCCCGTTGCTCAGTTTCCATAGCAACGGTTCTCATTTGCACACAACTAGGTCAAGGTATGAACCTACCCACCAAGCTTCATCGAAATCGCCATTGTATTAACGGAGCCATGGACCGAACCGACAGACAGACAGAACAGATAGCACAGACAGACAGACAAACATATCGACGAAAAAACTGATAATAAGGGTAGAACAAATTTCAAATTTTTTTTTTTTCGACTGGATCGACTACCCAACAAGCCGGTAGGCGGCGATGGGTTGCCGAGCATGAAACTATAAGATATAGAGCAAAAGGCATGTCATATAGCGGATAGGGGATCACCTTAAGATTATGCATATCAAATCTCATCCAGTTCCCTCTACTATAACTACTCGGTATCCATTTGAATGAAAAGTACCGAAAATGCAGTTTGAAATCGGAAATCCCCAAAGTTCGAGGGTGCTTGGGTGAACAAAGATCTAAATCGAAAATCCGGCTCGATCGTTTGTGCACAATGTATTCCAGACGATTAGTGTGAATTTTCATGACCATCCGACCATAACCCTAGGAGGAGTAGCATTTGGCGCGAAGGCACCTCCAGCTCCCGCATATTATCGATTTTTGCACTAATTGACCTTGGCCCCTGACCTAAGCGAAATCGGTCAATATGTCCTGAGGCAAAGTTGTAGTCCTCATGAGTACCATGAACCTACAAAGTTTCATTGTATCGATGCACTCACCTGGTCGCTAGGGGCTCTCAATTTTCGCCAATTTTCGCCATACCCTAATTGTAGGGGGCGCTGCGGGTAAAGTATTCCATATATCACAAAAAGCGGAATATATTTGATAGAGCATCACCTGTAGATCATTCGTGAAATTTCATAACCCTAGTGGGATAATGGCTTTCGAATTGATTTTCGCGTGAACGGTACCGATTTGAAGGTTTTTCGGTTGTTGCTACGGAACCAAAGTGTCCCTCGCAACCATCACAATTTCCAAAGCACTAGGTCATAAGATGTACCTACCACCCGAGTTTGTCAAATCTGCCCACGTTTACTACCAATTATGCTGATGACAAACGAACAAACATCCAAACAAACAGACAGAATTACTGACAATAAGGGTCACCTATTTCGGCGACCCAAAAATGGAGTGAAAACTGAGTACTCCCTTCCTTCGGCACCGGCGATGGCGTCATGCATCGCCTGGATATGGAATTGGGAAGGAGTGGTGTACAATATGGATTACATGATGCAAGGACAATCTTGGAGCGTGTCGCACAAGAGAAGGATCTGGGTGGTAATAGATAATGGCGAGCGGGCGGAGGGAGTTAGCAGACTGCATAGTGCCAGGCCGTCATGGGTAAAGCTAACAGGGTTTTAGGTTGTATTCGTGCAGGGATAAATTATAAATCACAGAAAATGTAATGTTAACTGTTTAGGAATTTATTGAGGCCTCATCTATAATACTGTATGCAGTTTTGGTCACCGCATCTGACGAAGGACATAGCTGCCAAGAGCAGGTTCAGCGTAGAGTGACTGGATTGATTCCAGAGCTAGCTAGACGAAGCTATGAGAAACGTTTGAAGGAGACAGGATTTTATACTACATTAGAAAGGAGGTGATTGCGAGACGATTTGATTGATATATTTAAGATAATCAAAGGTTTGGACAAGATCGGTGCAGTGTAGTTTTTCAGCAAAGTGGACAGTGTTCGGACAAGGGCTATAGCTTGAGGGTGAAAAAGACGACAGTTCGGAAAGTTTTAAGGCAGGGGCTTTTCGGTCGTCGAGTGGTTAATGTATGGAATGGTTTCCCTGGAAAGGCAGTGGCAGCGGAGGGTGTGGATAAGTTGAAATGGGATTTTGATAGGTACCTGTATGCAATGGAGATAGAGGGGTATGGGAACATTGGCTTTGTGCATGGTGGGTAGCTTGTATGTGGGTGGATGATAGACACTGGGGTTGGTGCAGTGCAGGCATGATGTTCTGAATGACCTCCTCCAGCACCAAAGTTCCTTGTGTGTGTACTGTACACTGCTGTGCTGTCCCGTACAAAGGCTGATCACCAAATACATTGTCTAATAAAGACAACCATTGACTGGCAATGTCAAAATTGTTCTTTTTCTCTGTATCGTTTTAACAATTGAAACTTTTTGATTGAACGATGACCATAATTATGCACTTGACCTTTTAGTTTAGGCTGCATACTTACAGATCAACGTTTGTGAAACTTTTGGAATGTTGTCGACCTTATCCTTCATTGGAATTTTGACGAAAAAGAATTACAAGTTGATCATTATAGATTTTCATTCAAAGGTCAAGGATTAGAGAAGAACTGAATGAGACAAGACAGAAGTTTGATGAACTGAAATCAGAGGGGAACTAGAAAATGGAATTGACATGGATACGCCGATGGGCATGCCTCTGCCAACGTTAGCTGTTGACCTCCTGTTATGTTTGATCTCAATGAAAGGTGACATGAAAAATTATAGGTCATATGAGAGAGAGCATGAGAGAAAGAGATAAGCAGAAGAGAGAGAACCTCATACAGTCGTGGCCAAAAATATTGGCACCCTTGCATTTTTTTCAAATAACTCACATTTCTCCAAAAATAAGTTGAAATTGACAGAAGTATTTTGTCTCCACAATTCTTCATTTCACTGTTGATATGACAGAACCTTTGTTTTTGATTCAGAACTTAATAGATCCTTTTAAATCAGAAAATAAAAAGAAATGGCATTGACAAAATTATTGACACCCGAGATTTAATATTTGGTAGCACAGCCTTTGGACAAAATTACTGCAGTCAAGCGCTTCCTGTAGCCGTGAATGAGCTTCCTACATCTCTCTACTGGCAGTTTGGCACACTCTTCTTGTGCAAACTGTTGTAGTTCTCCCAGATTTGAAGGGTGCCTTCTCCCAACTGCTGTTCTCAGATCTCCCCACAGGTGTTCAATGGGATTTAGATCTGGACTCATTGCTAGCCACTTCAGAACAGTCCAGTATTTTGTCTTGAACCATTCCTGGGTGTTTTTGAAGTGTGTTTGGGGTCATTCTCCCGCTGCAAGATCCATGATCTTTGACGGAGACCCAGCTTTCTGACACTGGGTTGAACATTGCGCTCCAAAATGCCTTGGTAATCTCCTGATTTCATGATGCCGTGCACACATTCAAGGCACCCAGTGTCAGAGGCAGCACAGCAACCCCAAAACATCACTGAGCCTCCTCCATGTTTGACTGTAGGGAAGGTGTTCTTTTCTTTGAAGTCTTCATTTTGTTTTCTGTAAACATAGAGATGATGTGCTTCACAAAAAAGCTCTAATTTGGTCTCATCTGTCCACAGGACATTTTCCCAGAAGGATTTTGGCTGTTCAGGTGTATTTTGGCAAAACTCCAGTCGGGCTTTCTTATGTCTCTCTCTCTCTCAGCAGTGGGGTACTCCTGGGTCTCCTACCATAGAACCCCCTTTCATTGAGTTGGCGATGGATGGTGCGAGTTGAAACTGTCATACCTTGTGTCTTGAAGCGTCAGCTTGAATCTGTTTGGCAGTTCATCGAGGTGCTTTCTCCACCATTGGAACAATCCTTCGCTGCAATCTTCGATCAAATTTTCTCTTGTAGCCACATCCAGGGAGGTTGGCTACAGTGCTACGGACCTTAAACTTCCTGATAACATTGCGTACAGTAGACACAGGAACATCAAGATCTCTGGAGATGGACTTATAGCCTTGAGATTGTCCAT
>CM068954.1:93820213-93837477 GCA_035128595.1 Eptatretus atami
CTTATGATCTTGTGTTGATAAATTGGTGTGGTGTTGATGTGGTGCAGGTATTATGGGCCGAAGTTGATAATTGGTGTGGGTTGATGTGGCGCAGGTATTATGGGCCGAATGTTGATAAATTGGTGTGGTGTTGATGTGGTTCTGGTATTATGGGCCGAATGTTGATAAATTGGTGTGGTGTTGATGTGGTGCTGGTATTATGGGCCGAATGTTGATAAATTGGTGTGGTGTTGATGTGGTGCAGGTATTATGGGCCGAATGTTGATAAATTGGTGTGGTGTTGATGTGGTGCTGGTATTATGGGCCGAATGTTGATAAATGGTGTGGTGTTGATGTGGTGCTGGTATTATGGGCCGAATGTTGATAAATTGGTGTGGTGTTGATGTGGTGCAGGTATTATGGGCCGAATGATGAAATTGGTGTGGTGTTGATGTGGTGCTATTATGGGCCAATGTTGATAAATGGTGTGTGTTGATGTGGTGCTGGTATTATGGGCCGAATGTTGATAAATTGGTGTGGTGTTGATGTGGTGCAGGTATTATGGGCCGAATGTTGATATTGTGTGTGTTTGATGTGGTGCAGGTATTTGGGCCGATGATGATAAATTGGTGTGGTGTTGATGTGGTGCTGGTATTATGGGCCAATGTTGATAAATGTGTGGTGTTGATGTGGTGTGGTATTATGGGCCGAATGTTGATAAATTGGTTGGTGTTGATGTGGTGCAGGTATTATGGGCCGAATGTTGATAAATGGTGTGGTGTTGATGTGGTGCAGGTATTATGGGCCGAATGTTGATAAATTGGTGTGGTGTTGATGTGTGCTGGTATTAGGGCCGAATGTTGATAAATGGTGTGGTGTTGATGTGGTGCTGGTATTATGGCCGAATGTTGATAAATTGGTGTGGTGTTGATGTGGTGCAGGTATTATGGGCCGAATGTTGATAATTGGTGTGGTGTTGATGTGGCGCAGGTATTATGGGCCGAATGATGATAATTGGTGTGGTGTTGATGTGGCGCAGGTATTATGGCCGAATGTTGATAAATTGGTGTGGTGTTGATGTGGCAGGTATTATGGCCAATGTTGATAAATTGGTGTGGTGTTGATGTGGGCAGGTATTATGGCCGAATGATTGATAAATTGTGTGGTGTTGATGTGGGCAGGTATTATGGGCCGAATGTTGATAAATTGTGTGGTGTTGATGTGGTGCGTATTATGGCCGAAGTTGATAAATTGGTGTGGTGTTGATGTGCGAGGTATTATGGGCCGAATGTTGATAAATTGGTGTGGTGTTGATGTGGTGCGTATTATGGGCCGAATGATGATAAATTGGTTTGTGTGTTGATGTGTGCATGGTATTATGGCCGAATGTTGATAAATGTGTGGTGTTGATGTGGTGCAGTATATGGGCCGAATGATGATAAATTGGTGTGGTGTGATGTGGTGCTGTATTATGGGCCGAATGTTGATAAATTGGTGTGGTGTTGATGTGGTGCGGTATTATGGGCCGAATGTTGATAAATTGGTGTGGTGTTGATGTGGCGCAGGTATTATGGGCGAATGTTTATAAATTGGTGTGTGTTGATGTGGCGCAGGTATTATGGGCCGAATGATGAAATTTGTGTGTGTGATGTGGCGCAGTATTATGGGCCGAATGTGATAAATTGGTGTGGGTTGATGTGTGTGGTATTATGGGCCGAATGTGATAAATTGGTGTGTGTTGAGTGCGCAGTATTATGGCCGAATGTTGATAAATTGGTGTGGTGTTGATGGGCGCAGTTATGTTGGCCGAATGTTGATAAATTGGTGTGTGTTGATGTGGTGCAGGTATTATGGCCGAATGATGATAAATTGGTGTGGTGTTGATGTGGTGCAGGTATTATGGGCCAATGTGATAAATTGGTTGTGTGTTGATGTGGCGCAGGTATTATGGGCCGAATGTTGATAAATTGGTGTGTGTTGAGTGGCGCAGATTTATGGGCCGAATGATGATAATTGGTGTGGTGTTGATGTGGCGCAGGTATTATGGGCGAATGTTATAAATTGTTGTGTGTTGATGTGGTGCTGTATTATGGGCCGAATGTTGATAAATTGGTGTGGTGTTGATGTGGCGCAGGTATTATGGGCCGAATGTTGATAAATTGGTGTGGTGTTGATGTGGTCGTATTATGGCCGAATGTGATAAATTGTGTGTTTGATGTGGGCAGGTATTATGGGCCGAATGTTGATAAATTGGTGTGGTGTTGATGTGGTGCAGGTATTATGGGCGAATGATGATAAATTGTGTGGTGTTGATTGTGTGCAGGTATTATGGGCCGAATGTTGATAAATTGGGTGTGTTTATGTGGTGCAGGTATTATTGGCCGAATGATGATAAATGTGTGTGGTGTTGATTGGTCTGGTATTATGGGCCGAATGTTGATAAATTGTGTGGTGTTGATGTGGTGCAGGTATTATGGGCCGAAATGATGATAAATTGGTGTGGTGTTGATGTGGTGCAGTATTATGGGCCGAATGATGATAAATTGGTGTGGTGTTGATGTGGTGCAGGTATTATGGGCCGAATGATGATAAATTGGTGTGGTGTTGATGTGGCGCAGGTATTATGGCCGAATGATGAAAATTGGTGTGGTGTGATTGTGCGCAGGTATTATGGCCGAATGTGATAAATTGGTTGTGGTTTGATGTGGCGCAGGTATTATGGCCGAATGATGATAAATTGTGTGGTGTTGATGTGGTGCAGGTATTTGGGCGAATGTTGATAAATTGGTTGGTGTTGAGTGGCGCAGTATTATGGCCGAATGATTGATAAATTTGTGGTGTTGATGGGGGCAGGTATTATGGCCGAATGATGATAAATTGGTGTGGTGTTGATGTGGTGCAGGTATTATGGCCGAATGATATAAATTGGGTGGTTTTGATGTGGAATCTCTCTCTTTTGTACATGCAAGGGGGATTTTTCTTTTAAACCTTGTGTAATTTTATCTCATATTCACGGCAAGAATATCTAACTCTCCTATATGAATGGCTGACATTTCAACAGAAAAAAGAAAAGAAAAGTTGATTGAAACATTTTACTTTAATTGTGTGAACTAATCTCTCGAACTAATCAATCACATTGCAGCTCTCTGAGTTAGATCATTGAACTATAATAATCTCTCCTCAAAACATTGCACTCGACCAACTCCAACTTTGTGTCGGGACTAGAAAGATAACCGTGACCGACTGAACCGGTTCAAAGGTTTTGCTTGGCTTCTCCTTTTTTTGTGTATACAAAGTCGAGGCTCATGGAGGAGCTTTGGAATGTTCTTCCCTTTCAGATTTGTTGAAATGGCTCGTTATTTTTATGAGCCAGTTCAAACTGCACCAAAATCCATATTCTTACAATGGCTTTGAAGCTCGAGGTTTCAATGATTTTCAAACTTCTACTAACAATGAGAAAGGCGGGCAAGTTAGCCTCGATGTCATCTGAGCTGCGCTGTCATCTGAGCTGTCTCGCCTGGGGTTTGAATCTCGGTTCCAGCTCCAACCTGTCATCCTGGTGTTTCGCATGCAGGGTGATTCATCAATATCAATGTGTTTGTCGTCCCTCAGGTGGCTGATAAACTGGGTGTCCTGTATGCGAGCATTTAGATGGTGGACATGAAAGATCCCAGTGTCCTTCGCCAAGAGTAGGTGAGCTCTCGCCAGCACCATGAACACCTGCTCTAAGCTACTTAGTCGAACATCAAGCCAGGCCACCCAGTTCGTGAAAGACTTGGGCAAAAACTTTCTTGCCCACCCTGTGATGTGGAAATAACTGTGACCATTAAAGACTCATATATCAATGAGATAATTTCTTTTTTTGGTTCGCTGCATTTTTATACATATATATATATATATATATATATATATATATATATATTTATGCTCGAGTTGATAACCAATATCATTATTATGGTTTGGATAGTTGAGTCACGAGTCATAAGAATGACGATGTGTTTACTCGAGCACCTTCAGTTGGGACAGATCATGTCATTTGCTCACTGTGTTTTGTTGTTGATCAGTGCATTCCAGTAATCCTCAAGGGGTGCAGTGGTGCTGACATCAAAAAGCACTTGGCGGATCAGCTGGTCATCACAGCGAAGGCCAAGCTTTTTCCCAGAGAGATACCGTCGTATCGCTTCGTGCTGCGGCAGCTTGTGCAGGTGAGGGTCCATTTCCGTGTGGCAATAAGCCCTGTACACGTAAGGCAAGATCGTGTGAGTGACTCAGTGTGTGAGTGGGTAAAGACTGCCAGACTGATTTTCCCTCACTGTTGTAGGTTCAATTCCCCCCAGCTACTCAGCGAGAAATTTACTTACTCCTACAACGGAGATGCAACCTGCCCAGGATTGATTCGATGACCTTAGAAACGTTCATGGCTTGTTTTGAACACACTATGCTCTGTTAGCGTATGGGGCTCCAACACCATCATCACCATATAAGGTACTGTAGATGCATGCTTGAGATCCATCCATCCATCCATTGGGACCATACTCTGTGCAGAGCGTCGGTGCTGCCTCAGCAGTCTCCTGGGCTATTGGGCACAATCCTGGACGGGTCGCCACTCCAACACAGGATACCAGCAAGGTGGTACTCATTTTGCCAACCACAGAAGGATGACAGGCAAAGTCAACCCCACCTGGTATTAATTCAACAGCGAAGCAGGATTTGAACTCAGGATCCTAGGATCCCAAGCCCACCACCCTAATCATAAAGCCAACACCAGGCATATGCTTGAGATACCGTGCTGGCTATTACTACAAACATATATTCTCATCAATTACCTTTTCAAGCATCTCCTCTTCACTCATGTCTCACACCATCTAGTTTAATAATACTCACCATTCCTCGGACAGTGACAAGCTGGGGTGCAGCAGATCTCGTAACCCTACAACATCAGCCATGGGGTACACATGATTACTGATTACGTCATCATAATTACAGTGGTAATCAAATGCACCTGCTTGACATATAGTTTTGAGTACCATACCGTCCTTTACATCTGCCCTCCCCAGTTATATCCGCAAGAGGTACAAGAACAAACTAGAGGAAAATAAGCATAGAAACTTAATTTAGTTTCTGGTGGAGTAAAACTTCCAAAAACACACAAAACGTTTTCGCCGTGATGACATATCTGAAAGTTTACATCTCAGTAACGAAAGAATAGATGAGCCTAGACATTGTTGCAGATCTTTAAAGTCAATAACAGTATTATTGCAATGCATACCGCTTGTAAAACAACACTATCGATATCCAGAGCTTTGGAGGTGTTACTATTTAGTGAGAATGTCTTTAGTTATAAATAAAAAACAAACCAGACACGGTGATGTATAATGGTCAGAACATCTTCTCTGAGTCTGGGAAGTCAGTGGTTCGAACCTTAGCCGAGTCATATGAAAGCCTTTAAAAATGGTACGTGCTGTGTTGTTGCTTGATCGACAGCACTTAACAAGGATAGAGTACAAACAAGCAACCATAGGTTGGCAAACATGGTGGCTTTGATGGGCCTCATGGCCTCCTCTTACATTGAAGTCCCTTGTTAATGAACTCGTATTGTTATAAAGGAGTGAGACCTGAGCGGTATGATTATTTTTGGGGGGGTTACCTTTTGCTGATTGAATTAATCAGGATTGCCGTTTTGATTTCATACATAAGAACATTCACATGCTTGGCTTTGTTTTTGCCTTGAGGGACATTACTTACTGTCTTACCTTTCTCAACAGAAACGTTGGTTGAAAAGGTGTTCTTTCCATGACCACCTGTCAAAACAATAGCCAGGCTGGGCCAGGCATGAAGACGAGTGTTATGTTGATGCTCAACGATGTATCGCATGGACATGTGATTTTGAACACAATCTCAGTTGCATTTAAATTCCCCCATTTGGAAATTAAATTGGTCTTGTTCAGAGTTCTACTAGGACATACAGAATTGCTCTCAATAACAGTTAACCAGCTGCACTTGCTAATCGGATAGTCTGATCTTCGTGCCCCCGTTGAACGTTTCAGATTTTCATTGCCAATTGGGACACTCAGGAGCATGGTACATCACCTGACTTGCTTCCTCAACATGATGTCCCAGAATGCTTTGGCATTGAATAAATATGCTACCACTGCTTGTTGGTTTATACTCGGTCGTGTGGGGGAGCGTCCAATCAAATAATAAGGCACGAGAAGACATGTGACGTGTTCTTCCGCGGAGTTAATTATTGTATTTTGTGGATGACATAATGGAATCTCGTGCAGAGTGGACGATTTCGTTGGAAGAGGCTTCACGTGTTTGCGTCAAGAGAATCGAACGTGTTGCACAGAGCCGCTCGTTGTTTGGTCTTGCCACCGATGACATGTGATCACAATGTGCGTATCCACAGAGTTCATGGCACAGAGAGGTCCAACATGATGCAAACACCGTGCTGCATTGTATAGTAAGGGCAGCGTGTCATGAAATTTATGTCTTGTTGGTATCGGAGCACATGTTGTGCTTCCTGTCTACCAAGGCCTTTACTTTGAAATTGGGAGTTGCACATCATGGTTCTTGATAATATTATGTGTGAGGATGAGTGTCAGCCTCATGAGAGTTTTTGTAATTTCATGACGATGTCGTGCATGTTTTCCCACTGACCTGAATGGAGTTTCTCGTATAGATGTATAGTAGTAATGTCGGATCTGTGACGTCTCTTTCTGTTGCTGCCATGCAGAGAATGAAGGTTAGTTTTTATCTGCTCTAGCACAATATGCCAACCGCGTCATTAAAAATAGCGGCTTTTCCTTAACAATATGGATGGTGCGTGAAAGCAGCACTAAATCTGGGATTATTTGTCATAATTTAATGTGGGACGTTAGCTCTATCGTTACATCGCGAGGTGTCACCATTTTTACCCAAATGTTGCTGTGACTCCACCCTCAGAGCACAAGGCAAACTTAATTGGTCGAGTCGGCATACATTTTTTACCCAAATACGATTAAACTGAAAGTTTTGGAAGTGCAAACAAGGTGTTTTGTGTTCCGCAGTTTTCATAAATATATAATTCAACTAAAATAAAATAAAAGTTTTAAAGGCTGTAGGAAAAAAAAAAAACATTATCAGAAGTTTACCGCCATTGATGCATCTTCTTTTACTCCACCTTATCTAACACGTTCAATCAGTTAATCATGCCTGTTGTTTGTGTCCTTTATGACGTCCGTAAATACAGTAACTTTCCTGTTTGGGATGATTTTAAATTTTGTTTGATTGCCAATCAGGTAGAAAGAATCAAACAATTACCTTACTCCTCTGTGCGCATGTGCAGTTGGGACGAGATTCCGTACAATTTGCCAAATTCAGAGCCAAAGTACTGCTAAGCTGCAGGTTCGTGTTCCGATTCATGTTCGACAGGGTTCAAAAGATAAAATTCAATTGCAATTAAGTAGTTCCACGGTCGTCACTACGTGGGTGGGGTAATGGTCATTAAAAGTTTGAAGGTATTTCCCATTAAAGTATGCAACCAAACATCACATTTTGTTGTGTGTGGTAATGAGTTCACTTACTTCATCAATAATATCATGTTTGGCTATTGTAAAGGTGCCTGTGTCTCTGTTGACCATAGCTGTCCGTAGCTATCAGGATCAGGAAGAAAAAAAAAAAAAGGATCAGGCACAAAGTTCAAGTGAGATTAAAAATTCCAATACACCGACCTCCTTTCACACACCCTATTTCAAATGATTCCTTTCCTTTAAACAGTACCATTGCCTTGAAAGCCCAAGTAAGAATCCAGAGTTGAGAAGACACCAAAGTCCTACCATCTCACTGTGAGGGCCCCATTCGACTTCAGAAAGGTCCACACTGTGCGGTTTCACCTTTGTCTTCCCATCCTCTTTGTACTAGACAAGCACAAGTAAGAATGATGGTAGCAAAGGTAAACAGGAGATTACCCGGTGTAGAATCAACCCTTGTTTTCTGGCTAACAGAGTAATGAGAGCGTTAATATCGAAATGGTTTAGCTGAAAAGACAAGTGCAAATGATAACAAACCAAAGGCCGAAGTTCAGGATGCGTCAGAATGTAGCCATTGTTCGTGAGTAAGAATGCGTAGCCATGACCTCCAAGCTGGATAACAATTGGGACAACATAGGTGGATAAAGAGAACCGGGGGAAGGAGAAAGAAAGAAGTGAGAGTTCTGGTAATGAAGCAGAAGGGAGAGTGAGGGAAGAGATTTCCAATGTCAAGCTACATTAACCATACTCTCAACAGCCGTTCAGCTCTTGCATGCTAAGGAAGCAGTGGCTCCTCTTTGGAACCATCTCTGCCTGCAGCGGCAAAGAACCAGGATTTGAAACACCTCACTTTCCCTTATTTCGCTTGATTTAAATTTGGAAGTGTTAATTGTTGTTGAGAAATTTCTGAAAACACTTTAAATATATATTGTATCACTTTTGAACATTTATCTTAGGATAATAATGCAAGGTATCCAAATGTAAATCGTCAGGCCTGGCCGGATAGCCAAGAGGTTGCAAAAGCATCACGTTTGATGACAGGTGGGGTTGACAATGCAGTCACAAAGATAACCAGTGAGCATGAGCAGCAGGAACACTGAAAGCGTACCTTGTAGAGAGGAACTACACGAAGAATATCTTTTATTGGGACATCCAAGCCCACGACTCCAAGTAGAACACCACGGATCTTCTGCTCACGTGGATGGGAAAGATGACTTGTATCAGCAAGATTTCATCTCTTCCTTTTATACTTCATAAGACCAAACAACATCTGCCTTTCACACAATCCTACAAGCCTTTATAACAGCCAACCATTTGGAACCTTTCCATTGAAGGATCACTGCCTTCATCATACACCACTGTTCTTCATTGCACGGCCTGTGAGCCAATGGCGGCCACTGGTGGCCCAAAGTGCGGCCCTGACGTGCGGCCGATAATACACAAATGTGAAAACACCCCCACAATAATCCGCCATAAATGCTATCAAATTGACCCAATGGTTTCAAATGAGTGTTACAATGCGAAGCATAAAGGTAACATATAACTACATCAGTGGATGGCAGTTTACAAACAATTATTCCTGCAGCACAAGTAACCACAGCAAAGAAGAGTACATGGGGCAGGGCCTAACAGCAGCCATCGTGGAGTCTGGCAGGCGGTGTGGCGGCTCTCACACTGATGCCTTATCGGCAAAAGTGGCCCCCTTCTAAAAATAGTGAAGCTCACTGTCGTACACAGTCCTTGTTTAAAGGTATGTAATTGCCAACTTTCCATGCCCACAGAACAACAAAAGAGTTGTGCAGGAAATGCTGTCTGTCTGTCTGTCTGTCTGTCTGTCTCTCTCTCTCTCTCTTGAGTGCAGCCTGTAGCTGCTGGTTGCATCATTGGTTGGGACGCGGCTATGCCGCTGATGTAGTGTCCCCCTTATCAGTACACTGGTACTCATTTTGCCGACCTCGGAAGGATGACAGGCTGAGTCAACCTCCTGGTGTATATTAATTCAGCGGCCAACAGGGCATGAACTCAGGACCCTAGGATCCCAAGCCACCACCCTAACCACTAAGCCAACACCAGGCTTATGCTGTCTCTAAAAGGATATTTAGCCATTTAAATAGTGTTCGGCTCAATTTCAACTAATTCTCTTTTTTCAACAATGATTTTGCTATGATTAATTACACCCATTGGCAGATATTACTGTACAGCTTAAAAACAGCATTGACTTCTGTGCATTCTCTTTTCGTTTCATCAAGATATTGAGGTTTGTAGTAGATGCGGCAAAATTTTATTTTCAATTCCCATTTTTCTCCATGACTCTGCATTTTGAAGTCTTCCAATTCAAAATGTCAGACCAATTAGTCTTCTGTGTGTGAGGCACAGGAAAGGAATGATTAATAGGAGAAACTACTGAGAACGAATGAATAAAAGTGAATGATTTATTGTTGTTGCGGTCATCACTATTTAACACAATTAATGTAGTACAGCTTACACCATTGTGTGAGCATGAATCGACAGCTCCTGGGAATTTTAAATACAATCCAAAAATTTACATTGACATTCTTCCAATGAAATAAGACTGTCTACTTGTCTATTTTTGTCTCCTTTCCCTTCATCGACCAAAATTTGATGTCATATTCTTGATTTAACATATTTGGAAATGAAACGAAGATCAAACTTTACTCTTGTTGATGAGGCTTTAAAGATATGCCTGGTGTTGGCTTAATGGTGAGGGTGGTGGGCTTGGGATTCTAGGATCCTCAGTTCAAATCCCGCTCGGCTGTTGAATTAATACGAGGTGGGGTTAACTCAGCCTGTCGTCCTTCCGAGGTCGGCAAAATGATTGCCAGCTTGCTGGTATACTGTGTCGGAGTGGCGACCCGTCCAGGATTGTGCCCAATAGCCAAGGAGACTGCGTCGGCAGCACCAACGCTCTGCACGGAGTATGGTCCCAATCTCCTCTCCTCTTTAAAGATAGGCTTCAGTGTTATCCTCACTATAATTCACGGACCGACCGGTGTTTGTTTGTTTATTTGTTTGTCGTGCTACTCTTACAGTTCTGGACCGATCGCATCCAGACTTTCTACACAGGATCAGCATGACTCCATTAATGTATAGGGATGTTTTTATCTTTGCCGATGATCTGGGGTGAGGGAGGGTGGGGACACAAATTCTCTATGTAAATGTGTCACTACCTCTAGGTGAGGGAGGGTATTACAAGTCTTCACCATTTGCAGTGCAGTATTCCTGTCCCCGTGTTTTGCAGTGCAGTGAGGTGTTTTGAATTACAAGTAGTAGGTATGTTTTTGTTACTTAAATAGCAATGGCTCTATCTGATTTGTCAGGTGAGGCCAGAACAAATCTGTGACTTGCTACAGGGACCATATAAACCTGTATGTACTAACCTGTTTCATGATCGGGTTGTCGGTGACTAAACCGTCTCCCCCACCAGGTTTCCTGACGGGGAGGGTGTACGGATATGGACACCCGGCAGTATTAAAAACAAAACCTGTCAAAGTGCGGAGGAACTCCTTGTGAGCCAACGGCCATCCATATCTGGTGCCCAACTGTGTCTGCAGATGTCCTCCTACAGTTGGGTACCTCTCTCTCGAAGGTTGGTGGCAGGATTTGTACTCTGGCCACCATAGAACACTTCATTAAGCAACATACACAAATAACACAAATAAAACGAAGAAATACCCACTCCGTGGGAGTACCTCTGTGCAGTTGCCCTTCACAAGGCAACTCAATGGATGACGGGATTCAGGCAAAGCCTTCGGGACACCCATTCTTTGATGATAGGAGGAAAACCACGGAGAAAACTTGATCGGGCAGGTTGTTGGGGTGTTGTGTGGTGGTGCTGAGGTTTAATTCACCTGATGGCATCTCCTCGGGTTAACGTGAGGAGGCCCGTTCGGGTGGATGCCTGGAATTTCCTCACTCTAAGAGAGGATGATAACCTGTCTCTGCTTTCATCTGAGATCCAGCATTTGAATATCAGTATTGCAGCACTCTCTGAGGTTCGGAGACCAGATAGTGGTGAGATCATGGCAGGTGGTTACACCTACCATTGGTCTTGTCACTCTGATGGTTACACGCCCAAGCAAGAGCTGTAGCAGTGTCCAATAAGCTGACTCCCATGATAATTGAGATAGAACCGGCAAATGGGCATATTATGAGACTGAGGATTCGTCACTCTCTGGGTGTCATTTCCCTGGTCTCTGTTTATGCTCCGACTGAGGTGAGTGATCTCACTGCGAAAGAGACATTCTATACCACGCTCGAGTCTGTGGTTGATCAGTCTTGTGGACTTAGGGAGGGGCTTTGTCCCTCTCTGGAAAGGGAAGGGTGATCGACAGGACTGAAACAATTACCGAGGGGTGAAGCTATTCTCAGTGCCAGGCAAAGTCTTTACTCAGATTATATATACATATGTATATATATATATATATGGTTGTATTTTCTGTCTGTTTGTCCATTGATAGAATCAGCCCCACGAGTAGTAACCCCATCATATTGAATACTGTTGGGATCCTCTTGGCAAATGGAGATGCATGAAAACATTTTCAAACCAACAGTGTAGGGGGTTTAGGGTGGGGGTAAGACCCCAATACTCTCTATGTAAATATTATTGTATCACACCACGTGGTGGTAGGCAGTATGACAAATCATCTTATCATCTATATCGCCAAGCTCACAATTCTGGCATCCAATATCCAAACTCAAAATGTTGTCTATCTCAAGGCACTGCAGTCATTATTGTGTAGTATTGCCTTATTGTATCGTATTATTGCCTATTTTTTGATAGGGTTCGCCACCATCTGCTTGAGCACCAGCACCAAGAGCAGTCTGGCTTTACCGCAAAGAGGTCAATGATTGACCGTGTCTTTGCTTTTCGGGTCTTCACCGAATGCAGGCGAGAGTTTCAGCAGGGGCTGCTTGCAGTCTATGTTCAACTCCGCAAAGCAATTCAATTCAGTGAATCTGGATGCCCTCTGGAGGATTCTCAGTCTTTGTGAGGTGCCACCAAAACTGATCAATCTGATGTCTGAACTTTACTCTGGTACTAAGAGTGCTGTGAGATGTGGTGATACCATCGCTGACTTATTTCCAGTTATTACTGGAGTTCGTCAAGGATGTATACTGGCCCCCACAGTTTTCAGCACTTGTGTGGACTGGATTCTGGGGATTATGTTGGAGAGATGACGCTTTGGTGCATCGTTTGGAAATGTCAAGATCTCTGACCTTGATTTCGCAGATGATGCAGTCATCTTTCCGGAGACTCTGGATATCCTGATGGGGACCCTCCAGGTGCTGAATGAGAAGTTGGAGCTGCTGGGATTACGGGTCTCCTGGGTCAAAACTAAGATCAAGGTTTTCATTGACACTTTGGATGCTGCTATGTTGTCCGTACCCATTTGTGGCGAGGATGCTGAGGTCACGGAGAGATTCACTTACCTTGGCAGTGATATTCTCCAAATGTTGTGAGTCAGAGATCAATAAATGTGCGGGTCGGGCTTGGGGAGTCATGGATTCACTGGATCATGGGGTGTGGCACTGTCAATACCATGCAGGAGGACGAAAGTCTGAGTCTTTAAGTCCTTGATCCTTCCAGTCATGCTCTATGGATGTGAGAGTTGGACTCTGACCAAGGATGAGACAAAGACTTAACTCCTTCAGTGCCAGGTCTCTTCAGAGAATCCTTGGCTATCGCTGGTCAAACTTTGTGCCCAATGAGCGGTTGCTGAGAGAGACTCAAATGAGATTTGTCAACCAATATAGTCTGTGAGCGTCAGCTCTGGCTGAATGGACATGTGGCTCATTTTCCTGACGCTGATCCTGCTCACCAGATTCTCTCAGCGAGGGAGCCTCGTGAGTGGATAAAGCCAATTGACCAACCACATGCCTCGTGGTTGTAGCAGGTTGATCGGCATCTCAAGGAGATGGGGATGGACCAGCATCTTCCTGGGGGATGGCCAGATGGAAGCCCCTGGAGTACTGGCGGAAAGCGGACGTGGCGACGTGCTGCTCCAGCGCATGCTCCCATACTTGACCGAACCTGTTTTTTTGTTTTTTTTCATATTAGGGGCCCTTTATTTAGTCCTTCCCCCCTCCCCCCCAACCGCCAACACGTCCACACTCCTGTGTGTGCATAAAAAAATATGTAGTCGCTTCATCTTCATCTTATCACCTGGGTTTGAATCTCAGCCCAGCTATAAACTATCACCCTGGTGTGCATGCAAGGCGATAAACTGTCATGGAGAGCGGTACATCAATGTGTTTGTCATACATTGGAAGGACCTTGGTTGTTGGTAGGTGTTATGGCACATGATCTGTCTACCAGCACTGGTTGTTGGTGGATGTTAAAGATCCATCTTTGGTGAAGAGTAGGTGAGATCCATCCTTCCATAGTAAGGCCTGGCCAGCTGATTCCAGCCCAAATTGGCCCTGAATCATCCTCCAGCCCCCCCCCCCAAGATCCCTCACACACATCATCATATGGGAATCATTGGGGCAGTAAAGAAGAAGTCTGTATTTGTTTGAACTGCAACTTCATGAGAACGTTATATGTCATCAGTGAATTCGATGATATGCTTTTGTTTTTTCGACAATGTACACCTTTGTTCCAAATTGACTGTTTTGAATATGCTTCATGTGGTTTGCTCTCAAGTGTTTGTGCAAAATGCTCTGTTTTGAACTTCCCTGAAGACCTCGATATCTCAATAATTTTTCCTGGTTAGGGAATTTTATATTTCTATTTTACATACATATTTTCCTGGTTCCTTTACTGTTTCACAATACGCTGTTCCTTTCAGCATCATCCTATTATTGTAGACTACAGCCGTTTGGAATCTGCTCAAAGAAACAAAGAAAATCTGGGTCAAAAGACAGGATGTTTTGAGAATCATTTGTGCTGCTTCCTTCAGCAAACCCCTCAAGCTCTCCAATGTCCTTAACTGAATGAGTTAATGGTCTGATAAGTACGTGAAGCACAATCGCATTGTTTAATATATGAAGCACTCTCGCATTTAGTGGTGTATTGTGTAGTGTATGGTGTGTTTGTAAGGTGGCCCTTTTACAATGCTCACAGTGTTGTACTGTGTAAACTGCACAAAATGCTCACTGCTACCTGTAATGTTCATATTGCTATGGACCTGTAATCGAGTGGTTATTTTATTTGAAAAGTTCAAATTGCTGTGGTTCCATGTGTTGAGGAAGGCAACACATAAAATATGTATAAATAAATAATCATTTGCAATCCTTTTTGCACACGTCGATATACATAGAGTTGTATTTTCTGTCTGTCTGTCCATTGATAGAATCAGCCCCACCGGTAGTAACCCCATCGTATTGCATACCCTTGAAATCCTCTTGACAAGTGGAGATGCAAGAAAACATTTTCAAACCTACAGGGTAGGGGAAGATCCCGACTCCCTCTGTGTAAATGTGTATCGTGGTGCGCCACCCGGTGGTAGGCAGTATAACAAATCATATTCTTATCTATAATCGCCAAGCTCACAATTGCATTGGAGATTCAGTCTCGATAAGGCTTCAAGGACCTCAAACCATTCAAAATGGCAAGAGTCAGCTGTACACATATCTGTGATCGGTGAGGTTGTTCCAATGTTATTGCTGATAAGCCAACATGGTCATGCAAGGAAGTTAGATGTGTTAAACAAAGCGTGCTATTATATTTCGCAAAACTTGCAGTCAGAATAGGTGGTGTCATGGTTCGAACAGCTGCTCTGAGTCTGGGAGGTCAACGGTTCAAATCTCTGATTCTGGGAGGTCAGCAGTTCAAATCCCAGCCGAGTCATAGCAAAGACTTTAAAAATGGTATGTGATGCTTCCGTGTTTGAATCTCAGCATTTGAAGGACAAGGCATGGACAAACCCCATCTGTTGGCATCCTTGGGGAGTAGGAAATTCCTACTTAGTTGCCCTGCTGAGTGTGGAAAGAAAAAAATGACATCTCTTAAAAAGATGGCGTCGCTGGTAATGGGATGCTTGGGAAGTGATGTCACTTTCCCAAGCTTAGTGGCGTGTTTTGTCTGAAGTCAAGTCTGGTGTTGTCAAATCTATTTGTCTTCATGTGTGTGTGTGTGTGTGTGTGTGTGTGTGTGTGTGTGTGTGTGTGTGTGTGTGTGTGTGTGTATAATCTGTGTTCCAGCTCTTCCATGAGCCTTAAGCTCTGTTAAAAAAAATTTTAAACAAATAAGGAAACAGGATACGTGCTATAGCTTATTGGAGTTAGTTCATCGAAGAAGGTCGAAAACCCGGTTCGATTCCCACAACTTTGAAAATTTGACCTTTGTGGCCTTTAAAGGTCAAAGGTCAAGGATTATGACCTTTGGTGCAAAACTTCCTCTGGAACATTCCAGGAACAATATAACGTCATATAGGCTATATGGCATTTCGCACTCCTCGGATTATCCATACTTTGATGAAATCAGTGTAAAAACAAACTTGAAGGGGGCGCCACGGGCAAGGTGTTCGAGATAGAGCAAAATGGTTTGAAGACCTTAGGTGGGAATGACCTCAAGATTATGCATAAAAAATATTGTCATCCTAGCTCTCAAAGTTTGGGCGGTCGTATGATATTTATGTCAAAATTCGCAATTTTCTAAGTTTTTGACCTTGTGACCTTGACCTTGGACGAAAATGAAAAATCGACAATGACAAGTTTTAGATAATTCATTTTGCTATTCAAATACCGAAGAACCCATTCCATTCAGTCAATTAGCTCGGAGAAGATAGATTTTTAATCCAACTACCCCCTAAAAATGGCTATTTTTTGGGCGTGGCTCCGCCCACAATGGGCGTAGCACGCCCTCATCCAGGAAAACACAACTAGACATTGATATCGAACACATAACCAAGTTTCATCAAGATCAGGAAAGTCCACGGAGTTATGCTCGGACAGACACACACAGACAGACAGACACACAGACATAACGAATATAGTGGTCACTCTGGCTGGCGCTCGTGAACCAACAGAAAAGATATATCAGATCACATGTTCAGATTTACCGTCTCGTTTTTGCCACTGAAAACTGGCATGGCTACTGTCGTCTTGAAGAAGTTATCCTGCGAGTCAAAACTCAGCATCTGGAAAAGACCAAGGTATCAGAATAAAGCGGAATCAAACTTAAACGTGAAGACATTAAGGCTTGATCAGCAACAGATCTTGTGAGTATTTCAAAGCTAAGTGAAGAAAATGACTGTGATTGTGATGATTGTGATGATGACTGATGAATACATTACATCTCACCTTTTCGGTCTGAGGAAGCTGGAGCGATGTCCAAACACGGTGCACCAGCAGCCAGTGGGAGGGGATGGAGAGAAAAAGAAAAATCAACTTTTTTTTTGATTAATTACTTGAATGAATCGTTTTATTTTTCTCAAGTAGGTGAACCGCAGGAGAAAACAGGGCATGATCAGAGAAAGAGAGAGGGGGATACAAGCGAAGGAATGTTGTGGATTTAGCACGGACAGAAAAGGCAGGCTTATGGGAGATGCCTCACCAAAATACATCATCAATTTTAGAGATCTGAAGAATCCCTTTAGCTCATTGAGTGACTGATTCAATGATCCCCACATCATCAGTTGAAGACTGTCTACCGTCGAGGTTTCAACCCTTTAAATCCACAACCTCTCCAAACAGCAGGTCCACAACCTTGGTTGTATCCAAAGGTTATCCAATCAGGCAGAAAGATAGACAGATAGAGAGATAGTGGAATAGAGAGAGAGAGAGAGAGAGAGAGAGAGAGAGAGAGAGAGA
>CM068954.1:93837487-93852456 GCA_035128595.1 Eptatretus atami
AGAGAGGTGTAGAAAGAGGTGAAGAGAGAGTGGGGGTCGGGAGAGGGGAGGTGGGGAACAGTGGAATAGGAGATAAAGATGGATGATAGCAGGTTCTATTTCCCATGGGCTGGATATGAAATGCAGGTCTGTACTCTCTTAACTCACCATGAAGTGTACAAGAGTGAAAATGCCAGTCATATCACACACAAATGGTGCTAAGAAAGGTTCTTTGAGGCATAATATTACAATTCATTCTCCCTGATAGCTTCCCTCAAGCCGGTTCCCAAAATACCATGTTGTCTATGTAGGCCTCGGTCCAAATGACCATGTGCTGACGACTGATGGCCATTGGCCTGCTCAGCACTGCAAGATAGGGCATGATATTCTCAGGAATGTTTGCCAGGGTAGAAACTTGTGAGTAGAAGCCTGGATTGTGAAGGGGATTTGGAGAGAGGTGTTGGGAAAGAAAGATCAGGTGGGAGTGATGGTTGAGAGAGCCAAGTATGGCTCACTATCTCTCCTAACTTTGTACTTTTTGTCATCCAAAAGGGCTATCAATCCCAGACATTGTGTTCTTATATCTGATCACCCATTGGGGGCTTATCAATAGGACACAGATCAGGAAGGATGCCATTAAAGCAATGTGTTCAACCCTCTTTCAACTTATAAAGAGAACTTGGAATTTGGGCAGGATACTACCCACAAAGCTTGCTCTTGCTTTAGATATTGTATAATCTTAATCTCTACAAGGCTAAAAGGACAGATGGCTGAAAATCAGCAGACCCCATGATGCACTACTCCACTGATTTTACATCATATTTCGATCCAATGCAAAGTTGAAGTGAGGATATCTTTTGCATTTCAACGATGACAACACGAGATCTTACTTACGGGCTAAGAACAACTCATCATACGAGGACAAAAACAAATCATACTAGCTAAGGTTTATCACTATTGAAAGATATTGCAAGAATGTAATAGTCATAATGGGAATTATAACACAAACAGAGAAACTCATTAATTAACAAACACGACTCTGTGCAGTCAGTTGACTGGAGGGACATATTCACACCTGTGGTGAGGTTGGGGGGCAAGAGCGAGGTGGGAGGGGGTTGGAGCAGTAGCTGCATTGACGAATTAAAAATGAGAAAAGGAATTGAAGGTAGGACGATGGGAAAAATAGGAGCGAGAAATAGGGGAGTAATGAAGGCGTGAGGATGGAAAAGAAAAATTAGTTTGGGACAATATAGGAATGACAGGAAGGGAAGAGGCATGTATGGGACATATTGTTACGAATCTGGAAGTCATGAGCACTCAACATACAGGTCCTATCGCTCAGTTATTTCGATAAGTAAATGTGGATAGATGAATCCCCTTTCCCTTGTTTAATGGGTAATTAAATGTTCATGCGCTGCGGAGTTATTTTGATAGTAGGTTTTCTTTTATTTTTACACCACCAATATCAACTACAACAACGCCAGCATCACCCTCACCTTCACCTCGCTCTGGCCGACACCATGGTGGGCGGAGTTTAAGGAGGAGCCTCGCGGCGGCCCTCGACCATCAGCGTGCTACGAGTGAGGTGGCCACCGCTCAGCCAATCAGACCCCGCAACGGTGAGAAAGGCGGTCCGCGTGACGTCACCACGCCCCCGGACCAATCGACGGACTTTCCGCTCGTTGTGGCCAATGACAGGGCGACGAGCGATTCTGTGTGCCAAAACCGTCCAGTGAGGGAGAGCAGGGAGGGCAGAGGCATCCCCTCCCCCCCGGAGAAGGGTGAATAAGGTTGCGGCGCGATCGGATGAGGATAGATCCTTCCTCCACAAGAACCGCAAGTCGGTTGCGCGCCGTCTCTCTGTCGGTGAACTAGAGAGAGCTTTTGAGATAGTTGATATCCATCGAGCAGGCAAGGTTGTGGTCAATCTGACGGGCAGGTTGAACGAGTGTGGAGTTATGAGCCCTCGCTTTGACGTTCAACTCAAAGACTTGGAGAAGTGGCAGAGAAACCTCCTGCCTTCTGGACAGTTTGGGAACAGAGGAGAGTTTTGGTTGCCGGGACGAGCGCTGAAGGGACTCTGGATTCTATCATCGCATCTCGATGCTGGCCTGGTTCGCCCATGTCAGCCGAACCACACGAGGTGGACAGGTCCATGTCCTTCTGGGTATCTGTGTGTGTGTGTGTGTGTGTGTGTGTGTGTGTGTGTGTGTGTGTGTGTGTGTGTGTCGGTGGGCCCGTCTGTAAGTAGGAATTGCTTAAGTGCTCTTTGCTGTACGAGTGCTAACGGTCGACTCGTACGAGTGCCGTCGAGGGTGTGAATACTCGGTAACTCGCCACGTGGATCTCTAGGTATTTTGAAGATTGGCAAATAACCCTGTACCACGAGGTGGAATTATTGACGATTCACGGTCCGGTAAGGGACCTGTACCCTCGGAGTTTTCCGAAAGGTACGATCTAGATTCCGGGTGTTCGGTAGAGTCGACCCTACTGCTCCACCTAGCGGTCTGGCTCGCAGCCGATACCCGGTCCGCAACAATATAAGGAGAGGTTAAAATTACACCGTATTTGCTTACATAATAAATAGAGTTAATAGAACACCGTACCCTACAGAGTGTTCAGGTATACACTTCAATTTAAATAAAATAATGATTTTAAAGATCGTTTAAAAAAAAAATCCGAAAGTTTAGCGTGACTGAAGCAATCCTTATACATCACTCTTGTACACCACCCTATTTAACATGTCCAAGTACTTCTAGATGGAAGGGTTTTGAAAGTGCAAAGAAGGAGATTTGTGTTCTTAAGTGTTCAAGTATATAATTAAATTTAAATAAGATAAACATTCTAAAGGTCATATAAATATTCAGGAATTTACCGCCCTTGAAGCATTGTCAATTACACCACCCTATCTAACATGTTAAATTAGTTATTCACGCCTGTCGTTTGTGTCCTTTATGACGTCCGTAAAAACAGTAAGTTTCCTGTTTGGAATGATTTTCAATTTTGTTTGACTGCCAGGGGGGCTGTCAGAGTAAAAAATATAAATCACTCCTCTCTGTGCATCCGCATTCAGGACAAATTCAGAGCCAAAGTACTGCTAAGCTACGGGTTAGTTTTCCGTTTCATGTTCCGATTTGTGTTCAAAATATAACATTAAATTTAAATAAGTTGTTCCTCGATCATAAACTGACGTTCCAGCCCCGATTAAGCACTGGACAGATACACCGAACTGGCTGTTACTCGCTCGGACTGCGTCAATTAACAGCAGCATTGTGTGGCGCAGAATCACAATAAGCACACGAGATTCTTAATCTGCATTTAAACGAGGTTTATTCCCGACAACAAATCATCGGGTAAGATAGAACCCGACGGAAGGTACGACGGTGGGATGGTTGGGGCGTGGGGTGAAGGGAACATGGATGCAATAGATAAATAATTATTTACAAAGGAATAAAATCTATCACACCTCCACACCAGACTCAAGCACAGATGGGAAAGGGAACAGAAAACTGGGTGAGGCCTTAGCTTTGGTGTTTGTCAACAGAGGATGTTGACAAAGCATGCACAATGAACCAGGGATGACGAACAGGTGAGGCAGGATGATGAAATAGACGAGCAGGTGATGAAATGGAGAGGAGGGACGAGGAACAGGCAAGCAGGATGACGCAGGAACACTTCTCCTCAGACGAGGAAAACTTCCACACTCCATGCCGAACAAACTTTCCAACCCTCTCACTCTGAAGCGATCCCCTACTCGTCCCTGCTGAGGCAAATTTCCTCCCAACCATCCGTCCTCCGTGCGACTAACCCACCATTCTTGCAAGACAATCCAAAACTCGTCCCCTCTCTCTTTCTAAAAGCCCCACATGGTGCCTCACCAAAGGTATTCACAAAAGGCTTCACAAACAATTCCTTCACCTTAAACCCTGGCAATTTATTGATAAAGCATCACCCTTCATATGATGCACATTTAAACAAGACACTTCTTAAGTTAACACTTCCCTACTTAATACATCAAAATTGGCTAAACTACCCAAAACACAGAGCATACTAACTTATCCATTTCTAACTGTTCTAAAGTAACGTCTACTCCCCCCTAACCCTCCCCCCTACTCCTCCCACTCCCCCCCCCCACACCCCCACCTGCCTACGCATGTACCAGTACTACTAAACTATAGGTTAGTTTCCCATTTCATGTCCGGATTGTCAAATAAGTTTTTCATCGATCATGAACTGACATTTACAGACAGACGGACGGACGGACATGAACCAATTGCTTAACCCTGCTGTTTGCTTCGCATGCGAATGCTCCCGAAAATAAATCTAATAGCTTGCTTTTGGTGCTTCTCACCAACAATGAGAAGTATAAATTAACAAATCACACAATATACATCCTTCACCATTAGTGGCAAAGCCATAGGTTTAGTGTCTAATCAGTGCCAAATTACTTTGCTAATCGGCTAAAGAGCGGGTGTTAATCTCGGGCATGCAGCAATTCAGAGTTGGCTCTTAAGTCCTAAACGACGACTTTCATCATCATGGTATGCTGGAGCGGACTGACTGTACAATGAAAAATGTGTGGGTATGAGCAAGTTAAACCCTAACCCCAAGTGCTTTGAGCATTCATACATTTCTTGATATGTCAGCATACGACATGAGATGTGCAAGTTTGTGGTGTTGTAGTGATGGCAAAGTTAAATAATGTTGGATAAATTAGCATTATGTATTTAACCACAACCAAATATTAACTAAAATAACAGGCTCGGCTTCATGTGTCAATCGAGATAATAAATTAACCACCACCCATTCAGTGGTGTCATCTCATTATAGTGTAAATACTGTAGGGTTACACAAGGTGTCGAATAAATCATACCCATGTTGGTGCAAGCCATCCACTTCACACTATCAGCAAAAGTCTCTTCCTGACCGATGAGGAACGTGAACATTCGCACCTGTAAGGAATCATTAAATTCACTTTGTGATGAGACAACAACGTGAAGTTTCTACATGGTTTCCACACTTTAAAAAGTACCCGCACTATGTTAAGAAATGGAGGTATGAATTCATAATCCAGTTGAAAGAGCAAAATGACCGAATGAATGAGCGAAGGAAGTTTTATGATCTACAGAAAAGTGGGGAATCCCTGTCTTTAAGCTGGCAGGATCCCAAATGATCAGTTTGACAGATCCAAAGAAACTCAAAAAATGAAGATATTCATAGGATCAATGTTTTATGGGGAAACAAGCACAGACCAAGTTAGCTGTTCATCGAAGAAAACTCAAACAAAAGGTAAAATTGTTATTTTCTTTTTAAACTCATCAAAAAGTTCCAGGAGCTCCCTGTTCGTAGGTGTCTGCAAACCGTCTCCGCATGATTTTTATAGAAACTCTCATTCTAAGAATATTTATCTTACTATTAGAGAAATGTCACCCTAAAAGTTAAATAGGAAGGATTTAGTGGTGGATTATGGTGATTATGTCATAAACATGTACAACACCAACTATATCTCCCTCCATTAGATAAAATGAGCTGTAATGAAACACAAAGAACTGAATCTGTGCATTCTGTGCTGCCTTGGGTGATGTGGTAAAGGGAGAATAAGGAAGCCTACCCTTTTGTCTGGTAGGTTGAACCTCTGAAAGATGTCTTTGTATGCTTCAGCTGCTCCATCTGTGATCAGCATAATCACCTGACTGCACTGGCTTCCTTGCCCTGACATGTTAAACTGTGGAGTCACGTAGGTGAGAAATTAGTGGTTAGAAAGGAGGTTTAGGAGAGAAAGGCATATTTTGGAGAACAACACAAATTGGGGTACTCCGGTAATGGTGGCATCATTATCAGAGATGATTGCTCGTGCGATCCCCCTGAAACGAGCCGAGGTTGGTTTTCTAAGTAAGTTTTTTTATTTATTACTTTGTATGCAGCCCGTGGCTGCTGGTTGCATCATTACTGGGAGCATGGCTGTTCTACTGATGCAGTGCCCCCCCCTATTCCCAGTGAGCTGGCACTCAATTTGCTGACCTCGGAAGGATGACAGACTCAGTCAACCTGTATGACCTGTATGGGTTCAAGTGCTGTATGATGCCAAAGGATTTTCTACTAGATACTCATACATCTAGTATGTGATAGCAAATTCCATGTAGTATCCATGTAGTATCCAAATTCCATGTAGTATCCATCAATTAGAGTATCTATGAAGGTGGTGAGGAAGGGCTTTTACAGAAGATCCAGGTTGGAGTGGAGGAACTAAAGGAACAGCAAGGAAATCTAAGAGTAGATCAGGCTCCGGAGCCAGATAATATGCAACCGAGAGTATTGATGGAGGGTGGCTGAGCAGGTAAGTGAGATGTTAAGAGATATTTTCAATAGTTCCCTGGAGTCAGGACAGGTACCGGAGGATTGTGGAGTAGCAAATGTAACGGCATTATTTAAGAAAGGATCCAGAGAATAATTGGGAAACTATAGACCTGTTAGTTTGACTTCAGTTGTGGGGAAGGTGTTGGAGACATTAATTAAGGACGAGATGAGGAACCATTTAAACAAATACAAACGAATTAAAGGTGGAGTCAGCATGGGTTTACCAAAGGTAGTTCCTGTTTAACAAATCTTTTAGAGTTCTTTGAAGCAGTGTCTAATTGGATGGATGAGGGAAAGGCAGTGGACATAGTATATCTATACTTTAAGAAGGCATTTGATAAGTTACCACATCGGTGGTTGTTAGCCAAAGTGAGGGCTTGTGGAGTGCCTGGTCAGGCAGCTAATTGGATTGCAAACTGGCTTTGTGGTAGGAAGCAAAGAGTGGCTGTCAGTGGGAGGATGTCGGGAGGATGTAAGTAGTGGGGTACCTCATGGATCAGTACTCGGACAATTACTCTTCATTATTTTCATCAATGATTTGGACAATGGGGTAAAGAATAAGCTTCCCAAATTTGCAGATGACACAAAGCTTGGAGGTACGGTGGATAGCAGAGGGGGTGGTGAACAGATACAAGAGAGTATTGATACTTGTATGGATTTGGGCCAAAAGACTGGCAGATGGAATTTAACCTGAGCAAGTGTAAGGTGTTGGGGATGGGAAGAACAATGAAAATAGAGATTACAGGATGCAAGGGGTAATTTTGGAGCGTGTCACACAGGATAGAATCTGGGTGGTAATACATACGGGACGTAAGCAGGCAGCACAATGCCAGACAGATATAGGGAAAGCAAATGGGGTTTTAGGTTGTATTCGGAGGGGGATCATTTATAAATCAAAAGAGGTGGTATTAACATTATACAGGGATTTAGTGAGGGCCATATCTAGAATATTGTGTGCTGTTCTGGTCACCACAGTTCCGGAAGGACATAAATACCATAGAGGGTTTAGGATAGGGCTACTAGACTCAGCTATGAGGAGCGGTTGAAGGAGACTGGGCTTTATTCACTAGAAAGGAGGTGGTTACGAGGAGATATGATAGAGATGTTTAAGATAATGAAAAGTAGAGATAAAATAAGTGCAAATGAATTATTCAACAGAGTTGACAGTGATAGAACCAGGGGCCGTAGCCTGAGGGTAAAGAAGAGGAGAGTTAAGACGGTAGCAAGGCAGGGGACTTTACTGAGAGAGTAGTTAATGCATGGAATGGTCTCCCTGGAAAGGTAGTGGCAGCAGAAAAAGTAGATAAGTTTAAATTAAAATTAGATAGGTATTGGAAGTTATGGAGATAGAGGGGTATGGGATGTTGATAAGACTTTTAGGTAGTTTGAGCATTGACGGGTGATTGTGTACATGTGGACGGAGTGCTGTTGGTGGGGTCTTGTCAAGGGGGTTGTGTGGTTGATGTTGTATGTGTTTTAACCAAGCCCATGCCCCCTCCTCTGAGGAAGAAAAGAAAAAAAAAACTACAAAACTACAAAAGCTACAAAAACAAAACAAAACAAAAAAACAAACAAACAACCGAAAAAAATTCTTTCATTAATTAAAAACATTTTTTTGCATTTTCTTCCCAGGATCTTGTGTTGATAAATTAGTATGATGTTCACGCAGGCATGATGGGCCGAATGGCCTCCACCTGTGTTAGATTTCCTTTCCTTGTCGTACAGGTAGCAAATGTAGTATCTGGTAGCTCCACATAAAAAATATAAATTTTAGGGTGCCTTACCGGGCACTCATTTTTTGAGGTTCTAATCTTTTTTTGATGGCTGAATTCAAATTTTTGGTACCTGAAATTAAAAAAACAACAACATAAAAAGAAAACTGTAAAACTTGTTTTCTATGATATTCAAGTTGCGCTAGTTTGGAGTCGATTTTTTGTTCTCCAAACTAGTCTCTATATCTACTCTTCCTAGTACACTTTCTTGAGAGAAAAAAAATGGATATTTATTGAAAAGTCCAAAACACATTAACTAGACCTTTGTTTAGTATAGTGAGCCAGAAAATGTTCATTTCTTAAAGAACAGTTAGATATTTATTTATTTAGATTGAACTTCATCATCACAATGTGAGAAGTACACAGCCCCTACACTGATAGCGGAAGTAATATAGCTTACGTGTGGGGTCCCGCAGGGGACCAAGCTTGGCCCCATTATCTTTCTGGTCATGGTGAATGATGTTGCGCTGTCAACTGAAAATAGATGGAAATACGTTGATGACCTCAGTCTGGTGGAGGTTGTCCCACAATTGCAGCAGAGCGAAATGCAGTCACATGTTGATGCATTGGCTGAGTAGAGCAGTGTTAATCCAATGAGACCTAAACCTGAAAAATGCAAGGTGATGCAAATTCGTTTTCTCCGTAACGGCACCTCTCCTCTTGTGATTACCCTCGATATAATGAACCACTTTAGTTTGTGTCTTCTCTCCTTCTACTTGGGATTACAATTCAGTCGAATCTCAAATGGGATTCTCAAGTTCAGCACATGATTTCACATACTCCAGATGCCTCTACATTTTGTGTGAACTCAAGAGAAATGGAGTTGCTACCGCTGATTTGGTGTTTATTTCCACTATGTAAATCCACCCCCTTTGGAATTCCATGCCTCCGTATGGAGCCATCGCCTCACAACGCAGCAATCAGCTGGCATTGAGAGAGTTCAGCGAAGAGCTGTCCGTATGATCGCTTTTCCCGAGCGACATCACAACATCGATCTACTTCTGCCTTACACCATCACCTCCCTTGCTGCGAGGAGAATGGACATCCTCATCAACTTCGTGAAATCACTCCTTCTTTCTGCCCATCAATGTAATTTACTCCCCCCCCTAGATGCCAATAATTAAACCAAATGCGGTTGAGAAACTCACATCAGATCCACATCCCCCAAGTGAGCCAAGTGAGAACTCAGAGATACAAACAGTCCAGTATTCCCACTCTCGTGAAATTGTTAAATTCCCAATAGAATAAGGTGTAATATTATTGTTTGCCAAACGTCCTCATCGTTTACAATCTTCTCTGCATTGTCATGCATTTCACATCTTCTATATAATTATTGAAAGTTTTCAACTTTTTAATATCTCTAAAATGGAATTAATATTATCTGTTTTTTTTTATATTTGTGCACCTAGTACACTTATTTGTAATTTATAGACATATTTGTTTGAATAATTTCTTGTCGTTTGTGTGCGTGTGGTTGATTTTGAAATGGTATATGTCGGTATTTGCTTTTTCATTCAATATAAATCAATTTTCTCATTTTAATGTAAACGTGACCGTTTTAGTCTTTGACTGTGGTCTTGTATGTTTTTTTATGTTAATAAAACTGAACTTATTATCATTATTATTAATATAATATAAGCCTTGTATTCTCAACAACAAAAAATATGCAAAAAAAATAAATCCCATTTACATATTTTGAATAAATAGGGTTGACAGGATGGCTTCGAGGTACACACACTCACCTCTAAGCTGTCTTGCCTGAGTTTGATTCCCGACCCAGCTATAAACTGTCATCCTAGTATTTCACAGGTAGGGTGATTCCTCAATGTGTGTGCCGTCCCTCAAATGAACGTTAAATTGGGCGTCCCATCTGCCAGCATTCGTTGGTGGACGTTAAAGACCCACGGTGACCTTAGCAAAGACGAGGCGAGGTATTGCCAAATATTGCCAAATTCCAAATTCCTGCACTCTCTCATCGAACGTCACATCTAGTTAGCTGGTTCGTGAAGACTCGGGCCAAGCTTCCCCTGGCAGACCCCACAAGAAAAGGTGGGTTAATAGTGGCCGTAGGAGAAGACGAAGAAGGAGAAGAAGAATAACAAGGAGGAGGAGGAGAATAAGAAGAATAATAAGAAGAAGAAGCATCTTTTGAATAAATAAAGTTGACTAGGAAACTTGGCAAGACCAAAATGAGAGAACTATGTGAGCCCCTGATTGTGCTTACATTATGGAAGATAGCTCGGAGACGAGACTGGCATGCTCCCAGAACACGTTATTTGACTCATTCTCCAGACTAGTCAACATGGGCATTATTATCCATAACTGGTGCCAGCCTCCTGATGTACTGTACTGGCAATAAAATATTGTTGTGCATCTGGCTCCTGGGAGGTAAGAGAGATACTCTCATTGTGTGAACCTAATCATTTCATAGTTTATTGTTTAGTTAAGTGTCCGATGTTTATGTAAACAGATATGCAATGCATGTGTACAGTTAGGTGTCCATTACATGCTCCTTTCTGCTTCTACACTTTGGTCTACACACATTTTCTACACCACACAGAGCATACAACACACTTCTCAGCCATTTACTCCATGCATTTCAGCACAGCAGCCTTGCCCTCCTCCGCGAATCTCCGAACCAATCTAAAAACCACCTCGAACTGACTTTGTCTCCTACAGTCCGCATCAGATGGCACATCCATCATCGTTAGGGGTGACATCCCGCCAAAACCATTACCCAGCAATGCTCCTTGCCATGACCCATGGAGAGCCAATCCCATCTTGCCATGGGGATTGGGATGGGAATGCATCAATAATGGGCAGGGGAGAAGGGCCCTGAGATGAGATTCAACCAATGAGGAGAGTGGGTGTCGCAAGGCAAGAGGGTGAGTCGGGGATAAAAGGGGGAGCACAAGAGCACGTTGAGAGTCTCCGTCTTAATTATTGAGTTGTTCCACTCTCCATGTCTGGGCCATTGAGTCTGCTTGCTTGAAAGCTTGTGCAGTCCACACTCTTGTCCGTCCGGCTTCATATTTTGCTTTCGCTTACCCTTTTTTGTTATGCCTTTCACGTTCGCCTCCTTTCTGTTCTTTTATCTTTCACTTTCCCTCTCATTCTCACACATCTTTCACTTCCACACTCACGCAACTTTCACCTCCTGCCCTTGCACACCTTCGAATTGCATCCCGTTCACTGCACTCTCGCCATCTGGATTCATTGCCGGGCCCCTTTGTCGCGTCCACATTGAGCGCTCCCGCCAAAACCTGCACCGAGTCCATGCCGCGAACATTACTTCATCGGGCATGCAGAGAGGCATGGTATATTGGCAGCACACAGGAAGGAACCAGAGTTGAGTGTGGGGGAGTCCAGACCAAAGGAATGTCTTGTGCCAGAACCATTGGTCAGTGCTAGCTCAACAGAGCTAGTTCAAGGTGTGCAGGGACTCGATGTGTCCCAGCCTTCTTCTTTCTGTCTCTTTATCTCCATCTTGCCCCCTTGCCGATCTCTCCCTTCAACGTCGGATGCATGTTTGGCACCAAAGCTAATGTAGAGTGGTAAGTGACAGTGCAAGGCATCCGACGGTGCAAATGTTCACTTCGGGGGATAAGGGGGGTGTATACGTGCTCTGAATGTGAATTTCCTCCTCTGTAAGTATGTTTAAGTAAATCCTTGTTTAATAAAAATTAGTGTCCTGACTTCTCCTGTCCGTTGTGATGGCAACGTAAGGCAATCGAGGCATTCGTTGCTCAGTTTTTAGATTGGCTCATAGATCGCAGGAAGCGGCGTGTAACGTTGGTTTGCTCAGCCAATTAACATCCGTTATGTAGCTGTTGCTACGATACTCCCTCCATGATGATCATCTCAACAGTAATGGCAACGCAACGCAACACTGGGCGTGGAGAGCTGGCCGGAGATCAGTGGCTCAGATGGCATTTGTGGTCTTCAAAGACAAGTCAACCTCTTTAGAGTTATCTGGATGCGGCGTCCATCACAATATTCTCAATCCAACAGCAGCAATATTTATCGCAAGAGTGTTGTTTGCAAATAACTTTGAATTCATCACTTTTTCTCCAAACGCTGACCGAGCAAGTAGCATCCAATGTATTTTGTCTCATATGAGAGCCATTGTTGAAATATTCCCATATCATTTGCTCACAGTGTTCCCTGTGGAGAGGCTTTGTTTCTTTTTTAATGTTGAGGAATTATATTGATGACACAGCGAAATTGATGAATTATTCATGAAGCTCTACATCATAACCAATCACGTTGATCCATCTTTCTCTGGGTATGGAATTTGTGCATTACAATTAATTGAGGAGGAAAATGGAACACAAGCCTAAATTTTGACTTCGTATAATAAGCAATAGTGTCATGATTAGCCAGAACCCATGGCAGAAATGAAGTTCGGAATTTTTCATCAAAATATATAAAAATCAAAACTACGATCCCCTTTCAATCACTGGTAGGTTATAGTAGTGCGAGGTTCCTAGAAACAGCCATAGTCTTGTGTCTCAGGCCAGTGCAGTGCTACATAGATTATTTTGGTTAGAGCTCAATAGTGATCATCAAATTTTGAATCGTAATCAACCAATCGTTTTTACATCTTGGTTCATTTATTTGCAAGTTCGCTGCATCTTCCCACAGAACACATGAGAGTGGAGTGCATTTGAGAATTATTCATAGTACCTCTAAATTTGGCGATATTTCATCGTACGAAGTGGATTTCAAAAACCTTGTCACTCCGATCATGGCAATCGTAAATTCGGAGTCAAAATTGATGTTCATTATGCGATTTGAGGGTACCTGACCGGGCATACAAAACCCAACCACTTGTAAAATTTGGGTGCCCGACGCTAAAATTATGTGCCACGGGCACCCGGACACCTGTATATGTCGAGCCCTGCATATGGTGCACATGATTGTGTTCATATCACAAATTGTTAAAAGATTCCAAGACTCATTTCAGCAGTGAACGTTTTCCAATTGAGTTCTATATAAAGCAAGTAAATAGAAATGAAATCTTAACATTCAGCCAGCACGACAGCGGGTGCAACTTGTAGACCTATCGAGGGAGGGAGGAAGCGGGGGGGGGGAGAGAGAGAGAGAGAGAGAAGAGAGAGAGAGAGAGAGAGAAGAGAGAGAGAGAGAGCCAGAGAGAGAGGGGGGAAGCGCAGCAATACAGCAAATAGTGTTTTGTGAAAAAGCCAGCAATACAGTGGGTGCACAAGTCAAACCTCGTTCAATGTGTTGAAGGCCTCGGTAAGTGCTACTCCAAGCATCCCAGTCCCCTTGGCGTATAACTCGCCCACAAGATTCTTAAAGTGCTGGAGGAGAAACAGGCTCAGGTTTGTTTGTTTGTTTGCATTCTCTTTCTCCCCATCCCCAAAAGTGGCATCAACCATGACATGTTGAATCAAGCAAATCACACATTTGATATACAGTAAGTACGGACTCACGCAACGTGGAGTCAAGCTGTACACAGGCCTTACCAAGAGCCTTGCATTTCAACGCTTATTTATTTTCTTGCTGATGATACCTTTAATGCAGAATACACGTGTCCATAACTGATGCTTGAAAATCTGGGCTTGAACAGAGAAAAGTGCCCTCTACAGGTTGTTCTTAAAAATCCTTTTAGCATTTTTCTCTCTAACTTTGTATTCCTGGTGACGTTTCACTTTAACTTGGAGGTATATTTCCATAAATTTCAAAGTGACCATTTTTTCTTTCCTGCTAATGAAGTCATTGAGGCAGGAGCCACACTCTTCAGGACTGGTGTGACCCTAAACTTGTGAAAAATCAATTTGATAATTCCACATTGGCTCACCATTATAGGGTCAAGGCACATGGTATAATGCCTTGTGAAAATCTGCCTGGATTGATGATCCCTTTGGTTGAGGTTGTCTCCCATATGAATTCCTCCTTCCTTGTAAGTGCTTAATCCACACATGATGTTAATGATATGCAAGGGCTGTAAAACGCTTTTCTTCACTCTGCTTTTTTTACGTTCACGTCTTGAGTTGTGTTCGAACGTCAGGCTGGGAAAGCCGGTTCGTGAACATGTCCATTAAGCCACAGCTGACGCTCATGGACTATGCAGGTAACAAATCTAATTTGAGTCTCAGCAATTACTCGTTGGACACAAAGTCTGACCAGCGATAGCCAAGCATTCTCCGAAGAGACCTGGTACCAATGGAATTAAGTCTCCATCTCAGACCCCTGGTCAGAGTCCAAGTCTCACATCTGTCGAGCAAGACTGGAAGCACCAAGGACATGAAGACAAGGACTTTCGTCCTCCTACACAGGTACTCGCAGCGCCACACCCCATGATCCAGTGAATCCATGACTCCCCAAGCCTGACCCAAAGGTCTATCGACATCTCGCTCACAGCCAGGAGAGACATGAATATCACTGCCAACATAAGTGAATCTCTCCGTGACCTCAACATCCTCACCACAAACAGGTACAGACAAGACAGCAGCATCGAAGATGTCACTGAAAGCCTGGATCTTAGTTTTGACCCAGGAAACCTGTAATCCCAGCGACTCCGACTCCTCATTCAGTACCTAGAGGGCACACAAAAGGATATCCAGAGTGTCCACAAAGATGACTGCATCATCTACAAAATCAAGGTCAGAAATGTTGACATTCCCAACCGATGCACCGTAGCTTGACCTCTCCGACATCCTCCCCAGAATCCAGTCCATACAAGTGCTGAAAACTGTGGGGACAAGTACACACCCCTGAGGAACTCCAGTAACAACTGGAAATAAGTCAGAGATGGTACCACGATATCTCACAGCACTCTCAGTGTCAGAGTAGTGTTCAGACATCAGATCGATCAGTTTTGGTGGCACCCCACGA
>CM068954.1:93869902-93885417 GCA_035128595.1 Eptatretus atami
TGCTATATTGTCGTGCTGAGAGGAAAGCAAAAACGAGACCCTCTGTCTCAACCGCATTCCTCACACCAACTATCTGCTCTCCAATCATGCCCCCATCTCACGTCACACCGACCAATGATCAACCTTGGGGGCGTGACTTGCCGGTCCGAAGCCGGGAAAGCGGGGATTTTTTTGCCTGCTCGGAAATGTTTTCGCTCTGTTGTTGTTGTTGTTGTTGTTGTGTTGTTGTTGTTGTTGTTGTTGTTGTGAAACGTGGTCTTATATTGCCGGTTTTGTCAAGCAAAAACGTGGGAAAAGATCACAGGGGGAAATCATACTGAGAGAAATTAGCCTTAAACCCACCTAATTAACACAGCACCACCTCCTCTGTGGTGACACGTAACAATCTTAAGCTGACAGTTTTCCCTACTTAATTTACATCAAGATGTCGCTCTCTCGACAGCATGTAGGGGAGGGGAAAACATTAAATATTCAGCTATTTCAATGTAAGATCTGTGTGTTTATGAGCGGTTTGAGGGTGAGAGGAGGAGAGACAGAGTTGGGGTTGGAGAGGTGGGGAGCAAGATCGGGACAGAATTATGGGAGGTAGCTGGGAGCTTAGGCGGGGGGGACTTTTTGTCAGGATGGGTGCGGGGGAGGAACTTATGAGGGGTGGGTGGGGAGGGATTATAATAACCTTAGAGTTGGGAGGCAGAGGTTTGATGACTTGGGGTGGTCTTGTGGCTGTTGGTGGGGGGGGGGGTAGATTGAAGACTTGAAGTCACATTTTACATTGCACAGATATTCTGCAGGTCACTGACAGTATATTCCACCAATTTGTAACAATATAGGGCCACAATTAATTCATGAACACATTTATATCGAATGAAATGCTTTTATAATAAATATCTGGTTTTGATTTTTTTTTCCAGGTGATGTGAAGAGGTAGCTTTGGAATAATTGAACCATCATTAAAACCAAAAATGGACAAATGGAGTGTGGAACACAGAGCCGTCATTGTGGATCTTTATGTTGCCAATCACTACTCAATTACAATTGCTCAAAGACAGGTTCGGACAATGTTTGGTTTGCGAACATGTCCCACATGGAATTCAATATTGCACTATGTTCGAGCACACAGGACAACAGGCAGTGTAGCGGATGCAAAAAGGTCCGGGCGAAGAAATTTATTAAGAACTGAAGAAACAATTGAAAAGAGTGAGAAAAGCAGCTCTACAGAGCCCAAAGAAGTCGGCAAGAAGGAAGTCTCAAGAGCTCAGCATTAACAGGGAAACTATGCGTACAATTGTGAAGAAGGATCTTAGTCTATACCGCAACAAAATCCAACTGTCACAGCAGATGAAACAAAGAGATAATCCGCGATGAAATAAGTCGAATGTTTTCTTCAGCACTTCAGCACGTAATGGCATACGTTTCAACGGAAGTAAACTGATATCAGTCATTTTCAAGAAATGAGGAAGTGGGAATGTCACCAATGTTTCCATACTATGTTCTTTTAAATATCTGGTATCCCTAAGTTATCCAATTTAAATGAAACAATTTATCAACAAAACAAATGTGTTCATGAATGAATTGTCACCCTGTATTATGTAAGCGATTAATTTGCTGGCATATATGCCTCGTGGAGTTACCTCCCATATGTCACATCCGGAATGTTCGGAATGCTAGGCCTGCCATTTTATCTTTCTTGAAAGCGAGGACATGGTCTTCGTCAGAAAAAGGGGAGATTTAACCGTAGTTGGCTGATGTGAGCTTCGGCCGGATCGATCAGCATTCTCATTTTGCTCTGTACCACGGTCAGACAGTCTTAGGCTCCTTTTGAAACGCTGAGATGCTTTATGATTATTATCGTCATTGATGCGACTCAACAAATCTGGTTGTGTCTTCGACTTTGCAGTTTTATTGAATTGTAAACAGAACTTAAAATTACATGATTTATGTGATCCATGTGAGTAAAAGCTGTTAGATTTGGTTGTGGGATCTAGTCACCCATGTTGGTTTGTTACCATTAATTAATCAAACAATCCTCTAAGGCTTTATTTAAATATATTTGTAGTTACATACTCGATGTATTTATTGTAAACATTGAAGCAACATTCTTTCGTTTGAGGTAATCACTGCGATATTGCTGTAATCGGTGTTAAAGCCTCATTCCATCAATTCACAATTTCAATGCATCGACTGTAACTGATAGGGATGGTTATGAGACTTGTGTTGGTCCCCATGGGTCTGGAACTGTGAACAAGAATAGCACGAAGTTCCTTGACTTTGCAAGAAGTCGTGGACTTAGTGTGGCTGGTTCATGGTTCTTCCATCACAATCCCTCAACAAAAGTGAAATGTCAAAATATGTCGTGATGGTAATCTAGAAGAGGATTGTGGTGTCGTATTGTGGCATTATAATGTTGTGTCATTCCTCCCTTATTTGGTTGTTTTTTGAGATTTCATCCTTATGTGTTTTTACAGTTTTTTAATGTTTTTTTCATATGTATGTGAAGACCACAAGGGGAAAACCAGAGATGTCAGGATAAGTCAATTTTTGAGAATGAAAAACAAAGTTTCAAGACTTTGGTGGACTGTTAAATATGTCATATAGATTCTTTCCAGTAAAAGGAGAGTGAGTCATTGGCCGATCAAATTAAGCATGTAGCATTGCCAAGCTTCTGTGTTATTTAATTTAAGAGCAAAGAACGAATCAATGTTGCAAACTGACATCACTGGTTATTCCCTTGTTTAATAATTGCATGCAATTTTAACCCAGGATGTGTAGCAAATTCATGCTTGTTGGTTTTAGCATACATTACATGACTTTGGTGATCACAGATTATTTTTTCAAACTTAACGGTCATTGTTTTTTGTTTGATTGGTGTTCAACGCCATACTCAAGGGTATTTCGCTTATATGAGACGGATTCTCCATTTCTTACTCCGTACTACTGAATATGATGGAAAACCGGGAGGAAACCAAGGATAAACCACCCCGCGATAGCCGAAGTCACCTCATGTGACTCCTCATATACCTAAGCAGGTTGATTGGGCGGTGGGTAATCGAATGAGGATGGGTACTCAGACGCGTAACCATTAAGCCACGGCGTGGGTCCATAAAGTCACAACAAAGGTTTGACCAGGCTTGAACCACGATATCCACCAACTACGGAGCCCATGATATAACCAAATAGGCTATTGTAGTGCTCAGAGTTTTGCTGTGAAAGTTTTACAACCTTTCATTTTTTAGTTTCTCAACTCTGAATATATGGTGGAACAGTTAACATGAATGAAAGGGAGATAACCAGGAGTAAAGTACTGATATGACAACTCTGAGTTCTACTTGTTCAGCTTTGACAACACTTGTTTTTTTATTGCACGGCTAAACTTATACCATATAATTATGTGACACCCTGGTTATTTGGTAAAGTAATATTGTGAGAGGAAACCTTATGTTGCCAACTATTGCAGGTGCAATAACCCTGAAATTTATAAAAAGTGACATCTCTGGTTTTCCCTTGTGGTCTTCATGTGTATATACAGTAATATGTATGTGTATATATTATGTATACATACATATATATGATTTATCGTTTGAATGCCAATGTTCGAGATGAAGAAGACATAAATAAAAGAAAAAAAGATGAAGAAGAATCATTCTTTTTTTTCTTAATGTATATCTATATGAGAACTTTGCACCTTTAAGCATTAAAACTCTGAAAACTCTGAAGAGCATTATGCAAGACTTTCATTGAACAATGAATACCTACCGCAATTATGTTGAAGAAGTCATTGTCTCCGAGTGTGTCCAGGATCGAGGTGACCATCCGTTTTGCGATCGTCATGCGGAGACCCTTCATACTGCCACTCACATCAACAAGCAGGATCACATCCTTGGCCGAAGTGGAGGCCTGAATGTACCTGCCACCAACATGCTTTCTCATCATACACATATGACAAACCTATAACAGAATGAGGGTAATGTGGACTCTTTTGGGGCTTTCCTTCTACAAACCTGGGTGGTTTAAGCTGAAGTTGTCAATGTTTTATCATGAAACAACATAGAATATTATGATAGAAACCAAATATATTTCCTTTACATGGTTTTTTTTACATCAACAAGAAAACCTTGGAATCTACTTTCTCCAAGGGTTCATTATTAGACCGTTCTCCCCTACGTACAGTGCCATATTTTACAAAAATGTATTATGAGATTCTCATAAGATTTATATTAGGTCTTTAAGGAAATCATAGGAAATTTTTTGTTGAGGATTCAATCATAAATACAAAGCAATAGCAACATCCTAATTATTATCTGCATAAGAGGCCATCTGTCTCTTCTGTGTGCACATAAGGTGGGAAAGGGAGGGGAGGGTGGCCATATTTTGAATTAAAATTGAGAAAAATAAAACAATAAAGAACGAGAGAGTTCATCGAACACCTTACCCCATACAGTGTTTAAGTATACAATTCAATTGAAATAAAATAATGATTGTAAAGGTCATACAAAAAATCCGGAAGTTTAGTCTGGGGGTGGTACACAGGAGAAGGAGAATGATATGGGGTGGTAATAGATATGGGAGGTAAGCAGGCAGCACAGTGCCAGGCAGCTATAGAGAGAACAAATAGGGGTTTAGGCTGTATTCAGAGGGGGATCAACTATAAATCAAAAGAGGTGGTGTTAACATTGTACAGGAATTTTGTGAGTCCACATTTGGAGTATTGTGTGCAGTTTTGGTCACCATAGTTCCGGAAGGACATAGATGCCATAGAGAGGATTCAGCGCAGGGGCTACAAGATTGATTGCAAGCTAGACTCAGCTATGAGGAGCGGCCTGAAGGAGACAGGCTTTATACATGATAAAAGAAGGCAGTTACGAGAGATATGATAGAGATGGAAAGGTATCGATAAAATAAGTGCAGATGAATTATTCAACAGAGTAGACAGTGAAACCAAGGGCCATAGCCTGAGAGTAAAGAAGAGGAGAGTTAAGACAGTAGTAAGGTAGGGGACTTTCACTCAGATAGTAGTTAATGCATGGAATGGTCTCCCTGGAAAGGTAGTGGCAGCAGAAACAGTAATTGTTTAAATTAGAATTAGATGGGTACCTGGAAGTTATGGAGATAGAGGGGTATGGGGATTTGATAAGACTTTTAGGTAGTTTGAGCATTGATGGGTGATTGCGTACGGAGTGTTGTTGGTGGGGATCTTGTGAAGGGGGGTTGTGTGGTTGAATTTGTGTGCGTTTTAACCAAGCCCATGCCCCCTCCCCTGAGGTGAAGAAAAGGAGAAAAAAAATACAAAAACTACAAAAAAAAACAAGCAAACAAACAAAATATATTTCATTAATTTAAAACATCTTTTTGCATTTTCTTCCTTGGATCTTGTGTAGATCGGTTGGTGTGGTATTCGCGCAGGCATGATGGGCTGAATGGACTCCACCAGTGTTGGATTTCCTTGTTATTCCTTGTTCGTGCTGTTGATACACTCTTGTACACCACCTTCACATGTCTAAGTACTGGAGGCTTTTGGAAGCATTATGAAGGCGATTTGTGTTCTCCTTTGTTTGTGTATACTAGTGCAGCCCGTAGGTGGTGTCCGTACGTGCAAAAAAAAAACTTTCAAACCGCGTGCCAGAAACAACCACACAGGCCGCTCCTTCGCTTCGTAAACGACAACACACACACACACACACACACACAACAAAACACACACACAACACACATCACACACACACACACACACACACACACACACACATTGCTGGAATTATAGATGACACACACACACATTGCTGGAATTATGATAGACGACACACACACACACACACACACACAACACACATGCTGGAATTAGACGAACACACACATTGCGAATTATAGACGACACACAACACACACATTGCTGGAATTATAGATAGACGAACACACACACACACACACACACACACACACACACTGCTGGAATTATAGATAGATGAAATGAGGTCAATGAGATGACAAATGAAGGGGTTGAATGCAGACTGCAGAGCAATGAGTAAGGAAACCCGTCGTTGTGAATGTTTTTACCACCAAATTGAGATGTATTTCGTTGACAAGCGCCAAGCATGTTGAGTAGAGCTGAATTCTTAACACTTCCAAAGGCCACAACGTTTTGACAATTGGAAACAAAAAAAAGTTGTGCACTTTTTTGATAAATTATTTTCGGAACAATTTTTCTTCAACAAATAAATAATAATAAAATTGTCTCCATGTACACACCTTTATCTCGTTAGCACCTCTTCATAAACAACATTGCTGAGGAAACGGCGCTTCTTCTTTGTTTCCTCGTCCAGGGCAAGAATGCGGAGGCTGCTGGATCTGCTAACGTTTTGATAATTATTAGTTTTAATGGCCAATTATTCAATTAGCGTCAACATATTTTGCTTTTCGCAATGTCGTCGCAAGGAAAAACACAAAGAGAAGAGAAGAGAAAAAAAAAAACGTTCGTGCAAAAAAAAGAAAAATTTACTTCCTGGTTCGGAGCATACCAGCTCACTCTGATGTTACAGAAATGTATGCACCGTCTAATATGAAAACGATCATAACTTGGGGCATTGTGTTTATCTATAAATGCGCATAAGTAATCGAGAAATTATTAGAATACACGAAGTCATCACTATCCGGAAGCCCGTACGTTGTAACCCGTAATGGGGAACGCGGCTGAGGTTCCTTCCCCCATTGGCCACGCCCATGCAGCAACGTGTCTTGTCATTGGTTGGTAAATAAATGGCATAAATTGGGAAGCACTTGTCCGATTAATATCAAACCTTGAAAAGGCACATCCTCAGGTCCCCAGCAATATACCTGGCAAGTTTCAATTAGATCGGACCAGTGGTTGTCGAGAAACAGCGGTCACAGGCGCACACACACACACACACACACACACACACACACACACACACACACACACACACACACACACACACACAGATTGCTGGAATTATAGATAGATAAATTAAATAGAAATAAACTAAAGATTGTAAAGGTCGCATTAAAAATAAAATTACGGAAGTTTATCGCTGTTGACACAGCGTCTATTACACCACGTTATTTAACACATTAAATTAGTTATTTGTGTCTGGTGTTTGTGTCCTTTATAATGTCCTTAAAAAGAGTGAGTTTCCTGTTTGGAATGATTTTCAATTTGTTTGACTGCCAGGCAGACAGACAGACAGACTAAAAATATATCTCACTCCTCTCTGCGCTTTTTTGAGATCGGGACAAATTCATAGCCAAAGTTTCACCAAACCTACAAGTTTGTTTTTCAATTAATGTTCAAAATATAACATTCAGTTGAATGAAGTTGTTAATCATAAATTGACATTTGTGAAAGACAGACAGACGGACAGACAAGTGAAGCAATTGCTTAACCCCGCTTTTTGCTTCGCGTGCGTGGGGTAATGATGGAGGAAAAAGTATGGTGGAGGAGTATGGAGAGAACACAAAGAAGTAATTAGCAAGAGATAGGAGTAAGGGGAGGAGATAGAAGAGACATGTATGAAGCATATGGGAAAGGAGGAGAGGTCAGAATCCCCCCCCCCCCCCCCCCGTTTGCATATGTAAACAAGAAAGAAATCAGAGATTGCAGACCCTTGCCAAGACTTGTTTTGTGTGGTGTATTTTGTGTGGCAAATAAATGAAAGGATGTACTAAATGAAAGGTCTTTGCAAATGAAAAGTCCAAATGGTCTTGTTGTAAATGTGTAAAGGTCAAATGGATGGGATCTATAGGGTCTTGGTGTCTAAATGGTCTTAGGGGTCTCAAAAGGTCTCAGTTGTCTTAAAATGTCTAAGGGGTCTAAAGGGTCTTAGGGGTCTTTTGGATCTTCAGGGTCTTTTTGGTTCTCTGGTTCCTCGGAGTCTTTTGGGTCCTCTTGGTCTTATGGGTCCTCTTGGTTTTTGAGATATTTTGGGTCCTCAGGGTCTTATGGGTCCTTGGAGTCCTCTGGATTTTTTGGGTCCTTGGGGGTTTTTTGCATCTTTTCGGTCCTCGGGGTATTTTGGATCCACTGGGTATTATGAGTCATTTGGGACTTTTGGGTCCTCAGGGTCTTCACGATCCTTCAGGTCTTTGTGGTCTTTATGGTTCTCAGGGTTGTAAAGGTTCTCACGGGTCTTAGGGGTCTTAAAGGATTCTAAAGGGTGGGTCTCATGTAATTAAAATACATACTCACGTTCAGTACAGACAAACAAACAAACAACCAAACGGACCCAAATACAATACCCTCTCCTCTGGCGAGGGTAATAAATAAATGTCCCTCATGCCAAGGTATAAAATCGGGCTGGGTCACCAGTTTCCCTGATCTAAGTATTGACATGAGTCACAACTTTGCCTAGACCTATTGCTGCAGCAAAAACTATATAAAGTGTCCTATATTTTAAGCAATCTAGCCTGGCAAATAACGAAATGCCATTCAACATCAAACTGATCAGGAGAGTCCCAAGAAATAGGAAAATGCTTGATTCCAATCAGAAAAAATCAGAATGATGCCTTTTCTTAGCGGTTCATAATGGTTCTTATCTTACCTGTCTTAATGGTTCATACTGGTTCTTAGGGAATATAGTACAAACAAAGCCGAGAGGTCGATTTCAAACCCAGAGGAAAACTGTGCAGAAGTCATGGAGCAGGATTCAACAAGTTGGCAGCTCTCTGGTGCAATCCGGCAGAACCATCGCTCCCCTCAAAGCCCTCCTTGCTTTTGAGAAATAAATGTTCAGAGCTCCGGCAGACTCAGTTCTGCACAATCAGAGACCGATTTCAGGCGCTCTTCCTTCCGATCTCAGGTGCTCTCCTCCAGCGTTATTGTCACTCTGTCAGCTTTTATTTCTCTCTCTCAAAAGCAGCTGCAATGGCAGAGAGTCGAGTCGTCAGCAAAGAGATAAAGAGGATTTTCCAGAGAGTCAGTGAGATCATTGATGAAGATTAGAAATATGATGGGGCCCAGAACACTGCCTTGAGGTACTCCAGTCTTGACAGGGTGAGGAGAAGAAAGGATTCTGTTCAGAGCCACATGTGCGCTCGAGAGTGGAGGAAGTCAGTAATCCAAGAGTGGAGTTGGCCTTGGATTCCATAGGCGAACAGTTTGGAGAGCAGCGCAGGATGTCAGACTGTATCAGAAGCTCGAGACATGTACAGATAGATGGCCCTGATCTCATGCCTGATAATAAGGGCCTCCCCCATTGTTGGAGGAGTAGAAGCAGCATGTCCAAGGCAGAGTGACCAGGTCTGAAGCAGAATTGATGATCTGAGATGACGCTGTTGGAGAAAAGGAATGATTTTATGTCAACTGCAATGATGGATTCCATGACCTTGCTGATGATTGGAAATAAGCTAATTAGTCTCTAATTGAGGAGATCCGTTTTTGCACCTTTTTATGTAATGCTGAAATGTTGGCTGATTTCCAAGCAAGTGGAAGGTGACCTTTGGTAAATGACAGGGTGAAAAGGGCAGAGAGAGGAAGCGCAAGAGCGGCAAAGCAGATTTTTTAGGACACGCGAGCTGATGCCATCCAGTCCAGTTGCAGAGTCGGAGCCTGAGGTTGCCAGTAACATTTCCCCCTTTTCAGGTGCAAAAGACACAGAATCCAGGGGCAACTGAGAACAACTGAAAAGGATGGGATCAGAGAGGGAGGGGTTAGGGACCAATATTTTGAAGCAAACACAGAATTGAGGGATTCAGCCTTCTCACCAGCGGAGTCAGCTGTGGTGCCATTTGAAATGAGGGAAGGGATGGAAGGAGAGCATACTGAAGAGACCGACGACAAGGTACCACAAGGTTTTTGAGGAGGGAGACAAGTTTGAAAGTGAATTAATGAGATTGGACAGATGTTGTTTAATGGCTCTCCTGAGAGTAGACATGCACTTGTTTTTTTAATTTTTATTTTTGTATAAAATGGCGAGGCTCGTATGAGAGCTAACACACACAATGCACAACAAGGGGAGCAGGAGACAAAAGGGGTGGCAGAGGGAAGGACAAAACAGTGAGGAACAGAGACATGAGGAGATCTGTGGAAGGGAGAGGGATGGAGCGGGGAACACGGGGTATACAACATGGACACCACAGGGACTTTTGGGAAGGACAGCAGGGAATTTGAAGGAGTTGCGTTTGAGGTGGATTAGCGGGGGTAGAAAGGATCATGGCTTTGGATGGGGGAAGATAAGAGATGGTGGTGAACAGCTGTTTTGAAGACCTGTAGGGAAGAGTGGGATTAAAGAGAATGTGGGAGTTTGTTCCAAAGGTGGGAAAAAAGAGGAATGAAAGAATGAAGGTGAGCAGTGATTTGTGATTTTGGTAGTTTTACCAGGAAGGGGTTGTTGGCAGACCTTGAGCCCCCTGCAGAAATATGGGGGGGGGGGAGACATATCGCAGACAGTGCAGTGGGGGAGGCCGGAGAGGAGATGGTAGATGACAGAAAGACCACCGACCTACCTGTGGTGAGAGAGTGAGAGACCCAAAGTCTCAGCCTCATCATGAGAGATACCAATGATCCTAAATGTCTTGGTTTCCACAGCATGAAGCGAAGAAGGGTGAGAGGCAGGAGCACCAGCCCAGAGGGGAGAGCAGTACTCCATCGGGCTGTAGATGAAAGCTTTGTACATAGTCAGGAGCTCAAGTGTGCCAAGGAAGGACTTTGCACGACAGAGGATGTCCAGTCGGCAACTGGCTTTGGAGGCCAGCTTAGAAATGTGGCTTTCCCAGGAAAGATCATGGCAATAAAGAGAAGACGCCAGAAACTTGAATGAAGGACTTCTTCCAGAGGATTGTTAAGAAAGTAGACGGGGGGGGGGGGGGTTCCAGATGGTCCTTTCGGAGAGACATAGTGAGAGCGTGAGATTTGGTCCGGATTGAAAGACTGTTCAAGTGTTGGACCAGCTTGTGATTTTATCCAGATCTGCAGAGAGTGAAGAGGCCACTGATTGCCGATCTGAGGGATGACAGATGGTACGGCAGAGGGTGGAGTCATCAGCAAAGATAAAGAGGATTTTCCAGAGAGTCGGAGCTGTTAGGGCATTTTGGAATGATCTGAGGTTATCTTTGGTCGGATTTGCCTTCCAGGAGGAGAATGCAAATTGTTTTAAAGTGACAGCCTCACCACAGGATTCAGAGAACTAAGAGCGGGAGGATGGGTAAGATAATTGAAGACGAGATGGAATTAATCTGTGCATAAGAGAGCGGTTTTCTGTGGAAGAATAACCAGGCTGAATTAATGTCAGCGTTGATGGATATACGTAGGATACCAGTCCTGAAGTGTACAAAAAAAATATTACATTTGGCAAAGCGAAACCGTGGGTGGCAGTTGGCTACCTGATGGAGCGAATTGATGGAGTACAACGTCCTGTCAATTTATTACATAAGCACTATGTTGAATCAATGAGGAAAAAGACAACCAGGCAGGTTTGAAACAGTTTTACCAAGTAAAGCATGTATTTACAAGCACATATCAAGTATTTGTAGGCAGGTAAAGACACACAAGAAAGCTAATTACCCTGAGCACGGAAAATATCTCATTACACAATCTTACTTACGCTAGAACTTAAGACAGGTGTGCCACAATCATCCAGGAAAAGTAGAGAGGAAGAAAAAAAGAAGAAAGAAAAAAAAAGGTTGTGGCTTTGTGTCGGCCTCTTGCTCAACCTATGTGGATAGGCGGGCCTGCATCGGTCCAAGGTGGAGAGAAGCGAAGGAAGGGGATGCGGTGGTGTGTGGGTGCGGTGTGTCAATGCGGCATGTTGGGAGTACAGTATATCGTGCACTGCCGTCTGCCCCTGGAGCGTTTTGTTCAGCACAACTGGTCTCGCCTTAGCGCATCTTGTCCTGGCAATAACTCGTTCAAGCAGTAATTTGTGCGGGCAGCAACTCTTTCCGTTCTGAGTCTCTGTATATCAGACAGCTCACAGACAGCTCATACGGGCAATAAGGAGGGCAGGTAGAAAAGCAGCTTGGAAGGCAGGCATTTTGGGTTCATGCCGGTCCTTGGCGCATCAGACAGTTCTGATTCTTGGTGGGCACCGCACCTGCTTATATAGGGTTTCGAGCGAGATGTAGCAAAGGATGGTAGTTGCTTGCTCATGTTGTGTCTTCATTGGCCCACATGCACCATCGTTAACTGGGCAGATCCGTCCAATCACCACACGGCGTTGTAGGTAAAGGTTATGCAGTGCATTTCTGCCATGTGGTTTGCAAGTGGCCCTTTAGTTGTTCCCTGCCAGCAGCGCAGAATTGACTTTGATTGTGGTGTTTTATGGCGTAATGTGTGTATGGTTTGCATTGGTGGGAGGTGCAAGGGGAAGAAGGGTAGGAAAGAGTATTTAAATGGATCGAGGATGGAAGTGGATGAAATGAAGAGGAGGATTTAAGCCAGGATGGTGGTTTGAGTGGAAACGGCTGAAGGTTTTTGAGGGAAGTTCGGGGAAAATAGGTTCGAGAGCGAAAGGTGAAGAATTGGAATGGAAGGATGGATGGATGGATGGATGGGTGGATTGATTAATGGAAATTGGGAAATCGCACAGATGGAAAGAGCCTTCTAAACCCACACAGCACATCTTCTCCATCCCCTGTTACAAAGCGATGGGACCTGACGAGGCACACTTACTCATGAAGTATCTATCTGAGGGATTTTCTGTTCAATGCAACTCACCAGGATCCTTTTGCCAGAACCACAACAATATATTAGGCAGTTTCATGCCCCTTCCTAAAACCTGGAAATTAATTGACATAACATCCTGCCTGGAAAGCACCACAATTAATTTACAGTCAGACCAGAAATCCAATTCAGACTAGAACAGCTAATGGGCAAGTACAGTACACGAACCCTTAACCTACCAGCCCTATCATCACGTTCCAATTACAGCATTTTTGGGTGGACTGTGATGATGTTAAAAGGAAAGTATGACATTTTCTTTTACCTTTTTGACTAATGAAAGACCCTGAGGTATGCTTTAGAAGCACGTCCCACAATACGTCACTTGCACCTGCAGCTTGGAGAGAGTGGTAACAATAGAAACTACAACAGCACTCAGTGGAGCCCATACCTCCACCAGGCTGAACAGTTTACTTTTTGTATCCCACTGATCCCACTCAGTTAGTCAATCCGTAAACACTTCAGTCATTATCGCTTGAACCAAACACACTATTTTGAAGAAACTTGGCCACAAGCTTCACATCTCACACCTAACGAATATTGACCGCATCATAATCTGCACTCATTAAGGAAGTCGATTCGGGGGTTTTTTGACCCCTCCCCAAAATAGGTATTTGCTCTCTTCTCCAAAATTACACACACAATTTTGATGAAACTTGGCCACAACCTTCATCACCCATGGTGTCCCAAAGTTTATCGACCGCATCAAAATCAGCACTCATTCAAGGGGTCTACGGAAGGGTTTTGACCCCTCCCCAAAATAAGTATTTGCTCTCTTCTCCAAATTACACACAACATTTCTATGAAACTTGACGGCAACCTTCATCACCCGTAATGTTCCAAAGTTTGCTCATGGCATTAAAAAATTTATGGTCTAAGGGGGTCTGCGTGGGGTTTGAGTGACTTGCACCTGATCCAGATGAGCTTCAGGACAGGTGGTCCAATTTTTGTATCATAATAGCAATCATCAAGTATCCTTAATCAATGAATTATACATTATTTTCTGAAAGCTCTGCAGTCATACGTTTTGCTGGTATTAAAGATGAGGGCTACTACTCTTGTAAGAGTAAATTACATCAAAGAGTGGCCTCATTCAGCATCAATTCATTTGTTGCAAAGGTCTTCACAGGATCTGGATGGACATGGAAATAGGCTGTCCTGCACGGAACATTTCTGCCTTGAGAGATGCTTTGTGATGACAGAACTTGAGAAGCATTCTGAATCATCTGTCCATCACCAAATGTTTGCATCCAAAGCACTTAACAGCCACTTTACTCTCGTTTTGTTTTTCAGAATGATACATTCCAATGGTCGAAATTGGAGCAGTGGCACTTGTGCAAGGTGCAATCACTTTGATATATATCTTGAATTTTGCTAAATCTTTGCTTTTGTTACTTCAAATGGAATGTTTGTAATTGTGCTATGTCACAGCTCAATAGCACTGCAGTGATCTCATGTCACAATACGTGATGAACCGACCATAATTACTTCCATGTTCAAGCCAAATCAACTACCATGGCCAAGTTTATGTAAATCATGATCCAAGTGGTGGACATATTTGAGCATAATAAGATATCTCAATTGGTAACATCAGGTCAGGTCAGGTATGGGAGCATGCGCCGGAGCAGCACGTCGCTGCGTCCAATTTCCGCAGGTATTCCAAGGGCCTCAGTCGGGCCATCCCTCAGGCAGATTCTTGGCCCATCCCCATCTCCTTGAGATGCTGATCAACCTGCTGCAACCAAGAGGCATGTGGTTTGCCAATTGGCCTCCTCCACGTACAAGGCTCCCTCGCTGAGAGAATCTGGTGAGCAGGATCAGCGTCAGGAAAACGAGCCACATGTCTATACAGCCGCAGCTGATGCTCATGGACTATGCAGGTAACAAATCTCATTTGAGTCTCACTCAGCAACCACTCATTGGACACAAAGTCTGAGAAGTGATCGCAAAGGATTCTCTGAAGAGACTTGGTACGAAAGGAATTAAGTCTCCATCTCAGATCCCTGGTCAGAGTCCAAGTCTCACATCCAGAGAGGAAGACTGGGAGAACCAAGGACTTAAAGACTCAGACTTTCATCCTCGCGCACAGGTACTGGCAGCGCAACACCCCATGATCCAGTGAATCCATGACTCCCCAGGCCCAATCCCAGACATCTGTTGACCTCTGGCTCACAGCCAGCAGAGACATGAATATCATTGCCAAAGTAAGTGAATCTCTCTGTGACCTCAACATCCTCACCACAAACAGGTACAGACAAGATAGCAGTATCCACGATGTCATTGAAAGCCTGGATCTTAGTTTTGACCCAGGAAACCCGTAATCCCAGCGGCTCCAACCTCCTCATTCAACACCTAGAGGGCCCCGAAAAGGATATCTAGAGTCTCCGCAAAGATGACTGCATCATCTGCGAAATTAAGGTCAGAGATCTTGACATTCCCAAACGATGCACCGCAACTTGATCTCTCCAACATCCTCCCCAGAATCCAGTCCATACAAGTGCTGAAAAGTGTGGGGGCCAGTACACACCCCTGACAAACTCCAGTAACAACTGAAAGCAAGTCAGAGATGGTACCACCACATCTCACAGTACTCTCAGTACCAGAGTGTAGTTCAGACATCAGATTGATCAGTTTTGGTTTCACCCCACAAAGACCAAGAATCCTCCAGAGGGCATCCCGATTCACTGAATCAAACAATTTACAGAGATCAACATTGGTTGCAAGCAGCCCCTGCCGAAACTCTCATATGCTTTTGGTGAGGACCCCGAGAGCAAGGATATGGTCAATCGTTGACCTCTTTGGTATAAAGCCTGACTGCTCTGGATTCTGGTGCTCAAGCAGATGGTGGCGA
>CM068954.1:93889536-93905513 GCA_035128595.1 Eptatretus atami
TGGTAACCTGCTACTTTTTAATGGTAGCCTCCTACTACAAAAAATAAGGAAACCCCTGGATGGGTGAAATGGCCTTCACTTTTCATTTAATTCTTTATGATAGATGAAAACATTTTTACCAGATGGAAGTAACCAGAAGTAACTCAGAGGCTTGTTTAATCTAAAACTGGTAATACAATAACTTAATAGGTTGAAAAAGAATGTTTGGCGCATCACAATTTTACAGAATCTCTGCATAAGTAGCCTTCGGTAGAGAAAAAATTAACGTGGACAAGACTGGTTCATTAACGAATAGAATCACTCAATTAATTAAATGTATAAATACGGAAACTCCATTGCACATAGTAGGGGCTTGCGTCAGCATCAGATCGTTCATTTTTGCAGATGCAGAAGGCCTCTTATCAGACCAAACTTCCTTTCAGTTTGGACATCAATGGGCATCAGTTTGGATTTCGACATCAATGGAGGCCCTTGAATTGGGCCCAGTTGACTGCACTACTACCAAACAGAGCTTAAGCCTAAAGCTAAACCACGGGTGCTTAAGCTGAGATATTCTTCTGCAACAATCCCAAGACAGAACAAGCTATTCACTTTGCCAATATCGTTTTAATCCCTACTGTTATCCATTAAAGCATAAAAGCACTTGGAACGTTTCCACCTCAATTAGAATCCGGTCACGTCATGCAGACTTACTCCTCTCAGGGATAATGGGTTTCAGCTCAGATGTTGGCCTATATGGCCAACCAGAGCACTATTGTAATACATACTCCAATGTTCACACAATGTAAGATATACCTCAGCACAACAAACAATAATGACCAGAAAGATGACATTTATTGTGCAACGTTGAAATCAATGGTGATCATTTCATATGGATTCTGCAAACAACAGAAATGTGGGAGCCAATTCCCTCATCAGAAATTAATGAGGACAAATATTGAACTTTGTCTTTACATTGTTGAGCAAGTGTGTGCCTGACGAATGTCAGATCAAAGGTTCCAATGGAACAAAGGGTATATATACATACATATATACATATATACATACATATATATACATACATACATATACATACATATATATACATACATATATACATATACATACATACATGGGGAGAACAAGTATTTGATACACTGCCGATTTTGCAGGTTTTCCCACTTACAAAGCACGTAGAGGTCTGTAATTTTTATCATAGGTACACTTCAACTGTGAAAGACGGAATCTAAAAACAAAAATCCTGAAAATCACATTGTATGATTTTAAATATTAATTTGCATTTTATGCATGAAATAAGTATTTGATACATCAGAAAAACAGAACTTAATACTTGGTACAGAAACCTTTGTTTGCAATTACAGAGATCAGACGTTTCCTGTAGTTCTTAACCAGGTTTGCACAGACTGCAGCAGGGATTTTGGCCCACTCCTCCATACAGATCTTCTCCAGATCCTTCAGGGTTTCGGGGCTGTCACTGGGCAACACAGACTTTCAGCTCCCTCCAAAGATTTTCTATTGGTTTCAGGTCTGGAGACTGGCTAGGCCACTCCAGGACCTTGAGATGCTTCTTACGGAGCCACTCCTTTTGCCCTGGCTGTGTGGTTTCGGGTCGTTGTCATGCTGGAAGACCAGCCACGCCCCATCTTCAATGCTCTTGTTGAGGAAGGAGGTGTTGGCCAAGATCTCGCGATACATGGCCCCATCCATCCTCCCCTCAATAAGGTGCAGTCGTCCTGTCCCTTGCAGAAAAAGCATCCCAAAGAATGATGTTTCCACCTCCATGCTTCACGGTTGGGATGGTGTTCTTGGGGTTCTACTCATCTTCTTCTTCTCCCAAACACGGCGAGTGGAGTTTAAACCAAAAAGCTCTATTTTGGTCTCATCAGACACATGACCTTCTCCATTCCTTCTCTGGATCATCCAGATGGTCTTGGCAAAATTCAGACGGGCATGGACATGCGCTGGCTTGAGCAGAGGGATCATGCGGCGCTGCAGGATTTAATCCATGATGGCGTAGTGTGTACTTATGGTTTCTTTGATACTGTGTCCCAGCTCTCTTCGGTCATTGACCAGGTCCTGCCGTGTAGTTCTGGGCTGATCCCTCATCTTTCTCATGATCATTGAGGCTCCACGAGGTGAGATCTTGCATGGAGCCCCAGACCGAGGAGGATTGACTGTTATTTGAACTTCTTCCATTTTCTAATAATTGCGCCAACAGTTGTTGCCTTCTCACCAAAGCTTGCCCATTGTCCTGTAGCCCACCCAGCCTTGTGCAAGTCTACAATTTTGTCCCTGATGTCCTTAGACAGCTCTCTGGTCTTGCCCATTGTGGAGAGGTTGGAGTCTGATTGATTGAGTGTGGACAGCTGTCTTTATTGCAGATAACGAGTTCAAACAGGTGCAGTTAATACAGGTAATGAGTGGAGAATGGAGGGCTTCTGAAAGACAAAACTAACAGGTCTGTGAGAGCCGGAATTCGTACTGGTTGGTAGTGATCAAATACATATTTCATGCAATAAAATGCAAATTAATTATTTAAAAAATCTACAATGTGATTTTCAGGATTTTTGTTTTAGATTCCGTCTTTCACAGTTGAAGTGTACCTATGATAAAAATTACAGACCTCTACGTGCTTTATAAGTGGGAAAACCTGCAAAATCGGCAGTGTATCAAATACTTGTTCTCCCCACTCTATATACATATGTATATATAAATGTATATATTGTTGCGAATTCGCGCGCCGGCGTGTCGAACGGCCACGTGACTCGAATGGCGGCCGCCTCGCCCACCGGACGGACAATTTCGTCGTGACCCTCCGGGAACTATCGCCCGAGCCAGTCACGGGTGGGCCTTTCGACCTCACCACGATCGTGCAATCGGCCACCCGCGTGGATAGGGTTGTTCGCCAAACTCGACCTACCTAAGTACCCACGCGGATGGTAAACCGGGCGATCGCACCTCGCCGTAGGTCGACTCCGGACACGGGCCGCTTAAGCGGTCCGTTCCGTGCTATCGGGATAACCGAGCGGTGTTATCGTCGGCCTCGACGCGTTCCAATTAATTATCGAGGCGTATCAAGCCCACTACGAACCCTTTTACGTGAAGCAAGATGAGATTCAACAAAGGAAAGGACGCAGCGAAACGGGGAACAAGTTCACACAAGCACTTTATTCACACTGACACACGGACACAAAGCACACATATAGTCAGTCAGAATGCACATAAAAGCAGTTACAACAAAAGAAAACAACGACGCAGAGATACTACCGAATACGCGAACACACGGCAACACTTATACAGTTCTACTTTACAAGACACGGCGCCACAAGTTTCCATACAAAAAAAAACCCCGAAAAGAAAAAGGTGACTTCCTTTTGGGCCGTCGAGTCCCTCTCCGAGTCCGTCGACGTGGTCGCCGCCTGGCCGCCGACTCCGTGCCCTGGCGTGGTAGGCGAGTCCTCTCCTGCGTGCCTCGCGCATGCACGTGTTGCCGCTCGACGCCACGGACCGAGTTTCGGCGCTATCCCAGCGCGGATAGAGGGGGGGAACGTGGATGCCCGAAGTCGGGAGAGGGGAATGGCGGACGCTCCTTCCCGCGCAGCGGGGTCTTGGAACTGCCCCACAAAAGACCAGGCCAGCGGCCTCCAGGACGAGCGAGCCGGAAGACGGCAGCGAGCCAGAGCAACCACGAAGCAAGAGCATCCACCAAACTGCTTCGCCCGTCTCCGACTTTTTTCCCCGGAGCTCCGCCCTGTTGCTCCGCCCGTTCTTTGCTCCACCCCCCTTCGAGGCGCTTCGAGAAAAGGTCTCGAAGAAGGGCGTTCCTCCTCCCTGGCCGGGTCACACCGCGCATCCACCAATCGGGCGCCAGCTGCCCCACCCCGCTTCTCCTCCCTCAACACCAAGCGCGGTGAAGAATCGCGCGAAAAAGCCACCAAGCCCTTTGTTGGTTTTTGTTTGAAATAAAAAATAGAAAAAGAAGAAGACTGACTCAAGCGTCGCAGCCCGAATGAATCACATTAATTCCGCTAAACAACGGGTTTGGGGCTATACTATACAGTGTGGAGCTGTTGACCAGCTCCCAAGATGAGAGCAGCCATTTTTAGTAGGATTACCTTTCGATATGTGAATGTAGCATTTAAATTGAGGAAGCCAAAGCATTTAAATGCTCTCAGTAAGCTACAGTTTTTTTTTGACTGTTTGGTAATCAAAGCAAGAAGGCCATCTCTCTCTTCTCTGTCACGCAGATAAACATCTGGCTTTCTTGCTGGCCTTGTAACAAACATTCTTTGAGCCTTTAGCTCGGAGGAGCCGATCATAAATCAACACTGTTTTTGGTACAGGTCAAAAAGGGGTACATCTTTGCAAAATATCGTGCCTGACCAATAACAGATCACAATGTTTGTGAAAGATCAATTGCTTTGCCAGGGCCTGGGGGGACCCAGTGCTGAGATGTTGTTGTCTTCAAGTAACACGATGTCTAAGAAAGAAATATAAACCTGATGAAAGTTGGGGAAATCATGAAAACAGATGAGCAGGAAAAGTTATAAAGTAAACAAAACTGCTTTGAGAGAGAGAGAGTTTAACTGAGCTGGGGATACGTTAGGTAGTCTCTGTCTTCACTTTCTGTCATGTACTCTTTTGATGTGAATTAAAGCCTCTTTTCTATCATGATCAGTGTGGACATTGCTAGATTTCAGTCAGCGGTGGAACATGAATCTCATCATTTTGCGTCATGGAAGGATAAGACAGACCAGGGGGAGGGGGAACTGCTGCCTTGGTGAGACGAAGGAGGACAGAAGCTGGCGGCTTTAAAGATAAGGGTAAGAACTGCCTCTTTTTCTCGCCACCAGGGCATACAGATTTTGCTGCCTCTTTGTGATCTTGTCCTTATCTTAAAAGAACGGAAAAGAGTGAGCTTAATGCACATCAAAAGAGGGGTACCCGCGGGTTAAGGTGTCTGAAGGAGGGGTTGAAGTTGACGCTAGCGGCTCATCTAAGAAATCCCTGGAAGACAGTGTCTGAAGGGGAGGTTGCAAGTACACAACCCTGGGAGGGTAACCTGAGAAATCTCCAAGAGACAAGGTATTTCTGTAGGAGATTGAGGACGTGGAAAGTGTGCAAGGGAGTGTGAGGTTCGTGGAAAGGTGTGAAAGACACCCCAACCCAACCCGAGACCACGCCCTGGCAAAACACTGACCAGTTCCAAGAATGCTCTAGAAATGATCAAGGAAAAGTGCGAAAATAAAGCGTAACGGAAATTATGGACCAAGGTCATGTGATCAATTAGAATCATGCTATGAATGAATATAGAAGTACCCATGTGCATTCCTAAAATAACATTCGTAAGATATGCTATGTGAATAAGCTAGAACCAGACTTGGAGCCTGTAAGATGTGTAAGGAAGAAGCAATGACAAATAATAATGTTGGAAAAAAGAAAAAAGAAAAGTTGTAAGTGTTAAGATTAAAAGAATAGTTGAGAAAACACCTTGCCCCACCCGTGCAACTGCCAGTGCACGGAGCGAGGCAATCAATGGAGAATATCAGGTAACCCACCGACCGGAGGGTTTCCTTATCCGTCGAGGTTGTATTCGAACCTGGAAGGTATCTGCTGTTGGCCACAGCCTCTGCGTTCCCGCGTTCAAGCAAAGAGGTAGGACCAGAAGGAGTGGTAATTCAAATCGGTATACCTCCATGAAAAGAACAGGAATTGAGATTAGTTCTGATGTGATATTTGGAAATTGAGCAAGGTGTATAAAGAACAGCAGACGAAGCAGGCGGCTCGTGAAAACGATACTTGGAAATGTGGCAGGTGAGGAGGGAATGATGCCCCATTGTGAGAGATTGGTGCCCCGCTGTGTTGGAGGAATGTGTGTGCTTTGCCTGTAGGATAATAGGTGGGGGCTAGCTGTGTCGAAGTGCATATGCTGTGCCCAGAGTGGTGCTGTGTGAAATGATATCGGTGGACGAATGTAATGTTGCCTGAACTGCTAGGAAGGCAATGGCAGACACCCAATTGCAACCTTTTAGTCAACTCAAGCAGGCCAAAGAATTCCTTGCTTATCATGAATAAATAATGACAATACAAGAACCAGGACAAGATGTTAGGTAAGCTGCACACTCAATCAAATGGAAATGCTTTTGGGTAAATGGCTCGTGATCTTTGACCACGTGCCAGTGCGGTCTTGTCATGGAGCATTAATCCTCTGCCTGGTGCGATCAAGTTATTTTTTTTTTTTTGTGCGGAAGCGGACAGAGGAGCATGTTTTGTTATCCTTGTATGAGCCTCTATCTGTCAGGAAAATTGACCATAAGAGCTGTTCAGCGAGACTGGTTGTAGTAACACCCTGCTGTGAAGTATGAGATTTTGCCGATCTTGTGCGCGGATCTTTGTTTGGAAGTCGGGTTGCATGGAGTTTTAACTGAAAGAGGGGAAGATGCTTGGAAAAGAAATATCTTTTTAAAAACTGAATGAAACCGGGAAATTATCATCACGGTTGGTTGCATCATTATTGTGAGGAGCTCGCGTTTTACAATCAATTGTGACAGGCATCTGTGGTTGAATGTACGAAGTATACGGTGTGGCGAGAGGGGGCACGAAGCACGAGTTGGTCAACATCTGGGTCGTATTAATATCAGGCCAGGTCAAAATACGAGTGCTGTGTAAATTTTTGAAGCAGTTCAATCCGGCCTTATAAGTTTGCAAGTACACATGTGCAAATTGAGTGGTTGACGAATTTGCATATATAATATATAGATGCTATATCACCACATTAACGTATGTTCGGCCCTCGAATGGACGCTGTCCTCGCTTGGTTGTGTTGTCTATCGACGTTTGCAGCAGTTAAGGAACTTGGAACTCCAAGGTGTCTTTCATAAAGACAAGAACATTGTATTACTGGTCCCTGAGGCAAATTCCAAATTACAGCCCCGATTGTTCCTGCAAAAGGCAATTGTAAACCACCGAGTGTTAATCTCTGTGCTGAAAATAAAATTCTTTTTGGTGTGATATCAACGAGTACACGCCAGTCGAGCAGGAGAGAGATAGGTGGTGAGTTATCTCAGGCAAGCTCTCCAGGTGAGATATAGAACGGTGATTGAGCTTGAGGTCATGCGATGTGTTCTCGAATTGCTGTTGTGGGCATGAGCATAACTGTGCCGCTGATGTAGGAGCACAAAATGCACAAGATTGTAACCCCGCCCTCCTCCACCCCCCTGTGCGTTGGCGCGGGTGGGTGGTTCCGTGTTGTGTCGAGTCTTGGATCGAGGCCGCTGCGAGTCCTCTCGTAGGGAGACGACTACAATGCGGTGCATCTTGTTGGAGCAAATGGTCTGCAAAAGATCCCACGATGTTTTTTTTTTTTATTTTTTTTTTTTGCGAAGAGTTGGCAAGTTATCGGCCGGCACCTTGAACATTCCATGATAGGCATCAAGTCAGAACTCGAATCGTCATTTGTGGTGCAGCACGTGGCGACAGATTAGTATCAATCGTCACAAGGACGTGGCCAGTGCAAATGATGCAGTGTCCCTCTAGCAAATGCACGCACTGGGACGTTACTCATCTCACCGACCTGGGAGGATGACAGTTGAGTTAAACCCACCACTGAGTTAACACCAGGCTACGAGTTATACTGTTGCGAGTTTACTTTAGGCTCATGTAAAAGATGATTGAGAATTTGGCAGATTTTAAAAATTAATACCAATGACATGTTTTGAATGAAGAATGAATTAAATTCGCAACTGTGGCTGTGGGCCATAATTACATAGCCAACTCAGCCGGGCACAGAGGAAATTATTTTATTTATTTTATTTTATTTTGGGCAGCACCAAATGCTGTGCGAAGTGTGGTCCAAATGGATTGAATGGATGATACTGATTATGCAGTGTTGGTTGGACTCACTGTTAGAGTAAATGTGGTATCGAAATGTCCGATACTGGAACATAATTGCCAGAGGTATTATTGGTACACTATGTGGATGACTGCAGGGGAAACATCTTAACCCTTTGGGGTACTAGCTGCCAGAGGCGATGATGGTGCCAAAGGCAAATTAAACCTGTGCAGGGTAGACCAATAACGGTATGGGGAACATGTGTGTTCAGTCGGAAACCTGGGAATACCTGTTGAGGTAATGAGCTTGTGGACTCTTACTAAACGTTTAGAGGTTGTGTTACTAATAAAGAGGAAGAATATTTGATTTATATGTCGCAAGAGTAGTCGCTGAGTACAGGATAAGTAATATATTCGGAGCATATATGAAGCAAAAACTACAACACGACATCCTTCCTGGCTTGTCTTGCACCTCGGCCTTTTCGATGAGCACCAGTGTACTGATTGTTCATTTTTTGCCAGTCTTGAAGGAATGACAGGCTGAGTTTCCCTCTTGGGGTTCGTTTTAGTGGTAATGAAACTTGAGCCTCAGGCTATCTGGGATTCCCTGGTACCACTGTAAGGTGGCTAGGTTCAAACACGTACAATAATTATTGTAAAATGTCTGAGAATATATGGACATATATACTATTTGAAGATTTAACCTTGTGATGCTAATAAATATTGTGAAAGAGATTTGACAAGCAGAGGTGTTTGAATGGAGAGAACTTTAACCAAGAAGACCCAGTGGACTGGACTTTTTCCAGGTATTATTGGTTACCAAGGAGCTGTCAAGAAAAGGTAAGACCAATCATGGATATCACGCGATCTCCATTTGCAAAGAGGATACAGGAAAATCGAAAAGAGAAAGAATGTTACTTGGAGGTTTTATGACAGATGTGGCCAGTGTTTTGATTTAGCATGTGTATATCTGATAATATGGGACAATAACAGATAGTGAGGGCTTTTGGGAATTGTCATAGAGAGCAGACATGTTTGGTAGGTTCAATGGTAGGGGGAACAAGGAATGGGTGTGACAGGGGTGCCAGGGAAGAAAAAGGTAAACATGGGAGTCAATTGCAGTGAGGAGTGCAGTATATGGTCGTATAGAAAACACTTATAGGGCCCTTTTATACAATTGTGCACTTCGTGTGCGCACGAGGATGAGGGACAAAGGGGCATTGTACGCCTTGGAACAAGTATAATTGTTACATGAAGGGAATATTGGGGAGTTGGGGAGCCTGGATAATCCATGCTGTTGTTAATGAGGGGCTCGATGTCTTCATAGCAGTGATTGTTGTCATCACTTGTATTGTATAATAATCTAATCAGGGAGTGCGTGAGACGATGTTCTTCGCAAGCAAAGAAAAACAACAAAAACGGAGACAGTCCTGGGGAACCTGCTGTTGCTGATTGCTGTGGTCAGCCGCAGTCAACACCTCGCCGTCTCTCCCTCCCGAAATTTCACTCTGTTTTTCCTCCCCCAACCCATTAGACCCCGAAATGTACTGTGAACTTTGATGGAACTGTTAAATCCATTGCTCAAACTCACACTGGATGAGTGTCTTGACTTGCTTACCACCGATGGACCGAGATGGAAGGAAATGTTATCTAAAGATTGGCCTTTGTTGGAAAAATATTGGGATTTTCTTTAAAATTTTTCTTTCACTCTTTGGCTTGCAATTTATATAAATTATATTCCTTTTTGTTTGTTCATATAAGAACACGATAGCATAGCAAAAAAATATATTCTTACTTGTTTATAAAATTATTATTCTTGTTTGCTGGTTCTTACTTGGTTATATTCCCACTTGTTGTTATAAAAATTATATTCTTTTTGTTTGTTCATAAAGAACACGATTAGATAGCAAAAAATAATTATTTCTTATTGTTTATAAAAAATTATATTCTTGTTATGTTCATAGAGAAAACCATAGTTAGTTGAAAATATATGTTATTCTTTTTCGTGTGTGAAATAATTTTGTGTTGAGTGTTTTCGAAAGGTAATTTTTGCTTCCTCATGACCTATATTCAAGTCATAATTGTTGGAAATGTATCCACTATTCTACAGAGGGGTGGGGTATTTGGTGGGCCGGTTCCAGGATGGTGGAGGGGGGTTTTTCTATGAGGCTAGAAAGTGCGGCGCGGGAGCCTTTCGGTGACGTTATGGCCCACTTGGAGCTGTACTCATAAGGTGTGCCACCTATTAGAAAAAGACTCCCGTCTACCACCTTGCCTATCCATCAAAAGATTCCATCTCTAAAAATTATTATGATTGTGGTGTTCCTTTTCCACTATGTTTTCTAAGTAACAGGAGGGCTCAAATGTGGAAGCTTGCTTGACCAGCTCCAAGATGAGGAGCAGCCATTTTTTAGTAGAGATTACCTTTCGAAATATTGAATGTAGCATTTAAAATGAGAAGCCAAACATTTAAAATTGCTCTCAGTAAGCTACAGTTTTTTATTGACTGTTGGTAATCAAAGCAAGAAGGCCATTCTCTCTCTCTCTGTCAGCAGATAACATCTGGCTTTCTTGCTGGCCTGTAACAACATTTCTTGAGCCTTTAGCTTTCGGAGGGCCCGATTCTAAATCAAACACTGTTTTGGTACAGGTTCCAAAAAGGGTACATCTTGCAAAATATCTGGTGACCAATAAGCAGATCACAATGTTTTGTGAAAGATCAATGTTGCAGGCCTGGGAGACCCCAGTGCTTGAGATTGTTGTTGTCTTCAAAGTAACACGGTTCTAGACGATATAAACCTGATGAAGTTGGGAAATTCATGAAACAGATAGGCAGGGAAAAGCTATATAAAGTAAACAAAACTGCTTGAGAGAGAGAGAGTTTAACTGAGCTGGCGATACTGTAGGTAGTCTCTTGTTTCTCACTTTCTTCATGTACTCTTTTTTGATGTGAATTAAAAGCCTCTTTTCTATCATGATCAGTGTTGGACATTGCTAGATTTTCAGTCAGCGGTGGAACATGATCTCATTCACATGTACTTAGAGATACCTCAACTACGGACCTGAATGGTGTAATGCGAATTTCCACAGCCGTAACAATATGTATATCGTATTTGATATATAATTATGTATATATTGTATTAATCATATGTTATAGTCTATATATATATATATATATATATATATATATATATTATATATTATGTGTATATTTATGTATGTAGTATATATATATATATATATATATACTATATATATATATATATATTATATTGTATTATATATATATAATAATATGTATATATTTATTTTATAATATATTATATATATATATATAATATATATATATATAGCCTGGTGTTGGCGCAGTGGTTAGGCAGCGGCTTGGGATCCAAAAGGTCCTGAGTTCAAGCCCCGTTGGGCCACTGAATTAATACACCATGGGTTAACTCAGCCTGTCATCCTTCCGAGGTCGGCGAATGAGTACCAGTGTACTGGGCGGTGTATACCCCGGTTTAAATAGGTGTACCATATCCCTATGTTGTAAGAGGCGACCAGGTTGCGTCAGGAAGGGCATCCGGCGTAAAACATGTGCCAAATCACTATGCGATCATACGATGATCCCTGTTGGCGACCCCGAACGGAGCAGCCGAAAGAGAAAGAAAGAAATATATATATATATATATATACAGTGGGAGAACAAGTATTTGATACACTGCCGATTTTGCAGGTTTTCCCACTTACAAAGCACGTAGAGGTCTTTAATTTATATCATAGGTACACTTCAACTGTGAAAAGACGATAAAACAAAAATCCGAAATCACATTGTATGATTTTTAAATAATTAATTTGCATTTTATGCATGAAATAAGTATTTGATACATCAGAAAAACAGAACTTAATATTTTGATACAGAAACCTTTGTTTGCAATTACAGAGATCAGACGTTTCCTGTAGTTCTTAACCAGTTTGCACAGACTGCAGCAGGGATTTTGGCCCACTCCTCCATACAGATCTTCTCCAGATCCTTCAGGTTCGGGCTGTCGCTGGGCAACAAGACTTTCAGCTCCTCCAAAAGATTTTCTATTGGGTTCAGTCTGGAGACTGGCTAGCCACTCCAGGACTTGAGATGCTTCTTACGGAGCCACTCCTTAGTTGCCCTGGCTGGTGTTTCGGGTCGTTGTCATGCTGGAAGACCCAGCCACGCCCCATCTTCAATGCTCTTGTTGAGCGAGGAGGTTGTTGGCCAAGATCTCGCAATACATGGCCCATCCATTCCTCCCTCAATACGGTGCAGTCGTCCTGTCCCCTTTGACAGAAAAGCATCCCCAAGATGATGTTTCCACTCCATGCTTCACGGTTGGGATGGTGTTCTTGGGTTGTACTCATCCTTCTTCTTCCTCCAAACACGGCGAGTGGAGTTTAAACCAAAAAACTCTATTTTGGTCTCAACAGACCACATGAACTTCTCCCATTCCTCATCTGGATCATCCAGATGGTCATGGCAAACTCAGACGGGCCTGGACATGCGCTGGCTTGAGCAGAGGACCTTGCGTGCGCTGCAGGATTTTAATCCATGACGGCGTAGTGTGTTACTTATGGTTTTCTTTGATACTGTGGTCCCAGCTCTCTTCAGGTCATTGACCAGGTCCTGCCGTGTAGTTCTGGGCTGATCCCTCACCTTTCTCATGATCATCGAGGCTCCACGAGGTGAGATCTTGCATGGAGCCCAGACGAGGGAGATTGACTGTTATCTTGAACTTTCTCCATTTTTCTAAAATTAGCGCCAACAGTTGTTTGCCTTCTCACCAAGCTGCTTGCCTATTGTCCTGTAGCCCATCCAGCCTTGTGCAAGTCTACAATTTTGTCCCTGATGTCCTTAGACACTCTCTGGTCTTGCCATTGTGGAGAGGTTGGAGTCTGATTTGATTGAGTGTGGAAGCTGTCTTTATGCAGATAACGAGTTCAAACAGGTGCAGTTAATACAGGTAATGAGTGGAGAAATGGGAGGGCTTCTTAAAGACAAAACTAACAGGTCTGTGAGAGCCAGAATTCTTACTGGTTGGTAGGTGATCAAATACATATTTCATGCAATAAAATGCAAATTAATTATTTTAAAAATCATACAATGTGATTTTCAGGATTTTGTTTTAGATTCCGTCTTTCACAGTTGAAGTGTACCTATGATAAAAATTACAGATCTCTACGTGCTTTGTAAGTGGGAAAACCTGCAAAATCGGCAGTGTATCAAATACTTGTTTCCACATATGTTAATATTACATCCACAACTATGATATATATATTATTATATATATTATTATTATGTGTTGTTCTTTGGAACCGCATGCACACAACAGATAGGTGTCCCAAGACAGTTATTCCATTATATACATGTAGATAGTCCCCTTCCTTTTGTTTAGTGGGACAACAAGGGAGTGGTGTTGCGATGATATAAGAGCTAGGGTTGCTTAAATCATTTTCTCCTTCATTTCATCTCCACTCTTCTTCTTTTCTGATTTATTCCTGAGTAAATCAGCCAAGTGCGCCTTCGCTGAAAGGTGGGGCCTCGTGGAGGCCAGCGCTGCGGCGCCGTGGTGGGGAAAATGCAGCGCGAGCATGTGGGTGCTTCTTGGTACGGGATTATCGACTTGAGCTTCCGATGATCTGGGAAGATTGCCGGTTACATTATAAAAGCATGCGAATAAATACCTCTTCAGAGGCTGCACGATGGTGTTTTCACGGCACGGGAAACACGGTCAGCACGACGCCCACGCTGCACGAAACGCGTACGTAGGCCGATAAAGCCGACTCCACGCCATGTTGGGCAGGTACGAGTGTGCAGGTAGAAGCGGCTTGTTCCTTTCAACCTCAATATCCGACACATATTGGCGTTCGCCCACGCACAAGCGAGTGGAGTCATGTGAACGCGAGTGCTGGCCAGTGCATAATGGCGGAACCGCACGCACTGTATGGAATGTGCTCGAAAAACAGACACGTGCACCGCTCGTGAAACGGCATTGATTTATCCATGGCGATGTACCTTCGGTCCTCGCTGCAGCAGTGGATTCTCCACGGATGGTGAACGTCTTTCGTCTCTACGGCCAGCGAAGCTGCGATCGAGCCAGGGAATGTACAGTGGCGGGCCACGTTGGCGCGCATGGAATGAGCGCGTTGATCGACCCTGGTTGAACGCCCGAGCGGGCATGCGGGACCCTTGACCGGTCGCCCGGGCACGGCCCGGGGGTTTTTTAGGTGATTCGCGTGCCATTTCGTGTGGGCGATTCGTGCATGTCGTGAGGTCGGAGCGAGGTGTGTTCGCTGTCTGGATGGCCTTGCCGGAAACGAAGTGAGGCGGTTTCCGGCCCAGCTGGCGGGCCACGTGAGGGTCGGGGCCAATTGGAGCGCCCGATTCACGTTATGACGTTACGATTTTGGGTGGCCCCTCCCTCTGAGCTGGCAAATCCTATAAAGGTCGGAGAAGTTCCTCCGTCTCTCTTTTGCCTCTTGCTTTTGAGTTCCTCCACCTCTCTCTCGCCTCACCTCGCGACACCGCCACGACCCGCCTCCTGCTCTTCGTCTCCGCCTCCTGTCTCCACCCACACGACGTCGACCCCACCCGACCTGTCCCGCCTACTACTCCACCCTCGCACTCTGGACTCCACTCTTCCGACTCAAGCTCCTCCTTTACGGTGCCCAATTCCTGGTTCTAAACTCCCTCTTCATCGGGTTTTCTGTGTTTGTGTGTGCGTATGTGGTGTTCCTGCCAACTGTCTGCCTAAGTAAGACCGCAGAAGATCGTTATTGTTATTATTGTTATTCTCTTTGCGTTAAGACTGCTCTGTGTCCATTTTTGTAAGTTTGATTGTAAATAAATATTATTAGGAATGTTCCCCTGCTCGTTTTTGTCTTTTCTTTCCATTTATCCAGCATGTCCGAATCCTAGCTTAGCCAGGATTTTATTCCCAACGATCCGTTCCTTTTAGCAGGTCGACCTTGGCAGTGTCGCTCGGCTGCATCCCATCCGGTAAAGTGATCCGGTCCAGTAGAGTGATCCGGTTCGGACAAGGCGTACCGAGGGCGTGTTCCCTGGTAATTAAACCACGTGATTAATAGGTAACCGATTTCCCATAGACGGGAGGACCCTAGGTCACGCGGTTGAGTTATTGGCGTCACGGTCGGTTAAGCGACCCGCCGCTTCACGCGAATTATCCGTGTGCGATGGCTACAATTCTGGGGAGTCTGGTGGGAACTGACATAGCTTCCCCCACCTAGTGATCTTCTCACCCGACCCCCGGCCTGCAACTATATATATATATATATATATATATAGTATATATATATATATCTCTTCTTTCTTTCGGCTGCTCCCGTTAGGGGTCGCCACAGCGGATCATCCGTTATGATCCGCATAATTTATTTGGCACAGTTTTACGCCGGATGCCCTTCCTGACGCAACCCTGGTCGCCTCTTACGACACAGGGATATTATATTATAATAGTATATATATATATATATAATATATATTATATATAGTATATATATATATATATATAGGATATATATAATAATAGGGTGTCCCAAAAGTCACCTCGGATTAGAAATTAAATAACATTTCTGTTTTTAATAATTTATGAATATTTTTATACCAAAAGAAAATTTACAAAATGGAGATAAATTGCTCTAGTTATGAAAAATGATGCAGCTTAGATGTCCTCCATTTTCGGCTTCGCAGAGACAGACTCTTTCGACAGCATTTTCCATCACAGCGGACAATAACTCTGGCTGCAGCCCTCGAATTTCTGCACAGATGTTGTTCTCGAGCTTCTGAATTGTCTGGGGCTTATTGATGTATACACGCTCCTTTAGGTAACCCCAAAGAAAATAATCGGGAGGTGTCAAATGTGAGAACGTGATGGCCAAAAATTTCTGAATTTCGTGAAATTATTCAGTGTCCAAAAATTGCATTAGAAGCTCCACCATGGCTCGTGCCATGTGGGCAGTGGCTCCATCTTGTTGAAACCACATCTCAGGTTTATCCTTCACTGCAGGACGCACAAAATTCTCAAGCATGGCTCAATACTGCTCACTGGTGACCGTCGTTGCACTGCAATCCTCATTTTCAAAAAAATAAGGGCCGATAATCCTTT
>CM068954.1:93907720-93922376 GCA_035128595.1 Eptatretus atami
CCGACGACGGGGGTCCTGATCAAGAACCAAATACGTGTGCCAGCGGCCCGAGGACCCCAGCCACGCGCTGCTAACGTATACTGAAGGTTCGCTCAGGATGTGCGACTTCGGCACCCTCCGCCTCCGTAGCAAATTCACGAGTCGATCGCGGGTATACGGAGCAAACCACCCCCCCCCCCCCCCCCCGTGTCCCCAAATTACGAGCGTTATAAATTTTATTCCAGCACGTAAAATGTTCAGCCAAGGCGAGCAGGGGCAGGAGGATAGGAATGGATTTGGAAATGTTAGAATCTATGTCAGCCCGACGAAATGACCATGCAGGACACTCCCATTATGCAGGTTGACTATTCCCCGCAAATAAATGCAGAGTCCGCAATGGGTGCAGCGGCGGGGGCCGCGTGTATGGCACCCCCCCTCCCTCCTCCGTAAAATCCCTCCTCATCCCCGTCAGATCGCCCCCGATAATGGCGAAGCGACTGCCACCGGCCACCTGACATGGCCAGCTATTAGGATATTGCTGGCAAAAATGGATGAGAATGTGCAACGCTGCGGGGTGAGATGCAGAGCATGGGCTGGATATCCAGGCTGGGCAAGGGCACTAAAGAAAGAATTGGAGGAAGCAAAAGGCAAAATGGCGAAGGAGATCGCGCATGATACGAGGGAGGTGAACGAGTTGAAAGGAGTGTAAAAGGTGTGTGGTCCGCGATGGAGGTGGGTAGAAGAGATGTACAGGCGAAATAATAACGTTGGACAGGAGGTAGACAAGTTAGGACAAGGGATGAAAAGTAAAGGAAGGACAAGACCAACTAAGCGGGAAACAAAGAGGAATTTGAGGCCGAAAAAAAAAAGAGTGCAAAACGAGAACACGAAGAGAATGACTGAAATGGTAAAGAGATGGGACGGCAAGGCCGAGATAGAGACGCAGGGATGTGAGTGCGACTGGACAGACATATAAAAGAGACAGAAGAAGAAGTTAAATTGGTAAAAGGTGGATTGGTAAGACTCAAGGGAGGGAGAGAAGGTTAAGGACGACTTGGAAAAAGCAAAGACGTGCAAGCACGAATGAGGGGAAGTAGAGAGGATTATGAAGGTAGAGTTGTGGACTGTTGAGACCGGTGTGAAGAGGCAGGATGCCTCCTTATGGAACAGGGGAGAGAATACGCTCCCTTCGAGCAGATCGTAAACCAGGTGGGGCCGGTGTCACGAACGAGGTAAGGGTGCACAACGCGGTGTGCATGCCGAGTTTGGGGAGGGAGGACACGGGGTCTCTTGGCCTTAATGACGGGCCCCAGTATGGACTGTTCCTGCGAGTATGCAGAATGCGAGTCTGCTGGCATGGGGGAGTAAGCAGGACGGTGCGGAGTGTGCACCGACGCAGACGGGGGTAAAACTCCCCGGCGATGGCTCGGGCTCTGCGGGGTAGGGCACCATTGGAATCTGGGGGGTCCGTCCCTCATGTGTCCCTCAGGGACTGGAGTGGGGTTCGGACCGAAAAGGCCAGAAGTGCCATGCCTCCGTATGATGGGAGAGACCGACCTGAGGGCGTATTTGGCCCAGTTCTCACTGCGTGCCAGAGGCCAACGGCTGGGACCAGGTGCAGGGCATGGCACAGCGTCACGGCGGCACTGCCGGTGCGGCATCCTAGGTCTTGACACGATACCCTTGAAGGGCACACTGGCAGACCTCTATTCGGCCTGTAAATAACCGGTTGTATGGAACAGCAGAGGAGCTTGTTAAGCTCAGCTCAGTGGCGCAAACGACACCCCTATGAGACGATGGGGAATGTGCCGCACGATATTCGCCCGCGCGTGGGGATCGCACACCGAATATGGCGCCGGAAGTACCTGAGGAGCTCGCCCTGGACCATTTTGTCCGGCGCTTGCGGCACCGATATCGCGTCAATACTGACCACATGGCGCCCGAGACCTAGAAGGCGGCTCCTTGCAGCCCGTTGGGAGGCATCAAGGTTGCCGTCTGGAGGCGGCTGGGCGACATGCAGTGGCAATCCGGCAGGTGGGCCCATGAACAACGGTGCGCTGGGAGCGGGATACCTGGCGACCAAGCACAGTGGAGAAGATGGTCCAGGGCATGATCGACCGTCAGTGGCTGAGATCTGGGCCGAAGCGGTCGGCCCAGGAGGGGCGGTGATGGGCCATCAGGGTACCATTTCGGAACGAGAGGGGGTAAATCAGAGTACCGGAGGCGCACACCTTACCAGGCAAAGTGTTTTAACTGTGGCAGGAGGGCCACCTGCAGTGGCATTGTAAAGCCCCCGCGCAGGGAAGAGCCACGGCCCCCCAGATCATCAACTCCCCCCCGGGCAGACCGGAATAGCCGGGCCCAAACATCACCCCCCCACCAGTCCCAGGGAAACTAGAAAGTGCCGAACATACAGGGCCGTGTTCGACAGACCCAGATGAGAAGAGCCCTCAGAGCTGCGACAGGTCATCAATGGGCATATGCAATGGTAGTTTGACAATTCGGTGCGCAAAGTTGCGGGCGTAGGGTAGATGCTTGTGTGGACACAGGAGCAAGCAGCCACGATCATCGCCTGTGGTCCTTAATTCGAGTGTGGACGGTGGATGAGATCCACCGTCTGCAAAATCATAGTTTGCAGCTAGCTACCGGGGCAACGGCCCCATCATAGGCGTGGTTTTGTGACCTTAAATTGGGCACTGTTAAAGAAAAAATAGAGTTGGGTGACGAGGTTGCGACCCATGTCTAATAGGTTGGATGTGCTGACTGCCGGTGGTTGCAAAATCGACTTAGGCCGAGGAGTCTGCAGTTGGTGGTGAGGAATTGCCATCTGGGGCAAGGGCACGGATGAGAAGGGTGGAGCTGGAGGCTCCCGACTCCGTGGTCATTCCCCCGGGTGCCGAGGCAGTGGTCCGGCCCGGTGGCGGGCACACCCAACCTGGCAGGGCTCCTGCGGCCTGGCCGAACTACTGGCGGGCAATCAACCCCGGGTTTAGTCGTGGGCCGCACCCTAGTAAACACGACGGGCCTATCGTGCCCGTCCGGAATAAATGTCAGCACGGAACCACGCACTATTAAACGGGGCACGAAGGTGGCAGATTGCACCCCAGTGGTGGAGTCGCAGAGCTGAGGGACGATAACATCGAGCCGGACCGGCCCGGAGGAGTCTCCAGAGTCTGCTAGGAATTGGCCCGATCCATTTGCGAGATGGTAAATCGGAGTAGTGTAGATTTGGAGGATGCCCAGCGGAGAGCCTTGCACAAACTGGTCGACCGACATATAGGAAATCTTCTCCTTGTCACCCGAGATATTGGACGTACGGGCCTGGTGAAACACCAGATCCACACCGATGGGGCCCGCGCCTGTCCGTCAGCCTGTCGACGGCTCCCATGGAGTAAGAGAGTGGAGGCTGATGAACAGGTAGAAAAGATGCTCATGCAGGTGTCATTGAGCCTCGGAAGTCCTTGGATGTCACCGGTGTGTGCTGGTCAAAAGAAGGATGGGACCACGCGTTTCTGCGTGGACTATCGCCAGCTTAACAACATGACACTCAAAGACTCCTATCCCTGCCTAGAATTGACGATACCCTCGAGCGTGTTTTCAGGCTCCAAATGGTTCTCAACTTTGGACCTTAAGAGTGGGATTGGCAGGTGGAGATGGACAAAACTGGAAGGAGAAAACGGCATTTTCTACAGGGAAGGGACTGTATCAGTTCATTGTCATGCCGTTCGCGTCTGTGCAATGCCCCTGCCACCTTTGAGAGATTGATGGAGCGTGTGCTAGGCGGCATGCCATGGCAATCATGCCTGGTGTACATGGATGACGTCCTGGTACACGCTAAACATTACCCAGGCAATAGCCAATTTGGACCAGGTGTTTGGGCGCCTCAGGCAGGCAGGCTGAAATTGAGCCCAGAGAAATGTACTTGTTCGCGACAGAGGTGGCCTATCTCGGACATGTGATAGGCCGCGAGGGGTGAAAACCGACCCAGGGAAATTACAGCGGTAGAGGAGTGGCCCGTACCTACAAACGTTAAACAGGTGCGGGGTTTTTTGGGTCTTTCTCCTACTACGGCGCTTTGTGGCAAACTTTGCGGAGATAGCCAGGCCCTTCACCAGTTAACGGAGAAGGGGTTGAATTTAATTGGACAGGGGAATGCCATCAGGCCTTCCTCAAATTAAAGGGGTGTTTGACATCCACACCCGTTTTAGCGTACCCCGCCGATACGGGATGTATACCCTGGACACGGATGCAAGCCAGGAAGATTGGGGGCAGTCTTGTCTCAGACACAGGGGGGCGTGGAAAGAGTGATCGCGTATTACAGTCGGGCCATGAGTAGGCCCGAACGAAATTATTGCGTTACTCGCAAGGAGCTATTGGCTATGCTGTCTGCTGTGAGCCATTTCCATCCGTACTTGTATGGGAGGAAATCTTGGTTCGAACTGACCATTCCTCCTTGCAATGCTCTTACGGTTCAAGGAGCCGGAGGGCCAAATTGCAAGGTGGTTGGAGAAGTGCAGCAGTACGATTTCAGTGTGGCCCATAGACCGGTAAGGCTCATGGGAATGCCGACGCGCTCTCTCGACGCCCTGTCTGGGAGAAAACTGCAAATATTGCACAAGGCATGAGGAGAGGGACCAATTGGCGGATACCTCCCAGAAACTCCCAGCCCGTGCGGCCCGGGTGTAGGCCCAACTTGCCACTAACCGCAGGGGAGGAATTTGGCGGTTTGGCGTGGAGCACGGCCCAGCGGAAAGACCCGTGTACAAGTGGGTCCAAGAAAACAAGAGCCCAGTGGGGAGGAGATCACCCCATTCAGGGCGCGAACAAAGGCGTACTGGCTCAGTGAAGACCCTAGAAATGAGGGACAACATCTTGTATCGCAAGTGGGTGGAGATTCCCTCAGAGAGGACTTCTTGGCTGGTGATAGTCCCTGATGGGTTTAAGACCCAAATTTTGAAACAGGTGCACGGTAACCCGCGCCGGCGGCCATTGGGCAGAACCAAGACAATATCTCGGGTCCGCCGGCGATTCTATTGGGTCAACATGGGGCGCGATGTACAGGACTGGTGTCGAGCATGCGACGCCTGTACTGCCAAAAAGGGACCGGCACGGAGGATGAGGGCCACTCCAACTACATCAGGTTGGGCCCCCTTGAGCGAGTGGCCATGGACATTTTGGGACCACTGCCCCCCACTCGCCAAGGTAATCGATACATCCTCGTGATGATGGACTATTTCACCAAGTGGCGGAGGCTTTTGCCCTCCCAACCAGGAAGCCGGGGTCGTGGCAAAGGCCTTCGTAGAAGGATTTGTATGTCGGTACGGGATTCCGAGGAGCTGCACACTGATCAGGGGCGAAATTTGAGAGCGAATTGCTAAAAGAGGTGTGCAGGCTCCTAGAAATCTCGCAAAACCCGGACAACGCCCTGAGACCACAGTCTGACGGTATGGTGGAGAGGTTCAATAGGACCCTTATCCAACAATTGGCCCTCTTCACCGCCGATAATCAGGAGGACTGGGACGAACATCTCCCGTATCTCCTGATGGCCTATCGTGCGTCCCAACATGGGGCCCCACCGTGTAGTCCGGCGCTGCTCATGTATGGACGGGAGCTGCGAGCCCCGTCGATTTGCTGTGCGGTCCAACGCCTGAGCGTCCCGACAGACCCCCAGGGGAGGGCTATGCCCGTCGGTGGAGGAAGGCATGGAAAGAGTCCATGCATTCGCTCGCCGCCAGCTTCAACAGGCGGGTATGAGGATGAAGCGCAGGTACGACCACCGAGCCAGGTGTGGAGTACTCCGGGGCGAAGAATTTGGTTCTTCAACCCCGGAGGAGGAAGGGCAGATGCCCGAAACTCACCTCGCCCTGGCAGGGCCCGGGGGCGTCCTGGGCAAATCAGTGACGTGGTCCTTAAAAATAAATGGGACCACGAGCCCTCCCCCGGATCGTCCACGCGGACCGCCTGAGACCCTACAAGGGCGACCTTACGCCCTCATGGTTAAGTCTTGCCGGAGTAGCCAGAGCTGGAACTACCGCTCCCGCAGAGGCGCAAGGCTCGCAGAGCCTTGCTGCGTAAACAGGATTCCCAGGCAAGGGTGGAAGACCCCTTGTTTGGGGCACAGGAACTACTAGTAGGGGATGGATAGCGATAGTTAGACCGGCTTCAGGGGACATGGGTTGTACCCATGGAGCCCGTGGAATGGATTAGTTAGAGGATTTTAGTTATATTTAGGAAATGGAAATTTTGGATTTTTGGAGACAGGACGCTATCTCTCCCTATTCCCCTCCAGAGAGGGAACGTAGGGGTTGGGAGTAGGCTAGTGTGGACATGATAGGCTAGCCGGACAAAGACAATAAAGGGGGTTAGGAGACAATTAGAAAGGGAAATAAAAATAAAAGGGGCTAAATTGTTGTTGTTTTTGTGGCAATTAAGGAGCGGGTTGGACAGAGACAGGCAAAGGCGAAGATGGGGGGGGGAGACAGTAGGCTAGGTCCGAGCCCACCTTCAGAGCGCGCCGGCACCACCGCACTCCTCCAGACCTGATGGAACACCACCAAGAGGCCGGCCAGCTTACCTGCCGGCCTGTTGTGCTGCAGCTGCCTGTTCTGCATGGGCTTACCTTGCCATGCCTAGTTGCCCCTGCTGCTCATGACCCATGCCTGCTAGCCCTTGTTTGCGTTTCCCCTGTGCCATCCACACCATTGCGCACCAGGACCATCCGTTTTGTGAGGACTGCCCTGCAGGCAGCCTGTGCATCCAGTCCATTTTTTGTGTTTTGCAACCATCTCCATCCATTCCCCTGCACCAAAGACTTTGCTATGACTTTTGCTTCCCCTTTCACAGATCACAAGTCCTGGGCGCATGGTTAGCTGTGATGTAATAGATAAGTTAAGATTGTAAAATACGTGGAACCCCACCTGCATGCTTTGTTTTAGCGCTGGCAATTTTAGTTAAGTTGTCCGAATGAAGTCTGTGAGAGTTTGTTTGTAGTTAGTTACGCAGCGCATTAGGTTATTTATTTTGGGACACGTATAAAGAAATGTCGCACTCAGGATCCGAAGGTAGAACGTACTAGGGAAAACTTACACATGCTGGTCACACGAAAATTTGACGACTCGGGACGAGTCTGTAAAAAGGGGAGGGTGAGTGTTACGAATTTGGAATTCAATCGCACACAACATACAGGTTCCCTTAGTCAGCTATGTCGATAAGTGCATGTTCCCTAGATAGCTCACCTCCCATTGTTTAAATGTTTTGAAATCGATTAGATGCGCTGCGGATCGATTTAATAGTTAGAAGGAAACAATGGAGACGTCCCTCCCCTCTTCTTGAAGAGGAAGAAGAACCCTCGCGGTGACGTCAACAACTCCCTCCCACCCGTGGTTGAGCGGGGGGTGGATCACAAAGGCATGAGTCACGCCGGGTGCGGAGGGAGGGGTGCAAATGATAAAGAGGACATCTTTTCTTTGTTCAGGAGGAATCCAAAAGAAGTTCGTGGGAAGAGTTCGCGGTGAAAGTCCCGTGAAAAGAATCCAAAAGAGCTCGTGGAAGTCGAGTTAAAAGGAGTCCCGGGGAGGAGTAAGCTTTTTGCTTCGGCAGTTGGGGGAGTCGGGGGAGGCCAGAGCCGGGGGAGCTGCGTGGAGGTCGGGCGTCGCGAAGGAGACGCGAGCTGGGGGCGCAGCCTTGCCTGCTGTGTCGCGCAAACCGCGCGTTCGTGTGGAGAGAGCCGGAGAGAGCTCGCCTGCCACACGGGGGGTTCGAGCTCGACCGCGGCTACGCTAGCTGCCGTGGGGAAGGAGCATCGCGGGTCGCCCAAGCGCGTTCGTGTGGAGAGAGCCGGAGAGAGCTCGCCTGCCACACGGAAGGCCCGAGCTCAACCGCGGCTACGCTAGCTGCTGTGGGGAAGGAGCATCGTGGGTCGCCCAAGCCAGACACCACGAGGGTGCAGGTAACCTGCAACGGTCTCGTGGGACTCGTTCGGTCTGCCAAGTCCCACGCCATAAAGACCCAAGAGGTCCAGTCTGACCCCATTGCCTTTGATGGGGTCTTTTTCCTGCTTTTCTTTCGAATGAAGTTGTTGGCGCCGAGTCCGTAAGTAAAACTGTGTAAGTGACTGTACATTAATAATTGCTTATAGACGTTGTAGTTCTTTTGTGCTTGTTAATTGCATACATGTTTCATTATAATAAATGTCCTTGTGTAAATGTAAACCTGCTCGCTTCGTCCATTCCCTCATTGACTGAACATTTTGTGTGTTTGGGAGTTAGAAAGCCGTTGGTTTGCCGTAATAGGGGGACATTTGGACCGACGTTCTCGGCGATTACGCCGCTCGGACGCGCCGGACAAGCTCGCCTCGGCGGTTTGTTCCGTACGAGATCCGTCGAGGTGGAATACCCCGGTAGTTGGATCACGTGGGTATTTAGGTACATTGAAGATTGGCAATCGACCCTACCCCACATGATCTGCCGATTGGCGTATTTCGGTTCTTGTACAAGGACCCGTCGCTCGGAGTTATCCGGGCGGCGATCCATATTCCGGCGGGATCGGTCGGGCCGACTCGACTTGCGGCTCCGTTCAGAGCGGTCGGTTGGCGGCCGAGACCCCCGGCCTGTAACAATATTAATATATATATATATATATAATATATATATATATATATATATAATATATACATATATCTCCATCCATCCATCCATTGGGACCATACTCTGTGCAAAGCGTTGATGCTGCCTAAGCAGTTCCCTTGGCTATTGGCACAATCCTGGATGGGTCGCCACTCCGACACAGGATAACAGCATGATGACAGGCTGAGTCAACACCACCTGGTATTAATTCAACAGCTGAGTGGGATTTGAACTCAGGACCCGAGGTTCCTTAGCCACCACCCTCACCATTAAGCCAACACCAGGCATTATCTACATATATACATAAATATACAGGTAGTGGACAAAATAATGGAAACACCTGGTTAAATGAGGCACACCAAGTATATTGAAAGCACCAGCTTCCACACAGATGTGGCCAATGTGTTAATCAAGTAAGTAACTTCCAAGCATGCTTAAGGTCATGTGTAAAAATGCTGCACAGGTCTGGTTGCCTATAATTATAGCAAGCATGGTTGCTCGAGAAGATGTCAGTGACTTCGAAAGAGGGGTATTGTTGGGGCGTGTTTGGCAGGAGCTTCAGTGACAAAGACAGCTCAACTTGCTGATGTTTCACAAGCAAGGGTGCCGAAGGTGATGTCAGCATGGAACTCTGCGAGAAAGACATCATCAGCAAAGGGCAACAGTGGGTGGAAGCGCATACTCCAGGATTGTGATATCCTTGCATTAATTTGAAGTGCAATGCAAATCAGGCGAGCAACTGCAGATCAATTCATGGTAAATTTCAACCTGGGGTGCAAGCAGCCAGTTTCATCAAAAACGGTCTGCCAAGAAATCCAAAGAGTGGGATACCATAGTCAGGTTGCAGAGCGCAAACTGCTCATCACACCTGGCAATGCACTGATGCGAGTCCAATGGTGCAAAGAGCACAGCCAATGGACTACCGAGCAGTGGAGAAGTGTGATATGGTCAGATGAATCTTCCTTCACCATGTTCTCGACAAATGGACGAGTGCACATGTGGCACCAACATAAAGATCTCTACAACCCTGAGTGTTTCGTTCCAACAGTGAAGGGTTCTGGTGGTTCTGTAATGTTGTGGGGTGCATTTTCCTGGCATGGTTTGGGTGCAGTCATTCCTTCAAACGGCAAGGTCAATGCCAATGGCTACTTTATGGGACTGAGTGATCATCTTCACCCCATGTTGCAGCATTTCTTTCCTTCTGGGTGGGGTATTTTCCAGGATGGCAATGCTCCCATCCACAGAGCACGTGTAGTCACCCAATGGTTTGATGAGCATGACTGATATTAGTCATATGTCATGGCCTTCTCAGTCACCAGATCTAAACCCAATTGAGCATTTATGGGATATTCTGGAATGACACCCGAGACAGCATTTTCCACCTCCATCAAAGAGATGTGAGTTGTTTGACTTTCTTGTGGAAGAATGGTGCCGCATCCCTCCTGCAGAATTCCAGACGCTGGTGGATTCTATACCACGATGCACGCAGGTTGTAATGATCGCACGTGGTGGTCCAACGCCATATTAGGTGACTTTACATTGGCGTTTCCATTTTTTGTCCACTACCTGGATATACTGGAGGCCCGCCAGACAGACAGCAGCCTGTGCAGAGCTGAATGCCACCTTCTCTAATGCTGGAGGCAATATTTGTCTGCCTTGATGTCCTCTCGTCATCCATTTGTTGACGAACTAATCTCAGCTAAGCTTATCTGTTTTCTGCTCTAAATGTGCCAGACCATGATGGGCCAGATGCCCTCTTCAAAACCTACAGTGTTACATTACAGATTTTTGGATTTAATTGTGAATTCAGGAGACAACCACCATGCAGAACTGTCATGTTAATACTTTGAATGTTTTTGAACCCTATCTTGATTACCTTTTTGTGTTATGTGGTTGTTTGAATCTTAATGCACTAGCAGAGTATCCACCCTCTGGGTGGGTCAAGATTACACATTACTTGCTGAAAAAAAGTAGAGTGTTTTACAAGAAGACTATAGATGTTTGTGTGGTGTGCACCTAAAAGGTTCTAGATGGTCTAAAGGTCGAAAGGGTACGTTCCAATAGTAGTGAGGATTTAAGGGGTTGAAAGAGTCTAATCTCTCAAGCATGTAAAAAGGGTCAAATAGGTCTAAGTGGTCTTAAGTTCGAAATGGTCAAGGGTCCAAACGATCTCACATGTCTGAAAGAGGTAAGAGGTCTAAATGGTGTTGAGGTCTAAGGGGTCTAAAGGGAGTCAAGGGACTTAAGGGGTGTAAAGGTCTAAAGGGTTTTGTTGTGGAGTGTAAAGTTTCGAGGAGTCTCAAGGGTATAAAAGGTCTAAAGAGTGAAGGGGTCTAAAGTGTCAAAAGGGTCTTAAGGGTGTTAGGGGTCTCTAGGGGGTCTTCAAAGTTTTAGGGGGTCTTGAAGGTATTGGAGGTCTTAAGGATATTAAAAGTCTTGGGGGTCTTAAGGATCTTGAGGGTCACAGGGGTATTAAGGGTCTTGGGGGTCTTCAGATTATTGGGGATGCCAGGGGTGTCAAGGGGTCTAAAGGTGTCATGAGATCTAAAGGTACTGAGGGGTCTGGAAGTTGCACACACGCACGTATGGATCTTTTAATATATCGATTTTTTATGTCTTCTCTTTTTCTTGGTGGGGTGGGGGTATCACAGTGCATAAAAAGGCAGCTCAGCTATTTCTATGAAGTGGAAATTGATTGCTTGAGGTTACTCTATTTCCATATTGCTTGCTCTTCAAATAATCCTGCCTTTTATATGTCTAAATAGAATGCATTAAGTGTCTGATAGGCTATATATTGGACAGTGACTGAATATGGAGCAACAAATTTAAGGTTCAACAAAAGCCTCGTTATATATTTTAAGGTTAAAAAAAAAACAGATTAAATTTATGTGTGGAAGAGGAAGAGGACTAATGAATAGAGGTGAAGTGGTAAATGGTTCCTCACCAGCCACGGTTCCTGCAGTCATATTCAATCACCCCTCTCTCTGAGTTGATCTCCATGTCCCATCGTATTGCTGAGGTTATCCAAGACCAGAGATTGCAACAAAGATCTTAGCTATGTGGTGACTATAACAATATATGACATACTCTGCTTTGCATGTTGTACTAATCAAACAAAAATGCTTAAATCCACGAAAAACAACTTCTTTTTCGAGGGATTCATACTTGACATGGAAAGCACAACCGACTGTAAAAAAAAAATCAGCCAGATTCATAGTTCACCAGATGACCCAGAAGAAGACCACTTGGTGATCAAAATGTTAGACCTGACCCTTACTCTAGTTATAGTTTTGGTTCCTACATTCTCAAGTATGGAGAGCAAACATAATAACAACAGCAAGAGGAAACGTTTCCTGAGTGGTGTTCACTGTGTCATGCTTACCAGGAAACTGCCGAAAGAACCCGTCCATACTCCCAAAGTACTGCCACGTGAGGGTGGGATCGTTTTCCAGATTTTTGATAAACACTGGATTGAGAGCAGTAGACCAGAAAGCTCCATTTATAATGGCGGGATCTGAAAGGAGACATAAAAGAAAAATTGGTTACAAGGAAAATTAAAGGAAAAAGATAAAATATTATGGGGATAGAAAAATGGAGATTTCTACATGCAAGAGGTAATGGTGTTTTGTAAGTATTTGTGGCAGACTGGATCTTGTGGTGAGACAGTTGCTTTGAAACTACTTTCCTTCTCTTCTTTGAAGGCAAACCCGACCGAAATCAATCACAGATAATTCCACAAAGCTTGTAATAAGTGTCCCTCCGCTTTCAGGAAAGCCAGAAAACAACATTTATCCAACCTAAAGATTAAAATTTCTACCTTGTCTCCCTCCTCTAAAACCTTGTGGTACCTTGTCATCGGTCTCTTTAGTATGCTCCCCATCCATGCCTTCTCTCGGTTCAAATGGCACCACAGCCTGCTCCGCTCATGAGAAGGTTGAATGCCTCAATTCTGTGTTTGCTTCCAAATCTTGTGTTCCCAACCCCTCACTCTCTGTACCCACCCGACCCAGATGCACCCAACTGCTCCTGGACTCCGCATCTCTTGCACCTGAGAAGGTGCAGAAGTTTCTGGCAACCCTCAACTGCAACTTTACCAGACAGCATCTGCTCACATGTCCTAAAAACCTTCTCTCCTTACTCTTGCACACCCTCTTTCTGCCATTTTCACCCTATCATTTACCCAATGTTAGCCTCCATCTGCTTGGAAGTTAGCCAACATCACCGCATTACATAAACTAGAAAGCATCTCAAAATGCAAAGCCCGTCTGCATCCACTTTGTACTCGAACTAAACTTGACGAAAACATTTGGGTGGTGGGTGTGAGAGAGGGTACCAGCATGTTGCTTAGATGACTCAGACATTCCACCAAAGCATGGTAGTGCCTGCCTCAGTGACTTGGTTTATACACATCATTAAAAGTAAATAATGACAGCTATTTTCTTTCACAATGTGGCAAGATTCCCAAAATTCCTCGGACAAAGAGCGTTATAATTACCTGGATTTTGTGGTTCCTGGTAAACTCATTGAAGAGAAAATAGTTGGAAACAGACGGCTACCTCAATCGCTCCAGAATATAAAAAAATAACGGGTTTGAAGCAAAAACATGACGATTGCTAATGTGCATATATAATACATTGGGGTAATATAGCTCAGATCGATTCCAATTGCACTTACAAGAGACCTGAATCATGAGGCCCATACTTACTGTGGCTTTCACAAGGCTTATGATGCATATCGGCTCAAGCCTTTCGATATTTGATGATCCCTTTAACAGTCAATTTGTTCGTTTTACAGGGAAGGGAAAACTTCTCGGGAGGGCATGGCGATTTTGAATATGACAGCTCCAAAGATGTCTTTGGCTTCGTATAGCAACAACATGGTGGCCGTATGATTTTTCAGGTTGAAATTGTGGGTGGAGTCAGGCCAGCTGTCCAACCAATGGATGGGATGGAATGTTACACACAAACGGATGGACAAATATATGATTAAAAACTGTAGATAGACACATGAGTCGTGTCATTACAAAATCATCATATTCCTTAACAGCAAAAAAAAAAATTCAGGAGTGATCGAAGAAAAGTCATGTTGCCTGGACACTTGCCCAGGTTCAATTTTTTGATGATTGGAAATAATATCAGTTTTCCAAAGGTTTGGATTGATTTGAAGCAACTTTTACTTCATTATGTTTTTTTCTCCGTGGAGCGTTTCCGTCATGTTTCAGGGAAGGACAGACAGACGGCATTTGCCAAATATATATATTGAATTATATTTTAGTGCTTCTCGCGGCAGTCTTCTATGCGCTCGTTGCAATTTTATGTTAATGTTGTCGATGAAGTCCGTGAGAGTTGTTAGTTTATTTACGAGTCCAGGTATTATTGGGACACGATAAGAATGTCGCACTCAGGGATCGATAGGTAGAACGTACTAGGAGAAACTACACATGATGGTCACAGAAATTGACGGACTCGGGACGAGTCTGTAAAAGGGGAGGGGTAGTGTTACGCTTGGAATTCGCAATGCAACCATTCAGGCTCGTAGTGAGTATTAAAGTACTGTATAGTATGCCACACCCGTGTTTAGAGGAATAATGTGATTTCATCTTCGTGCTGTGACACTTGAGTTATTCGTTTCATCTGTCGTTTCTTTATTCTTCGAACGTAACAAATCTCAAACGCAACGGTATCACTGCCACCAGCTCACAGTGTACAAGCCACCAAACCACTGCCACTTTCAACACCATGCGCGTCTACTGGGCACACGGTCAGAGGCATGGCCTTCGAGGAAAGTCATTGGCGGTCCCAGTCCCCCCCTCCCCGAACGTATGGCGCTGCAGCGTGGATTGACGCCTGCCGTAGTGGAAAGGAAGAATGCACGATGCGGTTGCGACGTTTCATAACCGGATGGATCGGAAGACCACCCTTTCTCGTAAGTCCAAGCATGTTCAGTAAGGAGGTGGCCTGAAACTGGGGGTCGGAGTAAGAGGGCGTGTGCGCCGTCATTGCAAAAAACGGACATGCGGCCGTGGGGTAAGAGGATTCTCCCTGTCTTTTTCG
>CM068954.1:93932817-93950539 GCA_035128595.1 Eptatretus atami
GCCTAGCCAGTATGCCTGTGTCGCGAAGGCCCAATGTCCACAGCACGTCAGATGGCCTGCCATCGCGACTCTCCAGCGATACGTCTACCCCAATAAGATGGGGGTCCTGAGCCGGCGCCACAACAGAGTAGCGAATGGTGGACATGGCATCGGTGCGGATGGACGGTACATCGCCTAGACTTACCCATAGACATTTACTCGTTAAACTCACCCTCGGGCTCTGCGCGTCGACATGGAACAGTATCTTGCAACAAGCAGTCGCTCTCGCTGATAAACATGTGTTCTAACACCGCAGAGTACGATTCCCCGTACTGTCTCGCCCCGTGTATCGGTGTCGCTCACAACTTTCGAGTAGCCTCGTCTACCACCCTGAAATTTTCTGCTGCACGTGCCCTCACACACGGATCTCATGGCTGGGACTGCTGGGGGTTGCTTCCACCGTTGGTCAGTGTCTACGAATCCCGTTCTCCATGCCGATCATTAACAATGGCACCCTCCACTAATGGCCACGGAACACTGCCTCGAAGCCTACCAGCTCCCATAACACGACCGGGCGAGTCCTCATCTCTCTCTCTCTTAAAGATATCTCACCTACGGGACCTGAATGGTGGTTGCGAATTTCCACAGCCGTAACAATATATATATGTACATACACACACACACACACACTAACACAAGGCAGTGTGTGTGTCTCCTCCATAACTCCAAAACCATAAAACCTATCAGCCTGAAACTTTGCATACAAACTAAGAAAACTCCAAGGAAGTGCAAGAGTGTAAATTGCATGCTTGGAATAATTAAAACACCCTTTTGAAGATCGGTATGCACAGTTGACAGTTACTCCAACATAGAGGTATGTCTGCAGCACACACGGACGTGGTACATATGAGTAGATGTGGATCTGTATGTACTCTTTGTGGGTGTGTGGACATGCCATGCCTGTTACGAGTGCCGTTGTGGCAAAGTTTCATCCCATATCTTATGGAGGTTCAATCAGGTTCTCCATTGTCCTCACTGCTGTTTTGAAAGCATTTGGTTATGGGATTTGCTTTACAAAGGTAAAATGTTTCCCTTTGTAAGTTTCAAAGCAAAATATATTTGATTACGCCCGATTTCTGAGCTGTTTGCCATATTAATGTTTTCTAAATTACCAAGCCATATTTTTTTCCACCCGGGTGGGGTTTGTCTCTAGATGTGTCTGGGTGGTATTCGTTGCTGGACGTGTCCAGATAGGAGTTTGTCTCCAGACGTGTCCAGATGGGAGTTTATCTCTGGATGTGTCTGGGCGGTGTTTTTTTTCCGAACAGCTTAGCTCCAGACGCGTCTGGGCAGTATTTATGTCCGGGCGGTGTTTGTCTCCTAATGTATCCGGGCGGTGTTTATGTCTGGATGGGAGTTTGTTTCCAGACGTGTATCTCCACATGTGTCTGGATGGTGGTTATGTCTGGGCGGGGTTTGTGTCCAGACGTGTCCGGATGGGAGTTTATCTCTGGACGTGTCCGGATGGGAGTTTGTCTCCGGACGTGTCCGGGCATTGTTTGTCTCTGGACTGTGTTTATCTCCGGACGTGTTCAGGCAGTATTTGTTCCTGGACTGTGTTTACTTCCGTACATGTCTGGGCAGTGTTTGTCTCTGGGTGGTATTTGTAGTACGCCTAGTAGAAAATGGATTTCAGACATTATTTTGTTTCCATCTTCACTGTTATTCTATCCAGAATCATTTTGACGAGACGGTATGAATCATAATTGACGCTCCACTACACGTCTGCCTTCCCTTCCTCTCACCTCTCACATAAATGCATCCATAAATCCTCTCACCTTTCCTTATTCTCCCTCCCTCCTCACTCCTCCCTCCTCGCTTCTTCCTCCTTCTCCACCTTTCCCCTCTCTCTCTCTTTCCTCCTCCTCTCTCTCTCTCCCTCCTCCTCTCTTTCCCCCTCCTCTCTCTTTCCCTCCTCCTCTCTCTTTCCCCTCTATCTCCTCACTCTCCCTCCACCCCTCAGTATCACCCCCCCTCTTTTGGCCCCCCCATCTCAGTGTTCCCTTCAGTGAAGCGACGGATGGTATTTGCTATCTATACTAATAAAAGGCAATAACAGTACGGATACATGGTGATGAAGTGTTTGTAATAATGTGGTGGTGAGGTGTTTAGAATTACGGGGTGATAAAGTGTTTTTATAATGTGGTGGAAAGGTGGTTTTAATAACATGGCAAATTTGCACAAAATAAAAGTTTGTATTCTACTTGGTGTAAATTATGACAACACGTCAACTCATGGACTTATCCTCAGTTAAAATAAGCCTCTCTATATAGCGATGTGTGGTGAGGTGTATTGAATTGCACAGGGGGAGTTGTTTTTAATAATGTGGTGGTGAGGTGTTTGTAATTATGTGGTGGTGAGGTGTTTGTAATAATGTGGTGGTGAGGTGTTTTTAATAACATTGTGGTGTTTGCCCCACTGTAGCAACGTGTGGTGAGGCGAGCGTAGCGAGCCAATCCACGCAAGTGTGTGTGTGTGTCTATATATATACATACTGTATACTGTATGTGGGTATGTACATTATATATATATACATCGTAGCAGGGTATGCTTACACATTGTGTAATCTGTAAGCATACGAACCGTGCTTCCCCATTGTCTTGGGTCGCTCACCTGCATTTGATTTTTCCTTTATTTATTTTCTTCTTTTTTTCATTTATTTATATTTTCATTTTTGGATGTTGTCCGATGATTCTGTGATTTTGTTTTTTTCCGGTGTACGGGCTTCGATGTCCATCGGCACACAAAATTTTAGCTTTCTTCGTCACCTGGAAGGTATTGATCTTTAATATCAGTCAGTGAGTCAGTCAGTGAATACAAAGAGCTTAATATATTAGGTACTAGCAGGGATACCCGTGCTCCGCACAGGAATCCCGTGGATGACGGCGGGTCTGAAGGAGAATGGTCACAGTTAATTTGTAAAATTGTAGAGGCTGCCACCATTATTATTTTTTTCATCACCACTAAATAAATTAATATTTCACCGCCATGTTTTATATGCAGAAGACTCGAGTTCAAAAATGTTAAGATTTATTGCCGCATCAGATAAAAAACCATAATGCCTCAACAATGTGAGGCTGGTTTCATGTCATCATTTGCGACTTAATTAATTCTCATTCTCTAGCAAATTCCGTTGGTCCCATGTCAATCGGCTGAACTTGAAAAATTAACGTTACGCAATCAGGTGATGACGTCATAATTCGGAAACCGGGAAGTCGGAAGTCATTGTCTTCAATTGACTGTAGCATTATTTTTTCATTCTATTGCAAATGGCGTTGGCCCCATGTCAATCGGCTGAACTTGAAAATTAACGTTACAAAAATCAGGTGATGACGTCATAATTCGGAAACCGCAAGTCGGAAGTACAATTCTTTTACATGCGGACACTCCCGGGTACATGTTCTGTCAGCATGTGAAGTTTGGTGAGGATCAGTCCAGTACTTTTCGCGTGCATAGGTCACAGACAAACACACACACAGACACACAGACAGACACACTTTCAACTTTATATATATAGATTTAATTTTGAGGTCCATGAGAGTGGGGGCATAATGGAGAAGGCATTAAATCTAAGATATCAAATGTTGCATAAATGTTATTGGAGGACAGATGGATATTCAACTAGAAGGGAAACTCAATGGAGGTAAGAACATGGGATAAAAATGGTATGAGTAAATGATTTAAGGAGTGTTTTGAAGCCTTATGAGCAGAGTTTATGTAATTTAAATATTTAGAGGACTCTGTTGCTTCCCTATATTGTGACAATGTGTTTCTGCAATGGTGAAAGATCGTGAAGGTGTTTTATTCCCGTGAGGTTCTTTATGTCCCAAATGTTTATAATTGATCTCCGAGGAGTTGGAAAATGTGAACACATTTCGCGATCATGTTCTATGTGCCATATCAGCTCTGTGGTGTTTGAAATCCACAGGGTGGCTTACAGCACTGCATGCATTGAGGCTAACCAATCCCAGTTAATTTGTTTAATTCCTTGTCTTTTAAAACCATTTTGGTTCAAGGAAAATTGCTATGTTGAGGGGGGAGAGATGGTAGGAAGGAGAGGGCATGTATGTGTGCGTGCGCGCACACACACACACACACACACACACACACACACACACACACACACACACACACACACACACCTGTATAATTATTTCAGCCCTCAGTTTACTCCAATGAAACAACTATTGTAAGCTACCATGACAGAAATGTGAGAGCAAATGAGCTTAAAACTTGCAAAAATATCAACCCCAAAGAATAGGCTGAGGTTAAAGCCTTTTTAATGTTTAACACTTTCGTCTCGGACATTTATTCTCGACTTGAGACTTCATCAGCAATATAAACAGGCTTTTTTACAGTGCTAAACCAAATCACATAAAGGTTACTTTGAGTAAATGGCTCGTTTGCATCACTGAACACGTCATCAGTTACATAAAATGGGTTGAACAATTGACAAACAACGAGAGAGAGAGAACAATAGCCAAAAAGTTACAATACATGGTCGTGCCAAGATCATTACAATTTTTTGTCTGTTGTTCTCTCCGTAATCGCAAAAGAGGAATCCTAAAAACAGGGGGCACTGAATTTTGGAGCATGCCATCGTTTAGATGAAGAAGTAAACACAGCTCATGCATCCGCCTTATAGCTTTGGGTATTAAATATTATTTTGTATCCTTCCAAAAGCTACCTTGATCTGCTAAAGTGTTCATATGGTACAAAAATTACTCCATGAGCCAGAGAGAGTGGGTGCCATAGTAGAGGTGAGGAAGGGGGGAGGGAGGATGGTGGGCTCGTGGTTCAGGTGGGTGCTAAGCAGAGTGTTTGACTCAGTTGTTGCGTCTGTAAAACGGGTCTTTACAAGAACCTTTATAGTCTATACAAGTACCTTAATTGTCTTTACGAGTGCCTGTATCATTTGTATTTACTAGTGCTATAATTACCTTGTAACCTGACAACATAAGGAAAAAGAAATGGCTGACAGATTGATAAAAATTAATCTGGTAAACATAATTCTTGTAATTAACTATAACATTACAGGCCGTCAAGAAATTCATTTACAACTACATACTTCAACAACCCAAATATTTGCAACATCACGTGGGGTCGGCCAAGGAATGATTTTGGCTCAAGTTACTTCCGGAATCGGCTGGGCAGGCCTGACAATAGATTGCAGGTAATTTGTAATTTGTTCAGGCTGTCAGCAACAACCGATAACTCACCTACTCTTTGCGAAAGATATGTGGCATCTTTAACATCCCCCAATTACCAGTCATGTTAGTTGCAACATCCAGTTAAACATCCTTCTGAAGAAAGGCACATACATGCCTTTGAGCTGTCATATATATATATACATATATATAATATATATATATATATATATATATTGTTGAATAACCCTGCCTGCGAAACACCAGGATGACAGTTTATAGCTGGGTTAAGATTCAAACGCACACCAGTCAGTGCAAAGGCACATATGCATACCTCTAAACTATCCTGGCAGCTTCAAGCAAAATCATCATCTCACTGGAGAAGATTAGAGACAAAAATTGAAATATGACAAATTAATACTGCCAGACCGCAACATTCACAGGGGATACGTTCCTGAAAAATTCCGTGAATGTTGAATCTGCGAATGTTGGGCATTGCTTCAACGGGGAAAAAGGGGATAAGCTCCCCGTGGTTTGAGATTCAAAACAGAAAATCAAAAATCCTGTGAAAAGCTACGAATACGTGAAGCACAGGGCCGCAGATGTAGAAGCAGGTCAGAAAAACCACGAATACGCCCAAGAAAAACCATGAATATGCAAAGCACATGGCCATGAATGTAGAAGCAGGTCAGAAAAACTGTGAATACGCCCAAGAAAAACCACTAATACATGAAGCACAGGACCGTGAATGTAGAAGCAGGTCAGAAAAACTGTGAATACGCCCATGAAATAACATGAATACGCAAAGCACAGGAACATGAATGTAGAAGCACATCAGAAAAAACACGAATATGTGAATCACAAGGTTGTGAATGTAGAAGAAGGTCAGAAAAACGACGAATACACTCAAGAAAAACGACGAATACATGAAGCACAGGGTTGTGAATGCAGAGGCAGGTCAGAAAAACCACAACTATGTGAAGCAAAGGGCTATAAATGTATAAGCAGGTCAGAAAAAACATGAATACACTCAAGAAAAAACACGAATATGTGAAGCACAGGACTGTGAATGTAGAAGCAGGTCAGAAAGATCATGAATACGTGAAGAATAGAGCTGTGAATGCAGAGGCAGGTCAGAAAAACTGTGATTATGCCCAAGAAAAACCACGAATTTGTGAAGCACAGGGCCATGAATGTGGAAGCATGTCAGAAAAAGCGTTAATATGCCCGAGAAAAACGCGAATATATGAAGCACAGGGCCATGAATGTAGACGTAGGTCAGAAAAACCGTGAATATGTGAAGCACAGGGCCGTGAATGTAGAAGCAGGTCAGAGAAACTGTGAATACATCTGAGAAAAACTGCGTATACGTGGAGCACAGGGCCATGAATGTCGAAGCAGGTCAGAAAAGCCATTAAGGTGCCCAAGAAAAAACATGAATACGTGAAGCACAGGGCCATGAATGTTGAACCAGGTCAGAAATACAGTGAAGTATGTGAAGCAGAGGCTGTGAATGTAGACGTAGGTCAGAAAAACCGTGAATATGTGAAGCAGAGGCCGTGAATGTAGACGTAGGTCAAGAAAAAACCGTGAGTATGTGAAGCAGAGGGCCGTGAATGTAGACGTAGGTCAGAAAAACCGTGAATATGTGAAGCACAGGGCCGTGAATGCAGAAGCAGGTCAGAGAAACTGCGAATACATCTGAGAAAAACTGGTATACGTGGAGCACAGGGCCATGAATGTTGAACCAGGTCAGAAAAACCGTGAGTATGTGAAGCACAGGGCCGTGAATGTAGCAGCAGGTCAGAAAAAACAGTGAATATGTGAAGCACAGGGCCGTGAATGTCGAACCAGGTCAGAAAACCGTGAGTATGTGAAGCACAGGGCCGTGAATTAAGCAGCAGGTCAGAAAAACCGTGAATATGTGTGAAGCACAGGGCCGTGAATGTAGCAGCAGGTCAGAAAACCGTGAGTATGTGAAGCACAGGGACGTGAATTATGCAGCAGGTCAGAAAAACCGTGAGTATGTGAAGCACAGGGACGTGAATGTAGCAGCAGGTCAGAAAAGTGATATGTGAAGCAAGGGTGAATGTAGCGAGGTCAGAAAAACCGTGAGTATGTGAAGCACAGCGGACGTGAATGTGCAGCAGGTCAGAAAAACAGTGAATATGTGAAGCAAAGGGCCGTGAATGTCGAACAGGTCGAAAAACCGTGAGTATGTGAAGCACAGGGCGTGAATATAGCAGCAGGTCAGAAAAACCGTGGTATGTGAAGCACAGGGCGTGAATGTAGCAGCAGGTCAGAAAAACCGTGAGTATGTGAAGCACAGGACGTGAATGTAGCAGCAGGTCAGAAAAAACAGTGAATATGTGAAGCATAGGGCCGTGATGTCGAACCAGGTAAAAACCGTGAGTATGTGAAGCACAGGACGTGAATATAGCAGCAGGTCAGAAAAACCGTGAGTATGTGAAGCACGGGACGTGAATATAGCAGCAGGTCAGAAAAACCGTGAGTATGTGAAGCACAGGGACGTGAATGTAGCAGCAGGTCAGAAAAACAGTGAATATGTAAGCATAGGCCGGAATGTCGAACCAGGTCAGAAAAACCGTGAGTATGTGAAGGCACAGGGCCGTGAATGTAGCAGCAGGTCATAAAAACAGTGAATATGTGAAGCACAGGCCATGAATGTAGAAGCAGGTCAGAAAAACAGTGAATATGTGAAGCACAGGGCCATGAATGTAGAAGCAGGTCAGAAAAAGCACGAATACACCCGTGAAAAAACGCAAAGCACGGTGTTGTGAATGTAGAAGCAGGTCAGAGAAACTGCGAATACATCTAAGAAATACCGTGAATACATGAAGCACAGGACCGTGAATGTAGAAGCAGGTCAGAAAAACCGTTAATATGCCTAAGAAAAAATGTGAATACTGAAGCACATGGCCGTGAATGTAGAAGCACGTCAGAAAAACTGCGAATACGCCCACGAAAATAACGCGAATACGCAAAAAAAAAAAAACGCGAACACATGAAGCACAGGACTGTGAATGAAGAATCAGGTCAGGAAAACCTACACCCATGAAAAACTGCACAATATGTGAAGCACAGGGCCGTGAATGTCGAAGCAGGTCAGAAAAACAGTTAATATGCCGAAGAAAAAATGTGAATACGTGAAGCACATGGCCACGAATGTAAAGCAGGTCAGAAAAACCACAAATATGTGAAGCACAGGGCCATGAATGGGAAGCAGGTCAGAAAAAACCGCGAATACACCGTGAAAAAAGGCGAATACGCGAAAAAAAAAACCGTGAACACATGAAGCACGGGACTGTGAATGTAGAATCAGGTCAAAAACCTACACCCACAAAAAACCGCGACGACACCCGTGAAAAAATGCGAATACGCAAAGCACATTGTTGTGATGTAGAAGCAGGTCAGAAAAAATCACGAATACGTGAAGCACAGTGGTGAATGTCAAAGCAGGTCAGAAAAACCGTTAATATGCCAAAGAAAAAATGTGAATACGTGAAGCACAGGGCCATGAATGTAGAAGCACATCAAAAAAACCGTGAATACGCCCACGAAAATAATGCGAATACGTTAAAAAAAACAACCCGCGAACACATGAAGCACAGGACTGTGAATGTAGAATCAGGGCAGAAAAACCTACACCCACGAAAAACTGCAAATATGTGAAGCACAGGGCCATGAATGTCAAAATAGGTCAGAAAAACCATGAATACGCCCACGAAAAAAAACGCGAATACTTGAAGCATAGGGCCATGAATGTTGAAGCAGGTCAGAAAAACCGTTAATATGCCGAAGAAAAAATGAGAATACGTGAAGCACAGGGCCACGAATGTAGAAGCAGGTCAGAAAACCCACAAATATGTGAAGCAAAGGGCTGTAAATGTATAAGCAGGTCAGAAAAACCACGAATACACTCAAGAAAAAACAAGAATATGTGAAGCACTGGACTGTGAATGTAGAAGCAGGTCAGAAAGATCATGAATACGTGAAGAATCGGACTGTGAATGCAAAGGCAGGTCAGAAAAACTGTGAATATGCCCAAGAAAAACCACGAATTTGTGAAGCACAGGGCCATGAATGTTGAAGCATGTCAGAAAAAGCGTTAATATGCCTGAGAAAAACCGTGAATACATGAAGTACAGGGCCACGAATGCAGAAGCGAGTCAGAAAAACCGCGGACACCCACAAAAAAAACAACGCGAATACGTGAAGCACAGTGCTGTGAATGTAGAAGCAGATCACATTTTATGAACTGTGAATAGCGGAACAGCAAATATTGGGGTCCAACAGTACTGTAGTATCCATAATAACAACCACCAAGAAAAAGAAATGGAAAGAAAATCAATGAGAGAAGTCAGATAAAGATAAGTATATATACTAGCCATCCTGAGCTATCATTCCTGTTGTCATTTGCGATTGCATTTCAGACCAGGATTCAATTAAAGATTTGACCCGCTGGTTGCATCATTACTGAGGTGAGTCGACACATAAGAGTAGGGATTTAGAATTTGGCCATCGTGTCTGCAATAACTCGTCTCGTCTTCATCAATAGACACTGTGGGATCTTTAACGTCGGCCAGCTAATGCTAGTAGACAGATCTCTGGCTGAAAGTCCATCGAATAGACCGTGCACTCATCGATGCAACACAATACCTGTGAAGCACCAATGTGACAGTTTACAGCCAGGTCAAGAATTGTACCCAGAGTAAACCCTTTAGAGGCAAGCATGTTACCTCTGCATTATCATGTTGAACATCATTCCTGTAAAACGTGCAATAGACAAAAGTAAGAATAAACAAGGACAAATGTGTCCAAGAGCCACGTCATAAAGGTTTTGTCTTCACCAGAAGAAGAAGGAACAACAATGCGGAGCTCTCTTAGAGCCAGCGTTCGCAACGCGACGCCGCTAATAAAAAATAATAATAATAATAATAAAAAAATAGATAAATATATAAATAACAACTTCCGATATTTCGTCACGTGCCTTGATGGAGGGGGGGGGGGTGAAAGAAAAGTGTATCACAGTGCATCTTCTAGAAAATAGTCTTGCATTTTTAGACTTCCGTAAGTTTTGTTAAACGGTTTCTAAAACATTCCACTAAAGCTGGACAATATCAAAGCCATAAGACAGGTACTTACAGTATCTGTGCAGACAATGTAAATGTGTTAATCCGTTGGCATATAAAAAGTCATCCGTTTCATCAGAGTGAACAGATCACTCAAATGGAAAGATAATTGTAATTGAAAAATAAATCGACTAAAATGAATTACCAACACAGAATGGCATCTGTTCAGGCAAGAATTGAGAACAGCTACCCAAAAAGAATGAGCTTATATACCAAAGCAGAATGAAAAAGCATCCTGTTCTAAAAAAAAAATATGGTGTCATGATGCTATTCCTAAAGTCCATAAACAAGCTGCTGTTGATGATCATTTCAATATTTACGTTTTCACGATGAATAAAATACAGCAGTTCCAAGGTTATCGGAAACAAGATTCGAGGTTTTGATGATCTGAGGTTTCAGTTGTAGTTCTTGGAATGTCGATATTTATTTCCCTTTAGGTTCTCTTCTACCTCCATTAAAGTGAAATACAGTGCAATGCAAATTCAAAACTGGAAATTAGTAAACATGATCATGAAAAAAAACTTAATTCACTTTACATCTTTAAATGAAAACAAGCACAGTTTCATGAAGCAGCAAATTTAACTCAAACAGCCATATCTTCTCCATTTTTTGGATGAGACACAAGTGACGCAACAAATATATATATCAAGCAATCATGGACATGACATGGCTGCCTCCAAAGAACAAATTCCAGATCTATATTGTTTCACAAATCCCCAATCTCTGTCTGAAATTGCTTTGCCCTGCTCAGTTCAAGCCAGCTGTAAAGGAGTTCCCCAATCTGTGTCAACAAATGAGAACAGATACCTCACCTTCTTGCCAAATATATTTTCAAGAAGCAAAAATTAAAAAACTCCACCACAAATTTCAAATACCAACGTCACACAATACCTGCCAATTGTGGCCAATACATATAATGTAGAACTATAAATCAGTGAAGTTAGGAGGTATGGTGTTTAAATAAAGACATAAACAGATCTGCCTGGCAAAGTTCCTATTTTTGTCAGCCTCACTCAGCCACTACCTTAGTATAAGACTGAAAATGTAGAGCAATTCACAAGCCTTAACTAAACTTAAGGTACGATGAGAAATTTGTTCCAAAGAGCTATCACGCCTGTGTCTGAACTATCTGATATCTTGGGCCTGTCGCAGCAGTTTTTCTGCGGAGAGGTGATTTATCATGGTGGGAGCGTGTTGCAGTAAATTGAGCCAGTTTCATTACCATCCTAATATGAATCAAGCAGCTTGCATGCACTGATATTTTGTTATCTGTCCTCGGCAACCACCGCTGCCATCCTTCGCCAAGGCCGCTTCCCCCCTCCTCCACCCCCTTTTCAGTCCTAAAGCTCATAGCTGCTCTTTCTTGAACCATATAATTGCTCAGGGTCCATTTCTCTTGGCACGTTTTAGCTTGGCAAGAAAAACCAAGCTCGTGCTTTCACAAAGGGACTTACAGACTTGTCATTGTTGTATCTAATTCTTACTAATCCCTGTGGGTGACCTGAGCATTATGATAGAAAAGGCATTACGGGCAGGCAGCTACCAGGTTGCTTGTTGCTACATGGCAAATGTGCTGCTTTTTTTGCTGATAACAATCATGCCCATTGGTGAAGTGGGATTAGGGACACGAAGTCACAATAACTTGTGTCAATGAGAAGAAGCGTTGAATGCCTCGGGAAAATTAACAATGAAAGCATGATGTCAATAGAAACCTGAACAAGGTAAGGTGGAAGCCGTGAGTAGAAACTGCTTGTGTGATGTCTTGCAGTTACAAGTAACAAGGGAGACTAGCATGCATTAATGGAGGCAGTGGAGGAAGCAGAAATTCATTAATAGCATTTAATGATGATTAGTGAGCAGTGTTAGCAAATTAATTACTGGATGATTGGCTTTGTGGGGGGGTTTCACCTTGGTTGTAGATATTTGTGGGGACTTGCACCGAGCTGAGGCTCATATTCACTGATAAGTTGCCAAAATGCTCGTTTGGTTCAATGTCAAACTCAGTGCCGTAGGTGTCATGTTCCTGAGACTGCTCCACAGCATTGTGGTATTGGTACTGCAAACATGATGAAAGAAGAAGCCTCCTGTATACACAATCCCAGATTACACTCATACTGAACTAAAATTGTTAATATCAGTAGATGAGCATGGGTGTGTAAGCTGAAGAGGTAAAGATAACTCGAGATGGTGTGCTTAGAAAGACATTTGCTCAACATGAATTGAAGGAGGCCTTCGTCCTGCAGTGGACTCAAATAAGCTGTTTTATGGTTTACAAGCAGAAAGAATGAATGAATAAATGTCATGCAAATGTAAAGAAATTTACATTGATAAATATCCTACACTCCTGATGTGTTCCCTATTATTTTCCTGAGGAATGTGTTCTTTCCCAATGACACCATGAATCATCAATGCACCATTGCTGCCTCCTGCTTGACCTGATTGTCCCCTGAAAAAATAGATAACTTACCTCCAAGTTTTCATCATAGTTATGCTGCAATTCTGCTTCCTCCGCTGTTATCACCAGTCGCTGCAAATAATAAAAATCAAATTAATAAATAAACAACCATCTTCTTATCCCGAGTGTGAGAGGCGTTACTAAAAAAAAATCCCTTACAGATTCCTGATTACATTAGCTCCAGGGATACGTTGTTACATAATTTGTTAGAGTAATTCAAATAAGAAATTCCTTCGCTTTTTTCTGCTTTTCATGAAGCGTATTTGGAAGAATTTTTTTTTTTAAACTTAACTATCAGTAAGTTAACCTACAGTCCTCTCCAGCTCCTCCAGGATGCACTCATTCTTCCACGAAGCCCCTTCTGGTTAAACTCCAAAAATCCAGGCTAAATGTACACCTCCACTTCTTTGTTCATCTTGACTCCCATTTCCCGAACTACCTTCGGGAGGCAGTTCAATTCCACCCCTCCATCTGGGGCTGCTGACCTCAGCTGTTCAGTAGCACGTGAGAATGAATGCAGACTGTGACCAAATGGTATTGCAAAATAATACTGAGAACCTGAGACTTGCTATGCCCAAGAGGTCATACAGCCCTCCTTCACTTTCACGCACAATGCAGCGTCCTTGACCTTAAGAGTCCGAGGAATGAAGGGGTTTTGCCTCACCCTGTTCACTGGATTTAATATATCCTAATGACTTCCAAATGTTCTCCACTATGATAAGCAGTATTAGACGAAGATAAGTTTACCTCTTCCACTGAATAACTAACCCATATCGGTGTGCGTGTGCATGTGTGCGCACGCACACACTCACCCACAATATTTATGAATACCTGTACGATATTACAAAACACTCCAATTGAGATCCTACGAAGAGAATTACAAAGGAATAAATTAACAAACCATTACATCTCAGACATTTAAATTTACGCTTTCGATTAAACCAAACATATCATCTCTTAGTCTTAATCACATACTAGTCGTACTATGGATCTCCTTACATACACATACTACACAGAATTCGGAATGGTTTAAGTCACAGCACTCGTTCTAAAGCTTGCTTCCATAGATAGGGCATCAATCAATGAGAAACAGATATTTGGACAGATATGAGGATGGGGAACAGACACAGTCAGACTTCCTCTCCATGATAACATCTTTACTCAGCTGTTCCGTCTGTTATCATCAAAACGGGAGTGTAGATAATAATGAAAGGAGGCAAACAGTGAAGCTCCAGCCCAGGATATCAACTTTAATGAAAGTGGGAAAAAAAAATCAAAAATGAGACTTCATGGAAATGAGAACTGAGAAGACAATAGCTTCAATCTGCATGCACCTGGAGGGAAGCTGATAAGGTTCTGAGAATGGCTCGCTGGGTCGGGCATGGAGCGATTGGGAGCTGTGTGAGTTGCAGGTGAAATATGGAATTGTGGTGAGAAATAGAGAGGGGTAATGTCGAAAAGTCATCATTTAGATAAAAGGATACTGTATTTATTTTTAAGTTCTAACATGAAATGTGAAATCCACTTCCAAACCCCATTTTGTTGCAAAACGCCTTCCTGATTAATCAAGCTCTCTCTCACCTTCTCTATATCCCCCATTATCTATTTTATTTTCCCAAAAGCTTTTAATTCCTCGATTTCTCTTCCTTACAAGACGATATCTTTCTTTAATCTCACTCCTCACTTTTTATAGGAGGTGGCCCTGGCAAAGGAAAGCCTGTTACTCTTCCATCCAGCCTCACACTTCCTGCTTCAGCCTTTCACAACTCCTTTCAGATTGTTGATATTTTTGTTTTATGACCTTCTGCAATCTCCTTTATGTTGACAGTGTCACTTTCCAGTCTTTTGATTTACCTTTCTGTCTGATTCAGCAACCATCCAAATCAACTGAAGCATTTCCCATTTATTGTTTTCTCTGTTCGCAGATTACCACCTCCTCTCCCCTAAAGGGATATGTTAGGTGAGCGTAGTGGTGAGTATTTTCCAAACAATGAGATATTGACTTTAATACCTTGACAGCCTCCACCTTTTTGCTGAACATGGCTTCCATATCCCTTGCCACTCGTCTCACCAACTGCAGACCGTCCACGGTATCAATGTGCAGCCCTTTCTCCAGCCGCTGGTACTTCTGTCAAGGATGAAAGAAGTGTGATTGTTGCAGACAAATTTGGATGGAATACAAAAATAATAACGTTTGAGTACCAACGCCAAATGAACGTCCTTAATTCTAGAAACAAATATTTCTCTGAATTTTAAGTATCTATTAAAAACCCCACAGTATATTCAATTGTTATAGTAATGATAACATGTGTCAAAGGATGATTGGACAGTAATTAAAATGAATAAGCATAAGGCATTATTATCGATTTTTATTCCTTGCTCCGAACAATAAAAATGGGGGCAATTCCCCTGGGCTCACCTGGTAGAACCAGGTAACCATTGATATGTGTGGATGACCCACAACGTATGTAAATTAGCCGATGGTTTGAACAAACTTGTGACAGCACCATGCAGAGATGATTCCAACCAAATTACATCTAAATCAGGTGAATACTTTTTGAGAAATCGAAAGTAGCGATCTTACAATCATAATGACCTTTGATCTTTAAATTGACCTACTTAATGTGCAATTTTTTGGTGGGATTTGCAAGCCATCGCGAGGTCCTGGTTCTCAGAAGTTCTACAAAGTTTCGTGAAAATACGAATATTAGTTTTAGCATCACGATTGATGAAGTTTGTGGTCAAGTTTCATCGAAATCGTGTGTGTAGTTTCTGAGAAGAAGATCCGAGTGTTTACCGTACATACCGACTCATTTACTGACTGCACGCGATGCTGATATCTCACCTCAACAATTTGTTCCACCTGAGATTAAAATGTGTCAGATATCCGAACTGAAAATAATGATAGTTGGTCAGGGTTTCTTTTTTTTTAAATTTTTAAATAAAGAATATAAATATTTAAATTGATATGAATGTGTCACTTTCACAGGCATACAAATGCCAATCGTGGTAGCCAACACCCACCCGCACTCACCTCACCCTACCACAATCCCCTAATAACCCCCAACCTCTTCCCCTCGGCCCTCCCACCCCTTCCTGCACACTCCTCCATCACTTCAACTTCCTTTCAGATTCTGAAATTGACCTGGACATGTTAAACATCTTTCAGATGTTCAGACGATTTAATTTCAAGAGTGGCCGTTTGGAGCTCATTCTCTTCTTTAATGAAGGTTTCCATTTAAATAATGTTATTAATGTTCTCAAAATCACTGGATATCTGTACAAATTAATCGCATTTCCTTATATTTTTTAAATCTCTCCCTCACCCTCACGCTCACCCTCCCTCCCCTATCCCTCCCATTTGAAATGCTGCAAGTATGTGCACATTTTAATAATGGGTAAAATGGGGGAGGAAAAGGCAAATGGAACAATATTTGACACGTTTATTTTTAACCAGAAAAAAATTGATGCAAGTTGTATGAAATCACTCACGGGGGACCAAAATATGACGTCACAGCTGTGCATACCAGTGGCTTTTTCGGTGATTATGTCATCCTAGTTTATTGAGAGTCGGGTGGAGTGAGTCACAGGAAAATCGAATTAAAAGCAATTTTGTAGAGACGCCAAAAAATTAGGGTAGGTCGGAAACCAGAAGCACTGCTTCCTTTGGCTTTAATGAGAGCAAATATTGCATCGAGGTATCATTATTCTCTTCTGCAAACAAACTTTACAGAGCTGCCAAATGGTTCAGGTGTCTATAGAGATGTCAGTAAACAGAATTTCTCCTCAATTTCAGGTTGAACCTATTTTAGAGGATGAAGCAGTGATTTATTTCATGGTGACAGCACATAGCGAAGGTGGTGCCTCCCAGTGGCCAAATCTGCAAGGTTCTCTCCAAGATTCTGAGTTTGCCTCTGTATCCATCTTGTCCACTCTATGCATCCTCCCCTACCCCTCTTTCCTCCCTACATCCCTTGTTTGTCCAAGTCTCCCTCGATTTTATCCTTCAACTTTGCTGTTAGTGCTTCCCCCATTTTTCGGCTGTTCCTTTTGTTCTGTTGCATCATGAACGTTGAGCGTTCTAGCTCTTCCACCAGCCTTGACTTTGTACAGCATACAAAAAAAAACTGTTCCTCATGACCCTCAGTGTATACAAACTTAATAATGCGAGTATTTGTATTTCAGCTTGGGAATTATAAGCAGTGGAATGCAACGACTTTATTGTCACTTTTTATATAACATTAACACAAGGGCATGAGGAGTCTTTGAACAAATCAAGTCAACCTATAATCTCAGTATCATTAGCTACATAATCAGATGGAATCAGTAAACAAGTCAACCCATAACATAGAAAGTAAATTTACTGACTGCACACACCTCACAGGAGGAGCCTGAACACAGACACATAACTAAAATGGCACTCGATAGAGCGCACACCTCCACCAGGCTGAACATTTTACGTTTATTTTCCCACTGTTATGCCAGATCTGCATCCGGACCTTAATCAAATTGTAATCAATTCATCCTTGTCACACACCCAACCTGTCCACCAAATTTCATCCAAATACGTCCATAACGTTTAAAGATATCCTGCTGACAGACAGGCAGACAGGGGCGAAAACACAACGTCTGTCGACCTTCGGTGGTGGAGGTAATTAATGTGGATACATCAAAAGGATGACGTCACAAATCAAAATTGTTTTAATTGTACTCAAAGCAACCTTGCCACGCAATGCTGTATAAATTACCATCTAATTAAGCACCATCGTAACAACATAAATTAATGCCCAATTGCAGTATTATATATAGGGCGTTCAAAAGGTTCCACCATGCATGAGATCCTCACAATAGTCTCGGACATGCCAAAATAAAAGATATAAAGGTGTATAGTATACAAGACGACCCGTGAACCCGTTGGGTTCCCATTG
>CM068954.1:93971768-93994295 GCA_035128595.1 Eptatretus atami
GCTCTGGATGCTGATGCTCAAGCAGATGGTGGCTGGATGCCTAACAAGAATTATCCGAGCAAAGACTTTGCCCAGCAACGAGAGCAACATCACGCCTTAGTTGTTGGTCTTGGCGATCAATTTTTCCTTTCCAGAGAGGGACACCAAGGCCCCTCTTCCAGTCAGTTGGGAAGATGCCTGTGGTCCAGATAGAGCACAGAACTGCAAGCAATGATATGAATACAGCATTTCCACCTGCCTTGAGAAGTTCAGCACGGATGCAACAGATCCCAGGAGCTTTACGCATTTCAACCAGTTCACCACAGCCTGTGTTTCCACAAATGAAGGTGGATCACAGGTGATTGGAGGGTCAGCAATAGGGATAGTAACACCCATGACATCCAACTCGACAGCTGGTGGGTCAGCCTGGTACAGCCGCTCAAGGTAACCAGCCCAGCGGGCCTTCACTTCGGATTCCTCTGTCAAGAGCACACCACCCTCTGCTCTACATGCAGTACACCGAGGGACGGGCTTGGCAGAACGCAATGTGCAAATTCCCCTGAAAGCAGGACGAGAATCAGTTGACCCCCCCTCTCAGATTCCTCGCACATCGGCCTCCTTGTCCACCCTCAGCACACATACAGTTTTACGCCTCAACTCCCTGAACAGCTCAGCTCTGCCATTAAGCCTGGCCCTGCGACTCTGGTCAATGGTATCCAGTTTTGATTTTGAGAGACAAAATTATTCTTCGCCCTACGGTGAGTTTGAAGACATCCACCGGCAACATCAGGGATGGTGGTCTTCAAAGGCACCCCACAACTCTTCAGGATTCCCCAAAGCACCCAGACTTCCCAAATCCACACTCAGCCTGTTCGCAAACTCCTCAGCTACCCTCTCGTCCTTGAGCTTGCCAACATTCCGCTTAGGCTGAGATGGTACCATTCTCCCAGATTTAAGCTGGAACTTCAGAGTTGTGACAACAACCCTGTGGTCAGTATTGAGGAACTGAGCACTCTGGTAGACCCTGCAGTTCTGGATCATCCTCCAGTGACCATCAATGAGCACATGGTAAGTCTTCTTCACCACACCACCAGCACTGGAATACCAAGTCCAGCGATGAGCCTGTCAGCACTGAAACCATGAACCAACCACCCTAAGTCCATGACTTCTTGCAAAGTCAAGGAACTTAGTGCTCTTCTGGTTCACAATTCCACACCCATGGGGACCAACACATGTCTCATAACCATCTTTATCCATTCCAGTCAATGCATTGAAATCCCCCAAAACTGGAAGAGTATCTCACCTGGGGCACTGATCAACCACACACTTGAGCGTGGCATAGAATGCGTCCTTCACGGTGAGGTCACTCGCCTCAGTCAGAGCATAAACAGAGACGAGAGAAATGACACCCAATGAGAGACGAATCCTTCATCTCATAATACGCTCATTGACCGGTGTTACCTCAATTATCATTGGAGTCAGCTTGTTGGACACAGCTACAGCAACTCCTTGTGCATGGTAACCATCAGAGCGACCAAACGAATAACAGCTGTAATCACCCGCCATGATCTCGCCACTATTTGGCCAATGAATCTCAGAGAGTGCTGCAATACCAGTGTCCAAACGCTTGAGCTCAGATGATAACAGAGACAGGTGATCATCCTCTCTTAGGGATAGGACATTCCTGGCACCCACCCGAAGGGACCTCCTCAGCGACACCTCAGCACCACCCTACCACAATCCAACCCAGGAAGGTTACCCCGTGTATTTCCTCCTATCATCAAAGTGTGAGGGTTCCAAAGGCTTTACCCCAATCCCGTCATCCAGTGAGCTGCCCTGCGAACGGCAGCTGCACTGGAAGTTCTCCCACAAGGTGGGTTTTCAGTTTTCTTTGCGTTTTTATTGTGTTTTGCGGAGTGAAGGGTTTTACGGTGGCCGGAGTGCAAATCCTGCCACCAACCTCCGAAACAAGCTCAAATGAGCTAAGATCATCGTCCTCTTAATGATGACGTCATAAAAACGAATATGACGTCAATTGGTGATGTATCAGGTTTGCGATAAATTATCTGTGCTAATGCCCGGCTTGATTCCCGCAAACAAAATTCAAACAGCTTGCCTAGTTTCGGAGATTATGGTATAGGCGATTTCCATTAGCGGCGATATTATTCAACTTTTTTTCTCGGAAGAATTTCCAAAATTGGAGATGGTTACTGCCTGCGCGTGGGCTTTCTGCATATACATGGCAAGTTTCACGAAGATCCGATGAAAACTCTGGGTTGTGAAATAAAAAATGTCAAAAATAGGAATGACGTCATAAAAATTGATATGACGTCATAGTGATGTATCGTATGTGCTGTAATTCATCTCTGCTAATGCCCTGTTCGATTCCCGCAAACAGAATTTTAAAAAGCTTGCCTAGTTTCGGAAGATAATTTTTTGGGCGATTTCCATTAGCGGAGATATTTTGACGTCATAACTTTTTTTCTAGGAGGAATCTTCAAAATCGAGAATGGTTACTGTCTGCGCAGGGTATTTTTACATATATACGCCAAGTTTCAGGAAGTTTCGATGAAAACTGTAGGCTGTGAAACAAAAAAGTCCACAAGAAGAAGCAGAACAACAACAACGTGAGAAAGCCTTAGAGATCCTCCACGAGGATCTAAAAAGTCCACAAGAAGAACAACAACAACGTGAGTAAACTTAGAGATCCTCCACGAGGATCTAAAAAAAAAAAAGTAACCCAACTGCAGGAGGACGTCCGCAGACATAGTTGGGCTCTAGAAATAGATGGCCGTTGGGCTCACAAGAAGCTCCTCCGCCCTTTGACAGGTTTTGTTTTTAATCCTGCTGGGTGTCCATATCCATACAACCTCCTCACCAGAAAACCTGGTGCGGGAGATGGTTTAGGGAGATGGTTTAGTCACCGACAACAAGACCATGAAACAGATTAGTACAGGTTTACATGGTACCTGTAGCAAGCCACAGATCTAATCGGGCTTGAGCTTGACCTGACAACCATTTTGAACATAGAAGATTATGCTCATACATGAAAATGGATTGAGAATTTTTCGCTTGTTACAAGGTTTGTTGTGCAAGAAAAAATAATGTGTGAAAAGATCCACATAATATCACATTGGAAACAACACACGGCAGAATGGGCAGAGTTGGACAAAGTTGAACGATCATTAGTTGGTGGATAAGTCGAGAGACTATGAATATTTATAAGCTGAAGATATGATATGTGTCAATACTGTATTTTAAAAAGCTAGGTGTGAGACTACCTGGGATGAAAAGGTGTAAAATTAATCAAAAGCAAATCAGATCAAGACTTTCAACAAAGCCTTTTAGTAATAGAGACTGATAAAAGATTAGAATTGGAACGGTACTATTAAAGGAGAGTGCTGTACTGAAAATGATAAGGATAAATGGTCTTTGAGATGAAAACAAATTAACTACAAGATCATGACTCATGGAAAAGCAAGGTGACGGAGGGTATGAACTGACAGTCGGGCAGCGGGGCCACTCTTGGGCACAATAGTTTACGATGCTTACTTGGGCACAACGATGAGGGGTAGAGGAGAACGCAAGGGGTGGACTGATGTTTAACTCTCCTTTTCCTGCTTTGAGACAGGAAGTGTTAGCAATGCACTGTGGTTGATCCATGACACGTGTTGAATACGTAGCAGCTTTGCAAGAGTCCATTTCAATAACATACAAGCATTCGTCTGAACTGGTGACATCCAGAAGCAGTATGTGGAATGTGATGAAGAAGGAGGAGGAGGAGGAGGAGGAGATTGGGACCATACTCTGTGCAGAGCATTGGTGCTGCTTAAGCAGTCTCCTTGGCTATTGGGCACAATCCTGGACGGGTGGCCACTCCGACACAGTATACCAGCATGCTGGCACTCATTTTACCGATCTCGGGATGAAGATGGAGGGATGACTAAATCTGTGAAATGTGACAATTATGTATGAACATGCAGGATACGAAATGGATAGACGTGTCAAGATGGACCGCAATGGTAATTATACAGACAAATATAAACAATCAAGGGTACTAAAGGAGGTATCAGAGCACATAGGTTTGTGTGCACCTTTATCACACATTTTAATCGTCCCATACACTAAGGGAAGGTACAGATGAATCCTACTATTAATTTGCAATTGGTCACTGGGTTTGACACCAATACAATTTTTTTATTACAGACCCTAGGCAACAAAAAGCTATGTACAATCCTTTACATCAAACAAACAGTTTCAAATGGAGCACCTCACAGCCATTAGAGCATTTCAATAGCATCGGATGTGGCAATAAATGCGAATTGGTGCTTCCAGCTTGCAGGCTCGATAACAGAAGACACCATTTGCATTTTTGCTTCCGCAATACCTACCCCGTTTAAAATCCCGTGCGGGCACAGGAAACTTGCTAGTATATTGAATGTTGCGGCAATATGTAATATGTGATTGGGGAAAATGGCTGGAGACAAGAGAACAGTTAAACATCAGTTTTGGGGAACATATTGGAGGCAGCTAGTAATCAGGGATTCAGTGAGGCAGGATCTAGTAAAAGGATTGGATTAATTAAAGGCATTTAGAAAATCTTGATGAGAGATAACCTCTCTGCTCATAAAGTTGTTGCAACTGTCTCTGATACTGTCTACATCATGTAATTACTCTGTTTGATCTTGGATCCTGACCAACTGGAAATGCTTGCCACACACCAGCCTCTCCGTGGTCCCACACAAAAAAGATCTGGAGAGGCATCTGGCACAATTACAATTAAAAGAAGCATACACTCCTCCAGCTATGCATAAGCTGATAACGTTCACCCTGTGAGACTTATCCATTGCCTCTTACAAAATGCTGAATCATTACAGTCCCTTGCAATGGTAATCGGTTTATCCTCGGATTGTTCTTTTTGTGGCTTGTCCTCCTTTCCCCAAAAGTCTTTCTGCACCCCGTGGATCTTTGTCCTTCGAAACACAAAATTAGTGTCCTTGCTTCGGCATAACTTCCCTTCTTACTGTTTTGTCTCAACATTACACCTCTTTACACCTCTTCTCCACTATCATTCAATCATTTATTACCTCCCCTTTCCCTGATGATTTCTATCCCCCAGTGTCATATTATTCATTTTCTTTCCCACCTTTACCTGTCCTTTTTTTTCCTTCTGTGACTATACATTAAAGTGTGATACCTCAAAAGGTCTTCTGTACTTGATGTTTCTCGGCTAGTTCACTTTCTTTGTCCCATCTCTTCAAAATGTTTTTGCTTCTACTTTTTTGTCATTTCTCCCTTTTGCTTCCGTTGCTGGTTCTTTTGTTTGTTTCTTTTTAATATTGGCAGCCCTGAACGAAACGGCACGCTATTAAAGAAAATATGTGAGCAAGCAAAACCAGGCTTTATCCCAATGATTGCTTTTCCTGATTGAAGTTTTTGGCATTTTACCGTGTAAAAACTGCGCTGATCCGTAGAATAAACACAGAGGAAGAAGAAAACAGCACCAGAAAGGTACTACAGCTTGTGCTGGGATGAGAATACACACAGAGTACCATGGTCTTGGTTCTGCTGAAGCAGTCTCTTGGCAAGGGTGACGATCGTGGATGGGTCACAACTCCGGCACAGTATACTCGACTGAATGCACACAAATTTGGAATTTGGACAGGGAGCCAGAAATAATTTGCCTCCTCACACCACGGAATCATTAACGTCCACCAACTAACGCCGGCAGATGGGACGTCCATACAATGGACAGCACAAACATTGATGCCTCGCCCGGCACGCGAGACACCAGGATGGCAGTTTATAGCTGAGCCAAGATAGATAGCTCAGAGGCGAGTGTGCATACCTCCAGGCTATCCTGCCAGCCCAGCAAGAATACAACTTGCGATGTAATAAAACATGTTTGGCTGATTACAACAAACTGAGGATTGCCTTGAAATGTGTTTACTGTGTGTAACTGACGGTTTTGCTTAAATTAAATTTGCAAAAAAATTGTGCTGCTCAGAATTCAATAATCAGCAACCATAACATGCAATGGACAATAACCTGTAATATGGCAATGAGGAAAGCAACCATCAACATGTTTATTGCAAATGCAAAAGGGGAAAAAAATTGCTCTAGTTGTGCTGCAAGTGCAAATTATGTACTTTCGGTAAAATAATGCAAAAATGTTTCATAATGCGTTCATTTTAGTCTTTTGGAGAAGAAGGGAGAGGAATAGCATGGGAGGCATAGAGGAAAGTGCCATTTTGCTTTGACGTTAATTAGGATTACATCGGAGTGTACCGTTTGGCTTTTGTCTTTCTCTTTGGAACCTGACAACGCGGGCAAAAAGTAAGTTTACTGAGATTGCCACATTTATTTTCAGCAAAATTGCAATGCATTTATGGTCAATTATTTCAATAAATGCATGATTAAAACAAGGAAAAATTATTTAAATAATCATTTACACTCCACCTTGATGTATATTGAATGTCACATTGAATAGAGTGGAAGACGAGCATAAACTGCATGCCGCATTCATTGCCTAGAATCCCAATATAAAGCAAACTAATCTTCCTTATCCGTCCCTTATAATGCCTATGATAGTATTCTACTGCCTGGTTATCTGACCTTAGAGCATTTATGCAAGCAAATCAGCCTCAATGTAATTCTGTGGTTTTTTTTATTTACAGTGTGACGCTATCCCGTCAGGTGCTCTGAAAAAAAAATTAAAATGATAATAATAATAGCACGAACCCAGTGTGATGCAGCCTAATGTCACAGAAGCCGTTGATGTGGCCACAGCCGTTCGAGCAGCTGCTACAAATCTCAAAAGCCGCAAACAGCATGAAGAAGTGATGCGTAAAAGCTTTTCCCATCCGCCTAAGGCCTAACGACTGGCACGGCCTCAGGCAATCTCAGACCACATTGAGCAAAAAATAAATTTTAAAAAAAATCACAAAATTATGACCAACACTGCTTTTCACGACTCCATGTCAGCTTCGATGTAAGAATTGTGCGACGAAGGTTAAATACCAGACTTTAATAAAGTTACCTTCATAACAAATATCATTAATTGTTTTCATGTGTGGTTAGAAAGCCAATCTGCCATTTATTTCATAATTCTGATGTTCTCAGAATTTGAAAAGAGGATTAACCGTTAATTATATTGGCTCGAAGACTTTTAGTGGTGTGCTCAATAATGAGTCATTAATCTTGGTTTTAAACCCTTTTTAAAAGAATATTAAATCTATTGTAAGAAATTAACAAGGTTGACTGCTATCCCAGTGTGGTGTGAGATGAATGCAACATGCGGTTAAAGCTGAATGTCCTATTATTTTCATTTGATTGTAAATTTTTCTCATTTAGCATATTACATATTGAAAAAGAATGTAAGCTGTTGTCTTGGCAAAAACTGCAGTGTCTTTTCAGTTACACGTTGCTCTACAATAAGAATGATTATTATATACATGTATATATCAACATATTTGACTTTTTCCCCGCACTTTTTAACTCCTCTTTGTACGTAACTTTTGAAAAACCTATTGTTAGGGTTTTTAAACGGGCCAGACAGTAAGTGAAATAATAGGGTAATTAAAAGCAATGTAAAAGGAAATCTTCTTGCTCTAACTAAGTCAGGGATGCTCATCCAAGCAGTTTGCAGAGCAGTTCACTTGTTTAATTTTGAATCAAATTATTAGGTAATCACCGTAAAATAATTAATAAAATAGAGTGGGTGATTGTCATTATCCATTGATTACAATAAAGTTATTTATGTGAGTTCAGTAGTAGAAGGGTTAGTCTGTTAGCATGTTCACCTGAATCAATGGCTCATGTTGTGGAGAACCCAGCTGGTTAAAATCTCATGTACCATTTCTGTTTACTTATGGCCTTGTAATACATGTTAAGCATGCTGCTGCTGTCTCATAATGTTTTCGTCCTTCCAGTAGTTTATGTAGAAGCTCCATATATGAGCTTTTAGATCCATATATGAACCTGCCGTGACATCCCTCATCCTTCAGATAGGCAGGTAGCAGCCTCTTCCCTCTCTTCAGACATTAATAAAATCAAAAACTGGTCAAACACTTGGAATATGTCTTTCAATCCAGACATCTCACATCCTCACTCTCTCTCTTTCTCTTTCTGAAAGGATCGTCTGGTAAACCCTCCCATCTACTTCCTTAATAATCCTTTTGAAGATATTCAGTCACTCAAACTCTTTGGTCTCACTATCAGCCGTGATCTCAAACTACACCTCTGAGTTGGCATCCAAAGCCAGTTTCCGACAGGGCATCCTCTGTCATGCTCGTGCAAAGTCGTTCCTTGGCATACCTAAAATCTTAGCCACCTGCAAGGCCTTCATCCGTAGTTTGATGGAGTACTGCTCTCCCCTTTGGGATAGTGCCCCTGCCTCACACTTTGCTCAGCTTCACACCGTGGAAACTAAGGCTTTCAAGATCATTTGAATTCCCAGTGATGATGCTGAATATATGAGCATATCACTTTCTCATCACAGACAGGTTGGTGGTCTCTGTCTTCTGTTACCTCCTTTATGGTCTTGCACCCTCTTCCCTTTCCATGCTTTATCCCTCCCAGGTTTCTGCAGGGTGCACGGGGTCCACCAGCAACCCCCTTCTCATTAAACTCCCAAAATCCAGAATCACTTACTCACCTCCACTCATTCATTCATCTTTGTTCCTGCCTGTGGAATCAACTTCCACATCCTCTTCAATCTCATTCTTCTCCTCCAGGTCTTCAAGACAGCTGTTCACCACCATCTCAGATCTTCCCCAATCCAAAACCATGATCTTTTCTACACTCGTTGACCATCCCACCATCCCCACCCCTAAACCCACCCCTTTCCAAATTTCCAGTTTTTCCTTCCTGAGAGTTTGTTTCTTTATCCATTGTATCCACCCCCTGCATTCTCTCCTACCCCTCATTCTTACCTGCATCCCTCACTTGTCTGTCTCTGTCTATTTTGTCTCTCGACCCTGCTGTTGGTGTGTCCTCCTCTTTCTGCTGTTCCTTTTGTACTTTTGCATCCTGATCCCTTCTGTGTTCTACCTCTTCCACAAGCCTTGACTTTGTATAAAAAATTATAATGATTCAATACTTTTGGGTAATCTTGGTCATCTGGCTCCCTTTCTCTTCCCATCCAGGAAAAACCGCAAGAAGATTCAGGTTGTGCTGCAGTCCGATTGGTCACATTTGCCTAATCAGTGGAACCTCATGAGCGGTAAGTGATCCAAAGCAAATTGGGAAAAATCCATTATTTTTTGTACGCTGGAACAAAATAAATTTACTGAGCTATCCTGCCGCCCTCAATAAATCCTTACGTATCATGTGTTAGTTGCAGACGAAAGAGATCAACTCAGAGTTAAATGTCTTTTCGATTCATCAATGAAAGTATACCATGATAGGAATGGATAGCAGGGAAATGGGTGGGGGGGGGGGGGTGCTGAAAGGGAAGGAAAATGTTTTATTGCCATACTCCAAATCAGTGGATATATTTAATAGCTGATCTAACTCAAACACCAGATTTGAAGATCTCCAAAAGTACAGGCTTTGTGAATTCATTTTTGATAAAGTGGATCAGTTTTTCAGCATTAATCAGATTTACAATAAAACATTTTGCTTAGATTTGCAGTGGTTATATAAAGCTGAGATCATGTTGAACTAATATGCTTGAAATTTCGAAGATGTAAGATATTCGGCCGGCGAATATGGAGGAAGTCTGTCCACATCATGGAAATGGTTCGAATTTCAGAGGGAATTATTTAAAGTTTATGAAGCTATAAATATGTTTTTCAATTCATGAGAACTATAATCCTTATATCATGGGCAAATGACTATCTTTATGGTGATAGTGAACAATTATAACTACACATCGAGGAAATGTACCACGTAGGAATAGAGTGATACTGCTGAAGAATTGATATTACTTTTCGCAACTGAAAACAAAACAAGTACACAAGTAGTGGTACATTCAAAGTACACAGCCCCATGCCAAATAAATAAATAACAAGTCCTTCAGCGCGTGACATTGCCGGGAATACCTTTGGCGCCCCCGGCAATGCCGCCATGTAGCACGTGGAGACAGAGACGGACTTGGGAGGGAGCGGTACACTTCTGAGGTGCGTGTGTGCAAATGATACTTAGTTTATGTGTACAAATGATACTGACTCACCGTGCAGCACATGGAGACGAATTTGGGGTGGAGTGGTGTGCAATAATTGATAGATTCATTGATTAATTTAATTTATTAATTAAAATAAATAATGGTAAAATAATTAATTTCTCAATCAATTGCCGAATAGCATACCTAAACCACCACTGTTTCATCCGAATCTGTAACTTTTTGAAAATTAAGTAATTCATCGAAAAATGAATAATTAATCGATTAATTGATTAATCAATAAACCAAAAATACCCTTTATAGCCAAATCACTTGATCACTGTCGTGTCCAAATATCAGCTTCCAAGCTCAAAATGTGCCTGAGATATTGCGCAGATGAGAAATAAAATAAATAAATAATTAATTAATCGCCAATATTTAAATAATTGATTGATTAATAAAAAAAATACTGTTTTTGCCAAAGCAAATCTTCACTTTTGTCCCCAAATTTCAGCTTCATAGCTCAAAGGATGGCTGAGATATCGCCCAGACAAACAAGAAAACAAACAAACGGAGTAAAAACTGAGTGCTCCCTTCCTTTGACGCCCGGCGATGATGTCATGCATTGCCTGGATATGGAATTGGGAAGGAGCGTGTACAATTGTGACATCACGAGGATATCATGTGTGTATAATGTATGCATGGAACGAAATTTAAAATCTGAATTGAAAATGAAGGGTGGGGAATGAGAAAGAAGGAATGGTCGGGGATTGTAGGAGTGGGAAGTTAAAGGAGAGGTGGCTTGGAGGAGATACCAATAATATGTTCCTTTAAAAGAAACTTTTGACACAAAAGGAGGCCATTAGGCCCATCAAGGCCTGTGCTATTATTACTAACCTATGGTTGCTCGTTTGTGCTCTATCCTTTCAAAGGCTGAGTACAAGCAAGGAAGCAGCACGTACCATTTTTAAAGTCTCTGGTATGACTCAGTTGAGGTTTGAACTACCTTTGAACTACCAACCTCCAACATTCAGAGAAGACACTCTAACCATTACATCACCAAGACTGGTCAAATTAGATTCAGATAGGAGTAATAAATGTGGGTGGAAGTAAGAGTCACATATGTGGCATACTTGGGGAGGGAGAGTGAGGGGCAGGGGAAGTTGGAATGGAGGTAAACAATTTTTCCTATTTGCATAAATTAAAAAATATATATACATATATATGTCAGCTCACATCCATAATACATATACAATGATGATGGAAATTTTGAAATCCCCCCCGACCTCCAACTTCCTGAAACAACGCCATATTCACCGGTTTAGCCAACTCAATCCGTGTCCTCAACATGATTTGGAGGTGTATAAACAAAATTACCTTTATAGTGCAACGCTTGACCCTACCTACATAAAACATTTTGTCCTATGTTTTAACTCCTTGTATTCAATTAGCCATACTTGGTGCATTAAACATTTGTGTTTATTTAATAATTGTGAACAACTTGTGTGTCTACTTCCACAGTTATTCGATTAACCCCCTCCTTCATAACCCCAATAAGGTGTAATGTGATGTCAGGCATGAATGACATGTAACTGCAATGATTTTGTCTCGTGCTCTTGTTGTTCAATTCCTGTGGGCATAGAGGTTCCTCTATGAGCCTTGGACTCTGAAAAAAGATGTACCTGCATTCTTTTCTACACTCACTAAACTTTACTGTCTATGTCACATGTTCACCTGTTCCCTTTCACTCCATCGCCAGAAGGGTCACCTGACTTCCTCTCCACTTTGCCTTTTCTATGAACCTCAACTTCAGTATTGAAAAAAAAAAACAGCGGAAAATGAGCAGATGGATCTGATAGAGAGGGTGATGAACTGTTACTTTATGCAGATTTATGCACAGTTTGCAGGTCATGCCGTTTAGTGTGTATAAACAGTTGTTTAGATGCTAAAAGTTGGTTGATTAATTATCTTTCAAAATACTGTATTTGTCATAGTTACTTCAAACCAAAAAACATCTTGAATATGTGCCCCTCTGATGATTACAAGCCTATTTCAGCCATGGGAATTTGAGAGAAAGTACAGCCGTGGGAATTTGAGAGTGAGTACAGCCATAGAAATTTGAGAGAAAGTACAGCCATGGAAATTTGAGAATAAGTACAGCCGTGGGAATTTGAGAGTGAGTACAGCCATAGGAATTTGAGAGTGAATACAGGCCATGGGAGTTTTGAGAGCGAGTACAGCCATAGGAATTTAAGAGTGAGTACAGCCATGGGAGTTTGAGAGTGAGTACAGCCATAGGAATTTAAGAGTAAGTACAGCCATAGAGTTTGAGATTGAGTACAGCCATAGGAATTTGAGAGTGAATACAGCCATGGGAATTTGAGAGTGAGTACAGCCATAGGAATTGAGAGTGAATCAGCCATGGGAGTTTGAGAGTGAGTACAGCCATAGGAATTTAAGAGTATGTACAGCCATGGGAATTTGAGAGTGAGTACAGCCATGGGAATTTGAGAGTGAGTAACAGCCTGGAATTTGAGAGTGAGTACAGCCATAGGAATTTGAGAGTTTGAGAGTGAGTACAGCCATAGGAATGTAAGAGTGAGTACAGCCATGGGAGTTTGAGAGTGAGTACAGCCATTGGAATTTAAGAGTGAATACGCCATGGGAATTTGAGAGTGGAGTACAGCCATGGGAGTTTTGAGAGTGAGTACAGCCATAGGAATTTAAGAGTGAATACAGCCATGGGAATTTTGAGAGTGAGTACAGACATAGGAATTTGAGAGTGAATACAGCCATGGGAGTTTGAGAGCGAGTACAGCCATAGGAATTTAAGAGTGAATACAGCCATGGGAATTTGAGAGTGAGTACAGCCATAGGAATTTGAGAGTGAATACAGCCATGGGAGTTTGAGAGTGAGTACAGCCAGAGGAATTTAAGAGTGAATACAGCCATGGGAATTTGAGAGTGAGTACAGCCATAGAATTTGAGAGTGAATACAGCCATGGGAGTTTGAGAGCGAGTACAGCCATAGGAATGTAAGAGTGAGTACAGCATGGGAGTTTGAGAGTGAGTACAGCCATGGGAGTTTGAGAGTGAGTACAGCCATAGGAATTTGAGAGTGAATACAGCCATGGGAGTTTGAGAGTGAGTACAGCCATAGGAATTTAAGAGTGAATACAGCCATGGGAATTTGAAGTGAGTACAGCCATGGGAGTTTAAGAGTGGAGTACAGCCATAGGAATGTAGAGTGAGTACAGCCATGGGAGTTTGAGAGTGAGTACAGCCATAGGAATTTAACAGTGAATACAGCCATGGGAGTTTGAGAGTGAGTACAGGCCATAGGAATTTAACAGTGAATACAGCCATAGGAATTTGAGAGTGAGTACAGCCATAGGAATTTAACAGTGAATACAGCCATAGGAATTTGAAGAGTGAATACAGCCCATGGGAGTTTGAGAAGTGAGTACAGCCATAGGAATTTAAGAGTGAGTACAGCCATGGGAATGTAAGAGTGAATACAGCCATGGGAGTTTTAAGAGTGAGTACAGCCATAGGAATGTAAGAGTGAGTACAGCCATGGGGTTTGAGAGTGAGTAACAGCCATAGGAATTTAACAGTGAATACAGCCATGGAGTTTGAGAGTGAGTACAGCCATAGGAATTTAACAAGTGAATACAGCCATAGGAATTTGAGAGTGAGTACAGCCATAGGAATTTAACAGTGAATACAGCCATAGGAATTTGAGAGTGAATCAGCCATGGGAGTTTGAGAGTGAGTACAGCCATAGGAATTTAAGAGTGAATAAGCATGGAATTTGAGAGTGAGTACAGCATAGGAATTTGAGAGTGAATACAGCCATGGGAGTTTGAGAGTGAGTACAGCCATAGGATTTTAAGAGTGAGTACAGCATGGAGTTTGAGAGTGAGTACAGCCATAGGAATTTGAGAGTGAATACAGCCATGGGAGTTTGAGAGTGAGTACAGCCAGAGGAATTAAGAGTGAATACAGCCATGGGAGTTTGAGAGTGAGACACCATGGGAGTTTGAGAGTGAGTAACAGCCATAGGAATTTGAGAGTGAATACAGCCATGGGAGTTTGAGAGCGAGTACAGCCTAGGAATGTAAGAGTGAGTAACAGCCATGGAGTTTGAGAGTGAGTACAGCCATGGGAGTTTGAGAGTGAGTACAGCCATAGGAATTTGAGAGTGAATACAGCCATGGAGTTTTTGAGAGTGAGTACAGCCATAGGAATTTAAGAGTGATACAGCCATGGGAATTTGAGAGTGAGTACAGCCATGGGATTTAAGAGTGAGTACAGCATAGGAATGTAAGAGTGAGTACAGCCATAGGAATTTTAACAGTGAATACAGCATGGGAGTTTGAGAGTGAGTAACAGCCATAGGAATTTAACAGTGAATACAGCCATAGGAATTTGAGAGTGAGTACAGCCATAGGAATTTAACAGTGAATACAGCCATAGGAATTTGAGAGTGAATACACGCATGGGAGTTTGAGAGTGAGTACAGCCATAGGAATTTAAGAAGTGAATACAGCCATGGGAATTTGAGAGTGAGTACAGACATAGGAATTTAGAGTGAATACAGCCATGGGAGTTTGAGAGCGAGTACAGCATAGGAATTTAAGAGTGAATACAGCCATGGGAATTTGAAGAGTGAGTACAGCCATAGGAATTTGAGAGTGAATACAGCCATGGGAGTTTGAGAGTGAGTACAGCCAGAGGAATTTAAGAGTGAATACAGCCATGGGAATTTGAGAGTGAGTACAGCATAGGAAATTTGAGAGTGAATCAGCCATGGAGTTTGAGAGCGAGTACAGCCATAGAATGTAAGAGTGAGATACAGCCATGGGAGTTTGAGAGTGAGTACAGCCATAGGAATTTAACAGTGAATACAGCCATGGGAGTTTGAGAGTGAGTACAGCCATAGGAATTTAACAGTGAATACAGCCATAGGAATTTGAGAGTGGTACAGCCATAGGAATTTAACAGTGAATACAGCCATAGGAATTTGAGAGTGAATCAGCCATGGGAGTTTGAGAGTGAGTACAGCCATAGGAATTTAAGAGTGGAATACAGCCATGGGAATTTGAGAGTGAGTACAGCCATAGGAATTTGAGAGTGAATACAGGCCATGGGAGTTTGAGAGTGAGTACAGCCATAGGAATTTAAGAGTGAGTACAGCCATGGGAGTTTGAGAGTGAGTAACAGCCATAGGAATTTGAGAGTGAATACAGCCATGGGAGTTTGAGAGCAGTAAGCCATAGGAATGTAAGAGTGAGACAGCCATGGGAGTTTGAGAAGTGAGTACAGCCATAGAAGTTAACAGTGAATACAGCCATGGGAGTTTGAGAGTGAGTACAGCCATAGGAATTTGAGAGTGAATACAGCATGGGAGTTTTGAGAGTGAGTACAGCCATAGGAATTTAACAGTGAATACAGCCATGGAGTTTGAGAGTGAGTACAGCCATAGGAATTTAACAGTGAATACAGCCATAGGAATTTGAGAGTGAGTACAGCCGTGGGAATTTGAGAGAAAGTACAGCCATAGGAATTTAAGAGTGAGTACAGCCATGGGAGTTTGAGAGTGAGTACAGCCATAGGAATGTAAGAGTGAGTAACAGCATGGGAGTTTGAGAGTGAGTACAGCATAGGAATTTAAGAGTGAGTACAGCCATGGGAGTTTGAGAGTGAGTACAGCCATAGGAATTTAAGAGTGAGTACAGCCATGGGAATTTGAGAGCGAGTACAGCATGGGAAATTTGAGAGTGAGTACAGCCATAGGAGTTTGAGAGTGAGTACAGCACATAGAGTTTGAGAGTGAGTACAGCCATGGGAATTGAGAGAAAGTACAGCCATAGGAATTTAGAGTGAGTACAGCCATGGGAGTTTGAGAGTGAGTACAGCCATAGGAATGTAAGAGTGAGTACAGCCATGGGAGTTTGAGAGTGAGTACAGCCATAGGAATTTAAGAGTGAGTCCAGCATGGGAGTTTGAGAGTGAGTCAGCCATAGGAATTTAAGAGTGAGTACAGCCCATGGGAATGTTGAGAGCGAGTTCAGCCATGGAATTTGAGAGTGAGTACAGCCATAGGAGTTTGAGAGTGAGTACAGCCATAGGAGTTTGAGAGTGAGTACAGCCATAGGAGTTGAAGAGTGAGTACAGGCACATAGGATTTAAGAGTGAGTACAGCCATGGAATTTGAGAGAGAGTACAGCCCATGGGAATTTTGGAGAGTGATACAGCCATGGGAGTTTGAGAGTGAGTACAGCCATAGGAATTTAACAGTGAATACAGCCATGGAGTTTGAGAGTGAGTACAGCCATAGGAATTGGAGAGTGAGTACAGGCCGTGGAATTTGAGAGAAAGTACAGCCATAGGAATTAAGAGTGAGTACAGCCATGGGAGTTTGAGAGTGAGTACAGCCATAGGAATTTAAGAGTGATACAGCCATGGGAATTTGAGAGTGAGTACAGCCATAGGAATTTGAGAGGTGATACAGCCATGGGAGTTTGAGAGTGAGTAGCAGCCATAGGAATTTAAGAGTGAGTACAGCATGGAGTTGAGAGTGAGTACAGCATAGGAATTTGAGAGTGAGTACACCATAGATTTGAGAGTGATACAGCCATGGGAGTTTGAGAGCGAGTACAGCATAGGATGTAAGAGTGATAAAGCAATGGGAGTTTGAGAGTGAGTACAGCCATAGGAATTTAACAGTGAATACAGCCATGGAGTTGAGAGTGAGTTACAGCATAGGAATTGAGATGAATACAGCCATGGAGTTTGAGAGTGAGTACAGCCGCATAGGAATTTAACAGTGAATACAGCCATGGGAGTTTGAGAGTGAATACAGCCATGGGATTTGAGAGTGAGTACAGCCATAGGAATTTGAGAGTGAATACAGCCATGGGAGTTTGAGAGTGAGTAAGCAGCCATAGGAATTTAGAGTGAGTACAGCCATGGGAGTTTGAGAGTGAGTACAGCCATAGGAATGTAAGAGTGAGTACAGCATGGGAGTTTGAGAGTGAGTACAGCCATAGGAATTTAGAGTGAGTAACAGCCATGGGAGTTTGGAGTGAGTACAGCCATAGGAATTTAAGAGTGAGTACAGCCATGGGAATTTGAGAGCGAGTACAGCCATGGGAATTTGAGAGTGAGTACAGCCATGGGAGTTTGAGAGTGAGTACAGCCATAGGAATTTAACAGTGAATACAGCCATGGGAATTTGAGAGTGAGTCAGCCATAGGAATTGAGAGTGAATACAGCCATAGGAATTTAAGAGTGAATACGGCCATGGGAATTTGAGAGAGATTACAGCCCATAGGAATTTGAGAGTGAATACAGCCATGGGAGTTTGAGAGTGAGTACAGCCACAGGATTTAAGGAGAATGCAGGCCAATGGGAGTTTGAGAGTGAGTACAGCCATAGGAATTTGAGAGTGAATACAGCCATGGGAATTTGAGAGTGAATTATAACCATGGGAATTTGAGAGTGAGTACAGCCATAGGAATTTGAGAGCGAGTACAGCCATGGGAAATTTAAGAGTGGAATACAGCCATGGGAGTTTGAGAGTGAATATAATCATGGGAATTGAGAGAAGTATAGCCATAGGAATTTGAGAGTGAGTACAGCGCATAGAATTTGAGAGCGAAGTACAGCATGGGAGTTTGAGAGTGAATATACCATGGAATTTGAGAGAAAGTTCAGCCATGGGAATTTGAGAGAGCAGCCATGGGAATTTGAGAGTGAGTACAGCCATGAATTTAAGAGTGAATACAGCCATGGGATTTGAGAGTGAGTAACAGCATAGGAATTGGAGAGTGAATACAGCCATGGGAGTTTGAGAGTGAGTACAGCCATAGGAATTTAAGAGTGAATACAGCCATGGGAATTTGAGTGTGAGTACACCATGGAGTTTGAGAGTGACAGCCACAGGAATTTAAAGAGTGAATGCAGCATGGGAGTTTGAGAGTGAGTACAGCCATAGGAATTTGAGAAGTGAATACAGCCATGGGATTGAGAGTGAATAACCATGGGAATTTGAGAGTTAATAGGAATATAACCTGGGAATTTGAGAGTGAGTACAGCCATAGAATTTGGAGCGAGTACAGCCATGGGAATTTAAGAGTGAATACAGCCATGGGAGTTTGAGAGTGAATATAACATGGGAATTTGAGAGAAAGTACAGCCATAGGAATTGAGAGGAGTACAAGCCATGGGAAGTTTGAGAGTGAATATAACACATGGGAATTTGAGAGAAAGTACAGCCATGGGAATTTGAAGAGAGCAGCCATGGGAATTTGAGAGAGAGCAGCTATGGGAATTTGAGAGTGCAATATAACATGGGAATTTGAGAGTGATATAACCATGGGAATTTGAAGAGTGAATATAACCATGGAATTTGAGAGTGAATATAACCATGGGAATTTGAGAGTGAGCAAGCCATGGGTTTGAGAGCAAGTACAGCCATGGGCAATTTGAGAGAAGTACAGCCATGGAATTTGAGAGTGAATATACCCCATGGAATTTGAGAGTGAAGTATAAACCATGGGAGTTTGAGAGTGAATATAACCATGGGAATTTGAGAGTGAAATATAACCATGGGAATTTGAGAGTGAAATATAACACATGGGAATTTTGAGAGTGGATATAACATGGAATTTGAGAGTGATATAAGATGGAATTTGAGAGTGAATATAACGCATGGGAATTTGAGAGTGAGCAGCCATGGGAATTTGAGAGCAAGTACAGCCATGGGAATTTGAGTGAATATATTGGGAATTTGAGAGTGATAAAAACCATGGGAATTTGAGAGTGAGCAGCCATGGGAATTTAGAGCAAGTACAGCCATGGGATTTGAGAGTGAATTACCATGGAATTTGAGAGTGAGCGCCAATGGAATTTGAGAAGCAAGTACAGCCATGAGTTTGAGAGTGAGCGGCCATGGATTGAGAGCAAGTATAGCCATGGGAATTTGAGAGTGAGTCAGCCATGGGAATTGAGAGAAAGTACAGCCATGGGAGTTTGAGAGTGAGTACAGCCTGGGAATTTGAGAGCAAGTATAGCCATGGGAATTTGAGAGTGAGACAGCCATGGGAATTTGAGAGAAAGTACAGCCATGGGAGTTTGAGAGGAGTACAGCCATGGAGTTTGAGAGTGAGTACAGCCATGGAATATGAGAGAAAGTCAGCATGGGAGTTTGAGAGTGAGTACAGCCATGGGAATTTGAGAGCAAGTATGCCATGGGAATTTGAGAGTGAGCAGACATGGGAATTGAAAGAAAGTACAGCCATGGGAGTTGAGAGTGAGTACAGCCATGGGAGTTTGAGAGAAAGTACAGCCATGGGATTTGAGAGAAGTACAGCCATGGGAAGTTTGAGAGTGAAGTAAGCCATGGGAATTTGAGAGAAGTACAGCCATGGGAGTTTGAGAGTGAGTACAGCCATGGGAGTTTGAGAGTGAGTACAGCCATGGAATTTGAGAGAAAGTACAGCCATGGGAGTTTGAGAGTGAGTACTAGCATGGGAATTTGAGAGAAAGTACAGCCATGGGAGTTTGAGAGCGAGTACAGCCATGGAATTTGAGAGAAAGTACAGCCATGGGAGTTTGAGAGTGAGTACAGCCATGGAATTTGAGAGGCAAGTACAGCCATGGGAGTTGAGAGTGAGTACAGCCATAGAATTTGAGAGAAAGTACAGCATGGAGTTTGAGAGTGAGTACAGCCATGGGAGTTTGAGAGCGGTTCAGCCATAGGAATTTGAGAGAAAGTACAGCCATGGGAGTTTGAGAGTGAGTACAGCCATGGGAGTTTGAGAGAAAGTACAGGCCATGGGAAGTTGAGAGCGAGTACAGCATGGATTTGAGAGTGATACAGCCATGGGAGTTTGAGAGAAAGTACACCATGGAGTTTGAGAGTGAGTACAGCCATGGGAGTTTGAGAGAAAGTACAGCCATAGGGTTGAGAGAAAGTACAGCCATGGGAGTTTGAGAGCGAGTACAGCATAGGAGTTTGAGAGAAAGTACAGGCAGGGAGTTTGAGAGTGAGTACAGCCATGGGAATTTGAGAGAAGTGCAGCCATGGGAGTTTGAGAGTGAGTAAGCCATGGGAATTTGAGAGAAAGTACAGGCCATGGGAGTTTGAGAGTGAGTAGCACCATAGGAGGTTTGAGAGTGAGTACAGCCATGGGAATTTGAGAGAAAGTACAGCCATAGGAGTTTGAGAGTGAGTACAGCCATGGGAGTTTGAGAGAAAGTACAGCCATAGGAGTTTTGAGAAGGACAGTACAGCCATGGGAGTTTGAGAGTGAGTACAGCCATGGGAATTTGAGAGAAAGTACAGCCATAGGAATGTTGAGAGAAAGTACAGCCATAGGAGTTTGAGAGAAAGTACAGCATGGGAGTTTTGAGAGAAGTACAGCCATGGGAGTTTGAGAGTGAGTTACAAGCCATGGGAATTTAGAGAAAGTACAGCCATGGGGTTTGAGAGAAAGTACAGCCATGGGAGTTTGAGAGTGAGTAACAGCCATGGGAATCTTGAGAGAAAGTACAGCCATGGGAGTTTGAGAGCGAGTACGAGCCATGGAATTTGAGCGAAAGTACAGCCATGGAGTTTGAGAGTGAGTACAGCCATGGGAGTTTGAGAGAAAGTACAGCCATGGGATGTTTTGAGAGCGAGTACAGCCATAGAATTTGAGAGAAAGTACAGCCATGGGAGTTTGAGAGTGAGTACAGCCATGGGAGTTTGAGAGAAAGTACAGCCATGGAGTTTGAGAGTGAGTACAGCCATGGGAATTTGAGAGAAAGTACAGCCATGGGAGTTTGAGAGTGAGTACAGCCATGGGAGTTTGAGAGAAAGTACAGCCATGGGAGTTGAGAGTGAGTACAGCCATAGGAATTTGAGAGAAAGTACAGCATGGAGTTTGAGAGTGAGTACAGCCATGGGAATTGAGAGAAAGTACAGCCATGGGAGTTTGAGAGTGAGTAACAGCCATAGGATTTAGAGAAATAACAGCCATGGAGTTTGAGAGCGGTACAGCCATGGGATTTAGAGAGAAAGTACAGCCATGGGAGTTTGAGATGAGGTACAGCCATGGGAGTTTGAGAGTGAGTACAGCCATGGGAATTTGAGAGAAAGTACAGCCATGGGAGTTTGAGAGTGAGTACAGCCAGGGAATTGAGAGTCGACAGCATGGGAGTTTGAGATGAGTACAGCCATGGGAATTTGAGAGAAAGTACAGCCATGGGGAGTTTGAGAGTGAAGTACAGCCATGGGAGTTTTGAGAGAAAGTACAAGCCATGGGAGTTGAGAGTGAGTCAGCCATGGGAATTTGAGAGAAAGTACAGGCCATGGGAGTTTGAGAGCGAGTAAGCCATGGGAATTTGAAAGAAAGTAAGCCATGGGAGTTTAAGAGTGAGTACAGCCATGGGAGTTTGAGAGAAAGTACAGCCATAGGAGTTGAGAGAAAGTACAGCCATAGGAGTTTGAGAGAAAGTACAGCATGGGATTTAAGAGAGTGAGTTTCAGCCATAGGAATTTGAGAGAAAGTACAGCCATGGAGTTTGAGACGTGAGTACAGCCATGGGAGTTGGAGTGAGTACAGCCATGGGAATTTGAGAGTGGTACAGCCATAGGAGTTTGAGAGTGAGTAGCAGCCATGGGAATTGAGAGAAATGTACACCATAGGAGTTTGAGAGTGAGACAGCCATGGGAGTTTGAGAGTGAGTACAGCCATGGGAATTGAGAGAAAGTACAGCCATGGGAGTTTGAGAGTGAGTACAGCCATGGAATTTGAGAGAAAGTACAGCCATGGGAGTTTGGAGTGAGTACAGCCATGGGAGTTTGAGAGAAGTACAGCCATGGGAGAGTTTGAGAGTGAGTCCAGCCATGGAATTTTGAGAGTGAGTACAGCCATGAGTTTGAGAGTGAGTACAGCCATGGGAATTTGAGAGTGAGTACAGCCAATGGGAGTTTGAGAGAAAGTACAGCCATAGGAGTTAGAGAAGTACAGCCATAGGAGTTTGAGAGTGAGTCAGCATGGGAATTGAGAGAAAGTACAGCCATGGGAGTTTGAGAGTGAATATAACCATGGAATTTGAGAGCGAGTACAGCCATGGGAGTTTGAGAGAAAGTACAGCCATGGAGTTTGAGAGTGAGTACAGGCCATGGGAATTTGAGAGAAAGTACAGCCATGGGATTTGAGAGTGAGTACAGCCATGGGAATTTGGAGAAAGTACAGCCATAGGAGTTTGAGAGTGAGTACAGGCATGGGAGTTTGAGAGTGGAATGTAACAGCCATGGGAATTTGAGAGAAAGTTACAGCCATGGGAGTTTGAGAGTGAGTACAGCCATGGGAGATTTTGAGAGAAAGTACAGCCATGGGAGTTTTGAGAGTTGAGTACAGCCATGGGGAGTTACGGAGGGAGTTGAGAGT
>CM068954.1:94015230-94031717 GCA_035128595.1 Eptatretus atami
TGACAAGCACGTTGCTGGTGGGCGTGGCCGATGGGAAGGGAAGCTCAAGCCGCGTTCCCCATTACGAGGTTACACGTTACGGGCTTCGGAGGTGATGACTTCGTGATATTCTAATAATTTACTCGATTTCTTGATGCGCATTTAAGATAAACACATGCTGCAGTTATGATCGTTCATATTAGACGGTTGATAAAGTTCCGGTACATCAGAGTGCTTTGTACTGGTCGAAACGCAGGATGCGTTAATATTTTTTCTTTCTCTTCTACTTCTCTCTTTGGTTTTCCTTGCCACGACATTTGGAAAGGTAAATACGGTGGCAGCTAATGCTTGAATAATGGTATTAAAACTAATTGCGAAAATGTAACTGCGAATAATATAGCGACACTTGCGGTCAGCCGTATCGGGCACACGAGAGAAGAGAAAGAAACGGCCTGTGTGGTCTAGTTGTTTGTTGCTCGCGGTTTGAATTTTTTTTTTTTTTTTTTACTGGGCACGCACTAGTGATAGTCAAAATCACCAAACACACAAAAACCACCAACATAACGGAAATCACGAGCATAGCAAACCACCAACATATGACACAAATATTTCAAATCACCGAGTACCAAACGCCAAACATAACAAATACACGCGATACCAAAACCACCAAATATTACAAAACCACCAAAACATTAACAATTCACCCAGCTACCCCAACACAAACATAACAAATGACCAAGACATACAAAACACCAAATATATCACAAATCACCAAGTTACAACCACCAATTAACGAAATCACGAAGCATACTAAACCACCGACATAATGGACCCCCAAATTTCCAAGTCACCAAGCATTACAAACCACCAAATAACAAATTTACCAAGTATACCAAAACCACAAACATAACGAATCCAAGTTGCAAAACACCGAACATATGCAACCACCACAAATATATCAAAATCACCGTACACCAAACCACAACATACAAAAATCACAAAGCATGACCAACCACCAAAATAACAAATACCAAGCATACCAAACCAGCAAAACATAATAAAATTACAAGGGCTTCCAAAACCACAAGACATTAATAAATTACCAAGCCATCCAAACCACCAAAACATACAAAAATTCCAAGCATACAAAACACCAAACATATAAATTACCAGCATACCAAAAACCACCAACATAATAATTACCAAGCATACCAAAACCAGCCAAACATACAAAATTACCAGCAGTTACCAAACACCAAACATATTAAAAACTTACCAACATACCAAACCACCAAACATATTAAATTACAAACATACCAAACCACCAAACATATCAAAATCAACCAAGCATACAAAACCACCAAACATATCAAAATTACCCAGCATACCAAACACCAATTAATCATTACAAATACCCAAACCACCAAACATAATAAAATTACCACAAACATTTTACCCCCCCCCCAGACAGAAAAACCCACCAAACATAATAAATTTACCAACATACCAAAACACCAACATAATTAAAATTACGCAAACACATACAAAACCACCAAATTTAGCCAAGAACCACAACATAAACAAATTACCAAGCATACCAAACCACCAAGCATACCAAAACCACCAAAATTCAAAAATCACCCAAGTCTACCAACCACCAAAATAACAAATCAGCCAAGCACCAAAACCACAACAATATCAAAATTACCAAGCATACCGAAACCACCAACACTAATAAATCACCAAGCATTACCAAACAAACCAAACATATAATACCCAGTATACCAACACACCAAAACATAATAATACCCAAGCATAACCAACCACCAACATAATAGAATCAACCAAGCATACCAAACCACCAAAATAATAAAATTACCAAGTTATACACAACCACCAACTAATAAAATTCACCAAGTGTACCAAACCACCAAACATAATAAATTACCAAGCATACCAAACCATCGAAACTAATGAAAAATTACCAGTATCAAACCACCAACACTAACAAAATCTCCAAGCATACAAAAACCACAAACATATCAAAATCAACCAGTATTACCAAAACCACCAAACTACAAAATCACCAAGCATACCAAAAACCACCAAACAGTATCAAATTACCACAGCTCCAAAACCCCAAACATAAAAATCAGCCAAGCATACCAAACCACCAACATAATATTACAGCTATACCAACCCCAACATAATTTAAAATTACCAGCATACCAAACCACAACATAAGCTAAAATCACCAAGAGCTATACAAAACCACCAAACATAATTAAACACCAAGTATACCAAAAACCACCAACATATAAAATCACACAAGATACCAAAACACCAATCATTAATAAAATTACCAAGTATACCAAACCACCAAAACCAGTACAGAAATCACCAAGCTACCAAAAACCCACCAAACATAACAATCACAAAAACATACAAACCACCAAAATAACAAAAATCACAAGCATACCAAAAACACCAAAACATAACAAAATTACCAAGCATACCAAAAATCACCCAAGACATACCAAAACGCACCAACATAATGAAATCACCAGCATACAAAACCACCAAACATAATGAAATCACCAAGCATACCAAAACCACCAAACATAATGAAATCACCAAAGTCATACCAAAACCCCCATATATCAAATCACAAGCATACCAAAACCACCAAATATAACGAATCAAGAAGCACAGCAAAACCACCCGAAACATCAATGAAAAACCACCAGAACATATCAAATCACCAAGCTAACGAAATCCGACAGCGATAGCAAAACCACCGTACTAATGGAAACAGCCAAATAGTAGTCAAAAATCACAAGTATACCAAAACCACAAACATACAAAATCCAAAAGCATACCCAAACCAGGCAAATTACAAACCACGAACATAACAAAATCACCAAAGATACAAACCACAAGATAACAAATCACCAACATAATGAAATCACCAAGCATACCAAACACACGAAACATAATGAAGGCAACATGCGACCAAACCACAAACATAAACAAAAATTAGAGCATACCAATCCACCAAACATAACAAAATCACCAAAGCATACCAAATCCACCAAAACTTAACAAAATCACCAAGCATACCAAAAATACCTAACATAACAAGAAGGTCACCAAGCTTACCAATCCACCCAACTAACAAAAATCACCAAGCTACCAAATCACCAAACATTACAAATCACAAGCATACCAAATCACAAATAAACCAAAATCACCAAGCATACCAAACTCCACCAAACATGATTGAACAAGGACCAAGCATACAAATCCACCCAAACAATAATCAAAATCACCAACATACCAAAACCACCAACTACCAAAACACCACAACATATCAAATCACCAACACATATCAAATCACCAAACATACCAACACCAAAACATATCGAAAATCACCAAGTACAATCCCCAAATAACAAATCACAAGCATACCAAACCACCAAACATATTCAACAATCAACAAGATACCAATCACCAAACATAACGAACAATCACCAAGCATACAAAATCCACCAAACATAACAAAATCACCAAGCATACCAAACTCAGCCACACATTGATGAACGTCACCAAGTTACCAAACCACCAAAAGCATTATTCAACAATACCAAGCATACCAAATCACCCAAAATACCAAAATCACCAGCATACCAAACTTCCACCAAACATGATGAAATCCCAAGATTACCAAACACCAAAATTCAAAATCACCAAGCATTACCATAAGGCCACAACATGATGAAAATCCACAAGCATAACCAAACATAATGAAAATCACCAAGCATACCAAACACCACAACTCAATCACAAACTCACCAACGTAACCAAATCACCAAACATAAACAAAATCACCAAGTATACCAAATCCACCAAAATAATGAATTCACCAAGCATTACCAAAACCACCAAACATAATGAAATCACCAACGCATACCCAAACCACCAAACATCAATGGAAATCACCAGCATACCAAACCCCAAAATTCCAAAATCACCAAGCATAACAACCACCAATATAACAAATCAACAAGCACAAGCAAAACCACCGACATAATGAAACCACCAAACATATCAAACTTCACACAAACATAACGAAATTCCGAAGCATAGCCAAAACCACCGTACATAATGAAACCACCAATATATCAAAATCACCAAGTTATTACCAAAACACCCAAACATAACCAAAATCACAAAGCATACCATAGGATCCAGCAAATATAACAAAATCACCAAACGATAACAAAAATCACCATAACATAATGAAATCACCAAGCATAACAATCACAAACATACTATGAAAATCACCAAGCATACAAACCGTAAACATATGACAGTCAAAGCATGCCCCGACCAAAACCACAAACATTACCAAATTACCAAGCATTTACCAAATCCACCACAACATAACAAAATCCCAAGCATACAAATCCACCAAACATAACAAAATCACCACATCATCCAAAATCACCAAACATAACAACAATCACCAAGCGGGGACCAAATCCACCAAACATAACACAAATCAGCCAGCATACCAAATCCACCAAACTAACAAAGATCACCAAGCCTACCACAATCCACCAAAACATAAAAAATCACCAAGATACCAAATCCCAACAATGATGAAATCACCAAGCATACCAAATCCAACCAAACATATCAAAATCACCAACATACCAAACACAAAATACAAAACACCAAACATGATCAAAATCACCCAAACTATCAAAATCACAAAATACAAAACCGACCAAAGACATAATAAAATTTACAAGACATTACCAAACCACCAAACATAATAACATCCCAGCATACCGAAACCACCAACATAATAAAATCAAGCATACAACCATCCAAACATAATAAAAATCATCCAGCATTACCAATACCACAACTAAGTAAAATTTACTCACATACGGCAACCACCAAACATAATAAAATTACCAAGTATACCAAACACACCAACATGAATAAAGCATTACCAAGTATACCAAAGCCACCACATTAATTAAAATTCGAACCAATGCATTTACCAAAGCCACCCAAAATCTAATAACATTATACCGAAGCAACCAAACAACACAAACATATAAATTTCAACCAGTAATCCAAACCACAAACATAACAAATTACCAAGCTATACCAAACACCAAACTAATAAACATCACCAAGCGCATACCAAACCACCAAAACATAACAAAATTACCCAAGGTTACCAAAACCACCAATACATAATAAAATTACCAAGTATACCAAACCACCAAACATATAAAGATTACCAAGCATACCAAACCACCAAACATAAACAAAATTACCAGAGCATACCAAACCACCAAACATAATGAGTAATTTACCAATACATACCAAAACCACCAAACATATTAAGAATACCAACATTACCAAACCACCAACATATCAAATCACCAAGCATACCAAAAACCACCAAACATATCAAAATTTACAAGCATACCAAACCAGCCAAATATAATAGAAATTGACCAAACATACCAGAAACCACCAAACATTAATAAAATGTACCAACATAGCCAAAAGCACATAACATAATAAAGCATTACCAAACATACAAAACGCACCAACATAATAAAATTTCCAAACATACCAACAACACCAAACATACCAAAACCCACCAAACATAAGCTCAAATTACAAGCATACGCAAAACCCCAAGCATGACCAAAACCCACCCAATACATATCAAAATCCACTCAAGATATACCAAAAACCAGCCAAACAGAGTAACAAAAGTCACCAAGCATGGTACCCAAAACCACCAGAACATTATCAAAATTACCAAGACGAATACCAAAACACCAAAATAATCATAAATTCACCAAGCCTACCAAACACCAAACTGAACAACAACATTACCAAGTGATACCAAACCACCAACATCAATAAAAATTACCAAGCATACCAAACCACCCAAACATAATACAAATTACCCAAAACATACCAAAAACCACCAACATAATAAAAATTACCCAAACATACCAAACCATCCAAAAATAATAAAACTTACCAAACTACCAAAAACACAATTAAATAAAATACCAAACATACCAAAACCACCAAAACATAATAAACATTTACCAAACATACCAAACCAGCCAAAACCATACCAAAACCACCAAACATACAAAAACTACCAAGCATACCAAACCACCAGCATACGCAAAACCACCAAACATATCAAAATCACCAAGTATTACCAAAACCACCAACATAAAAAATCACCAAGCATACCAAACCCACAAACATATCAAAATACCAAGCATTATCCAAACCACCAAAACATAATAAACATCACCAGCAGACAAACCACCAAAACATAACAAAATTGACAAAGTATACGCAAACACCAAAACATAATAAAAATTTACCAACATAGCAAAACACCAACAATAATAAAAATTACCAACATACCAAAACCACCACATAATAAAATATCAAACATACCAAAACCACCAAAACATATAAAATTAACCAAAAATACCAAACCACCAAAACATAACTAAAATTACCAAACAATACCAAACCACCAAACATAATAAAATTACCAAACATACCAAAACCACCAAACATAATAATTACCACATACCTAAAACCACCAAAACATACAAAACCACCAACACATAACGAAAATCCAAAGCATACCAAACACCAAGCATACCAAACACCACCAAACATAATCAAAAGCACCAGCGATTACCAACCACCAAACACTCAACAAAATCACCAAAGCATACCTAAACCACCAAACATAATCAAAATTACAAGCAACCAAACCACCAAAACAAATAAAAATCACCAAGACAGTACCAAACACGCAAACAAGACAAAATCACAAAGCATACCAAACCACCCAAACATAACAAAATCACCCAAGCATACCAACAGCAAACATATAAAATCACCAAGATACCAAAACACCAACATAATAAAATTTCACAAGCATACCAAAACCACCAAACATAATAAAATTACCAAACATACAAACACCAAAGCATTATTAAATTCACCCAAACATACCACACCACCAACTATCAAATCACCAAAGCATACCAAAGACACCAAACATATCAAAATTACCAAGCCATACAAAACCACCAACTTAAATAAAATTACCAAACATACCAAAACGCACCAAACTAATAAAATACCAAGGTATACCAAACCACCAAACATATAAACATTACCAAGTATACCCAAACCACCAACATAATAAAATTACCAAGCATACGCAAAACCACCAAAATAATTAAAATCACCAAGCATACAAACACCAAACATTAATCAAAGATTACCAAGTTTACAAACCACCAAACTAATGAAAATTACCAAGTATACCAAACCACCACACATAAATAAAATTGACCAAGCATACCAAAACCAACCCAAGCATAACAAATTACCAAGCATACCCAAAAACCACCAAAAATAATAAAATTACCAAAATACCAAAAACCACCAAACATTATTTAATTACAAAACATACCAAAAACCACAAAACATATCAAAACCACCAGCATACCAAAACCACCAAACATTCAAAATTACAACATACCAAAACCACCAAATATAATAAAAATTACAAAAACATACCAATAACCACCAACATATACAATTACAAACATACCAAAACCACCAAACATAAAATTACCAAACATACCAAAACCACCAACATAATAAAATTACAACATACCCAAACCACCAAACATTACCAAAACACCAAACAGGGTAACAAAATACCAAGCATACCAAAAAACCAGCCAGCATACCAAAACCACCAACATATCAAAATCACCAAGTACCAAAACACCCAACATAAACCAAAATCACCAAGCATCCAAAACCACCAAACATGATCAAAATTCCAAGCAATACAAAACACCAACATATAAATCACCAAGCTACAAACCACCAAACTAATAAATTTACCAGGTATACCAAACCACAAACATAATAAAATTACCAAGCATACCCAAACCACCAAACATAATAAAAATCCCCAAGCATACCAAACACAAACATAATAAAATTACCAAGTATACCAAACCACCAACATAATAAAATCACCAAGCATACCAAACCACCAACAGAACTAAAATGTACAAGCATACAAGACCATCCAACATATAAAATTCCAAGTATCCAAACCACAGCATAACCAAAATCACCAAGCATACAAAACACCAACATATTGAAATCACTCAGTATACCAGAACCACCAAACCATTAACAAAACACCAAGCATACCAAACACCAAACATATCAAAATTACCAGCATACAAAACACCAAACATAACAAAAATCACCAGCATACCAAACCACCCAAAACATATAAAATTACCAAGTATACCAAAACACCCAAACACTAATTAAAATTCCCAAAGCATACCAAAACACCAACATAATAAAATCTTAGCCAGCTATCCAAAACACAAACATACACAAATCACCAAGTATACCAAAACCACCAAACATAACAATCACAAAACATACCAACAACCACCAAACTAACAAATCACCAAGTATATCAAACCACAACAAATAAAATCACCAAGTATACCAAAACCACCAAACATAACAAAATCACCAGTATTACCAAACCACCAAATAACAAAATCACAAAAATACAAACCACCAAACATAACAAAATCAGCAAGTATACCAAAACCACCAAACATAATAAAATTCACCAACGTATTACCAAAAGCCACCAAACATAATAAAATTACCAAGTATACCAAAACCACAAACGATAACAAAATCACCAAGTATGACAAAACCACCAAACATAACAAAATCACAACATACCAAAACCACCAACATAAACAAAATCACCAAGTATACCAAACCACCAACATAATAAAATTTTACCAAGTATACAAAACCAGCCAAAACATTACAAAATTCACCAAGTATACCCAAACCACCAAACATAACAAATCACAAACATACCAAAAACCACAAACAGTAACAAAATCACCAAGCAGTTACGAAAACCACCAACATAATAAATCACCAAGTTACCAAAACCACGCCAACATATAAGATCACCAGATTACCAAAACCACAAACAAATAAAATTACCAAGTATACCAAAACCACCCAAACATAACAAAATCACCAAGCATACCAAACCACCAAACATAACAAAATCACAAACATACGCAACCAAACATAACAAAATCACCAAGCTTTACCAAAACCACAACATTAACAAATTGACCAGCCATACCAAAAATCACCAGATACCAAAACCCACCAAACATATGAAATTACAAGCATACCAAAACCACCAAACATAATGAAACACCAAGGCATCACCAAAATTTCCACACCAAACATGAATGATTATCACCGAGCATACCAAAAACGCCCCAATATACTCAAAAATCACCAGCCATATCTACAAACCAACCAAATATAAGCGAAATCAAGAAGCACAGCAAAAACACCGAACATGGAAGGAACGTGTGGAGCCACACTTCGTCACAAACATCACCAAAAAATACCGCAATCACGTAGCGATTCACGGAAAGCACGAAAACACATAAATGAAACCACCCAAATTAGGTCAACAGATGCCACAAGTATGACAACCCACCAAACATAACAAAATTCACAAAGCATCCAAAACCAGCAAATATGACAAACCACCAACATAACAAAATACACAAAGCATACCAACCACCAAGCTAACAAAATCACCAAACCATAATGAATCACCAAGCAACCAAAACCAGCGGAAAGCATAAGTGGACCGTCAACATGCCGACCAAAACACAAAACATAGACAACAATTACCAAGCATACCGAAATCCACAAACATACAAATCACCAAGCATACCAAATCGCACCCAGAACGACTAACAAAATCTACTCGCAAGCATTCAGAATACAACCTAAGCAAATCACACGCACAAATCCACCAACATAACAAAATCACCGCAAGCATTACAAATCCATCCAAACATAACAAAATCACCAAGCTAGCAAATCCACCAAACATAACGAAAACTCACCAAGCTTGGACCATGCACACGAAGACATAGGAGAAAGTCACCAAGGCATAGCCAAATCGCACAAACAGTATCAAAATCACCAAAGCATCAACGGAAGGCGCGCACCAACATCTATCAAAACACCAAACATACAAAATCACCAAAATAGTCAAAATCACCCAAAACCAATACAAACACCAAACATATCAAATCACCAAGCATACCAAATCGCACCAAACATAAAAAATCACCAAGGCATACAAAACCACCAACACATATCAAAATCACCAAGCATACAAATCCACAAACATACCAAATCACCAAGCATACCAAATCCACCAAACATAATCAAAATCACCAAGCATACCAAAATCACAACATAAAATCACCAGCATACCAAAACACCAAACATAACCAAAATCACAAGCTACAAATCCACCAAACATGATGAAATCCCAAGTATCACAAATCCACCAAAACATTGATGAATCACCAAGCATACCAAATCCACCAAACATAAATGAAATCACAAGCTACAAATCCACCAAACATATCAAAATCATCAAGCATACCAAACACCCAAAATAACAAATCACGAACATATCAAATCAGCAAAGCATCCAAAAACACCAAACATATCAAAATCACCAGACATACCAAACCACCAAACATATCAAAATACCAAGTATACAAACCCCAAATATAATAATACCCAAACATTACCAACACTTACTAAAATTTACCAAACATACCAAAAACACCAACATAACAAATCACAAACATACCAAAACACAAACATAAAAAATCACCAAGTATAACAAACCACCAAACATAACAAAATCACAAGTTCCAAACACCAAAATAACAAATCACCAAACATACCAAAAACCACGCAACATAACAAAATCACCAAGTAGTATAAAAACCACCAAACATACAAAATCACCAAGTTATACCAAATCCACAAAATGATAATCACAAGCATACAAAACACCAACATATCAAAATCACCAGCATACCAAATCCCCAAAACATATCACAAATCACCAGCAGCATATTACCCAAAATCCCACCAAAATGATGAATCACCAAGCATACCAAAACCACCAAACATATCAAATCACAAAGCATTACCAATCCACCAAACATGATGAATCACAAGTCATACCAAACTACCAAACATAATGAAATCCACCAAGCATAACCAAAACACCAAACATCAAAATCACAAGTACAAATCCATGATGAAATCACCAAGCATACCAAACTACCAACATAAGTGAATCACAAGCTACCAAACACCAAACATAACAAATCACCAAGTATACCAACCACCAAACATAATGAAATCACCAAGCATACCAAACACCAAACATAATGAAATCACCAAGCATACCAAAACCCCCAAATATATCAAAATCACCAAGCATACCAAAACTCACAAATATAACGAAATCAAGAAGCACAGCAAAACCACGAACATAATGAAACCACCGAAAATATCAAAATCACCAAACATAACGAAATCACGAAGCATAGCAAAACCACGTACATATGAAACCACCAAATTTATCAAAATCACCAAGTATACCAAAACCACCAAACATAACAAAATCACCAAAGCATACCAAACCAGCAAATATAACAAAACCACCAACATAACAAAATCACAGCTACCAACACCACAGCATAACAAATCACCAACATAATGAAATCACAACATACCAAACCACGAACATAACTAAGTCATGCGACCAAACCACAAACATAACAATTACAAGAATAGCCAATGCACCAACATAACAAATCACCAAGCATACCAAAATCCACCAAACATACAAAATCACCAAGATACCAAATCCACCAACACATAACAAAATCACCAAGCATACCAAATCACCAACACTAACAAAATACAAGCATACATCACCAAAATTGGACAAATCACAAGCATACCAATCCACCAAGCATAACAAAATCACAAGCATACCAAATCCACAAACATGATGAAATCCACAGGATACCAATCCACCAAACATATCAAAATCCCAAACATCAAAACACCAAACATACCAAACCACCAGAACATATATCAAAATCACCAAACATTATCAAAATCATCCAAAACCATACCAAAACACCAAACATATTCAAAATCACCAGCATACCAAAATCCACCAAACATAACAAATTCACCACGCTACCAAAACCACCAACATATCAAAATCACCAAGGCTACCAAATCCACCAAACATAACAAATCACCCAAGCATTACCAAAACACCAACATAAAATCACAAGCATACAATCCACCAAACATATCAAATCACCAAGCATACAAATCCACCAACATGATGAAATCAGCAAGCATACCAAAATCCACCAAACAATATCAAATATCACCAAACATACCAAAACCACCAAACATACCAAAACCACAACTATCAAATCACCAAACATATCAAAATCACCAACCATACGCAAAACACCAATATCAAATCACCAAGCATACCAAATTCCACCAAACATAACAAAAATCACCAAGCATACCAACCACCAAACATATCAAAATCACCAAGATCCACCAAACATAACACATACCCAACCAAAACCATACATGATAAATCCCAAGCATACCAAATCCACCAAACATGATGAAATCACAAGCATACCGAAACATCCAACATATCAAACCAGCATTACAATCCAAATAACAAAATCACCAGAGCATACCAAACCACCAAACATAACAAAAATCACAAGCATACAATCCACCAAACATGATGAAATCACAAGCATACCAAACCACCAAACATATTTCAAAATCACAGAGCATTACCAAATCCACCCAAACATATGAAATTCACCAAAGATACCAAAACTACCAACATAATGAATCACCAAGCATTACCAAAACCACCAAACATATCAAATCACCAAGCAATACCAAATCACCACAAACATGATTGAAATCACCAGCATACCACTACCAAACAAGAGAATCACCCAAGCGATACCAAAACCACCAACATTAACAAAATCACCAAGTTACCAAAATCACACAAACATTAACAAAATCACCAAGTAATACCAATCTGACCACACCATGATGAAATATCCAAGCATTACCAAATCACACAAACATGATGAAATCACAAGCATACACAAATCCACCAACATAATGAAGATCACCAAGTATACCAAATCACCAAACATGATGAAATCACAAGCCATACCAAATCCACAAACATAAACAAAATATCACCGAGCATCCAAACGCCCAAACATATCAAAATCACCAAGCATACCAAAACCACAAACAATAAATCACCCAAGATACAAATCACATTAAATACAAATCCCCAAACACAAATCTAACACCAAATCACACTACACACAGAACAAATCAACAACAGAACACCAACATCAAACACAATATCCAACACCAATCACCATCAGCACTCAAATGACCAGCATCAATCACCAAACATAACAGAAATCACAAGCATGTACCAATCCACCAAACTGATAAACTCACCAAGCATACCCAAAACCACAAACATATTCAAATCACCAAGCATACCAAATCCACCAAACATGATGAAATCACCAAGCATACCAAATCCACCAAACATAATGAATCCACACAGCATCATCATCCAGAATAACAAAACCATCAGGCATAAATAAATCACCGAGTATCAATAAACCAAACAGCATCTCTTGCCAAGAGACTGAATCCGCATCACTGCCTATCAAGAGTACGGTACATTTGATTCCTTGAATACGTGCCAAATTTTTTTATTCTTTATTTTTGTATGAAACGTCAACACTTGTGAAAGAGGTGGAACACAGGGCAGATCAGGATGGAACAGAACAAAAGGAACAGGAGAAAGAAGGGGGAAGCACCAATAGCAGGGTTGAGGGACAACATAGATGAAGACTTAGACAAATAAGGGGTGTGGGGAGGAATGAGGGGTAGCAGGGATGCATAGTTGGACAAGATCGTTACAGACACAAAATTTTGAAGGTGGCCTGGGACCAGGTTAACGGGGGGGGGGGGGGGGGAGTAGAAAAGATCATGGTTATGGATTGGAAATAATGTGAGATGGTGGTTAACAGCTATCGTGAAGATTTGGAAGGAAGAATGACATTGACGAGAATGTGGAAGTTGGTTCCACAAGTGGCAAAACAGAGGAACGAATGAGTGAAGGTGAGCAGTGATTCTGGATTATGTCAGTTTTACCAGAAAATTCTCCCCCATCAACAACTTTTATGTTTAAATATTGAAGAATCCAGATTACAAAAGGGAAGGAAATTAAATAATCAGACTTCTCGGTGTTGTCACAATTTGGCCCATACTCTTGAGCCCGACAACCTTCGGACAACAAAAGTCCGACATGGCCTCGTATGGCATAAAAAGTAGTTGAGTTAAAGGATTTTGGCCCTAGTTGACCAGGACCATATTGGAATCGGCTACAGAGCCAGCAATCCTTTGAACAATAATACCACGATGGACATTTTCTTTGGAGTACAATGATTTTGAATCGATTATAGAAATTGATTTTTAAAATTGCATTTTGTACAACAGTATTTGCATTACAATGTTACACTTTATACTCGAATTATTTTTGAGGGTACTCCAGTGTTTTGTTCAGATTGACCCTGATAATTGCTGCTCAAGAATGCCACTTTAATTTTGTTCTGCAGAACAGACCTTGCAGGTGTGCAGCCAGTCTCCTTGTGAGATAATTTACCCCCCTGGACCATCTCTCCTTTCAGTTCTTTTGATCGGTTGGATATGGGATCTTCACATTTCCTTGCATGCATCCCATCTTCTTCTTACAGATTTTGTGACGGTTGTCATTGACCTTGTAATTAGCATTCCAAAACATCCCACATATCGTGCAATTAGACTTAGACAATATGTACTTAGATTTGTCGCTTCACAAAACCGGTTTCCACATTCAAATAGAAGCACCAGGATATCAGTTTTGGCAATAGACCGTGCGGCCTTGTGCGGTACCCATTAAATCCATAGAATGTATGGCTCATCACATTGTAAAAGGTGTCTGGTTGATATGCCAGTGACTTCCTGAACTCTCATATAACATCATGGATTCATGGAGGTTGGCTGGGATGAAAGAGTCACGTCTGTTCCATCCACCAATCAGTTGAATGTTCCTTTCCTTCGAGGTCACTTTGGATGACGAGGCAGTGATTGAGATTGGTATTTCCTGTAGTTTCTCACGTTACAATTAAGTATCCCACAGTTGATTTAGGTATTCCTAGGATGGTTAAAATTATCCTGAGGGAAGTACATTTATAAAATTAATGTTAGTACATCTATAAAAGCACACAAAACAAGTCCCAGCGAGGGTATGCGATTTTTGATTGTTCTTTCCAAGTTCAGGTCAGGTCAGGTATGGGAGCATGTGCCAGAGCAGCGCGTCGCTGCGTCCACTTTCCGCCGGTATTCCAAGGGCCTCCGTCTGGCCATCCCCCAGGCAGATGCCTGGCCCATCCCCATCTCCTTGAGATGCCGATCAACCTGCTGCAACCACGAGGAACGTGATCGGCCCGTCAGCCTCCTCCACTAATGAGACTCCCTCGCTGAGAGAATCTGGTGAGCAGGATCAGCGTCAGGAAAACGAGCCACATGTCCATACAGCCACAACTGACGTGTACGGACTATGTAGGTAACAAATCTCATTTGAGTCTCTCTTGCAATCCGCCGTGAACACAAAAGTGTCGACTACGTAGCCAAGGATTCTCCGAAGAGACCTGTACCAAAGGAATTAAGTCTCCATCTCAGATCCCTGGTCAGAGTCCAAGTCTCACATGCATAGAGCAAGACTGGAAGCACCAAGGACCTGAAGACTTGGACTTTCATCCTCCCGCACAGGTGCCGCAGCGCCACCCCATTATCCAGTGAATCATGACTCCCCAGCCCGACCCAGACAGTCTATTGACCTCTGACTCACAGCCAGTAAAGCATAATCACTGCCAAGGTAAGTGAATCTCTCCACGGCATCAAAATCCTACCACAAACAGACACAGACAGGACAGCAACATCCAAGATGTCATTGAAAGCCTGATCTTAGTTTTGACAAGGAAACCCGTAATCCCAGCAGCTCCGACTCCGCATTAGCACCTCAAGTGCCCTAAAAGGATATCTAAAGTCTCCGCAAAGATGACTGCATCATCTGCGAAATCAAGGTCAGAGATCTTGACATTCCCAAACGATGCACCGCAACTTGATCTCTCCACATCTCCGAGAATCCAGTCCATACAAGTGCTGAAAAGTGTGGGGGCCAGTACGCACCCCTGACGAACTGGAACAACTGGAAATAAGTCAGAGATGGTATCACCACATCTCACAGCCCTCTCAGTACCAGAGTAGAGTTGAGACATCAGATCGATCAGTTTTGGTGGCACCCC
>CM068954.1:94054711-94075585 GCA_035128595.1 Eptatretus atami
GACGGAGCATTTACACTCAACATTCGTCGGGAAGCGCGTCCTCCCTCCATGCCACGGATGCTGCGGAACCATCCATCAGAGCAGCATCGCGAGCGAGACGCGGGCGATCAGACGGGCCTCCGAGAGCCGGCACGGGATATGATGAGCGAGCGAGCTCTGCGTTAAAAAGCTCGAACACATCTCTCTCTCTACTCGTCTTCCTCCCCATCCTATCTCATATCGTTCCTATACTCTGTACTATAATAATGCGTAATGTTTAAGCGACAGCTCAACAGGTACTCGAACGGTTCCAAGAAAGGGGGGGGGCTCGGAGGAATTTTTCCTGCGGAGTTGTGCGATTAATTACACGTAACAGTTACAGGTAACAGTGTATTGTGCTCGTCCCCACGAAAGTGAGACTCCTCGTTTTATTTGCAAGGCCCGGAGTGAAACAGTCACTCAGCTAAGGTCGCACGCACCTGGTGCTCAAGTGTGATTATAAAAGCTGAAAGCAGCAATCATGCACGGAAGGTTAACTTGCGTCTCACTTTGTTTGTTTGTTTTGTTTTTTTTAAACATACACAAGAGGGACTGGATCCGTGCAGGGACAGGGTTCGGGCGAGTTGAATATGCAAAGCGTGCGACATGGGGTAGTGTGTTTGTCGAGGTGGCCGGTGGGGAGGAGGGATCGGCGACGTTGCCCAGCTCAACGACACAAGCGCATTACATGGGATTCAGCGAAGGGGATGAGACGTGGACTTTGGGGACACTCGGGTCGAGGCATTTAAATGGGAGCTCGTACCTTCGCCCTCTGGCCTCGTCGACTTATTATTCAAGGGAACTTCATGTGATTTAATCAAATTCGTCGTGAAAGAGGGTGGTGCGTTAGGGTCGGTCAGTGGTCGGTCTGGGGGGGGTCGCTTCGCTAAGGGAATGCGTTCCCTCCACACCACGAATCCGGGCAATTCCAGGCAGCTCTCACCTTGCGTCGCCCCGTGTGTATGACATCGACCGAAAATGGCGTGTTACATCACCATCCGTCGTGTTCATCACGCCTGGAGGTTCACTTTCCAGTTGACAAGGAAAGGGTGCCACGTCGTAACGTGGTCTTGCAGAATGAAAGGGTATTTAACGATATTTCATTTCGCTTAGCCGTTAATTTTGTGGACGAATGCTTAATGCGCAACCGTCAAACTAAGCATGTTGTTGTATTTATTCCGCGACGACTTGATACCACGGACCATTTATTTCACTGACTTTCATCCGTTTGAAAACATTGTGTTTCTCCAAAAACGAACGTGGCTTGTAAGCCTTCCGCTGAATATTCTCCATGGGAATTCTCAACAAATAAGAAAGCATACGCGTGACGGAGACCCGGGCAGTGCGCTCGACGGAGGGTCGTGGGCAGTTGCACGGTCTCGGGTCTCTGTCGCCACCAGCTGTTGCTCAGAGGAAGCGCTTTTCCACCGAATAGCTCTTCGGGCGCTTCTCTCGACTGGCTCTCGGAACCTCCTGAGGTCGACTCCGTGACGGCAAAGCCCCTAGGGGGGGAAATGCGCAATGACGCAATTCCAGATAACGCATTTCTACCTGCGGTTTTGATGTCGTTTTTAACGAAGGGTGGGATATTTATTTGGTAGACCCTGCCCTTCCTCAACACCCCCCCCCCCCACCGTGTCTCCTCCACCCACGCAGAAGAGCCTGAGCGGGTGTTTGGGGCATGTGGGTGGGAGCGGGGGAGAGGGCCTCTGCGGCTGCTCCTGAATACACAGCTACGTCTCCACTGCGGCGGCTCGGTATATGCACTGCGGTTTAAATGCCCTATCCGCAAGGAAACACCCTTTCACAATATAAACCAAGTCCCTTGGCGACTTTGTTGCACAAAAGTCGTGTAAATATTTCCATTTCAAACAGCACTCATTAATCGGATGACAGATTACGGGCACGAAAAGACCAGGACGGGGTGGCGAGGGCATTAGAGGAAAGGGATTTTGCTCGCAATTGTTCGTGCGGCTGCAGAAAAACCGTTTCACCCAACGGAACGAGGCGATGGAAACATGTCCAGGTCCGGTGAACAAAACCCCCAAAGAAATGAATACCCGACGGACGCAAACGAAGGAGACTTCAATGTACGAAAATGCATTTTACATTTGTCTTTGGCGATAATAAAAAAGGGCGATGCGGACCATGGCAAGGCGATTCCAAGGATGCTGCCAATGGAATGTACATTAATAGATAGATATATGTAATGGTTTTGTCGCAATATTTCTGTTAAACTCATGAATGACGCGCATTAAAAGACGTTTATCGGCCCGCAGGATGAAATGGGTTAAAGAATGAAATGGCAGTGATTCGCGAATATAAAAGGGAACCGAGCAATGAAAGAGCGATCACGCTGATTTGGTGCCGACGACACCACATAACTAAGTTAATGTACCAACATGAACGCTCGATAAATGTGGAATTCAAATTACAATTGCACTGCAGAGATTATGTTTACAAATTGCACATGGAACAAGATTTTGTGCTCAGTTTTATATTCTGTGCGTGATACAAATAAAGGTTCTGCAGGCGCAAGCGTACATATACATATATGCACTCACACTCACTCACTCACACACACCACACACACACACACACGGTTTGGGGCAACGAGAATCACGAAATATTGTGGTCACATCAGTGAAGTGTAGCTCAGGTCGCAGGTTGCGGTGATGTGTTTTATCAAGAGAACGTTGGCATCGTTTGGCGTGAAGCGTCGTTGTCCCAACGGGTAAGACCGTTTTTAAAGACGGCCTCAATGTGTGGCGTTGCAAAGATCTTGTCTCGGTTCGTTGAATCAAAGATTTTGCATTTTTTTTTTTTATCTCACTCGGTTCCATGCGTTGGACAATTATTTATCATTGCATTTACAATCTCTTGATTTGTTGAAAACACGATCACACCAGCGTTAATCTGTGTGACAGTTGTGTATATCTTAAGATAATAGAGCTACAGATACATATATATATATATATATATTTAATAAAATAAAATAAATTGATCACTTGGTGTTTTACATCACAAAAACTTCAGTGTGGTCCGGAAAGGCAAAATATGGTTATAGCACACACAAGGAAATTAGACACAGGTGGAGGCCATTCAGCCCATCATGCCTGCGCGACAGCAGCACCTCACCAATTATTAACACAACATACAAATAAGAAAATGCAAAATTTATTTACGTATGTTAATCGTGTTTTTGTGGGGTTTTGTATGTATTCATTTACTTATTTATTTTCTATAAAATTGTTTTTGTTATTTTTTTCTTCCCCTCAGGGGGAGGGAGCATGTGCTTGGTTAAAAAAACATACATCAACCACACAACACCCCTTGACGAGACCCCCCACCAACACTCCGTACACAAGCACACAATCACCCATCAATGATGAAACTACCTAAAAGTCCTGCAAACATCACCATACCCCTCTATACCTCCATAACTTCCAGGTACCTATCTAATTCTAATTTAAACTTATCAACTGTTTCTGCTGCCACGACCTTTCCAGGGTTCCAGGGCATTAACTACTCTCTGACCAAAAGTCCCCTGCCTTACTGCCATCTTAACTCTCCTCTTCTTTACTCTCAGACTATGACCCCTGGTCCTATCACTGTCTACTGTGCTGAATAATTAATCTGCACTTATTTTATCTCTACCTTTCATCATCTTAAACATCTCTATAATATCTCCTCGTAACCACCTCCTTTCTCGTGTATAAAGCCTCGTCTCCTTTAGCCGCCCCTCATAGCTGAGTCTAGCTCGGCACGGAATCAATCTCGTTGCCCTGCGCTGAACCCTCTCCATGACATCGATGTCCTTCCGGAACTGTGGTGACCAGAACTGCACACAATATATAGATGTGACCCTCACTAAATTCCTGTACAATGTAAACACCACCTCTTTTGATTTATAAATGACCCCCCTCTGGAATACAACCTAAAACACTATTTGCTTTACCTATAGCTACCAGCACCGCATGACCTGCTTACCTCCAACATCTATTACCACCCCCAGATCCTTCTCCTGTGTGACATGCTCCAAAATTACTGTAATCTCTATTTTCATTGTTCTTCCCCATCCCCAACACCTTGCACTTGCTCAGGTTAAATTGCATCTGCCAATCTTCTGCCCAATTTATGCAAGTGTCAATACTTTCCTGAATCTGATCACCACCCCCTCTGCTATCCACCTCACCTCCAAGTTTGTGTCATCTTTGTTGACCAAAAAATTAAATTTTCAGGTGTACAATGTGTCCAGAAAACATTGCTTTGTGGAAAAATTATGTTTGCGTTGCATTTTATAGCACAAACATTACAGTGTGGTCCAGTAATGCAAATGAAGGTGACAGTATATCCCAATTCTTTGAACATATCACCACGTTATGTTGCCCACATAAGGTGGGTATGCCATGCTGATATATACAGTCAGTCTTGTTTAACATTGTAGTTACGTTCTTGAAAAGTGCGACTTTAATTGAAACGAACTTTAAGCGAATCCAATTTCCCCCCAAAAAATTTATGTAACAGGGGGGGGGGGTTACGTTCCAGGGAATTTTATCGCCACACAAAAATACATTATTTAACACATAGAGAAATAATTTTTTTTTTTGATTCCAACAAATTAATTGAATATCATCATCTCCAGTTTGCCTCAGAGCTTTCATTGGTTAACTATTCTCCGTGTGACTGCAGAGGTTGTGTAACGTCGGCTTCTCCCACCTCATCAAAACCGGATGGAGACAGGCTTGTTTTAATAGAGGATAAGTAAGCGAGTAGCAGTGTTGTCAAGATTTACACCAGAAATTCAAACATTTATTTTGCATATTAATTTGGAATAGCCATGACAATACATTTTTATAAACAATTGAAGTTGAAGATTCAAGCTTTTTTTTTTTTTTTTACTTTTTTTTTAAAGATAGGAGCAGCCTGGAAGTTGGTTCAATTTCATGTCATATACGTGTCTGTATATATATATATAATAATATATATATATATATATATATATATATATATATATAAATATATATCGATAAATATACATCGATTTTTATATTAAAATGTATATATAATATATATACGATAAATATCATCGAGTTTTTATATTTAATGTTATAATTAATATATATATATAATTATATATATTATATATATATATAATATAATATATATATATATATATATTGTTTACGGCTGTGGAAATTCGCAATACAACCATAAAGGGTCCTTAGATCAGTTATGAGCTAAGTTTATGTGCAGATAGTTTCCCACCGTTGTTTAAAGGGATTTCTTCGTGTTCACCGGGCTGCGACTCTTTGAGACAGCCGTTTTTCTTTTTCTATTGTTATTTTGAACAAACCTCCACGCAAGCAACAAGCTGCGTTGAAAACCGTCGAACGAAAAAGGGAACCAAAAGAGTTCCGATGGGCGCGCAGATTTTTCCCGCCTATTTCCCCCCGCGCGTGTGAGGGCAGGGGAGGGCAGCTCGCCGCCGATTGGTGGATGAACAGCGTGAGGCGGTCGGGGTGAGGGAACGCCCCTTTTCGGGAACCTTCTCGAAGGGAGGTGGAGCCGAAAACGGGGAGGAGCGAAGGGCGAGCCCCGCGCTATATAAGGCGGACCGCGCGTGGGGGCTCACTCTCTCTCTGTCGGGGTCGAGTGCTCTCTCTCTTGGTGGCCAGGGTCGAGCTCGCTACTCTCCTCTCTGGTCCATGAGCTCTCTGTCGGGGTCGAGCTCGCTTCACTCTCTTTGTCTGGGTCGTGACGTCATCTCTCTCTCTGGTCCAGGAGCTCTCTCTGTCGGGTTCGAGTGCTCCCCTCTCTTGGTGGCCAGGGTCGAGCTCGCTCTCACTCTCTCTGTCTGGGTCGTCGACGTCACTCTCTCTCTGGTCCTGAAGCCCCTTCTGCCCTTCAGTCCTTTCTTGCTCGGTCGTGGGTCGTGAAAGCACCAGCAGAAACGCCGGAGAAAGCTCGCAGACCACGCCAGGGGCCCGAGGTCAGGCGCGGCTACGCAAGGCCGTGGGAGTCGACGTCGCGACCTGCCCACCGTCGCGCCACGAGTAAGACCCTCCGGTCTCACGGGACCCGTTCGGTCCTCCAGGTCCCATGCCAATAAGGTTACGAACCCCGTCTACCTTCCTGCCTATGGGGAGGGTTCTTCTTTGCTTTTGTATGACTTGCTGTGCGCCGTGTCCCTATAAGTAAGACCTGTGTAAGTGACTGTACATTCTCGTATTCGTGGTAACGCTTTCTATTTGTTTCTTGTACATTGCATGACTGCCTTGCTCTGAATACGTGTGTGTATCATAAATGTCCTGTGTGAAATGTATCCCGTTCGTCGTCTTTTTTCCCTTTTTGAAAGTGCCATCTTGAATCGCGGAATAAATTAGTAGTGGGTTTTGAACACCCGGGTAAAGAAGAGAATCTGATCCGTCGAGGTCGGCGATAACACCGCTCGTTATCACTGTAGCACGGAACGGACCGCTTAAGCCGGTTCGTGTCCTAGGCCGACCTGCGGCGAGGTACGATCGCCCGTCGACCACTCGCGCAGGTACTTAGGTAGGTCGAATTTGGCCAGCAACCCTATCCTGCGCGGGTGGGCAATGGGCAATGGCACGATCGTGGTGAGGTTAAACCCCCACCCGTGACTGGCTCCTGGCGGTAGTTCCAGGAGGGTCACGACTGAATTGTCCGTCCGGTGGGCGAGGCGGTTGCGATTGGAGTTACGCAATCGCTCGCACGCCAGGCGGGCCAGAATTCGTAACAATATATATATACACACACACACAACACACACACACACACACACACACACACCCCACAATGATGTTGGTGCAATAACATACAATCATTTGAGTGTTGAGAGAAGATCAAAAACGAACATTTTTATCAGGCAAGAAGAGCTTGTCTGTTCGAACTTGTCATCATAATAAGTGCACGTATGTCAATTTCCACACACATATGTACCATTTGCTGGTTTTTACCTCCGCCACCGAAGGTGAAGGAGGTTATGTTTTCACCCTTTCTGTCTGTTTGTCTGTCTGTTTGCTGTTATGTACAGGATATCTTAAAAAGTTGTGGACAGGTTTGGTGTGTGACAAGGACGAATTGATTAGATTTTGGTGAAGATCTGGACCCGGATTCGCCGACTTGAATTTTTTGTGGGATCAAAATGGGATCAAGCAACTTCCATGGCCAAGTCAGTCTCGTGAGATGAATCCCATTGAACACCTCTGGGCCATATTGGTCGAGCTGTGCGGAAAAAGTCCAAGAAACCAACATCATGGACAGAATTGCTCAACCTTTTGCGTGAAGCCTGGGCAGAAATCCCACAAGAGAAAATTTAAGAACTCGTTGGTTCTCTGCCTGAAAGAGTAAAAGCATTGAAATCTGCAAATGGCAAGTCTACAAAATACTAGTGTATGCATTAAAATGATCAAATAGACTCAAATGTTCAATAAATAAATTTTTTAAAATCATGGTGCCATTTACTTGTCATGTCTCTGATATATAGCACGATATCTCAAAAGGTTGTGGACGATTTGAATGAAACTTGGTGGACACGTTGGGTGTGTGACAAGGAAGAATTGATTCAATTTTGGTGAAGATCTGGATCTGGATCTGGATACGAGAATTATTTAATTACTCCACCACCAAAGGTGAAGGAGGGTGTGTTTTCACCCCTTTCTGTCTGTCTGTCTGTTTGTCTGTCTGTTTGTGTACAGGATATCTCAAAAAGTTGTGGACGGATTGGACGAAACTTGGTGACAGGTTGGTGTGGTGACACGACAAATTGATTCTATTTTGGTGAACATCCGAATCCGGATCCAACTACTCGAAATTTTCAAGTGATTCTTCACCGTTGAGAGATGCAGCACGATATATATATATACTGATGTATAGCAGATATCTCAAAAGGTTGTGACAGATTCGACGAAAACTTGGTGAACAGGTTGGGTGTGTGGCAAGGACTAATGATTCGATTTTGATGAAGATCTGAATCTACATCTGGATACGATAATTATTTAATTACCTCTGCCACCGAAGGTGAAGGAGGTTATGTTTTTGGGTCGCCGAAATAGGTGACCCTTATTGTCAGTAATTCTGTCTGTTTGTTCGTTTGTCATCAGCATAATTGGTGTAAACGTGGGCGATTTTGACCAAACTCGGGTGGTAGGTACATCTTATGACCTAGCGCTTGGAAATTGTGATGGTTGCTAGGGACGTATTGGTTCCCTAGCAACAACCGAAAAACCTTCAAAATCGTACCGTTCACGCGAAATCAATTCCGAAAGCCATTACCCACGTAGGGTTATGAAATTTGGCACGAATAATCTACAGGTGATGCTCTATCAATATATCTGGTTTTTGATATATGGAATACTTTACCTGCAGCGCCCCTACAATTAGGGTATGCGCGAAAATTGGCGAAAATTGAAGCCCCCTACGACCAGGTGAGTGCATCGATACGAATGAAACTTTGAGGTTCATGGTACTCAATGAGTACTACAACTTTGCCTCGGACATATTGACCGATTTCGCTTAGGTCAGGGGTCAAGGTCAATTAGTGCAAAAATCGATAATATGCGAGAGCTGGAGGTGCCTTCGCCAAAATGCTACTCCTCCTAGGGTTATGGTCGGATGGTCATGAAAATTCACACTAATCATCTGGAATCATTGTGCACAAACATCGAGCCGGATTTTCGATTTATATCTTTGTTCACCCACAGCCCCCCTCGAACTTTGGGGATTTCCGATATCAAACCGCATTTTCGGTACTTTTCATTCAAATTGATACCGAGTAGTTATCAGTAGATGGAACTCGATGAGATTTGGTATGCATATATCTTAAGGTGATTCTCTATCCGCTATATGACATCCATTTTTTTCTATATCTTATAGTTTCCAGGTGACCCTCAACTTGGGAGTCCGAGGGCCATTGAGCATTCCCGCTGAAAATTCAAAGTACACTAGCTCCAAGACGGTTGAACCGAATCGAATGAATCTTTACATGCTTATAGACCGTAATGAGTACTACAACTTTGCTCATTTGCATAATGACCTATCTCGAGTAGGTCAGGGTCAAAGGTCAATAAGTGCATTTTTCGGGCGAAATTACCATTCAAGGCACCCTTGCTCCTACACGGATTAACCGATACGAATGAAAGTTCATAGGTACAGAGTACTCAATGGGTACTACAACTTTGCTTCAGGACATATTGACCTATCTCGGCTAGGTCAGGGGTCAAAGGTCAATGAGTGCATTTTTGCAAAATGACCATTCAAACCCCTTGCTCCTACACGGGTTAACCGATTCGATTGCAATTTCGTAAGTACTTAGTACTAGATTAACTCAGATCAGGGGTCAAAGGTCATCAGAATTGCTAGGCGACCCATGGCCGCCTACCGGCTTGTCACCCCTTTCTGTCTGTTTGTGTACAGGATACCTCAAAAAGTTGTGGACAGATCCGGATGAAATTTTGTGGGCAGGTTGGGTGTGTGACAAGGATGAACTGATTAGATTTTGGTGAAGATCTGGAACCGGATCCGACTCCTAGAATATTTTAAGTGATTCTTCAACATTGATAGATTGGGTGAAACTGATATATAGCATGGTATCTCAAAAAGTTGTGGACGGATTATTTTGAAACTTTGTGGACAGGTTGGGTGTGAAAAAGATGAATTGATTCAATTTTGGTGAAGATGCGGATCCGGATCCGACTACTAGAATTTTTTAAGTGATTCGTCACCATTGAGAGACAGGGCTAAAAATGATATATCGCACGATATCTCAAAAAGTTGTGGACAGATTCGGACGAAACTTGGTGTGGACAGGTTGGGTTTGTCGCAAGAACGGATTGGTTCGATTTTGGTAAAGATCCAAATCCAGATCTGGATACGAGAATTATTTAATTTTTAAAGTGATTCTTCACCATTGACAGGGCCAAAAACGATGTAGTACTGTATAGCATGATATTTGAAAAAGGTATTGGGATCAATATGTTCCACTGGATCAAGCATTACGTGGCGGAGGTATGCCCTCTACCGAGTGCCATTCTAGTTTTAAATTGCTGTTATCAATGTTACTTGTACAGTGATATCATCATCGACATCATCAACGCACCATGCTCTTTTCAGAGCGTTGGTGCTGCCGAAGCAGTTTCTGGGCAGGGGTTATGTTAGCTGGTTTGTCATTGCCCTCCCAGCAGTCATTCATGGGTGGAATTTGGAAGTCGGCCCCAGGGTACCACTGATAACGCGCCTCCTCTTCACAAAATAAAAACCAGGGCTGGTAGAGGGTTCCTCCGGCCTAACGTCCTTCTGATGGACGGAGAACAAATTGATGCCCCAAGTTGCAAGCAAACTCCACAATGACAGTTTATACCTGGGTCTAGATTCGAACATAGGCAAGACAGTTTGATTTGAGTGTGCATATCTCTAAGCTCTCCTGCTAGCCCATCACAATATACCATTGTAGAGTTGTAGATTGAACTTAATTAACATTTTCTACTCTCAGTGGCATAATTGTTAGACCATCTGGTCTTAGTTTGGGAGGTCGGCCATTCGATCCCTGGTTAAGTCATACCAAAGACTTAATTAAGGATGGTACGTGCTGCTTCCTTGCTTGATGCTCAGCATTTAAAAAGAGCATGGATATGCAACCACAGGCCTGATGGGCCAAATGGCTTCCTCCTGCATTAAAGTTCCTTGTAAGAGAACTGATATTATTATTTTATTCTTAACGTGTAATATGTGCTGTAATGTGTGTGCGATCTGCAATGTGGAGACCGTGTGCATTTGATTGGTGGAGAACGCGTACGAATGCTGTTTGGAAAGCAGGGCAAACTTTACTTGTTACAGAATCTGCTGTAAATACTGTAGGTCCAGTGAACAGGTGTACATGACTGTTCCCCCTCCCCTATCCCCACCTTTCCACCAGCGATCCACACTCTCACTGGGGTGCGAACAGGGGTGGAAAAGGCTCATAGCCAAAACCACCTGTTGCTGATGCCCTACAAGCAATGTTGCTCTGTGGGGCGATTAATAAAAGTATCGGAATGAGAAAAGCACACTAACAATTAAACTCTAAACAATTAGTCAGAAAATATTTCCCTACTAGCAGGGATCTCTCCTCCACCCCAACCAAACCCCAAGACCTTAATTTCCCTACAAACCTCAATCCTCAATTCCCACCCACAACAACCCCAAGTCCTCAAGCCATCCACCCCCCCCCTCAATCCAGTCTTCAAACCCCCTCACACCCTCAATTTCTCAACCCACCCTCAACTAATCTAATAACAACTAATCTCAATCCCACCACCCTGCCAATGCCATAGCTTCCATCTCCCAACTCCCTGTCCCCACAACCCCCCCCCCATACCCCTCCCCTCTCATACCAACTCTTTGTCCTCCATTCCTTCTTTCTTCCCATCTTAACCAACATTCTTCATTAAGAACAAGTTAAAATTAAATAATGGCAAAACAATGTTTAATTCACAATCTCACGAGATTCCACCAGTAACAATAGTGAATAGGGAAGCTAAATGATTTTTTTTTTTTTTTAACATACAAGGTGATTGGTAATGGAAAAAATAAAATACACTATCGGAACTCTTCGGACAACGAACTTCATAATAATATGGGTTTGAAATATGATATGGCATTCATAATGATATGACCAGCATAACTACCCTGCTCGAGTAATTGAAGAGAAAAGCATTGCAAAAACAAACAGCCAAACAAACAAACAAACAGAATAAGAAGAAGACGGTGTGCAGAGCACGAGACCTGCAAAAATTCATAAAACAAATTTGACTTAAAAATAATTGGTGGTTGAATTCAATGACCGAATATGCATCTCCTCTTCAAATTTCAAGTCAATCGGATGAAAATTGACAATTTCAGAAATCCGGCCTATGTTGACCCTTTGGCCTATGTTGACCCTTTGGCCTATGTTGACCCTTTGGCCTATGTTGACATTAAAAATAATTGTGGTTGAATTCAGTGACCTGATGTGGAAATCCTCTTCAAATTTAAAGTCAATGGGATGAAAATTGAGGATTTTAGAAATCTCACCTAAGTTGTTGACCTTTGGCCTATGTTGACCTTTTGACCTCAAAAACAGTAGGCTTCTTGCTTATGACAAACTCTACCATTTGGTGAAGTTTCGTGAAGATCAGTTTGGAATTGTGACCTATGGGCGATAGACAGACAGACAGATAAACAGACAGACAGACAGACAGAATATCAAAATCGACTGACCAGTATACTTGAAAATTCTTCGATTTTGCAAGTAAAAAGGCTATTGTTTGTATAGATAGATACATATAGAAAGGTATGTCGGCTATTGAGGACGAGCCTTGATCCTGTATACAAAAAAAAGAGCGTAATTGTGAACATCATTACGCTCTTTTTTTGTTTCCCCATGTACAGAAGGAACAATTCATACAAACAACATATATATATATATATATATATATACATACAGATATATAGTGTTATGCATTTAAGAATCCGATCCGACGAATGCATACAAACATCCAGGTCCTCAGACAGTTATTTCCCAAAATGCATGTCCAGGATGGACCTATCCCCATGTCTGGTGGGATTCTAAATGTGATGCGTTGAGAAGGGTAAATAACAGATTCCCTCTCTTATGGAAAGATCCTTTTTCTCTTCACGACAGACACATCCATGCACGTGAGATAGCCATTAGCACAACATAGGCACGACACCCACCTTTTTCCATCGACGTTTGACATCCCGTTCAGCAGCTCTATGGACGCTAACTGGCTCTTTTTCATATCGGGCTGAACATTGAGGTGATAATTGTTGTTGACGTTTTATGAGCGCTTCACGTTTCACTCGGTAATTCTGACAAATGGCTGTTTTTTCCGTTCCTCCAGCACCACAGGCATGGTGTTGTAGGCCAGGAGTGATTGTGGGACAGGCAGGTTGTCACGGCAACGATTCACAAATGGGGCGGGGTGGATTTGGCTGGAGTCTGCGCCCGCCCAGACGGGCCGCCTATAAAAAGAGGACGAGAGGTCCGTCCTGGGCGGGTCAGTCGACAACGAGTCAGTTGGCGGCAGTGAGTCAGTATCAGTCAGACAACTTTACCAGTCAGTCGGAGTCAAGTCAGTCAGACGACTTTACCAGTCAGTGGGTCGGTATCAGTCAGACGGCTTTACCAGTCAGTCTGAGTCCAGTCAGTGAGACGGCTTTACCAGTGAGTCAATCCATCAGATACTCTTTATCCAGCAGTTGATCGGCATCAGTCAAGACAGCTGGCCATTCAGTCAGAGTCCTATACAGTCCAGATTGCTTATCAGTGCCCCCCCCAAGAAAGGTTTCCTCCCCCCCCCCCCCCCAGTCAGTCAGATGCTTATCAGTGCAGCAAGTCCAGTCAGACAACTTTACCTAGTCCAGTCTGAGTTCCAGTCAAGTGAACGGCTTTAACTAGTCAAGTTCAGAGTCCAGTCAGACACTTAACCAGTCAGTGAGATCGTATCAAGTTCAGACAGCTGGGCCAGTCATCCTTGGTTTTCACGATGGCTTATTCAGTCATAGTGTCAAGTGAGTCCATCATGTCCAGATGGCTTTACTAGTCAGTAGTCTCAGTATGTTCAGTACATTTTAAACAGTTTTCAGCTTTTCGGTAGTCCATTTTTTTTTCAGAATCTATCTTTTCCTCAGTTCCAAGTTCGGAGTCCAGTCAGCCATGATGCTTACCATCAGTGGTTCGGTGTCATGTCAGTTTTTTTTTAATGGCTTACGCATAAGTCTTCTGAGTTCTCCCAGTCAGTGAGAGACGTGCTTTTACCTTAGTCTAGTCGATCCAAAACAGTCCAATGACTTTACAGTCACGTGAGTCAGTATCAGTCAGACAGCTTGACCAGTCAGTCAGAGTCCAGTCAGTCAGATGGCTTTATCAGTCAGTCAAAGTCCAGTCAGTCAGATGGCTTTATCAGTCAGTCAGAGTCCAGTCAGTCAGACAGTTTTACCAGTCAGTCGGAGTCCAGTCAGTCAGACGACTTTTCCAGTCAGATGACTTTACCAGTCAGTGAGTCGGTGTCAGTCAGACGGCTTTACCAGTCAGTCGGAGTCCAGTCAGTCAGACGGCTTTATCAGTCAGTCAGAGTCCAGTCAGTCAGACAGTTTTATCAGTCAGTCAGAGTCCAGTCACTCAGATGACTTTATCAGTCAGTGAGTCGGCATCAGTTAGACGGCTTTACCAGTCAGCCAGAGTCCAGTCAGTCAGATGACTTTACCAGTCAGTCGGAGTCCAGTCAGTCAGATGACGTTACCAGTCAGTCGGTTGAGGTGCAAAATTGGGTCAGTAAGATGGGTCAGGTCAAAAATCCAGTCAGTAAGATGACTTTACCAATCAGTGAGTCAGTGTCAGTCAGACGACTTTACCAGTCAGTCAGAGTCTAGTCACTCAGACGACTTTACCAGTCAGTGAGTCGGTATCGGTCAGACGGCTTTACCAGTCAGTGAGTCGGTATCGGTCAGACGGCTTTACCAGTCAGTCGGAGTCCAGTCAGACGACTTTACCAGTCAGTGAGTCGGTGTCAGTCAGACCACTTTACCAGTCAGTCGGAGTCCAGTCAGTCAGACGGCTTCTCCAGTCAGTCGGTGCCAGTGAGTTGGTGACATCCTCAGCCCCTCACAGTGCCTCACAGTTCCTCAGTGCCTCACAGCCCCTCACAGCGCCTCAGTGTCTCACCACGCCTCACAGCACCTCAGCACTTCACAGTCCCTCACAGTTCCTAACAGCTGTCCGTTGGTTGTGTCTCCTGGTGGCTCCTGGCGGTGGGTGACGCTCGGGCCGTTGGTGCTCGTTCTGCTTGGGGCCTGCTCTTGGCGTGCCTGATTCTTGGTGGTGACGTCGATTGGCGTTAAAGCCTGCTCGTGAGTGGGAGCATGGCGGGGCTGGCGCTGGCAATGGACAAGGCACTAATTTCAGGATGTTTTTGTTTGACGGACGACTTCTCTTTGGGAGCGAGACGGTTCCTCTTCCCCCCCTGAATGATCTGCTGTGTACCCTTGTCAGTGTTTAATTGTTAAATAAGGCATGGAGATAAGCATCTGCCCTTTGTCCCTTTTTCTCTCAGTGCCCGATTGATTATTTATTTGCTTACGATTATTTTAATTGTTTTTTTTTTTTTCCTTGTTAATAAATTGTTTTGTTGACGTTCCAAACTGTCCGTGCTTGTCCTTTCCTTCCATTGATCCAGCATTGTCCGAACCTAGATAAACTGGGAGGTATTTTCCACACGACTTGACCTGAAATAGTCGGCACACATCAGCAGTTAAAACGCTCGGCCGCCCTAATTAAGATCTAATCAAAATAAGACTGGTGCTTTGCTGAGGCCGTGCCCTCTGTTCAGGAAACCACGTGACCTCCAGTTAAATGGCAAAATTAGACGGTGGACACTGGAACTCGCTGGTAACTTGATTTGCGTTCGTGGTTCTAAAGCAACGCACCGTACCACAAACGTTTAATTGTGAGCGGTGGCACCAAGGCGTTACCGGCTCTTTCCGAGGAGAACGGTGGATTAAACCCTGATTCTTTTAAACCCCCTTTCATTAATTTTACACCTCCACAGGTACCTGTGCCGCTAAATACATATTATATATATATTACATTTGCCTATCCGCTCACCTGCATTTTTTTATTTTCATTCGATTCATTTTTAATTTATTTATATTTAAATTTGCAGATGCTTTCCGATGGTCATGTTTTGTTCCCGTTCCCAGTGTATCGGCTTCGATGTCCGGCGCGACACAAAATTACTGTGCTTCCCCATTGTCTCAAGTCGCTCACCTGCATTTTTTTCATTTTTTTTTTCATTTATTTATATTTTCATTCATGGATGTTGTCCAATGATTCTGTGATTTTCCCGGTGTACCAGCTTCGATATCCATCGACACGCAAAATTCAGCTTTCTACATCACCCGGAATGTACAAATGTTTAATATCAGTCAGTGAGTGAGTTCGTCATGGTTAGAAAGAGCTTTATACATTTGATACTCACAACACACCACCGTCACTTTGCTGACCAGAATACTAAAGAGGGGAGGGAGAAAAAGAGGGGAGAAGAAGGAGAGAGGGTTAGGGGAGACAGAGCAGGGAGGAGAAGAGGAGAGAGGAGAGGGGAGGGGGATTGAGGAGGGGTGGGAAGGGAAGACAGTGTGAGGTGAAAGAAGGAAGGGAAGGCAGAAACTCACAAATAACACACACACACACTGACATTTATTTTATTATAGATATAGACTAGCAAAGGTATCCGCGTGTTGCTGGGCAATGCCACCCCTTCCCCTCTCTCACCCCACCCCTCCCCCTGCCTCCTCTCATCATACCACCCTCCCTCATCCACCTATCCCCTGCATCCTCCCATCCTACCCCTCTCTCCCTCTGGACTCACACCACACCCCTTCCCCTCCCTCCTCGCACCTCCCCAAACCTCCAGACTTCCACACTCCCACTCCCCTCCCATGGCCCCTCCCCTCCCTCCTCCCACCACCCAACTACTTCCCCTCCCTTCTCCCACCCCACCACTCCCTCCCTCCTCCCTACCTCCTAGACTCCAACCCCTTCCCCCACGAACAGGTGGTGGCTTGGTGTTTATAAGTTCGGAATTGTGAGAAAATGACTGTTTATAACCCCTCTTCAGGTATATCTTGCTAAAAAAAAAATGTGATCCTATAAAGCTTCATAGTGATTAACCTTGGGAGCTCAGAGGATTAGCATCACAAACAAATGTCTCATTCACTTTTATATAGAAGATAACCGCTCCAAGCTCCTGAGGAAATGAAATAACATCCTAAATGAAAGCAGATCACACAAAAAAGTGAAAGAATTTGAACTCGGCTAGACAGCTTGGAGCGAGTGAGTGTACCTCTCGGCCATCCTGCTGTGGTGTGGGAAGTCATTTCTTTGCAGCCACTGAAAGCATACTCCAATTCTCTCGTGAACTCGTAGTTCACTTGTCCCATTGCTTTACTCATTCTATTCCTCTAACTTATTTTGCCTTCCCAACTCTGGGGATGTCCCTTTGAAGAACTGAGCCACGGTATTGCCTTTAAAGCATGTAGAGATTGAAGCTTGCAGAGAGCTCGCCAAGTGACTTCAGCACTCAAGCAAGCACTCCAACGAAACAGTTTAAGAAACTTAAAGAAAAGGAAACATTAAATTTTTTATACATATCTATGTCAAAGTGATGGGTCGTTATAATGAAAGCAGATCGTAAAAAAGGGGTGATGTAAAATTTGTATGATGTAATATGACGTAAAAAAGGGAAAGCAGATGTTAAAAAAAAAAATTGCACAACATTTTTAGCAGGCAAACCACCGCGCGAGGCATCGCACGACACCACGGGGCCCAATGCAGGCAGGTGGGGCCTGAACTTAGGACATCGATTGATGTATATTTGGTTCTTTTACAGAAAGACAGTGCAGGTACTTTTTCCATGTATCGCCATGGCTTGCAAACAAACAACCAAGCATCTTATATAGCTGTCATGTAAAAATGAAATTGCACAACATATTCAGCGGGCAAGGCAGCGCCCGATGCACCACAAGACAGGTGGGCCCAAGACAGGTAGGTGTGGTCTGAGGTTTGCCTGTCTATCGATGTAGTTTTGGTTCTAATTTGTAGAGGGACAGTGCAGGTACTTTTGCCATGTATTGCCAGGACTTACAAACGAACAATCAAGCAGCTTGTAGAGCGCTCGCCAAGTGGCTTAAGCACTCAAGCAAGCACTCCAACGAAAGAGTTTATAAGGAACGGCTGGCTTGACAAGGGTTATCAAGATGATTGGAAATGGAACACACCCAGAAAAACAAAAACATCACAAATTTCGACACATATTTAATCAAAGAGCTCCAATCTTCAAAGCCGAAATAATCTTTTGATTATATACTTTAATTTGTCCGGAATAGGTCATCGTGAAAAGTCACATCATTTCATGCATAAAATCACTCCACACTCCTAATTTGAAAACTATAGTACTTATAAAAGTAATATATGCAGCGATTCATAGGTATGAAGATGAGGCATTCGATGATATAATGAGTGAGGAAAGTTGAAAAAAATATTTGAGCGCTTTATCATTAAGAAACCATTGCGGCCTATTCCAAGTCAAGGCATTGTTGAGCAGGCCAAACAAAATAGCGGCTTAAGACCCCAGAGAGCTGATAGAGGGCTGACCAAGATGGTGCACTGCCATATTTGTCAGGCTTATTCTTGTTTTTTTGTGATGAACACCCCCTAAATTATCTTAAACAGGGGTATTTACCTTTACACAAACACCCAGTTTCATTCATGCACTCCCTTAGTGTTTGTTCCTTTAGTGTGCACACAAAGTTTAGGGCTGCTGGGTTTCATGGTTTTGGAGTTATGGAGGAGATGGACTAACTGACTGACTGAAACACTGACACGCTGATATTTATTCTTATAGACGAGCAGAGTACCCGTCCTACAGGCAATCTTGTTCCAAGCATGCAATACGCTCCTCTGATGCATACCTATATTTGGGCGGTGTATAGGCAACTGACAGCTCTGTGTCGGTCAAAAATAAATAACCCTGGTTACGTGCATGAAGCAACAACATACCTACTGCCTATAATTAAAAACACCTCTCTGTACTGGAAAACATGGGGACAGGAATACTGTACTGTAAATGGTGGAGACTCTTAATACCCTCCGCCACCTGGAGGCGGCACTACACGACGCACATTTACGTAGAGAATTTGCATCCCTTCCTCCCCCCCTACCCCCTCCCACCCCTCAAGGCCACCCGCAGATATAAAAACACCCCTAAACATTAATTGGGGTCATACTGATCCTGTGTAGCAAGTTTGGGTGTAATTGGCACATAACTGTAGGAGTAGCGGCGCGACAAACAAACAAACACACAAACACCGGTCCGTGAATTATAGTAACGATGGAAGATAGAAGATGTACAATTGATACATTAGGAAAGATTTAAATAATAATTCTAATACTAATTAATATATTTTTGCTACTTTATAGATTTAATAGATATTTATTGATACTTAATTTACTTTTTTACATTTATACTGTGAGCTAAAAACGACTGTTGCTCTGATTTTGCTTTGTTTATGAGCTCGTTGCTGTCTGTGAGAGTAGATATAGGTCTTTAAAAAGTTTTTTCTTTTTTTAAAGAGAGAGGGAAGAGAGGGAAAAGAGGGAAGGGAGATAATTGAGGGAGGAGGCTTGCCCTGGGGATGGGGTCCCTGCTGACACTCGACACCCCTGTTAGTGCTACCCGCAGCCTTGTGCCGCATACAGAAGAGGAAGAAGAAATTTGGAAGCAAATCTGTGCAACATATGAACGACTGGGGTGACCCCAAGGCAACCCAGGAACCAAGTTCCAGCACCAATGAGGCGAACAGTCTCGGCGTGTGGTTGGCTCAAGTCAAGACAAAGTTTTCTTGCTGCCATAAAGACACTCAGCATAACTCCAGAGTTAACCACACTTCAATTATGGAGAGCACGTGACCTGACCAAATTCATCATTCAGGCAAAAGCGTGTTCTCAAAACTGCAGACGAGTGTGTAGACATGAGATTAAGATGAAGAAACTACGTGTTTTCGCATCCCTTTCACTGCTATTAAAAAAAAAAAAATTTAAATTACAATACACTTATATGCGAAGGTACAATGTGGTATTCCAGGTTGTCATCATCATCCTCATAACATATGGGATAAAGGATAGTGCTGTAGCTCAAAGTCACTCTATCCTGTAAACTGTATTGCAATTATGCATGCATGTGTGAGGGTTCAGGGTGGTTTAAATCTTTCCCACCACCAATGCTTGTCAAGGCTGGTTTTGAAAGTCTGGATGGAGGAGGCTTCTTCAGTACTCTGTGGAAGGTTATTCCAATCATCCACTATCTGATGTGTGAAGAACTTATTCCTGACTTATTGGTGGCTCCTTTCTTTGAAGATCTTCCAGGAGTGTCCTCTAGTGTTTGTGTTATGCTGGTGGGTAAATAAGTCGTCTGGGTCCAGTTTAACTGTTCTGTGTAACATCTGGTACACCAGGATCATATCCCCTCTTATTCTGCAGGAAAGCAGAGGGAATGTAGATGTTCAGTTAATTGAGCCTCTGTTGGTAGTTGAGATGGCAAATACCGGGGATGTGTTTGGTGGCCCTTCGCTGCACCCTTCCGACCTTGTTAGCATCTAGTTTGAATCCCTGATGCCAGAGGTATTATTACCATACTCCAAGTGGGGATGAACAAGAGTCTTTTAGAGAAGATTTCTTAATCCTTGTATTTTAATCCTTTGTAAAATTTTAATCCATTTTTAAATTTTAATCCTTTTCCAGTATTTTAACTCTTTATAAAATTTTAATCTTTGGATTTTCTATGACTGAGGGGACAAGAATATTGTATGACTGAAGGTCCAATCCTTGTGCAGTTTTCTAATGCTTTAAAAATTTTTAATCTTTGGATTTTAATCCTTGCATTTTAATGCTTTAAAAAAAATGTAATCCTTGCATTTTTAATCATCTTTAATTTTTAATCCTTGTATTTTAAATTTTAATCCTTTGCATTGTAATCCTTGTGTTTTAATCCTTTTTTAAATTTCAATCTTTATGCTTTAATCCTTGTATTTTAATCCTTTTTTAATTTTGAATCCTTGTATTTTAATCGTTTTAAAAATTTTAATTCTTGAATTTTAATCCTTTTTAAAATTTTAATCCTTGTATTTTCATCCTTTTCAAATTTTAATCCTTGTGTTTTAATCCTTAAAAAAAATTAATCCTTGTATTTTAAACCTTTTTAACATTTTAATCCTTGTATGTTAATCCTTTAAAAAAATTTA
>CM068954.1:94137359-94148143 GCA_035128595.1 Eptatretus atami
TTTTATGGATTTTTCAAGTGTCGTGCTCTGCATGACGTCATCTTCTTGTTGGGTCGCCGAAATAGGTGACCCTTATTGTCAGTAATTGGGTCGCCGAAATAGGTGACCCTTATTGTCAGTAATTGGGTCGCCAAAATAGGTGACCCTTATTGTCAGTAATTCTGTCTGTTTGTTTGGATGTTTGTTCGTTTGTCATCAGCATAATTGGTAGTAAACGTGGGCGGATTTTGACCAAACTCGGGTGGTAGGTACATCTTATGACCTAGTGCTTTGGAAATTGTGATGGTTGCTAGGGACGCTTTGGTTCCTAGCAACAACCGAAAAACCTTCAAAATCGGTACGTTCACGCAGGAAATCAATTCCGAAAGCCATTATCCCACGTAGGTTTATGAAATTTAGCACGAATGATGTACAGGTGATGCTCTATCAAATATATTCCGGTTTTTGTGATATATGGAATACTTTACCCGCAGCGCCCCTACAATTAGGGTATGTGCGAAAATTGGCGAAAATTGAAGGCCCCTAGCGACCAGGTGAGTGCATCGATACGAATGAAACTGCGGTTCATGGTACTCAATGAGTACTACAACTTTGCCTCAGGAATATTGACGATTTCGCTTAGGTCAGGGGTCAAAGGTCAATTAGTGCAAAAATCGATAATATGCGAGAGCTGGAGGTGCCTTCGCGCCAAATGCTACTCCTCCTAGGTTATGGTCGGATGGTCATGTAAATTCACACTAATCGTCTGGAATACATTGTGCACAAATGATCGAGCCGGATTTTCGATTTAGATCTTTGTTCACCCACAGCACCCCCTCGAACTTTGGGGATTTCCGATATCAAACCGCATTTTCGGTACTTTTCATTCAAATGGATACCGAGTAGTTATCAGTAGATGAAACTGGATGAGATTTGATGTGCATAATCTTAAGGTGATTCCCTATCCGCTATATGACATCCATTTTGCTCTATATCTTATAGTTTCCATGCTCGGCGACCCATTGCCGCCTACCGGCTTGTCTTTTTTGTTTGTCTGTTTGTGTGCAGGATATCTCAAAAAGTTTTGGATGGATTTGGATGAAATTTGGAGGGCAGGTTGGGTGTGTGACAAGGACGAACTGATTAGATTTTGGTGAAGATCCGAATCCAGATCCGGCTACTAGAATTTTTTAAGTGATTCTTCACCATTGAGAGATAGGGCTAAACTGATATACCTGTATATCACAATATCTCAAGAAGTTATGGACGGATTTGGATGAAACTTGGTGCACATGTTTCGTGTTTGGCAAGGACGAATTGATTTGATTTTGGTGAAGATCCGAATCAGGATCTGGATGCAAGAATTATTCAATTTTATCCGAAACCGGATCCGGATGCAAGAATTATTCAATTTTTAAAGTGATTCTTCACCATTGAGAGATAGGGCCAAAAACGATATATAGCATATTTACCTTCGCAAACTTCGTTTGACGAAGGTATTGTATTGACCCCTGTGTATTTATTTATTGGTAAATATGTGTGCGGACAACATTGCGCAAAAACTGCTGGACCGATTTGCATGAAATTTTCAGAGATGATGTGCAGTTACTCAAGGACGCCAGGCGAAGCTTTTGGGAGCAATCGGATTAAAGGTCAGGTCACAGGTCACGGGGTCAGAATCGTTTTTTCGTCATAACGCGGTCAATTTTTATCCGAACTAGTGGCTGCGGCGAAGGTATGCTCTCTACGAGTGCCTGTTCTAGTTTAAAAATGTAATGGGCCCGATATGTTCTCATGTATCAGGCAATGTGTGGCGGAGGTATGTGCTCTACTGAGTGCCCTTCTTGTTGAGCCTTCTAAATGAAAATATTATCCTGTGACGTTACCTGAGCTGCACAAAAGCTTCTTTTTTTATTGCAAATGCATTTTTGACCGAGATTGAACGATTAATTTGGTCTGCTGGTTGCATCATGGTGGAGATATCACCGTGCCATTGATGCATGCCCCAGAAAGTTAGTGAAGAAATCTGGCCAAGGCACCAGCACACGATGGCCTACTCTTCGAAAAAAAGTGCTGTGGAATGTTGATGTCGAGCACTGTATGCTTGTAGAATGGGACAATCAGGCTTAAAGTCCCTCCGAAGGAGGCATGAGGATGTCAGTTTATAATCTGGCCAGGAATTGAATGCAGCCACACTGCTCAAAGGGGATGACTGCCTATAAGCTACACTGTAAGCCCAGGGAGTGTTTTACAAGAAGATTTGGCATAGATGTGAGGGGAACAGATTTTTGGTTATATTTCATGTTATGTTTTCATCACCCCTCCTCCCACCCTGCCCCATACCCTACCCCACCTTACACTCCTCCCATTCATCCCATCTCACTGAGCATGCCACAACCGCTCACCTGGTTCTTATCCAGTTCACAGTTCTGAAATTCCTGCTCGCCTTGCTCTTGGAAGGTGATGATGACAAATCCCACAAAAATGTTCATCATGAAGAAAGCGATGATGATTATGTAGACAATGAAGAAGATGGAGACCTCTACTCTGTAGTTGTAAACTGGACCCTGGTCCTCAGCCAAGGAGTCAATTGCCTTGTACAGCAGGCTGCAGAGAATAAGGTTGTTAATTAGTAGTAAACATGGCAATTAAACATCAGCAGTGTGCTTTGGCATGCTCTTTTCCCAACGAATAAACTGTCAAAATATTGCTGCAGAAATCAAAGTGCTCCTGGTGCTGCTTACTGTTAAAACAAAAGAGGATGAGTGACTATGTGCTCCCAAAGCTCAAGCCAAAAAGGGTTAGTGAAATTCAAAAAGGATATCTTACTCTGGCCATCCCTCAAAAGTGGAGACGGTGAAGAGGGTCAGCATGCCCGAGATGACATCGTCAAAGTTGAGTTGGTTATTTTGCCAAATTCGCTTTTTCACACTCGGCTCCTCGTCGGCATCGTAAGCGAAGAAATATCCTCTGGAAAAATAGAAATTTTGTGTGAAAGGCATCACATAATGGACCAATGTCGAAGAATGTGTATCACAATCTGTAAAGGGAGAAAACAACAAAATGGCAGGGTGGAGGTGTTGGAGAGGACAGACAATGTTGTTCCAGCAACAGACAATGCTCACAGCTGGTGCTGGCACATTTGGATTTGAATTACTTTTAACAACTACTCAGAATGTTTTTCTGTGATAATTGTAGGGGAGTCAGATTTGAAAAGAAACAGGCCCACCGCCTCCCCCAAATCCCCAAACCCAGGTCCCACCGCCTCCCACCCAAAATCACAACACACCGCCTCCCCAAATCCCCAAACCCGGTCCACCGCCTCCCCCAATCCCCAAACCCAGGCCCACCGCCTCCCCCAAATCCAGGCCCACCGCCTCCCCCAAATCCAGGCCCACCGCCTCCCCAAATCCAGGCCCACCGCCTCCCCCAATCCAGGAACCCACCGCCTCCCCCAAATCCCCAAACCACTGAATGCACCAGTCCCAAGCCCCAACGCACCACTTCCCCTCCTTGCATATATTAAAAATAGATGACGCCATAATCCATCAGTAAGCGGGACTTATAGTCTACGACTACTACTACTACTACTACAAAGTACTACTACCACCACTGCTACTTATTTAACGACCCTGATTATTCCCATGCTGTGGGGTCATCCAGGGAAAGTTATTGGCACAAGTGTTTCATGTACCGGCTGGCCAGGCCTGACGTTCAACCGAAGAAGATTTGGGAAAGTGTTTGTAAACTGTTCTCCAAATGTTGCAGTGTTGCACTTTTTGATTTGCTATTACTTACCTCAAGGTAATACGGAAAAACATGTCAGTTCCTTTTCAAGAAACTTCAACACAGGAGGAAGCATTCGGCCCATCAAGCCCCTGCTATGATTGCCAACCTATGGTCGACTGTCCATGCTTTATGCTTTTTAAAAGCTGAGCGTCAAGCAAGGAAGCAGCATGTATCATTTTAAAGCCTTTGATGTGACTTGGCTGGGGTTTGAACCCCAGAACCACCGACATCTCAGACTCAGAGTGGATGCTCGAACCATTACACCTCCGATTTTGGTGATAACAATTAAGGATAAAGATAATTTTCTGTTGGTGTCAATACTGTATACGTCAGTGATCAATACAGATGAATGTACCACAATAACTGTGACTTTGTGATGTGCGTTGTGCAGCTCAAGATGCACAGATGTAGTCAAATGTTTCTGTCTACAATGTTTGCTTTAACAAGGCACAATATGTGATTGATAAATGATGTAAATGGCATCTGAGGGTCATTGGCATGAGACAAAAGTGTGTGGTGACCAGTCACATGACTAGACATGCACATTTCTTCATTGGTGCAAGCCCTGTTGGGTGGTGATGCCTCATGAATCCATGATTCATCGAATGAGAGCAGGATCTGGTTTTAAAAACGTGATTTTTAACAACGTGCTCCAAAGGACAAGCTGTGAGGGTTAGGGTTAGGGTTAGGGCTGTTCGGGTCGTGTTGCGTTCAGGTCTGTTAACGATGGGCCACGCGATCGCCGCACCTGCAGTCTTGGCGTGAATGTTTGGAGTCATCGGTGCATTGATACAGCTTTCCCTGCAGGAGGAATAATGGTTTCATGAAGGAACTTCTGGTGACAGAAGTTTGAGATAAGTCATTATTTAGAAATTCTAGTTGGTGCTGCAGTTTGCTTAAATGTTGCTGAAAAGTGGTATTGTTGAAATAATTCCTTTGAAATGCTTTTAAACACCATCATGATCCCAGTTTACTGTTTGTTCATCGTTTTGACCACCAATTGCATCATCATTTGGAAATGCCATATCGGTGGGATATTTATACAGTCGTAAAAGGAAGACATGAAGTTTGTTTCTCATGACTCCAAAACGATTTTATCTGTATCAAACAGAGAGTTAACATGCTTGGAAAAAATTGCATTCAAAATGTGCCTTTCAGGTGATCATAAAACTTTTTACCTCGTCGTGAAAAATCGACGAAGAGTCCCGGTGGGTGAGTGGTGTGTGCGTTTACCTTGAAGAGTTGGACCCCAATGCAGGCGAATATGAACTGGAGCAGGGTTGTGACGACGAGGATGTTTCCGATCGTGCGGAGTGCCACAAACACGCACTGAACCACATGCTGTACAAACGCTCACACCACAGGCTCAGTGAGCTCTTCATGGCGATTAACACGCGAATCCTCGTTTTACCAGTCTCTCTTCTATTCATAAGAGTCATAGAACCATAGGATGATCTCTTTATCTGCGAAGTTGCGCACTAAAAAATTCATGGAGGACCACAATTTTATTGACATTGCCTAACCCAAAGCCATGACAAACATCGGAGTGTGGCACTTCAATTTACCATAAACTAAACACAACCTGGACCCCAGACAATGACATTTGTTACGAGCTTTTGATTGGTTGTAGGTGGAATATTCTGTTATTCCTCGGATAGTACATCCTCCAATTTCAGATTTTGTGGCTGTGGTTGTTGAGTCGGTAATTGATTCCCATCCCCTCCCCTCCATTGCCCCCCATCCACCTTCCATCACATCTACAGCAACAAACTCTGCCATCAGACTCGAACTACATGTATTTGGAGACAGTTTTCACATTTTAAGACTCCACTGACTGTCCCCTCAAATACGATGCCTTGACGACGTGCATTGATCACACCAATAAAGGCCATGTGTAAAGCTGCTCGTTCATCGTATTCCCAGGAGTACAACATTTGATGATTTGTACATGTACTTTCCAAGAGTCTGATTGATTTCTCTGAACCCATTGTCACATAATGAATTTCAGGTTGAATGTGACAAGGGTCACGTATGTTTATTCCAACAATCTGTTTCCGGGTTTGCTTCCCTTTAGAAGGGATTTTGATGGTCTGCCAGATTGATCTTGTCAGTTGTCATTTTCCCCCTTGGTTGATTTCAGGATGGTTATCGTTCAATGGAGGTGCCCACTCTCTGACTGCCGATAATTGTCATTTTTGGTCAGACCTCCATTAATCCTTTAGGACTTGATGCTCCAAAACTGAGCAATGAGACTATTCCCTGGCTATTAATACCATGTCTGTTGATCATATTCATGGGAATGAAAATCATGTGCACAAGTGGGCAATTTTGATAGCTCAGAAATGGTGTCCCATGACTTTTCATAAGATAGTGTACAAGCTGTTACTTTTTAGGTTTTTCTTTTAATTCTAATTTGTTGCATTTTTTTTTGTTACACAATTCTAATTGTAACATTGTGTTTACATTTTTTTTTAAAGGTTTTTAACTCACCCTTTCGGGCTGCAAGGACAAGTCAAACAAAAAGGGCACTCGGTAGAGCACAAGCCTCCGCCAGGCTGATTAGTTTACATTTTTATCCCACTAATTGGCCGGATCTGGATTCCGACTGAACTAAAATTTAATCGGCTTGTTCTAATCACCAAACCAACTCATCCACCAAGTTTCGCCCGAATCCGTCCATAATTTTTTGAGATATCGTGCTACATATCGTTTTCGCCCCATCACTCAATGGTGAAGAATCCCTTAAAAAATTCTCGGATCCGGATTCGGATCTTCACCAAAATCAAATCAATTCTTCCTTGTTACATACCCAACCTGCCCAGCAAGTTTCGTCCAAATCCGTCCAAACGTTTTCAGATATCGTGCTATTTATCGTTTTAGCCCGATCACTCAATGGTGAAGAATCACATTAAAAAAATTCACGGATCTGGAGACGGATACGAATTCGGATCTTCACAAAAATCGAATCAATTCTTCCTTGTCAAATACACAACCTTCCCACTAAGTTTCGTCTGAATCCGTCCACAAGATTTTGATATATTTTGTTCACAAATAAACAAACAAACAAAGACAGACAGAGGTGAAAACATAACCTCCATCCACCTTCGGTGGTGGAGGTAACAAGCAATTTTTAGTACAAAATTATATAAATGAATACAATATGTGAAAGTCAATTCAGAGAGGAGTGAGACTTTGTACTGGAAATGTTGTGGAAAGGAATGGGTGGACATTGAACAAATAGAAGGACAATGCTAGCAAAAGTAAGAATTTCCTCTCTCACCTTCAATCCTTTGGCGCGATCAATGGCTCGAAGAGGTCTGAGCACCTTCAGTACCCTGAGGACCTTGACCACAGACATGGCATTGGACCTGTGGGGATGTCCAGTGAGGTCAATATCTTCACCTCTGTGGTTTGTACCAAAAGCAGGGGAAAATCTGTGTACTTGTGTGGTGATTTGGACAAGCATGTGGAGAAGCGGAGGTCCGAGTTGAAATTTGACAGCATTCTACAAGATCTCAACCTCTGACACACCCATACTGGTGCAAACACCTGTCAGGTTTCCTTCAGCAACCAATGACCACAATTCTCCTATAAGGCTCATGGAAGAACTAAATGGCAGAAGGTATAAAGCGTCTGTGGACTAACAATGGGGGGTAGGAGGACACAGGTGAACAGAATGAGCAATTACCTGGAGGGCAGGCAATCAACAAAAATGGCTGAGTCTTTAGAAGTTGACAAATTTGAACATTAAAGTATCACAAAGAGCTGGAAAAAGAAAATAATGAACCAGATTGTGCATTCTGCATTTAGGTGACAAAGTAAAAATGTAGAATTTGTCGATATTATGAGAATTTTAACTCCAAAATGGCCACATGAGAATGACCACAGCTTGGCAGGTGGTGAGTTGCTTGTGTCTAAAATGTTGAGGGAACAGGAACTATTTATTAACTTAAATAGTTCTCCATACTCGATGGCGAGTGAAGCAAGAGAGATAGAGACGACAAGAAGGTCTAGCATGTTGAAACCGCTTCTGCAAAAAGACCCACGATGCCAGAACACTCCATACGCAGCCATCTGAAAGGAGAGAATATGGGGTGATAGTGAGTAGTTGGGCAAAAGAAGGGCAACAATGATAATGAGGTCAACACCTCAAACAATCACTCATTATATTTCTCAATCATTGTTTTTGTTTACAAAAGCATCCCATCCACTGAATGATGTTTTGCTTTAGGTTTGAAGTCATGAAGATAATGTGATAATGTCAAAGACGGACACTTCCTTTTCAGCTTGATAACAACATGGGAGATTGGTGTCATCTAGATATACTCTTTTGGTACCTCCATATCTCAGAATTTAGTGAGAACAAATAATGATAAGAAGAATAACAATAATAGCTACAACCAATCCAAGATGAGTTGCCAATCCAATGCAGGATATTGACTTAGGGTGTAGGAATTTGAACTTTATTCATGGTGTCAGCGATAATTCACCTCCTCTTCACGGAAGATTCGTCTTTCACATCCACCACCTTTTCACATCCACCAAATCACCTTTCACATCCATCATCTGCATCCACCACCTTTTCACATCCAACCCCTTGTGAGCTTTCACATTCACCTTCGGACCTTTCACATGCACCACCTTTTCACATCCACCAAATCAACTTTCACATCCATCACCTGCATCCACCAACCTTTCACATCCACCACCTTATGACCTTTCACATCTGCATCCATGACCTTTTCACATCCAACCCCTTGTGAGCTTTCACATTCACCTTCGGACCTTTCACATGTACCAACTGCCAGTGCGAGCAAGTGGGTCATCCACATTGATGTATCGCCATGCATGCAAAAACATCAGGGTGACAGTTTAAAGCTAGGTTGAGATTCCAACCCTGGCTAGACAGCTCAGAGCTGATTGTGCATTTCTCTAAGTTATCCTGCCAGGACAGCCCCCCAAATAATAATTGTTGAATCTTTTATTCATATTATATTATGTTAAGGTCAAAATTATGTGTGTCGTGTATCACCTTTGAGGCGCTGCTGTCTGTAGTCCTTTTGTGTGGTCTCATCAAGCTTTCTCTTTTCCCATCAAATATTCTGAACTTCCTCCAACTTTGTTTGTTGTTGTTTTTTTCAGGAAAATTTCTCTCTGTTAGATCCCCAATGCCGCCATGTTTGTGATTGAAAGTTTCATCAACTTATTTTGTTGTTCCAGCTGTATAGTTGTCCGATAGCATACATTGGGGCTGGCAGGAATGCCTGGAGGTATGCACACTCACCCCTCGGCCATCTAGAATTGGTTTTAATCTCGGCACAGCTACAAAACTGTCATCCTGGTATCTCACAGGCAGGGCAGGGCAAGGCATCAATGTGTGTGTGCCTCCCTCAGAAAGAACAGTCATGTGATCCCCCATCAGCATAGGACATGGCTGGCTTTCAACGGGTATGGTAGCGGAGATCAAAGGCCACAATCAGGCCTGGAGCCATTGACTCACCTGATCTCTACAGTCGCTTTGACAGGACTTGCCAGATTCGAACTGGGCAAATGGAACAACGGCTGTTGCAATACACTAGAAGCACCCGCTCCATAGGGGAAAGGCCAGGGGAGTTATGTTATTACACTTAGTCAAACATGCAATTCAAAATACCTCTCCAAAATATCTCTCTCTGTATAATTCAAAACCCCTCACTACACCAGACAAAGTATGGACAGGAATACTGTATAGGACTGCAAAGGGTGGGGACTTGTAATACCCTCTCCCACCTCGAGCGGTGCAACACGATATGCATTTACATAGAGAATTTGCATCGTCCCCACCCTCCCCCAAAACCACCGGCAAAGATAAAAACATCCCGATGTTCTAAATTGGGTCATGCTGATCCAATAAGAATGTCTGGATGTAATCGACCCAGAACTGCAGGGGGAGTAGCGCAACAAACATACAAACAGACATACACCGGTCCGTGAATTACAGTAAAGACGCACATATACAGTATATGATATGAAGAAATTAAATGAGTCATGGGTGTGGCTTCTGGATGATCTTTATGGTGACAAGCTTTCGGCCTCAACTGTCTCGCCCATCAGGTTTCCTGGTGAGGAGGGTATATGGATATGGACACCCAGCAAGATTAAAAACAACGGCTGTCAAAGGGCGGAAGAGCAACTTATGAGCCAACGGCCATCCATATCTGATGCCCAACTGTGTCTGCGGACGTCGTCCTGCACTTGGTTTACCTTTTTTCTAGGAAGTTAGTGGCAGGATTTGCACTACGACCACCATAAAACACTTCATTTTGCAACACACACAAATAAAGAAAAATAAAACTGAAAACCCACTCCGTAGAAGTACCTCCTGTGCAGCTGCCCTTCACAGGGCAGCTCACCGGATAATGAGATTGAGGCAAAGCCTTTGGGACCACCATTCTTTGATGATAGGAGGAAAAGCACAAGGTAACCTTCCTGGATCCGGTTGTGCTGGTGTGTGTTGGGGTGGCACTGAGGTGTCGTCAACTAGATGGAGGTCTCCTTGGATTAACCTCAGCTGGTCCCTTCGGGTGGGTGCCTGGAATGTCTGGGTTCCTCCAAGCCTGTCCCTCGGTGCACTGCAGTTAGAGCGGAGGGTGGTGAGCTCTTGACAGAGGAGCCTGAAGAAGGCCTGCTAGGCCAGTTATTTTGAGTGGCTGTACCAGGGCTGACCAACCAGCTGTTGAGTTGGATGTCAGCTGTGTTACTATCCCAATTTCTGACCCTCCAATCAACGACAGACCACCTTCGTTTGTGGAAACGCAGGCTGTGGGAAACCAGATGAAAGGGGGTAAAGCTCCGGGGATCTATGACATCCATGCTGAACTTCTCAAGGCTGGTGAAAATGCTGCAATCGGGTTATTGAATGCAGTTATGTGCTCTGTTTGGAGCACAAGCACAATCCAAACTGACTGCAAGAAGGGCCTTGTTGTGGATCTCTGGAAAGGGAAGGGTGATCGCCAGGACTGCAACAACTACCGAGG
>CM068954.1:94189365-94201612 GCA_035128595.1 Eptatretus atami
ACGTCCTTGGCAGTGTCGCTCAGCTGCATCTGACCTGGTAATTTGACCTGGTTCAGACAAGGCGTACCGAGGGCGTGTTCCCTGGTAATTCGGTCACGTGATTATTTTTAGGTAACCAGTTAAACCTTAGACGGAGGACCCGAAGTCACTTGGTTGAGTTATTGGCATTCACGGTCGATTAGCGACCCGCCGCGTCACGGAGCCATCCGTGTGCGACGACCTGCGATTCCGGGGAGTCTGGTGGGAACCCGAGTTAGCTCCCCCCCTAGTGGTCTTCTCACTCCGACCCCGGCCACAATACATATATACTGTTGCGAATTCGCGCCCGTCGGCGTGCGATCGGCCACGCGACTCGAACACGCGACTCGAACGCGACCGCCTCGCCCACCGACGGACAATTCAGTCGTGACCCTCCCGGCTAAACGCCGGGATCCAGTCACGGGTGGCCTTTCGACCTCACCACAATCGTGCCAATCGGCCACCGCGTAGGATAGGGTTGTTCGCCAAATTCGACCTACCTAAGTACCCACGCGGATGGTAAACCGGGCGATCGTACCTCGCCGCAGGTCGACTCCGGACACGAGCCGCTTGGCGGGCCGTTCCGTACTATCGGGATAACCGAGCGGTGTTATCGTCGACCTCGACGGTTCAGATTATTTACCGCGTTTTGCACCCACTACGAACCCTTTACGTGAAGCAGGATGGAGATTCAATTAAGAAAAGACGAAGCGAAACGGGAAAACAGTTCACACAATGCACATTTATTTCCGGCACACGGAGCACACCTATAGCACACGTAAGCAAAACAGCATGTATTTACATCACAATAAGCGATCGCACAATAATCACATTAACAAAAGAAATGCACATATAAAAGGAAGAGTTAAAACCGACTACACGACACACGGACCACTTATACAATCTACCTTACAAGACACGGCGCCACAACACGCATTCACACCGAAGCAAAGAAAAGACCCCCTCAAAGGCAAGGGAGTCAGACTGGGCCCGTGGGCTAATGCGCGTGGGACCTGGATGAGCGCCAGGCCACGAGACCGAAGGGTCCTACCCGCGCCCTCGTGGCGAGCTGCAGAATGTCGCTGCACGGCGGTTCGTGGGCACCTGCTGGTGTGGGTGGGAACGGGCCCCTTGTCGCACTCTCTCAGCGCGGGGAAAAAGGGGATTGTTGATGCTCTGGGGAGGGAGTATGGCTGGCTTGCTTGGATCCCGCGACGCGAGCCTCCAGGTCCACCTCAGCCGTTCGCCTCCGCAGCCGTCTGCCCACCGATCTCGCCTCACCGATCTCCTCGAGCTCCGTCTCCAACGACCCTCTGCTCGATACTGCTCTACTGGCTCGCCCACGATACTGCTCGATACTGACTTCCTCACCGATCTGCCCCGCGATACTGCTCAGCTCCTCACTGACACTCCTCCACCGACACTGCTCGATACTCCTCACTGCGCTCGCCTTTTTTATCGGCTTCGGGAACCCACCATATGCAAATTATCGGATCCAAACGACCTCAGGGCGGAGCCACGCCCGCCGACTGGATGGAGAAAAAGGGGGCGTGTATCATTCCTGATCCTCAAATTTGCATATGCCGATTTTCGTCAGGCGCGTCTGGAGGTGGGCCAAGCCGCCCCGCGCTTCCTGATTGGGTGGATCAGATGGGCGTGCATCATTCCTGATCCGAATTCTCCTCAGAAAACCCCGCCATCAGCACTCGCGTCTCGCGTGTCTCGCTGAAGACAGCTCGACGCTCGGCGTCCACAGGTGGCGCGGGAATGGCCGTAGGAGAAGGTGGTGGAGGTTTCGCGGTGTTCGATGGCCATGGTGCTGTTTGGAATGGCGGTGATGTGAGGTTTGCGGTAGCGAGTGGTGAAGGTAGGTTTTTGCTGCTGGCGTTGTTGTTGTTGTTGTTGTCAAACAAAGTAGAACAGAAAACGCCTAACTCAAAGGATCGCAGCCCGAATGAATCACATTAATTCCCTCTATACAATGGGTTTGGGCTAACTACACATGTACTTAAGAAATATATCTCACCTACGGGACCTTTATGGTGTTGCGAATTTCCAGAACCGTAACACTACCCCCCCCTTTTTACAGACTCGTCCCGAGTCGTCAATTATCGTGTGCCATCATGTGTAGTTCTCCCTAGTACGTTTTACCTACGGATCCTGATGCGACATTCATGGTATTCGTGTCCCCAAAATAAATAACCTGAGGGCTGAGTAACTAACTAAACAAACTCACTCACACGGACGACTTAAATAAAAATGCCGGCGCTAACACATACATCCGGGGCCACTCATTTACAATACAACTTAAACCTAACCTTATAATTTACACTACTCCATGGCCCAGGATCAATGGACTCTGCAGGAAAAAGAGAGAGTCAAAGAAAACCGGTGCACGGGCCGCCACGCAGCCCGTGTTGCAGCTGCAACAGGACAGTTCCTGCAGCTTGCAAACTGTTGCTTGCGGATCTCGCGCGCATGGAAATGAACGGGGGGTGCAAAGCAAAATTGACCGGGCTGGTGAACAGGGGCAGTGGGCATGACATGGCAAAGGTAAAGGCAACATAGCCTGCAAAAAGGCCGTTGCAGGCAACACAGCCGCAGACGAACTGGCCGGCACAGGCCTGCAGTAAAAACAGCCGTCGACGATCGGCCGGCACAGGCCTTGCAGCAAAACACAGCAGACGATCCGGCCGGCACAGGCCTTGAAAAAACAACCAGCCGATGAAGTTGGCCGGCACAGGCCCCGCAGCACACAGCCGCAGACGATGAAGTTGGCCAGCCTTTGCCTTGCAGTGGAGGTTGTGGAGGGAGTGCGTGGTGTTGGCCACGCAGAAGGTGGACTCGGACCTACCCTACCTGTCTCCCTCCCACCTATCGCCTTTGCCTGTCACTGTCCATACCCACCCCCTTAATTTGCAAAACCCAATTTAGCCCCCAACTTATTTTTTTATTTTTTTTTTTGTGTTTTTATTTTCACCCTCTTCCCCACTATAAATCGTCCCCTAACCCCTTTATCGTCCCTGTTCGGCTAACCTATCCTGTCACCTAGCCTACTCCCAACCCCTACGTTCCCTTCCCGGAGGGGATAAGGGAGAGCTAGCGTCCTGTGCCGAGGCCCAACCAAGCCTCAGGATGGCCTCCCCAGATCTCAGCGATCTCTAACCCAAAGTGGGTCCAGCGCCCACAACGAGACGAAGGATGGATGGTGCGGAGGGGTACACTTCCATCTACCCTAACCGTTAACCTTTAAACTACCCGGGCTTTCAACAAGCGCTCTCGCTTACACTAGTTTCTAAAAACCCAGATTCCCGTCGCCTGTGTTGGTGTCCACACAATTTCGGGCCGCCCTCAAATTTTCCTCTGCCCTTGCACGGTTTCGTGGCTGAGACGCGTGGCTCCCTTTGGCAGGCACGACCCTCTGCCGAATCTCCAACAATGGCACCCCCGGGCACTACACTGCCTCCGACCTACCAGCTCCCTAAACACCGGGAGTGCCCCCATGGCAACTCCCCTGAAACGCACACGTGGCAGGCTGGCCCCGGGCCCCTTTCCGAGGGTCACCCGTGCCCACGACACTGCCCACGTGGCTAACGGCGCTCCGGGCCCCCGCACCAAGCGGGCGCACCCGTGCCCACTACGCTAACCCGGCCCCCATGGGCCCTTGGCCTACCACGGCCGACTAGCCGGTGCCCGGGGTACCCACTCAGCGATACTCACCGTTCGCAGCCACGCTCCCAGCCCGTCAACAGGGCTCCTGCACCCTCCAAACAGGTTTCGAGCCTACACCCACCAACAGCAAAACGACCTCCATTTTTATCAATTTAACTAACCCACTAACTCACTCTACACTGACCCCGGGGTCCCTTGGGCGGAGTCACTCCTCCCCCAACTCATCCGCACCATGCATTCCACATTCGCTCCACTCAGACAGACCGCTGGCCTCACTCACACAACACGTACTCACGCAACTCACCAACACACACATCGCTGAATCCTGCCATCCTTCTATCTAAATCCCTACCTAACTCGTGCTCCCACGTCGTCCCTTACACTACAGCACGTTCCTTTTAACACTACGTAGCTAAGCTACGTCCCTCTACACATCCACAGTCTGTCACTGTCTCCAAATCTCAAAAAATCATTTCCCAACCTAAACTCAACTACAATCCTCTAACTAATCCATTCCACGGGCCCCATGAGGACTTACCCCTGCCCCATGAAGCCGGTCTAACTAACACTAACCCTTCCCCTAACTAGTGTCATCTGTGCCCAGGTAAGGGGTCTTTCACCCCTTCCCAGGGAATCCTGTTCACCCGAAAGCGAGGCTTGCTTTCGTTAATTTGTATGCCAAATACGCGCAGCACCAGCGCGGCAACTCACAGCTCGCGCACTTTGCACCTTGCCCGTGACGTCATGCAGCTGCACGCGTACCTGTCCCTCTTGGACGGTACCATCCGGCAGGGATACCCCCCTGCCGGATTCCAACCCACGTGCAGCCATGACGTCACCCTGCGCACCCCAAAAACAACCCTCGCACTCCGAGGGGCTCCCCACGCGAACACATGTGCTCTGCCCGTTGGAGCCTAACACACGCTGCGCTGGAGAACCCATCCGGTCCAAATCCGTCTACCTGCCTAGACTTTTGTCCGTCCGCGGGATCGGCAAATCCACCGCTGGCGTTTCCGGACCGGGCTTCACTCCCGCAAGCGAGCACGTGGGGGTCTCGTGCGTTGCACAGCACGGACCTCGCGCTCGCTGCTGGGTGACCCGGCACGGTCCCCACAACACTACAGCCGCTACCCGGCTTCTGTCCCTCTGTCGCCGTCGTCTCCGTTCCACCCACGACACCTGCGTGTTACGATGCACAGACTCCACTCCATCACACTCACATTCACACCGGGAGACGCGCTGCATGCTCACGCATGCCGACCGACATCTCCCTCTCATACAGAGACCTCACACACACGGTCTCCCTCACACTCCGCATTCTCACACACCGTGCTTCGCACACGCGTGCCGTTTCTGGCGCACACGCCGCTCCACCCACCCGTGGTCTTTCACCCGCACCCGTGGCTCCCTCCACACACGGTGCCTCATCCACCTGCGGTGCCCTTTCACACACGGCACGCTGGAAGCACGCACTCCGGCACACATGCCACCACACCACTCACACACGGGTCGCTTCCACACACGGGGACACATCTCACGCTTGCGTGCCGCAAAGCACGCATGTCCGCACACTCGCAAACACACACCCCTGCACAACCACACTGGGGATTCGTGTCCCACAAGGGTTCCCGGGCCTCTATACCCCCAAGCTACACGTGCACCTATCCACAGCACTCGTCCCTTCAACTCCGCTTGGCACGACCGAACCCACCTGGTCGTGATTCGCCTCAAGGGGCATACTCCCTCCCCTCGTTCCTGGAGGCAGCCATCCAGCTGCTCACACCGGGTCTCTACCCAGTCCCGCGCTCACCCCATTATCCCACTACCTCGTGTGTGTGTGTGTTCTGTTCCTTTAACCCCGTCATTATCATGCAGTCTCTCCTCTATTCTCTCTTTCTTCCGCATCTCTATACATTTTTAGTTTCTGTTTCTTTCTGGAGTTTTTCCATCTCTCTGGACTTCAATTTCATTCTCTCCTTCAGTTCATTAATTTCAAACTCGTATAGTTTTGTTTTCTCTCCCACTCTTCCTCATGCTCCTCATTTTCCAATCTCATCGTTTCTCTCAATTGGCCCATTTCCTTCTGTGCTTCATTCGCTGTTCTCTCATTACCCTTCCTTGCTTCCTCTCCTGTCCTTCCTTCTCCAGTTTCATGGTTTGCTTCATTTGGTTAATCTCCTTCTTGTGTTTCAGTTGCTGCTGTCTCATTACTCTTCCTTGTTTCTTCTCCTGTCTTTCCTTCTGCAGTTCATGGTTTTCTTCATGTGGTTAATTTCCTTTTTATGTTTCATTCGCTGTTCTTTGTCTACCTCTTCGCACTCCAGCCTTGCCTTTTCTTTCAATTGGTCAACCTCAGCTTCATGTTCTTTTTGTTTCTATCCCATTGTTCCTCTCGTTCTCCCTCTCCAATCTCGTTGTGTCCTTCAATCTCCTCATTTCTCCTTCCTGCTTCATTCGTTGCTCCTTCAACTTCTCGTATTCCAACCTATTTTTTTCCTTTTGTCGTTCAGTTTCAAATTCATACTCTTTCAGTTTTTATTCCACTGTCTTCTTGTTCCTCGTTCTGCAATCTCATTATTTCTTTCAACTGACAGATTTCTTTCTCCTGTCTCATTCCTTGTTCTTTGTATTTCCTATTCCACTGTCTTTCTTGTTCCTCATTCTGCAATCTCGTGGTTTCCTTCCATTGATCGATTTCCTTCTTCTGTCTCATTCTTCTTCCATCATTACTCTTTCTTGCATCTCATTCTTTAATCTGGCCTTTGCTTCCAGCCGTTCGATCTTTACCGTGTGGTTCCTTAACGTTTCATTCTCTGCTGTCGTTCTTTTCTCTCACCATCCTCAGCTCGTTTTGTAACTCAGAAGTTTTTGTTTCTAATTCCTCCCTCAATTTGCATGCTTCTTCACTCATTTCATCTCTTCTTTCCACTGCTTCCCTCCTCAATCGTCCCTTTTTTGCTGTATTTCTTTAGTTTTTCTGCCATTCCTTTCCAATTCTTATCTCCCCTTCCAGGATTTCTATTTCAAAGTGACTTCCCTACCTCTTGCTTCAGTAGTTCCAATTCCTCATCTTGTTTGCGTTTTTCCTTTCTAGCTTTGTTTTCTTTCTCCTTCCTCCCTCAATTCTCCCTGCAGTTCTTTGAACTGTTCAGACTTTTCCAGCAATTCTTCCGTCCTTTCCTCCAGCTGTCTCTCTCTCTTTTATCTTCCATTCTAGGCTTTCCCTTTCCTGATTGCCTGTTCTTATCTCTTCCTTCAATTGTTCCAACTCCCATCATGTTCACATTTTTTCTCTTCCAACTGTTTTGAAGCCCGCTAATGTCCGCCTGCTTCACCTGCCATAACCACGTGGCTTGAAGCGATGGCTGCTGGGAGCGCTCGCTTCGTGTTGCGCCATTCGCAGAGCCATAATTAGCCGCTCGCTCCGTGCTGCGCTGAGGTGCGATCGCGCCGCCATTATGCGATTCAGTTTGCCGGCAAAGTCCGTGCTCAGAATGTCGGGTTGAGCTCCCCGTGATTCAACATTACAAGTAGTACCATCCCGGCCATGGATCCTACATTACTACACACATACATTTCTACCCCCGGCACCCGCTCGCCTTGAGACGCCATCTTATTCCACGTAAGGGGTTAATTTTAATCGCTCGAATTTAGAGGGAATCGGGGACGCTCCTCTCACCCCTGGACCGATTCCCTATGAATTTAGCTGGGAGACGGGAGGGATTCGAATCACACTCCTGTACACCAGTGTTGCGAATTCGCGCCCGTCGGCGTGCGATCGGCCACGCGACTCGAACCGCGACCGCCTCGCACCCGACGGACAATTCAGTCGTGACCCTCCCGGCTAACGCCGGGATCCAGTCACGGGTGGCCTTTCGACCTCACCACAATCGTGCCAATCGGCCACCCGCGGGATAGGGTTGTTCGCCAAATTCGACCTACCTAAGTACCCACGCGGATGGTAAACCGGGCGATCGTACCTCGCCGCAGGTCGACTCCGGACACGAGCCGCTTGGGCGGGCCGTTCCGTACTAGTGATAACCGAGCGGTGTTATCCTCGACCTCGACGGTTCAGATTATTTACCGGGCGTTTTGCACCCACTACGAACCCTTTACGTGAAGCAGGATGGAGATTCATAAGAAAAGACGAAGCGAAACGGGAAAACAGTTCACACAATGCCACATTTATTTCCGGCACACGAGCACACCTATAGCACACGTAAAGCAAACAGCATGTATTTACATCACAATAAGCGATCGCACATATATCACATTGAACAAAAGAAATGCACATATAAAAGGAAGAGTTAAAACCGACTACACGACACACGGACCACTTATACAATTCTACCTTACAAGACACGGCGCCACAACACGCATTCACACCGAAGCAAAGAAAAGACCCCCTCAAAGGCAAGGGAGTCAGACTGGGCCCGTGGGCCTAATGCGCGTGGACCTGATGAGCGGCCAGGCCCACGAGACCGAAGGTCTACCCGCGCCCTCGTGGCGAGCTGCAGAATGTCGCTGCACGGCGGTTCCGTGGGCACCTGCTGGTGTGGGTGGGAACGGGGCCCCTTGTCGCACTCTCTCAGCGCGGGGGAAAAAGGGGGATTGTTGATGCTCTGGGGAGGGAGTATGGCTGGCTTGCTTGGATCCCGCGACGCGAGCCTCCAGGTCCACCTCAGCCGTTCGCCTCCGCAGCCGTCTGCCCCACCGATCTCGCCTCACCGATCTCCTCGAGCTCCGTCTCCAACGACCCTCTGCTCGATACTGCTCTACTGGCTCGCCCCACGATACTGCTCGTACTGACTTCCTCACCGATCTGCCCGCGTACTGCTCAGCTCCTCACTGACACTCCTCCACCGACACTGCTCGATACTCCTCACTGCGCTCGCCTTTTTTATCGGCTTCGGGAACCCACCATATGCAAATTATCGGATCCAAACGACCTCAGGGGCGGAGCCACGCCCGCCGACTGGATGGAGAAAAAGGGGGCGTGTATCATTCCTATCCTTAAATTTGCATATGCCGATTTTCGTCAGGCGCGTCTGGAGGTGGGGCCAAGCCGCCCCGCGCTTCCTGATTGGGTGGATCAGATGTGGGCGTGCATCATTCCTGATCCGAATTCTCCTCAGAAAACCCGCCATCAGCACTCGCGTCTCGCGTGTCTCGCTGAAGACAGCTCGACGCTCGGCGTCCACAGGTGGCGCGGAATGGCCGTAGGAGAAGGTGTGGAGGGTTTTCGGCGGTGTTCGATGGCCATGTGCTGTTTGGAATGCGGTGATGTGAGGTTTGCTGAGCGAGTGGGTGAAGGTAGGTTTTTGCTGCTGGCGTTGTGTTGTTGTTGTTGTCAAAACAAGGTAGAACAGAAAAACGCCTAACTCAAAGGATCGCAGCCCGAATGAATCACATTAATTCCCTCTATACAATGGGTTGGGCTAACTACACATGTACTTAAGAAATATATCTCACCTACGGGACCTTTATGGTGTTTGCGAATTTCCAGAACCGTAACAATACATATAAATATATATTGACATATATATATTATATTACATATACATATACATATACATATACATAACATATATATTATACCTCGTGTTGGCTTAATGGTTATGTGGCAGGCTTGATCCTAGGGTCCTGAGTTCAAATCCCGCTCAGCTGTTGAATTAATACTAGGTGGGGTTAACTTGGCCTGTCATCCTTCTGAGGTCGGCAAAATGAGTGCCAGCATGCTAGTATATTGTGTCGGAGTGGCGACCCGTCCAGGATTGTCCCAATAGCCAAGGAAACTGCTTAAGCCGCACCAACGCACACCACGAGTATGGTCCCAATGGATGGATTATATATATATATATATATATATTGATATAATATGATATATATGTATATAGACATAGATACTGTATATACATATATATATATATATATATACACATACACATATATATGTAAATATACAGATATTATACATAAATAGTATATATACACATATATTTTTAAATATATATATACATATATATCGACATATACATATATATATATATATACATATATACGAGGTGTGTTCAAAAAGTATCCAACCTTAATTTTCGTGCGTAAACAAATGAAGCTAGGGAGGCGTGGTTTGGTGCATGTATGTAGGCGATCCTAATCCGTATGCGTGAATATTTTCCCACCTGCAGAAGCTGTCAGTCGCCGACGAGTGAGGAAGTGTAAGTGAGCGCCGTCGGATTTTCGTTTTTGACAAAATGACGGAAAAACTTGAACAACGCTACTGCATCAAATTTTGTGTAAAGCTTGGCGATTCCCAAGTGGAAACGATCCGCAAGATTCAACAGGCCGTCGGGAACGAAGCAATGGGCACCACACAGATAAAAGAGTGGTACAACCACTTCAAAGATGGTCGCACATCAGTGGAAAGTGAAGCACGTTCTGGTAGGCCCTCAACATCCCGAAATGAGATCGTCATTGACCAAGTGAGGAACCTGCTGATGCAGGATCGTCGAATCACGATCAGAGGACATGCAGACGAGGCGGTGTCAGCATTGGATCCGTTCATTCCATTGTGACTGAGGATTTGGGCTTAAGGAGAATCTCAGCGAAGTTCGTGCCAAAGCTGCTAACGATCGAGCAGAAGCAACTCCGTTTGGAGATCGCACAGGACATGCTGGACACTGTGAACAGCGATCCCAACTTCTTCAACACAGTGATCACTGGCGATGAGAGCACAGTGATCCATCATTTTGTCAAAAACGAAAATCCGATGGCGCTCACTTACACTTCTCACTCATTGGCGGTCTGTCGGCGACTGACAGCTTCTGCAGGCGGGAAAATATCACGCATACGGATTAGGATCGCCTACATACGTGCACCAAATCATTTGTTTACGCACGAAAAATTAAGGTTGGATACTTTTTGAACACACCTCGTATATATACACTATATATATATATATATATATATACATAATATTAATTATCTATATATACATATACATACACACATATCTATAATATATTATTATATAATATCAATATATACATGTACAAATATACATATATACATATACATACATATATACAAACATATACATATATATATATACATTAGGGATACAACCTTTTTTGCAACTCCATAGTCCTGTATCATATTCTGATGAGCTTTTGCCTAAAACAATGAAAATCAATGTTTTTTTTGTATTTGTTCAAAAAAGTTCACCCATGACTAACTTTGAAATTTGCATGACTTGCATGACCTTAATTGCTCGCTCACAGCATTGATTGCTTCTGCTGATGTTTAGTTTTGATGGCTCTTGTTTCCAGTGATTTGTCAAGGATTTCAAAGCAGTCTTGTAGGGTAGTAAGGCTTTTAAGTTAAATAAATAATTAAACAGGTTCTAGTTTTTGGAAATCCACCCAAATGCAACCGAGTATAAAAATTTCAAAGTTAGTCATGGTGAACTTTTTTGAACAAATACAAAAAAAACATTGATTTTCATTGTTTTCTAGCAAAAGCTCATCAGAATATGATACAGACTATGGAGTTGCAAAAAAGTTGTATCCCTAATATACATATAGATATATATAATACATATACATATATATATAATATATTAACATATACATACGTATATATATACATGTATGTATACATATATATACACACAACACACACACACACACACCACACACACACACACACACGATCTTAGTTTTCTGTATTCTTATGACACCTCTTTTTATGTGATGAAATTTCCTCATTTTCACTCCACATTCACCTGTTTGATAAACTTGAACATCTGGCTTATTCATTGAGGATTGAACAAACCATCAGCATTGCTCAATTGTGTCATTGCTTCATAATTCCGAGTTCATCATGAACACAGCGGGAAAAAATGCATTAATAAGTGTAGCACCATGATCTCCATCCTCCCTCTCTGGATCCAGGTCTTCAGCTTGTCGGATCCAGTCTAGGTATCCCCTGAGGTCTTCTTCCAGTTGCTGCTTTTCACGGAGCTTTTGGAAGTCCCCTCTGGCCTTCGCTTTCTCACGCTCCTTGGAAAATTCTCTGAAAGAAAGGAAGTAAACCGTTTGCAGTAAATCATAACAAGGAAATTATAATTATGATCGAAGCAACTATATAATGGATTCATAAATACACTTCTCAGAAAAAAAAGGGTTTTCAACGTTTAAAATCTAATAACTATGATTTTTAATGTTATTCACACCAAGAAAATGTTTCAGGTGATCTCCACACTTCAGAAACAAAGAGCAGAGTATGATGTTGCCTTCACCTTTTGCGTCTCGTCACTCTGAAATTTCATATCAAATAATGTGAGTAGTCATCTGATACTTTCCTGGCTTTGTATTTTACAGAAAAGGAGGGTTAGATGGCATTTCATTAGTCATTATCCCACACAATAATAATAATAATAATAACAATAACAATAATAATAACCCTTGCTAAAATTCACGGACCGGTGTTTTTGCTTGTGTTTGTTTGTTTGTCGAGCTACTCCTCCTACAGTTCTGGCCCAATTACATCCAGACTT
>CM068954.1:94226390-94236649 GCA_035128595.1 Eptatretus atami
CCAGAGAATTGCTGAGACACACCGATCATATGATGCACTTCAGTATCCACTAATTTTCTCGCAGGGTGATGATGGATATGATATTAACTGCAATAAACAGACCCAGAAACAGAACTGCCAAGTGAAAAGAACATTTCTGCCATGGACTTTTATGCTGACAGGATGATGCTGAGAGCTGGTAATTTAAATCACATGCTGTGTTGAAATTACCTCTTCCACTAATTTGTTGTGGACATGTATGCCAAAATTGAGGAAGAAAGGCTCAGATTCATTTGAAAGAACCCAAAGAAACTCCGAGTTGAAAACTATGTTCATCTCAGGGATGCCATGAACAATGATGGAAATGCTGCCAATGTTGGCCAATTGATCATCTTGTCTTCCAATTTCACAGGTGCTACATGTATGAGTGCACTCAGGATGCCATGACATATGTGCGAAACTATGGCCGTCCCGATCTCTTCATCACCTTCACGTATGGAGACGTGGCAGAATTTACAAAAGTCACAGAAAATAAAGAGAGCTTCCACTGCTTGCCACACTCGTTGCAATATTATTGCTTGCTTGTAACAAAGATGTGTGAAAGCACAGATCTTTGTCCATTTTCAAAAGCTCACGGCATGGAGTGGCCATCTAGTTCAGGGAAATATTGTTCCTTGTGTTCTGCAATATGTGGTATTTATGACATTTGTGACTGTATTGATTGGGTTTTTGCTTTTTTAAAGTTGAGGACCTGAAAAAATAGTTAGAAAATGAAAAGTCCATTTTGAATTTCGACAAACTGGGAGTACTTACCCCACCAGCACTGTGGAGAAGTCCAACAGGTTCCATGCGCTCCGAAGGTAGGCGCTCGGATGCATAAGTAGTCCATCTGCCATAATTTTGAGACAAGCCTCCAATGTGAAGATCAGCAAGAAGATGAGTTCCACTGTCTCCTGAAAACAAGGATATCAGATGATGTTTTTCTACCCTCCCCATTTCTCCTCATTTTAAATACTAGTACATCCCACCCCCTGCAGGAGTGACAGGAAGGGTCATGTTGTTGTCCTCTCTGGGGTATATAGACTACAGTAGAACTAGTCTCGGGTCTGTTCTTCTGCGGTGGACACGATAAGCAGAGAATGCCTCAAGGATGTCGGGATTCCTCCAAATTTCTTTCAGTTTAGTGTTAAACAGCAGGAGCGACTGTTTTAAAAAGTAATCATCCATGTTTGTGGTTGATAATATTTTTTACTTCTGTTGGGCTTCTTTTTCTTCCTCATTTTCAAGGCCCACAAAACGCCACGATAAGCTATTCATACACGTGAACACGGCGTTTGTTCAAGGAGGAAAACCCCCCATGAGGAGAGGGGGTGTTATTAGTACTAGCAGAGTACCCACCCGATGGGCAATCTTGTTCGAAGCATGCAACACGTGCTTCTGAGTTCTGACATATCCCTTTATTTGGGTGGTGTATAGACAACCAACAGCTGCCTCAATCACTCCAGAAAATAAATTAAAAAACAACCTGGGTAACGTGCATGAAGCAAAAACATACCTGCTGCTTATAATTCAAAACACCTCATAGCACTGGAAAACGTGAGGACAGGAATACTGTACATACTGTAAACGGTGGAGACTTGTAATATCCTCCCCCCACCTGGAGGCGGCACTACATGACACACATTTATATAGAGAATTTAGGTACCCTCTCAGGGTTGTCATGGACACAACTTGGAGTTACTTCCGGTTAGAGATGGCCGCCAAAATTTTAGCGCCGGGAAATCAACACCTCAGCAACGAGTTGCACGCCGCTGATGGCTGTGATCCTGTCCGATACTTGCCTTCGCATCCGGGAACTTCGTGACCCAGGGTCAAGGCGACGTGAAAACAGAAGCCTCGTAACGTTTATGGTTCCGCACGCTGTCGCATCGCTACAACAGAACTGAGGTGTGTTCTGTGAGGAAGTGGGCTTATTATTGCTTGCCAAGCCAGCTGTTTGGTATCAACCACTTTGCAACCTGCTTGGCAAGCGGAGTAAGGGAAGTGCTTGCAGCAAGCACCAACCTGTCATTTTTTATGGGCTTTCATGCTAACAGCTTTATATAGTGCTGAGATACACCTCAGTGCATGACTCATGGTGCTGAGACTGTGAGGTGTAGCCACCTCAGTGCATGGCACGTGGTGCTGAGACTGTGAGGTGTAGCCACCTCAGTGCATGACTCATGGTGCTGAGACTGTGAGGTGTAGCCACCTCAGTGCATCACTCATGGTGCTTGAGACTGTGAGTTGTAGCCACCTCAGTGCATGACTCATGGTGCTGAGACTGTGAGGTGTAGCCACCTCAGTGCATCACTCATGGTGCTGAGACGTGAGTTGTAGCCACCTCAGTGCATGACTCATGGTGCTGAGACTGTGAGGTGTAGCCACCTCAGTGCATCACTCATGGTGCTGAGACTGTGAGTTGTAGCCACCTCAGTGCATGGCACGTGGTGCTGAGATCCACCTCAGTACACCATCCGATATCAGCCACCGAGCCAGACGCTCTGTATCAACTGGAACCAAATGTTCTTTGCAGAGTGAAGCTCGCAATTAAGGGAGGTGCTTGTTGAACGGTAAGTGACTTGCTTGTGAACGGAACACCTCCACATGTTTGCAAAAATGGCCACCGTAGTCCAAACAAAAACATATTAAAACATGCATTTCATATTTCTAGCTTTTCTGGAATTTGAATTTCAGATAAGGTATTGTCATCGTACACAGTCCGTCCGTCTGTTTGGCCGTCTGTCTCCTATTTCGACTTCTCCGGCCAAACCTCTGGGCCGATCCGGCTGAAATTTGGCAGCAGGGTTCCGCTCCTGACTGGTAACGGGAATTGCAAACCTTGCTTCAGTCATGTGACTTTAAACAGGTCAAAATGGCAGACATAGTAAATTCCTTCAAAAATCTTCTCCTCCAGACCCATCAGTCAGAAAAGATACCAAATTTGGATTTCAACATTAACAGAATCGTGATGTTAAATTGCGGAGGTCATGCCGATCACATGACTGGAAATGTGTCAAAATGGCGGTCACGTAAATTCCTTCAAAAACCTTCTCCTCCAGACCCATCAGTCAGAATGTTACCAAATTTGGGTTACAACATTAGAACAGGATCGTGATGATAAATTGCAGAGGTCATGCCGATCACATGACTGGAAGTGTCAAAATGGCGGTCGCGTAAATTCCTACCCATAAAGAGTACCCGCCCTATGGGCAATGACACATTCCATTATTTTGGCAGTGTATAGGCAACTGACAGCTCTGTGTAGGCAAAAAATAATAACAACCACCCAGGTTCCATGCATGAAGCAAAAACATACCGACTGCTTATAATTCAAAACACCTCACTGCACAGGAAAACATGGGGACAGGAATACTGTACTGTAAATGGTGGAGGCTTGTCGTACTCTCCCCCACCTGGAGCGTCGCTACACGACACACATTTACATGGAGAATTTGCGTCCCCCTCTTCACCCCCCGCCCCCCACCCCAAGACCGCCTCTATACAATTAATTGGGGTCGTACTGATCCTCTGTAGCAAGTCTGGATGTAATTGGCCCAGCAGGAGGACTGTGGGAGGAGTAGCATGCCAAGCAAACCCAAAACAAACAAAACAAAAAACCGGTCTGTGAATTATTATTTAAAATCTACAAACATGCAAAACCCATCCACCTACCCCCAAAATGCACATTGGCAGCAGTCCATAGATATGCTTTAGGAGGGGGGGGGCAGCAGCTTCCAACTCCCATTTATTTGTCGCCTACCAGTATCACCGAGGGGACGAGAGGTTTGCCGTCCATCTGTCCCACCTGTGGTTTTTCAGACTTTTTTTCCCCATACACTTTCACATACTCAACTGAAACTTGGTACATGACTTTATTATCAAAAGTTACAGAACAAGTGAGAGTTTTAAGGCGTTTTGTCAATTTTTCACAGAGTGATGCCCTTTTTGGACTTAGAAAATGTCACATCGGGAGAGGACATGTATTGCAGAGCAATTCTTGCTCTTGTTCATATTTATTTTACTCCAAACACAATCAATTCGTTTGTGGAATTTGTTGTCATAAGAGGATCAAGTAAAATTGAAAACGATGGCCCGGACAGCATTTGTTTGAATACCACAGCAGCATTGTTTACATGGAGACGGTCCATGTTGTGAAGCGCTGATGAGTACTCCGTTACGTTGGAGTGCTTGCTTGAGCGCTTTGAATCGAGCAAGCCGTTTGTTAATGGAAATTGTCTCTGCATATGCATGCAAACAAAGACAGATCCTACGTCTTTATTTTTTTCGATATGTTTGCACCAATTTATCTCACACCTCCCATTCCCCAGGAGTACCTCTGGCTGTGACTTACACTCTGCTTCCACTTCTTGTTCATCTGTGTGTTGCACCGTCGTCCTAACAGTGACGACTCCATTTACATCTCTCAGCCAACATGGACAAACTTTAACCACTCATTCTCTCTCATTATCTGTGTCTGTCTCTGTCTGTCTCTCATGTGGTGATTTCAATTGTCAACATATGCAACTTGGCTGGGTGCTGGTTCCTCACTCACCAGCCATGGCACTTCAACAAAGGACTTCTCTGACTCCATGGGACTGACTCAATCTCTAAACTTTCCCACCCAAGTTTCTGTCAATGACAAATCCTCCTTTCTGGACTTGGTGCTGACAAACTTTCCCATAAATGGCTCCTACTCTTCCTCTGCTCCAATTGGTTCATCTGATTATATGCTTGTAAAAGTCAACATCTCTCTGTCTATTCTCGGAGAGCTGCCTCAACGCCGGCAAGTCTGGCAATTCACTCAGGTAGATTGGCAGGGATTGTAAGCAGCCATCTCTCTTCAGGACTGGTCTCCCATATCTACTGCCCCTGATGTTAACTCAGCCTGGGAATTCTTCCATAGAAACCCGCTCTCTCTCTCTCATGCAAAGATTCATCCCATCTCGTCTTCAATTATCCTACACTTCTTCCCGCCGATGGTACACTGAATCCTGTGGTGCGGCAGTTGCTCTGAAACAGCTTGCCTTCTCTTCCTGGAGGCTAATCCGACAGAAGGCAACCTCAGTGCATTCAAAAATGTCCGCAACAAGTGTCCACTCTCAGGAGAGCCAGAAAACAACATCTGTCCAACCTCAAAAATGACCTTATAAAATTATCTCCCTCCTATAAAACCTGGGAGCGCCTTGTTAAGTCTGTCTCTGGAGTCTGCTTCCCTTCCATCCTTTCCCTCTCTTCAAATGCCATCACAACCGACTCCACTCGTGAGAAGGCTGAATGCCTCAATTCTGTGTTTGCTTCCAAATCTTGTGTCTTCAACCCCTCACCTTCGGTACCCATCCTTCCTGTCATTCCCAACGACTTCTGGACCCTGTGTCTTTTGCACCTGAGAAGGTGGAGGAGGTTATTTCAACCCTCGACTGTGACTCTGCTACTGGACCGGATGGAATTAGCTCACATCTCCTAAAAACCTGCTCTGCTGCTCTTGCATATCCTCTCTCTGCCCTTTTCACCCTGTCATTTGCACTAGGTCATCATGCCTCTGCTTGGAAATCAGCCAACATCACTGCATTACATAAAAAGGTGCAAAAACCGATCCCCTTAATTACACACCTGTCAGCTTACATCCAATCAGCAAGGTCGTGATGATATGAAATCTTTCCTTTTCTCCAATAGTGTCTTCTCAGATCACAAATTTGGTTGCAGAAAATGTTACTTCACCTTGCACATGCTACTCCTATTCATCCAACAATGAATGGAGGCCCTCAATGTCAGACATGAGATCAGGGCTGTCTCTCTGGACATATCATGTGCTTTATTGATACAGTCTGGCATCCCACCTTGCTCTCCAAGCTCTCTCTCATACCTATGGTATCCAAGTCGAACTCCAAACATGGGTTACTGACTTCCTCTTTTGTCGTAGCCAATGTGTGGCTTACAACTGGATGCTTTCATCTCCTCTCCCTGTCAAGGTTGGAGTGTTCGAAGGCAGTGTTCTGGTCAAAGCAATATGATCAGTCCTATTCCTGATCTTCAGTCCAATTCCTATTCCTGATCTATGAACAGTGATCTCCGACTAAGTCTCTCTGGAAATCCTCTATCTATTTGCTGATGACTCGATCCTCTGCCGTGACATCCCTCATCCCTCTGATCAGCAGGCAGCAGCCTCTTCCCTCTCTGCAGATCTGGATAAAATCACAAGCTGGTCAAACACTTGGAATATGTCTTTCAATCCTGATAAATCTCATACTCTCACCATCTCTCTCCGAAAGAACTGTCTGGCAAATCCTCATATCTACTTTTTAACAATCCTCTTGAGGAAATTCCATCATTCAAATTCCTGAGTCTATCAGCCATGATCTTTTTGGGCAAACGACATTTCAAAGTTGGCCTCCAAAGCCAGCTTCCGACTGGGCATCCTCCATCATACAAAGTTCTTTCTTGGCATACCTGAACTCCCATCCACTTAAAAGGCTTTCATCCACAGCTTGATAAAGAGCTGCTCTCCCCTCTGGGCTGATTTCCCAGATTCACATCTTGCCGAGCATGACACAGTGAAAACCAAGGCCTTCAATATTATTGGAATCTCCCACGATGAAGCTGAGTCTATGGGCCTATCACTTTGCCATTGCAGACAGGTTGGTGGTCTCTCTGTCTTCTACTGCCTTCTTTCTGGTCTTGCATCCTCTGCTCTTTCCGTGCTTTGTTTATGGTGTGGAAGGATTTCATACCTACCTGTACGGTTGCAATTTCCATGTGATAACAGATTACAAACCTCTGCTAATGATCGTGAAGAAGCCGCTTGCTGCGGCACCTCCACATTTTCAACCGATGTTGGTTCGTCTGAAAGGATATAACTTCACCATCAAGCACCACAAAGGCACAGGCAATCAACTCCTGGATGGATTCTCTCGCCTACCTAGTCCGAGCAAAACCTGTGCAATTGAGCTAGATCTACGTGTGTACCAAGGTCGATTTTCATCTGAAAAAGGTTTGACTTCTCCAGCAAGACCAGGACATGCTCCTTGACCCAGATCTTAGTCGACTTTGTGACATCATCATCAATGGCTGGCCTGAGCGTATGAAGATCACATCAGAGCCCATTGGAGGGTTCTGGGACTATTGCGATGAACTGTCAGTTGAAAACGATATCATTCTCAAGGGAGAGCGAGTTGTTATCTCCAAATATTCGCAACACGAAATTCTTCGAAAGCTCCACTTGGAGCACTTCAGTCAAAGAAGACTAAACTTCTCACTAAAGACACCGTATACTAGCCTGACATCAGTAAGAATATTGATTGCCTTGTCAGTAGTTGCTAAACATGTCCAAGGTACAAAAAGTCACAGGGTTTGGAGCCATTGCTCCAGCATGAGGTTCCGTTAAGGCCGTGGAGTAAACTCGCTGCCGATCGATACCAATCTGACGGTACTCGGTGGTTAATTCTGTGTGATTACTCAAGTTTCCTGTTATACAACGACTTCCTGATCCGTGTTGTCATCGTCTTCAGGGTATTTTCTCTGAGTTTGGCATATTGCCTCATGAGTGATAATGGTGGACATTTTGATAGTGCTGACTTTTGAGCCATTGCAAAAGCATGGAATTTTGATGTAGTGGCGTCAAATCCCCTAAGTGACGATCCAACAGTCTTATTGAGAGTAATGTAGAAACTATCAAAGAGATGCTGAAGAAGTGTAAACACAAAGGTACTGACAACAGGCTTGCCCTCCTCACCTGGCGTTTGACGCCAATCTGTCACCCACTGGATAGTCCAGCATGATTTCTCATGGGTAGGAAGTTAAAATCTATTGCACCTACCCATATTGCGAACATACTGCACCCCTCTAATGCTGTTCATAATGAGCTTGTAAATCATCAACGATAGACGTTTTACCATGATCAGTATGCCCGTGCATGTGAATATCCACCTCTGCGTCCAGGCCAGTTTGTGCTTCTTCAGAATCAGAGATCTGATATTTGGGAACCAGCTACGTTCCTCACATTGTGAGGAACCAAGGTCACACATTCTGCGATCACTTAACGGCCGTTCAGATCGCTGGAATTGAGTTCACATTCGGGAAACCTTTCCTTCCGCTCGGGTTAATACCCCCTTGAGTGAGGATACCAGTATTTCTAGTTGGTCACGATGTTCCGCTGATACTTCTGTTGCCGTACCTGCTCCTAATAGCCAACCACTCACTGACAATTCTGATGGTGTTTCACCTACCGATCAGTATGCACCACTGAATGTAGTACCTACCACTCAATGTACTCCACACAATGTGTCTAGTCCAGCCAAGTGTACAACTACCCGCTCTAACAGAATAATTAAATCCCTGACTCGTTTTGAACCATGAAATTTTCTTACATAGATTTATGGGACCAAGCCTCACAGGCTGGTACCCTATTGCTTTTATTCTATTTATTTCTCTTGCAATGGATTACGAACACCATCCAATATGTTTATTACAGCCAACCAGCGCTGTACATAACAATGGCATCACCATGTTCACTCGAACCGGATGTGTTCTACCACTTCTGGGTCAGACAGAAGGTCAATTTCATTGTCGCTGGAGCACACACATGACGCATTTTACATCCTCATTCGCATTGACACTCAGATATACATGCAATATGTTTGCCAAGTACAAAATGCTGTCTTCTGATCAAACCCGTCAGCAAATCAACGGGAGGCGCGCCTAGTTCCAGTTAAACCGACCGAAAGTCCAACATTCAATTCTGATTATTCTGATGTACCATACTCTGTTACAGAGCATCGGTGCTGCCAAAGCAGTTTTTTGGCAAGGGTTATACTGGGTAGTTTGCCATTGCCTTCCCAGCAGTAGTTATGGCAGGAATTTAAATTTGTTCATAGTTCCAGTGATAGCTCACCGACTCTTCGTGAAGGACACTGTGGGATCTTTAACATACACCAGCTAATGCCAGCAGAAGGGACACCCAGTTTAACGTTCATCTGAAGGACGGCACGCACGTTGATGAATCACCCTGCCTGTGAAACTTCAGGATGACAATTTTTAGCTGTGTTGGGTTTCGAACACAAGCTAGACATCTTTCGAGGCAAGTGTACGCAGCTCTTGGGTCTTGGCCATCCTACCAGCCCTCCAACATTCAATACCGTTCCTTATTTACCTTGTAGGAATTCTCACATGATACCGTCCGAATCTTATCACCTGCAGGTTCAAACATAAGTCTTTCTATTCAAGCTTTATCACACATACTCTGTGCTATCCTCTCACCAGGTTCCTGTTGGTGGTATTGGTGTCATCGCCAGGAAATTGTACATGGAGCGCCAGAGCTAAGCAGTTTGAAAATATGGTCAGCAAGATGAGAAGTTCAAATGGCCTGAGAACCAGTCACAGTTAGAGTTAGGAATTGTCAGACAACCATCCTCGTCATGATTATGTTTGTCAATGATTATTTAAACGTTAAAAACATTTCAAGATGAATTCACCAGATTTACCATTATCTCCAGAAACAAATATCATTTTAAGAGGTATTTATTTTGATTTGACACGTACTTCCATTCCACAATGCTGATACAAGCTTTTCTAAGTGGACTGCTGAGGGTCAAGCAAAAAAGGGCACGTGGAGCACGTGGAGAGGTCACAGGTGCCCCCTGCCCTTTACGACCCTTCACCGGCTGACCCTTTTCCTTTTGACCCTCTGCAAAACCCTGCTGTGCCCGAGCCTCCAGCGCCACTTGGATGGCTTCCTCCCAAGTCAGGTTTCCTGATGCAGTTGATGATCCATCTGGACCTAACAGGTAACACAAAAGTGCTTTCATTCACATGGAATACACATGCAATTAATGCATCATGTGATTTTGTTTCTGTCTCATCATGTTCATCCGCTATTAAAGTCTCCACCAACAGAAACATTCACGCTTTTAATCAAAGTGCCCTCCACCTTGGTCACAATGTCCGTCTTCATTTGGCAAAACTGTAGATCCATAAAAAAACCCAGTCTGCAACAGGTCAGGGCTTTCCATTCTTGAAAACCCTTCTAAGAGTCCCCTCCCCCAACCACATCTTCTTCCCCACCATGCATCACATCACCCCCTACTAATTTTCACCTTCCCCAACCCCACATACAGCCTCTCATCCACCCTTCCCAGCTCCTCATTACACTCGCCCCATCACAACCGACTCCACTCGTGAGAAGGCTGAATGCCTTCTTCTTGCCCTCGCCACTTGCGCAGCCGCAAAAAGAGAAAAATATGCAG
>CM068954.1:94237030-94252036 GCA_035128595.1 Eptatretus atami
GGCGAGAAGCGCAAATTTCTGTTATAGACTGGTCCCCCTCTTTTTTGTGGCCTGGTGCCCTTAATTGGTCCCTGGGGGACGTTTTTGATTGGACATTTCCCCAGGGGCCCTTTTCTATCCTCTGATTTTAACGGTGTGGAGGAATTTTATTCTCAATTTCCATTCTTTTTAAACTTTTTATCTTGATTTTTGAAAATTTTAATAAATCAGTTCTTATCAGTTTAATAGCTGATATGTCCCGCAATGCGGGACTAGTCTATTATATTGGATTTTTGGTATCGGGAGTTGGATTAGGGGCTTGCTCCGTCCGCTCCACGCATCGACCCAGTATTGCAGTACTGATACAAGCTTCTTGATTAGGCAACATCAACTTCCACATCTACATCTGAATGCCTTCTTGACCACCAAGAGCAGGCCACCCATGCATAAAGCCTGAACAACTCTGTACCCTCAGCTCCTATCCCTCCTCCTTCCCTAATAGTGTGGATCACAAATATTTGAGGTCTTCATTCAACTCTCACTGGTTTATCCATCCAGCGACTACTGCAACTCCGGACACTGTATGTTTAACAGAAACGTTTCCCTCACAGAATGATTGATTCCGCTGTACCTCTCCTTGGCCATTCCATCTTCTGTTCTGACAGGCTCCTTCTTCCCCATCCTGGTGGTAGCGATGCTGTTTATGTCAAGAATTCCGTTTGTCATTGTCCATTGTCTGCACTAATCCCTCCGAGCCATCTGGAATATCTTTCCATGCATATCCATCTCCTGAACCACCTAATGTTTGTGTGGTATAACCCACCCAACAATGATGACTCCAAAAAAAAAAAAAATCGCAATTTCTGGGAACATGGATCAACTCATAATCATCCATACCAACTCTCTGCTCTTCATCTGTGATGACTTCAACTGCAACTATTCCAACTGACTGGGTGTAAGCTCTGCAACAACCAGCCAAGGTATTGCAGCAAAGATTTTTTGTGACTGTGGGTCTGACCCAATCTCTAAATTGTCCAACCTAGATCTCTGCAACCTGTACATCCTCCCTCCTGGACCAGATAATGGCTAACTTTCCATCCAATCTCTCCTGTTCTTCTTCTGCCTCTCTTGGCTACTCTGATCATTTATTTTTGTCAAAGCTCATGGCTTTCCAGCTATTATTGTTTGAGAGAGTCTTCACTGCCACAGAATCTGGTTGTTCACACAGGTCAACTCGCAGGGAATGCAATGTGCCCTTTGACTAAAGTATTGGGCTGCCATCTCCACAGCATCAGATAAAGATTCTGCCTGAGATTACTTTCACAAAAGTGTACGCTCTCTCTAATAAGCCTCCTTGTTCAAAGTCTTGGTGATGTCTTGTGAAGTCCGTCTCTGGCGTAAGCCCTCATTCCATCCCCTCACTGACCTCAAATTTCCTCATCTCACACTCTGCTCAAGACAAGGCAGAATATCTCACCTTCCATCCTGCCTCCAAATCTCATGCACTCATTCCATCCTGCTCTGTCCCAATCTTACCCGATGCACTACCACCACCTTTTTAAATCTACATCTTCCACATCCTTTAAGGAAGAGAAAGTTCTGTCCAGCTAAACTCTTCATTCACGGCGGGCCCAGATGGCATCAGTGTCCATGTTCTGAAATCATGCCGTACTGCTCTTACTTCTCCTTTGTCTGATCTCTTCAACCTACTATTTTCCTTTGGCCACCTCACATCTGCATGGTAGTCTGCAATCACTTCCATTCACAAAAAGGGTGGAAAAAATAGACCCTCTCAACTCAAAATGAGTAAACATACTTCCAATTACAAGCAAATTCATTGGAATCCATCGCTGCTGATTTCAAATATTTCCTCTGTTCAAACAGCCTGATCGCTGATCATCAATTTGGATTCCATCCCAAATCATTCAACTATGAAAATATTGTTGCTTCTCTCCTTAAACAAGAGGTCAGAACCATGTCCCTGGACGTATCTCGGGTATTTGACACAGTTTGGCGTCCTGCACTCTGCCAAACCTGCTGCATGTGGCATGCAAGGTCACGTTCATTCCATGACTTTCTGACTTCCTACACTTGGATAGTCAATTCATTGCTATCGATGGAACCAGTGGAGGGTGGTGGCCCCTGAGGCAGTGTCTTAGACCCAGTCACATTCTTATACATAAATGATCTCACTGATGCACTGGAAAATAGCCTCTTCCCTTTTACAGATGATTTTACATTCTGTCGTACAATACTCCATCCCACTGACAGACAGACAGCAGTTCCGCCCATCGCAGTGGACCTGGAATTGATTAAATACTCATGTGATATATGGAAATCTCTTAATCCTGAAAAATTCTCACAGTCTCACCTTGTCACTCTGGATGAATCTTTAAAGTAACCCATCTATCTGTTTCGATTATCATCCACTGAAAGAGGTTCATACTCTGTGACCTATTGGCCTCACCATAATCCTCGACATTTACTGTGCTGACTATACAGCAAACCTGGCATCAAAAGACAGGAAATCCTCAATCATCCCAAGTCATTCCTTGGAAAATCATAACTACTCAAAAGCCTATGTCCGTCGTTCAATAGAGTACTGCTATCTTCTATTGTCTATGGGTTGGTGTCCCAGCAGCAAACTTATCCCTCCTGGATTCTGTGATATGTAAAGTTCTCAACATTATAGGAGTCTACACGATAAGGCCAAAGTACAAGGCCTTTTGCTGTCACAGTGCAGATAGGTCAATGGTGCCTCTGTTTTTTTTTTCCTGCCTTTCCTCTGATCTCTCAGCTCTTTTCTCCATCTCTCCCCAGCTCCCTGAGGATGCACGTGTTTTTCCAGCACCCACTCCTGGTTCAACTCCCAATTCCCTAGCTTTCTGCATTCCTCAACGCTGTTGTTCCTTTTTTTGTCCCTTTTCTGGAACTGCCTTCTTGAGACTGTTCAATCGCACTCTTCCCTCAAGGTTTTCAAGCAAGTAGTGCATCACCATCTCCTGTCATTCCCCAGTCCAACCCCTGATCTTTTCTACCCACATTAACCATACCAACCTAATCATCTTACTTTCAGATTACTGTGCTTCCTCCGCGCCCCTCACTCCTCTTTTCCTGTTCATTCTTTCCACCGCTTGTTATGTCCAACTGTGGCCTCGCTGTATCAATACGTTGCCATTTTCCTTCTGTCTCCACCCTCTCCCATTAGCCTATCTTGTGCATAAAGCAAGTTGTGTTCATGTTTAAAGAATGACCAATTTAAAACAGTAAAAAAAAAAAAACTTTGAAAGTTTATAAACTTCTGACAAACTGGTACAAACTCCAACTGTTAAAATTATCATACGAGTTTTTGCTTTCCTTCTCCAGGAAAAAAAAATCAGAAGGGAAAGCTCATTTTACCTGTCCTGCATTTTAAAGAGCAACATACTTATTGATAAGGTGCAAGCATTTATTTATACAATGGCTGATTATTTACTTTTCTTTTCAGTTTGGGTGTTTCTGGAGAGCATTGGTTTCTTGACTGCATTTTAGCACTCATCCCAAACTGACCTGAGGGCATTAAGAGTCTAATACAATTAATGTGTGGCCTGGCATCGCATGTTCACCAGAGCATGCTGGGCAGGCAGGTTACTCAATACCTGAAGGTCATTAACTAGCCGGCTGGGCTTTTACTGACAATCTGGTAATTTTCCTTTGACTCTTCCCTCCAGGACTTGCTCAGTTGCTCAGTTTCCAAAAGCTTCAGAAACCAAATGGATTTGAACCAACAACGTCTGAGATGCCAGTGTACTGTCTTTACCCCGAGGATACAACTGTAACCAATATGAACATGGATCATCATAAAATAAGCTCAGCTACCTTGACTCCTAACATGGCAACAAGTCATCTTGTTGAATATTTGGTCTCTTCCATCAGTGATGAAGCTTCTTAATGGCCAACTGTTGTGCCAGCAAGCAATTCTATTGCTACACTGCCACCGGATCCACCTGAGCTTATCAGAGATTCCTGCAGGGCTTTATTAAACAAGCTTTACCCTCGCACTGTCGGTTTGAAATCGAAGACAGAAACATGAAAGGAAAGCAACAAGAAGGTATTTATCTCTAGTATTTCAGTTTTTCTATGAGCTTGTTAACTTTTTTTATAGCAAGAACATTAAGACACGATAAGGCAACATTCGACGGATGGATAACAATATATATGCAGGCGGAGAGACAATGAAGATGAATCTGCTTGCAATAACATTTAAATCTGTGGTTTCTGCACCAAGGGCTCAAAACAGCACCAAGAGCAGGCCACCCATGACTCTTATAAATAAATGACTCTATCATGTATGTTTTAGATATCCGATTCTTTTTTTCCTGACGCCTTGCTGGAGCAATGCTGGGTTTTGTATCCTTTTTCACTCATCAGTCGGGTGCTGAAATCACCGGGCCAAAAGCATCGCCCGACCTTGTATGGTGCGGCGTCTGGCTGCTGTTCTTGATAAGATACCGTAAACTGAACTGCCACGTGGATTCACTCAAGAGGTGGCCGGTTCAGATACCATGAAGCAGCCATTGCAGTTACACTGAGCAATATATATGACTGAACAGGGAACAAAAAGTTCACGAGAATTTCGTATCTCTATTATTACCTCCAGGAGTTATGATAAAACTAGGTGGATGAGTTTGGTAGGTGACAAGATCAAGCCGATTAGATTTTGGTTCAGGTCCGGATCCAGATCCGGCCTATCAGTGGGATACAAACCATAAACTGTTCAGCCGAGCGGAGGTATGCGATCTACCGAGTGCCATTCTAATCCAGTTACCTCGGTCACAGAAGGTGGAAGGAGGTTATGTTTTCACCCGTCTGTTTGTTTGTTGGGTGCAGGATATCTCAAAACGTTGTGAACGGATTCGGATGAAATTTGATGGATAGGTTCAGTGTGTGACGAGGACGAACTCATTCGATTTTGGTGAAGATCCAGATCCGGATCTGACTACTAGGATTTTTTTTTAACATAAAAAGTGAATCTTCACCATTGATAGGGCCAAAAACGTTACATAGCACGATATTTCAAAAAGTTTTGGACGGATAATGATAAAACTTGGTGGATGAGCTGGGTAGGTGACAAGAACAAGCCGATTAGATTTTGGTTAAGGTCCAGATCCAGATCCGACCTATCAGTGGGATACAAAACGTGAACTGTTCAGCATGGCGGAGGTATTATACATTCTACCGAGTGAAGTTCTAGTTTAGTTAATATTGTTATCCACACACTTTTTTAGATCCTCGTGGAGGATCTCTAAGTCTTACTCACGTTGTTGTTCTTGTGGACTTTTTTGTTTCGCAGCCTACAGTTTTCATTGAAACTTCCTGAAACTTGGCATATATATGTAAAAAATACCCTGCACAGACAGTAACCATCTCCGATTTTGGAAATTCTTCCTTGAAAAAAAAGTTGACGTCATAATATCGCCGCTAATGGAAATCGCCTAAAAAATTATTTCCGAAACTCGGCAAGCTGTTTGAATTTTGTTTGCGGGAATCAAGCCGGGCATTAGCACAGATAATTTATCGCAAACCTGATACATCACAGTGACGTCATATTCGTTTTTATGACGTCATCATTAAGAGGACGAGGATCTTAGCTCATTTGAGCTTGTTTTAAAAAAATATTGGGGAACATTGTAATCACCTCCGTCCGTCTTTCTGTCCATCACGCAATCTCCTCCTAAACGGTTGGACTGAAATTCACCAAACCTGGTAGTTGTAATCACCACATGGCATGAATGTGCAAGAGCAGTCATTTTTGGACCCGCCACAGGGCAGGATCAAAAGGTCAAATACAATTACAGGCACATTTTAAAATGAAACTTTGTATGTGCAATCAACGTCGGGAAACGCATGAAATATGGAACGATTTTTTGGATTTTACCCCCCTCCCCCCGGTTCATGCCCTGGGGAGGGGGAGGGTGAGGACTTTATGTCAACAGAGGTTAAAACATGAAAAAAAATATTCACTCCAAATTTGATATTGGGTCTTTCCTAGTAAAAAAATTTTTTGCTATCTTTCAACTTTGCTTTTGGTGGAAAGCGTGGGGATTTGCGATGGCGCGCCATCAACTTCGCTCTAGTGACGATTGCATCGACAATGTTTGGGCTGACTGGATGGCCTAGTGGTAGCCATCCTTGCCTCAAAGATGTCTAGCCTGGGTTCGAATCTGGGCCTAGCTCTAAGCTGTCATCCCGGTGTTTCACAGACAGGGCGATTCATCAATGTGCGTGCCGGGCATCAGATGGACGTTAAACTGGACGTCCCGTCTGCCGACATTAGTTGGAGTATGTTAAAGTTCCCATGGTGTCCTTCATGAAGAGTCGGTTACCTATCGCCAGCATCATGGCCAAATTCCCATTTCCTGCCCGAACCGAAGTCGAACGTCAGGCCTGGCCAACTGGTTCATTAAAGGCTTAGCCAGAAAACTTCTCCCGGCCAACCCCAACCCCACAAGAATGTGGAGATGATTGTGTCCATACGATCACATCAATGCACATAAATGATAAATGTATCTCTTCATTGATGTTGTGTACCCACCTTGAGACGGTGCACACGTCGGGAGCTGACTCTGACTCACCACCCGTCCTCGGTGAGAAGGACTTTGGTCATCAGATGACTGTGGTCCATCGTTCTTGGATCTCACTCGTTCCAAGAGGTGTTGAAGTATGGTCGCCATTGCTCAGGTCAACTGCAAACACACAGGTTATATAAACGTAATGCCTTCACATCGTATTCTCATCTTCTCGATTTGTAGTGCTGAAGTCTTGAGGAAACATAACGGCAAGGATTAGTCACTGGTGAGTCAACGACATGCAGATTACAATCGACTTTAAATGTCAATCCTGGAGCAACACCATGGTGGCTGTCTTGACTTTATACCTGCTTTCCGACAGTGGTCTTCTTTCACATATCATTTACTTGCTCCACAATCCACTGGCTTTCTCCGCCCGCCACTTTGCAGCAGCCTCTTTATCGCTGCTACTATTCTGGACTTGCGTACAACTCACATTGCAAACCCCATCATAATCAGCCTAAGTGAAGCTCTCTCAAACACCCTGGAATATGCCTGATAATACATGCGGTGCTGCAGTTCAAACCTCATTGATCACTTTCAGGTTTAGAATGAAACTTTTTAAGGATGTCTGGTAAAGAGGGAAATGATTGCTGACTGTAGCTCTCACCTGCAAACGTGTGTTGAGAGGCACCTGTAGGTGTCGGTCTTTCATCTCGTTCGTGGTTCAGCATTTAAAATGGTTCTTCAAGAGATTATAATCTATCATGAGTAAGGATTCCTTGGTTATTAATATAATACTGACGGTTATCATTAATCCTTTAAACCCTGAGCTGCTTGGACTTTCGGCTCTCCCACCCTGGCTCCCTGGAGAAAAATCTGGCTGCTCTGGTGTATAGAGGAATGAATAGTGGCTGGTAAACCGGTCACTCGGGTATATGGAGGTTTGAATAGGGCCGTAAACCGGCCGCTTGGGATATGGAGGTTTGAATCGTGGCTGGTAAACTGGTCACTCGGGTATATGGAGGTTTGAATAGTGGCCGGTAAACCGGTCACTCGGGTATATGGAGGTTTGAATCGTGGCCGGTAAACCGGCCGCTTGGGGATATGGAGGTTTGAATAGTGGCCGGTAAACCGGTCACTCGGGTATATGGAGGTTTGAATAGTGGCCGTAAACCGGTCACTCGGGTATATGGAGGTTTGAATCGTGGCTGATAAACCGGCCACTCGGTAAAATTGAGGTTAATAGTGGCTGGTAAACCGGCCGCTTGGGTATATGGAGGTTTGAATCGTAGTGGTAAACCGGCCGCTTGGGTATATAGAGGTTTGAATAGTGGCTGGTAAACCGGCCGCTTGGGTATAAGAGGTTTGATAGTGGCTGGTAAACCGCCGCTTGGGTATATGAGAGTTTGAATAGTGGCTGGTAAACGGCCGCTTGGGTATTAGGAGAGGTTGAATAGTGGCTGTAAACCGACCGCTGGGTAAAGAGGTTGAATAGTGGCTGGAAACCGGCCGCTTGGGTATATGGAGGTTTGATAGTGGCTGGTAAACCGCGCTAGGGTATATGGAGGTTTGAATGTGGCTGGTAAACGGACGCTTGGGTATATGAGGTTTGAATGTGCTGTAAACCGCCGCTTGGGTATATGGAGGTTTGAATATGGCTGGTAACACCACTTGGGTATATGGAGGTTTGAATAGTAGGCTGTAAACCGCCGCTGTGGTATATGAGGTTTGAATAGTGGTGGTAAACGGCCGCTCGGTAAATTGAGGTTTGAATAGTGGCTGGTAAACCGGCCGCTTGGGTATATGGAGGTTTGAATAATAGTGGCTGATAAACTGCCGCCTTGGGTATAGGAGGTTTGAATCGTGACTGATAAACCGCCGCTTGGGTATATGAGGTTTGAATAGTGGCTGATAAACCTGCCGCTTGGTATATGAAGGTTGAATAGTGGCTGGTAAACCGGACGCTTGGGAATATGGAGGTTTGAATAGTGGCTGATAAACTGGCCGCTTGTGTATTTGGAGGTTTGAATAGTGGCTGTAAACCGGCCGCTTGGGTATATGGAGGTTTGAATCGTGACTGATAAAAGCACGCTTGGGTATATGGAGGTTTGAATAGTGGCTGGTAAACCTACCACTTGGGTATATAGAGGTTTGAATCGTGACTGATAAACCAGCCGCTTGGGTATATGGAGGTTTGAATAGTGGCTGGTAAACCTACCACTTGGGTATATGGAGGTTTGAATCGTGACTATAAACCGGCCGCTTGGGTATATGGAGGCTTGAAAAGTGGCCAGTAAACCGGTCACTCGGATATATGGAGGTTTGAATCGTGGCTGATAAACTGGCCGCTTGGGTATATAGAGGTTTGAATAGTGGCTGGTAAACTGGTTACTCGGGTTATAGAGGTTTAAATAGTAGCTGGTAAACCGACCACTTGGGTATATAGAGGTTTAAATAGTAGCTGGTAAACCGACCACTTGGGTATATAGAGGTGAATAGTGGCTGGTAACCGACCGCCTTGGGTATATAGAGAGTTTGAATAGTGGCTGGTAAACCGACCACTTGGGTATATAGAGGTTTGAATAGTGGCTGGTAAACCGACCCTTAGGTATATGGAGTTTGAATCGTGGCTGATAAACTGGCCGCTTGGTATATAGAGTTTGAATAGTGGCTGGTAAACTGGTTACATCGGTATATATAGAGGTTTAAATAGTAGCTGGTAACCGACCACTTGGGTATATAGAGGTTTAAATAGTAGCTGGTAAACCGACCACTTGGGTATATAGAGGTTTAAAATAGTAGCTGGTAAACCGACCACTTGGGTATATGAGGTTTGAATAGTGGCTGTAAACCGACCACTTGGGTATATAGAGGTTTGAATAGTGGCTGGTAAACCAACCACTGGGTATATAGAGGTTGAATAAGTGGCTGGTAAACGACCACTTGGGTATATAGAGGTTTAAATAGTAGCTGGTAAACCGACCGCGCTTGGGTATAGTAGAGGTTTGAATAGTGGCTGGTAAACCGACCCCTTGGGTATATGGAGGTTTGAATAGTGGCTGGTAAACCGACCACTTGGGTATATAGAGGTTTAAATAGTAGCTGGTAAACCGACCGCTTGGGTATATAGAGGTTTGAATAGTGGCTGGTAAACCGACCCCTTGGGTATATGGAGGTTTAAATAGTGGCTGGTAAACCGACCACTTGGGTATATAGAGGTTTGAATAGTGGCTGGTAAACTGACCGCTTGGGTTCAAAGGGTTAAAATCTGTGTGCATAGAGGAACAAAGGGAGGAGGAGGGGGTGCCCTTCAAAACAACATACAGTAGATGACAATTGACAAGTAAAAGCAAAAGTAGTCAACAAGAGGAAGCCAAAGCTGTTGTTCAGGTAAGTAATGTGTAAAATTTGATATTTGAAGATATAAAGGAAGAAAAATCCTTAATCTAAACACAAACATCAATATTGATGATATTAAAGAATGGTAAGGTCCAGCTTGGTCGGTAGCATCATCAAAACTGACAAGAATGTTTACAATATAGAAACCATGGTGAAGTCGATGATGCGCCATCACAAATCCCATCCATACACGTTTCCCACGTAAAGTAAAGTTTAAAGATGGCAGAACGTTCCATCAGGAATGACCCAATCTCAAATTTTGAGTTTAAAAAAAAAAATCTGTTTTGGCCTCTGTGACCCTAAGCTCCCACCCCCTGTGTCATGAACCAGATGTCAAATCCAAAAAATCGTTACATATTTCATGTGTTCCCCAATGTTGATTGCATATACAACGTTTCATTACCTCTGCCACCGAAGGTGAAGGAGGTTATGTTTTCATCCCTTTTTGTCTGTCTGTTACTTGCAAAATCGAAGATTTTTCAAGCATATTGGTCAGTCGATTTTGTTATTCTGTCTGTCTGTCTGTTATGGACCTCCTGTGGATTCCAGGAATGGATGCATGGGGTGGATATAATATGGATGCAGAAAGAAACTCAGGAAGGAAAAACTGAAAATTTGGAATGAAGAGGTCTTGGGGTGGGGGTTAACTCGGGGAGAAAGGATCATGGCTTTGGATTGGAGATGATCTGAGATGGCGGTGAAGAGCCGTCTTGAAAGACCCGGAGTGTTTACCTCCCCTTTGCCTTCCTAGCCCACAAAATAAATATTCGTGCAGTATGGGGACAAAATATAATTTGACGCGAATGCATTGATGGATATGCCTCCGCCCACGTTAGATGTCAACCCACTGTTACATTTGATCCCAATTAAAGGTCACCTCAAAAATTAAAGCGAGATAAGTAAAAGAGACAAAACATCAGATGCTAACTCGAGTTCTGATCTGCAAAATTGATTTTCAAAGGGCACATGACCTTTGACCTGTTGAACCCAAAAATTCAATCATTTCATCCTTGTATCACAGTCTATACTTGTGCCAAGTTTGGTTGAAATCCCTTCTGCAGTTCACAAGTTATCACGGCAACAAATATTTCCAATTAAAGGTCACATAACGACAGACTTTTGAGCTTTTGAACCTAAAATGTGATCAGTTCATATTTGTATCACAGTACAACACCCAATTTACATCGGTGGGTGTTACGTTTGACTTTTAACAGAATAACCAGAGGACCAAGAGACGGGTTTCTTCCAAGGGCAGTATATTCCTCAATGTAGAATCATACAGCATGATGAGAATTCAAAGTGGGTGCAGCACATACTGATACTAAGAGTCAAAAAGCACCACCATTAAGGTCACGCCACCGTCTCTTCTTCGCGCCCAAACCAGCGATGGAAGTGACTCAAAGAAAATCCGTTAATTCAAATAACAAAAATCCGTTAATTCAAATAATCAAATCAAATAACTTCTAATAACATAGAAGATAGGTAAAGTAGGATTCGTAAAGTAACAGATTGTTAAAAGCACAATCATTGTGTTGGGCCCAAGTGGCCTCTGCCTGGAGCTAAGTTTCCTAGTATATCCTTTGAGAGAAACCATGGGATATAATACAAAATGGATTGAGCATACAAACAAATTGAAGCCAGATTAATAATGCATTTACAACATGTGTATTGTGTAACCATTGAACATGTTACAGAAGACAGGCAAGCCAAATTACGAGGGATTTAAACAGGGAAGTAAAACTTCCAAGGTAAACTTTGAAAAACCGACGAAAGGTGTGTGCATGTGTGAACTTGTCCCTAAATGTAGTAAGCATCCCACTAATGAGACCAATCATGCATCAAGCTTCTGACCATTCAATCTTTCAAGGCTGATGCAGGAACACCTGCCGAGGAAATATGCACACGACTCATACGCAGGGATGTAATAACAAAAGTGCTTTATTGCACATGCGCACGCTCCACCCCCATCCCCCCCCCCCGGTGACGTCAATCCCCAAACATTCCAGTGTACTACTACAACACACGTGTGTTGTTTGCCCTTCATATTCAAAGAAGGCTGTTCAAATGAAACGTGCGGACTATCTTGTCAATTGGTGTATAATGCAGAAGCTGCTACACAATCACCAAGCACACACGATGATACCAAGCGGTTCGAATCCCGACCCAGCTATAAACTGCCATCCTGGCGTCTGCCAGCATCCGTTGATGGACGTTAAAGATGCCACCGTGTCTTTCGTGAAGAGTGGGCGAGCTATTGCCGGCAGCATTGCCATATTCCAAAATTCCTACCCTAACTACTGCTCAACTGCTGTCAAGTGGATAATCCTACCCGATGCCAAGAAACTGCTTCGGCAGCACCGACGCTCTGTAACAGATTCTTCTTCTTTAATGGGCACAATTATACCCACGTTCTTGTGGGGTTGGCCGGGGAACGTTTTTGGCCCACGTGTTTCACAAACCGGCTGGCCAGGCGTGACGTTCGACTAAGTACAGTCGTTAGGGCAGAAATTTGTAATTTGGCAATGGTGCCAGCTGCCAGCGATAGCTCGCCTACTCTTCGCGAAAGACACCAACTAATGTCAGTAGATGAGACGCCCAGTTTTAAGTCCATCCGAGGGACGACAGACTGCCACACACATTGATGAATCACCCAGCCTGTGAAACACCAAGATGAGAGATTGACAGTTTCTAGCGAGGCCAACATTCAAACCGAGGCGAGATAGCTTATGTATACCAAAAAGATATTGTTGCGGATCCGGGGTGGCGGGATTCTCACCCGACTCTTTGTCGCCACCCTCACCACCGCCGTCTCCGGGGTTTATAACGCCGGCCGGCTCGGCACAGGCCTCGGGTCACGCGTCTTCAATCGCGATACCAACATAATCTGGACCTTACCATTGGGGAGATAGACCCCGGTTACAGATGGTTTTGTCAGATGCGAGCGTTTTCTGCCAGTCTGTAACCATTTTGGTTTTATATGCCAATCGAACCGATCGTTCCTCGATGCGACAACGAATTAATCCATAGCGGCAACTTCATACGAACCAACCAGATTTATTGGGGAACATTGGGGAAAAAAAACACAAGCAAAACATTCACGACAAGGGTTTTGTTAACAATCTTTAACCCGTTCTTAACTAGGGAACTACGGATTACAGGTTTTGAGGGGGTCCCTACTGAGATATGCCTTAAACAACGTGCAGACAAGACAGAGTACTTGGTGATGTTTCATGGACGAGAGGAAAGTGTTAAAAGCACGATTGTTGCTCGTAACAAGCGGATGTCCACGGATTCGAGCCCCCAGCTCGAACACGCTGCGTGGCAAGATGGCAGCGCCGTACTCTTTCTCATCAAGGCACCGCGTGCGCACGCCCTCCCCATCGCGTTCTGACCCCATGCAATGTCGACGGCACAAGACCGTTAGATCGCCAATGGGTTTCAGCTGCTTTCTCTCAAGGTCCAGCATACAAATCCAGGCCTGGCCTGTTCACCAGACAAGCCCAAATCGGGGTGCCGGGCTCCGGCAAGCGGATCGGCAAACGTGTCGTGCCGTGAGGTGAGCAAGGACGGAGGCTCCGCGACCAGACACAGGTTGACCCTGTCGATCACCTCCTCACAAGAGTCGATCGCAGACTCGATGTACAGGCCGCCTCTCCCACTGCCAGAAAGGCAGACTCGACGTGCAGGCCGCCTCTCCCACTGCCAGAAAGGCAGACTCGACATGCAGGGAGCCTCTTCTTACTGCCAAAAATGGCAGAAATCGGCGCGCTCAGGTTCAGCTTCTCTCCCGGCAGATTCAACACGTCCCTCCTTCGTTCGCTCGCTTCGAAACCCGAGCATGCCTCGAAAACTGACTGTTCGCCCAAACTGAACCACTCCACGAGTCTTCGTTCGCTCGCTGCGGAGCCACTGGCCCTCCCCCTTTACAAAGCCGACAAACTCCTCCCCTTAGCTCCACCTCCCTCTCCAGGCCACTCCCCTCAGCCGACTGGGCGGGGCCTATCGTCCGGAGAGGGGAGGAAGAAGAAGCCCTCGGCACACCACCACTGTACGAACAATTAAACATGCATCCTACACCTCACGACACACATGTAACGTCCATTAACGAACAACCTAGGTAAACATGCATTTAATGGGGATCTGAGCTAATCCTATATTTAACCTCCGCCATCGAAGATGGAGGTTACTTGTTTTCACCCCTTTCTGTTTGTTTGTTTGTGTTTGTTTGTTTGTTTGTTTGTTTGTGAACAGTATTACGGAAAAACTCCTCGACGGATTTCGACGAACTTGGTGGGGGGTTAGGTCTGGTCCAAGGATCATGTCATTAGATTTTGGACTTGGTCCAAAATCCAATATGGCCGCTATGGCGGCCAATTTGAAAAAATATTTGAATTTTTTTTTTTTTGCATTTCTACATGTTTTAAGTGATTTCCAACCCCCCCCCCCCCCCCCCCCCCCATAAAAATTGTAAAGAAAAAAATTTTTTGCAACTTTTTTTCAACAAAACTTCGATTTCTTTTTTTTTGCATTTCTACATGTTTTAAGTGATTTCCAACCCCCCCCCCCCCCCCAAAAAAATAGAGAAAAAAAATTTTGCAAATTTTTTCAACAAAATTTCGATTTTTTTTTTGCATTTCTACATGTTATAAGTGATTTCAACAAAAAAAACATGCCAAATTATAATTTCGGCTGATTTGGAACTTCAGGTGGATAACCCACGTAAAATCAATTTCTGTCTCAAGGAATCTAGTTATGACAATGAATTGAGTATGTAAAAAGTTAAAAGTAAAAGGGAAAGTTGCAAACTATAACTCTGTGGCACTGTTGATGTTAAATTGAATGAATGGGATATCAGGTTCACTTGATTACCTAGCAGTATTGGTGGCGGAGGTTTGCACTCTACCGAGTGCTCCCCCTCTAGTTAGTAGCCTGCTAAGGGCCATTTCTGTAACACTACCACCACCTTTCTCCCAAGGCTCTCCCGAGCCTCTATCTGGGGCAGCCCACGGAAATGGCCCTGTCTAACGTACAGCACAGAACTCCCATTTACTCTAACCAACAACATGAGAAGCACTTA
>CM068954.1:94264173-94277422 GCA_035128595.1 Eptatretus atami
TATATATATATATATATATATATATATATATATATATATATACAGTGTATCTTTTCCGTCAGTTTGTCCATCCTGTCTGTCTGTCCATCTGGGTGTGGCTTCAAAATCAAATTGTCGCCATTTTGTTTTACTCCATGTCGTTTCTCATGCCCCGCAGGCCTCGAGTGTACATGAACCACTGCAAGTTGCCTGCGTCAGTGCTATGGTTACGTGAGTGGTTTACGTGCAGATATTTGGAGAGACGAGTGTTTCCTGAGAAGAATAAGGGAAGTGTTCTGTTTATGGGTCTTGGGTTTTGATTTTATTAACGTTTTAAAATTCCCTGTGCTTTGAGGCCTCACAAAGCTAAACCCTTTTGGGCTATCCCACGATTTATTCTGATGATGTCATTTTTTTGTGATATCGTTTTTGACTGTCGCTGACATCGTTTAAGACTCGACTAAAACAAATCCCGAGAAAATCTGACAAAATTAGACATTTTTAGACAAAAAAAAAAAGCATTTTAACCACTCAACAGACGTGTGGCTTTCAGCCACTTGTTCCGGTGAGTTGCTTATTCGTAAGGTCTGTTGATGTGTGTTTGCATTTTAAAGGTCCCTCGAGGTGTTTTGAATGAAATTGGGAGAAATCTGGGAAAAAATGAACGTTTTTTTTAAATCTGGAGGAAACTGAACGTTTTTGTAAAATCTGGGGGAAATGAACGTTTTTTTTAAAATCTGGGGGAAATTGAACATTTTTTTAAAATCTGGAGGAAAATGAATGTTTTTAAAAAAATCTGGGGGAAAATGAACGTTTTTTTTAATGGGGGGGAAATGAACGTTTTTTAAAATGTGGGGAGATGACGTTTTTTTTTGAAATCTGGAGAAAAATGAACGTTTTTTTAAAATCTGGGGGAAAATGAACGTTTTTTTTAAAATCTGGGGGAAAATGAACGTTTTTTAAAATCTGGGGGAAAATGAACGTTTTTTTAAAATCTGGAGGAAATGAACGTTTTTAAAAATCTGGGGAAAATGAACGTTTTTTTAAATCGGGGAAAATGAACGTTTTTTAAAAATCTGGGGATAAGGATATGTTTTTTTAAAATCTGGGGGAAAATGAACGTTTTTTTTTAAATGTGGGGGGAAATGAACGTTTTTTAAAATGTGGGGGAAATGAACGTTTTTTTCAAATCTGGAGAAAATGAACGTTTAAAAAAAATCGTGGGGGAAATGAACGTTTTTTAAAATCTGGGGGAAATGAAATGTCCCTACTACTGTTTGTGAGATGCATGCTACTATATAGAACCCCTTTGAAAGCTCTTCCCGGCCATGGGGAGAGGGTCAGACATATCCCCTTGGGTTTCGCTGTCTGCTTTCCCAGATTTATTTTGATTTCATGTGGAACACCTCAAAAGACCTCTAAGCACCTTGAGGGACCTCAAAACACTTCAACGCCTCCCAGACACGTGAGACTGAGACATCTATTAGGACCTTGAAAGCTCTCCTCCGAGGTCTTGGGAAAGGAGAGGGGGGGGAGGAGAGAATGGAGGAGAGGGGATACGGGGGAGTTACGTCATAACTACTTTGAAAGCTCTTCAAAAGCTTTTGAAATATATATTAGGACCCGCTTTGGAAAGCTCTCCAGCAGTGCAGAAGGGTGGGGGGAGGGGTGAGAAGGAGGGAGAGAGTGAAGGATGGAGGAAGGAAGGGTTTGGGAGATAGGAAAGAGTGGGAAGGGGAGGGAGAGAGTGAAAGGAGGGTGGGAGGAGGAGAGGATAGAGTGGGGTGGAAGAAGAGAGAGGTGAGAGAGTTGAGGTCTTGAAGTCACAATTTTTTCATTACGTGGATTGCCATGGGTCCCTGCTCGTGTGTATGTTAAATCGGCTAATGCTGTTCTCTGTCTGTCTGTCTGTCTATCTATCTGTTTGTCTGACCCTGAAACATGGAAACGCTTCTCAGAAAGAAAAAAAGTTATTACGGTAAGTAAAAGTTGCCTCAATTAATCCAAACACCCGGCAATCCTGCATTTAGGTGTCGAAATTATTTCCACATATTCAAGGTGTTTAAATTATATTTTATATATACAGCACTATATTTATATATTTATATTGTTTCGGGTTGGGTTTGAGGTATCGTTGAGGTGATGGGGTGGCGTGGACCGCCGCTCACTCTGTAACCCTGAGGCCGTCAGCCAAGGATAACTCCACAGCCCGACGGGTTGTTAAGCAACCGCAGACGCATTATTACGTCATGTTACCTGTTGGTTACTGAATTACAGGGTGTGTCAATAAAGAGGTTAACCGCTTCAAATGACTTTGTACTTTTAGTCATGACCTTAATTTTTTTTTGTTTTGTTTTGCAGGAGTGATCAATGATCTTTGGAAGTCATTCAAGCATAACAAATTATTCTACGGAAAAAATGACGTTTTCTACGGAGCAAAGAGTAAACACTGTCAAGTGTATTTTGAGACCAAATCAATTGCTTCGCCCAGATGAGGTTCTTGTACTGAATATGGAGTGCATCCCAGAAACAAGCCAAGCAAGCAACCGATTTGGAAACTTGTGAAAAAGTTAAAAGTGAAGGGCAATTCTATATTGTTTACGGTTCTCGGAACTGTGTGCATACAACATACAGCTGTCCCGAGTTAGTTATGCCATTAGTATACGTGCAGATAGATCCCTTCCTTGTGTGTAGTGGGAAGACACGGGAGTGCGTAGCAATGGGCTTTAGTTAGGATTATAATCATTTTCCCTTTTATTTGATCCACGGTACTTCATCTCTCGCTTGCTACCCTCGTCTCGTCTCCTGAGCCCAATCCCGACCGGCATTTGGGCTGGACAAGCACTTCCACCGTTTACACCCTGTCTCCGGAGTCTCGTTTTCTGAGGCAGAATCCAAGGATGGTTACAGAGCTGCACACCATTCACCTCCTAAACCCAGACACGGCGGTGTGGGCGGGCCTTACCAGTGTCTGGCGAAACCCCGCCCAGAAAGGGCGACCACATGAAGGCCCGGTCAAATCAGGAGGACGACAATGACGTCGGCTTCGCCATGGCTCACCCCGAACTCCGTGATCTATAAGCACGGGACAATCTCAGAGTTGAGTGGGATGCGAGGGGTTTTTGAGTGAGAAAGAAGGAAGGTTGTTGTGGATTTAAAAGGTCGAAGTGGTTGTTTTGAAAGGGAAGTCGGGGTTGGTTGGATGCGAAGTGTGTTCCCGCTGCTTGGTCTGCCCACGTCTCGCCTCGAGCGCGCCGACTACGGTTCCGTCCGCAGGACCTCGACCAAGCCTCTGTCTGGTCCTGCTACTGTGATCCCACCTTGGACTCCGCTCTTCTCCTTTCGAGCTCCTTCACGGACATGATCTCCACACGTGCGGCTTGTGGACCATCTACAAACCTTTGTCGGGTGCCGCACCACGGAGCATCCCTTTCCCAGAACGCTCAGGTACCTAAACTGTGACCTCAACTCCTCCACCGCTGGCTGCAGAAGACCTTTTTTCTTTTCATTGGGTTTATTTTGTTCCGAGTGTGTGTCAGAGTGTGTGGCGCCTGTCCGTTAGATAAGCCTGTGTAAGATTTTTATTGTTGTCATTGTTATTGCTTTCATTAGTCTCTGCTTTAAGTATGCTCTGTTCCTGTTTTGTAAGTTGCTTGTAAATTGCCGCACACACCTCTCTCATCTTTTCTCCCGTGCGTAACACACCCAATAACTTTTATTGTGCCACTGCTTTTCCCCATTATTATTTTAATAAAAATTGTAGAAATGTTCCCAGCTTGTCTTTGTCTTTTCCTCCATTGGTCCAGCATGGTTCAAATCTGAGTTTAGCCGGGTATTTATTCCGATATCCGTTCTTCAAGCCGGTACGTCCTGGGCAGTGCCGCTCGACTGCATCCGATCTGGAAAGGTAGTCGGTAGTTGGTAGAGTGATCCGGTTCTGGCAAGGCGTACCGGGGCGTGGTTCCTGTTAGTCGAAAACGCGTGGTTAATTAGGTCACTTGTTCTAGACAGGAGGACCCTACGCTACGCAGTTGAGGTATTGGCGTCACGAGTCGGTTAAGCGACCGCGCGTCACGGATTATCCGTGAGCGGCAGCCTACCAATTCCGGGGAGTCTGGTGGGAATCGACGTTGTTTCCCCACCTAGTGGTCGTTCTCCGCCAGACCCCGGCCGCAACAATATTAACAGGGAAGGTCCGTCTCCAAGAATGAGGTACGGTGGAAGGAAACATGAGAGATTTCGTGAGTCAGTTATGCAAAGTCCGAAGAAATTGCATCGACAAAGATCGGCTGAACTGGGTCTCACTCCCCAGAATATCAGAAGAAAATGAACAACATTTAACACTCTTTCCCCACATCAGCAACAGCCATATAAATTGACTGATGGGGATAAAGCAGCACGAGTCGAGTGATGAGATGCTGCAGCAGAAGATTGGAGGCAACCCAAATGGATTAGCGATGTGTGGTTTAGTGACCGGGCACACCTTGTCACGTCAATGGTGCTATCAATTCACACAACAACATTTTCTGGGGAAGTCAACGCAAGATGAGGTTGAAGAGAAGTCGCTTAATTCGGAAAGTCACTGCTTCATGGTGCAGTCTTCAGAGATGTGTTGGGCTGTATTGGTTTGAAGACAAAATGGAAGAACTGTTGCATCATCAAGAATGATACCGGTCGATTCTGTCACGCATATCACGAAGACTTGAAGCATCGATGAGCACTGCACCCGTCCGGAACAGTGTTCAGAAAGACGGTGCACCCACTATACAGCAAGACGAAACAATTGCCTTTCTGCGTCAAAATTCGGACAACGAGTTCTCAGTTTGCGTATGAAAAAATGAATGGTCTCACACACAGCCCTGACCATCAATCCGCTGGAATTTTTTTCCTCTGGGGAGCTTGTAAAGGATAAATTACAAGGGACACCCATATCTGAACCTGAGTGAAGGCAGCAGTGAGGATGATGCAACGGTAACATTAAAATTGCAGAAACATCATTGAAACTTCGCAATTTCGTGTTAATGCACGTTGTATTCGTGGGGTGCTCACTTGAACACACTCAACTACAAGCGCATGAACGCATGATGAGTTAAATTCTCCATGATTAATTTTCATTTCCGAGTTTAATTTTTTGTTTTATTACTCAATTTTTTCGTTAAAGAAGTTTTGAAGTGGTTAACCTTTTATTGAACACCTTCACTAAGTACCTCATCTAAGCGACGTCGTCCCTCAGTGCGCACTCGTATCACTGCCGGAGAGAACAGAGAGTGCAGCGCTGGCTAATCAGCACAGACCCAGTCAGTGGTGACAAAATTTCTACATCTATCGATTATGAACGTGGCATGTTGGATCAATGACAGAAGGACATGCGAGGCAGATTGAAAGATACCAGTTATTTATATAACACAAAAGCAGGCAATCATCAAACACGTATTTACAAGCAACAACAGCCATCTTCATTTACAGGCAAGGAGCAATCATGCAAACACAGGCAAAAGACACAGAAGAGCAAACATACCCTAATACGTATTCCCCTTATACAAACTTACTTAGACAAACAGACAGCATCATCATTCAATCCCGGAAGAGGAGACACGAAACAATTGAGAAGAAAGAAGCAGAGCGGAGTGTGAGACACGACTCCTCCCTTACCTCATGCAACCATGCGGGTTACGTCGGGTAAATATTGTGAGAGGAGGGTTAGGAGGGGAAAGATGGGGCAAGTGAAATGTCAGTGTTGTGTCGGAAGCATGTAGCTTGAGTGAATAGGGAGATGCGAGACACCCGGGGGACTTCACCGCACCCATTAGTCTGATGAGCCGATCCCCTCTGGCCTCGCACGACTCACTCTTGCGCTCGTAGCCTAGCTCAGCCGGTTCCAGCACGACCACACTCCAGCCACAATCTCTTGAACAGGCAGCCCTGAGATTGTACTCGTGTCCCCCCCCGGTGCATCATAAACAACCCCGGGGCTCGACAACACGCTTGAATGCCTGCCCTGCATTGCGTATTGCGGGTGCAGTGAGGGAGGGGGAGCGCCCCCGCTCTCTCCTCCGCACACCAAGGTTTGGCTTGTATGTGTATGTGGGAGAAGCATTTGCTCCCCACAGTTGATGAATAGTAGAGCTGCAGCGAAAGGACTGAATTGGAAGGTTATGTTGCTATGAGTAGGGAGGATTAATGCCTACGGTGAGATAAGATGAACAGCAGTTGGTGGTGAATCATAAAATAATGAAGTCAGACGAGCAATTTGTGGATGATTACTAACAATAACGCAACGCAGTCAAGATGATCTGGTGGAGGCACGATGGATAGCAAGACAGGACCGGAGATGAAAATAAACCGAACTGTGGGGTTGAAGAAGACTGATGAGAATGAAGGAGCGGAACTCGGCTAATGGAGTTTGTGAAGCAGATTGGCTGAATGGACTGAGGAGATCAAAGAGGGGTAAAGAGTGGAAGATCACATGGGGATACACGGACTAACCTCAACGCTTGTCCCACCCAAATCCCGGACAAGGGGAAAAGGTCTACCGGATCCGCAATAAACTCATGGAAATATACATCTGTGGCACTCTTCGGTATGAATGTTTCTCCCGGGGTAACATTTCCAAACCGTAAACAATTGTAGATTTCGTTTATTTTATCGGTCATAATTAGTTTATTAAGATAAATTATCTCTGGTTTGTTTTCGATGTAGTGACCGAGAGAGAAGGGCAACAGGACATAATTCAGCTTGCTCACACAATTATCGAACCAATGCCTGCGGGCTTATGCTGAACATATGTTCTTGACGGAAATTTCAAGACAAAACACATCGCCTTCCTGGTCGAACAGGACTCCTTGGCGAAACACATACACTTCGTACATTGCAACAGACGTAGTCCGAGTAATTGTACGAGGCATTCACTGGTTACATGTGGCGATGCAGGCAATTGCAAACCGCTGCAAGTTATTAAATTAATGCTTGTTGTAAAAAAGTGGCTGCCACTGAGATGAGGACTGTAAATGCAGGATTTCCTCCAAACATAGGCCGAAATAAAGTAATTTTCTATTCAAAAAATGTAGAATTGGCACAATTGTATACAACAGGGAGTAACCGCAAGTGCTTTATTCGCTCCCAATATTTAGTTTATTTTATTTGCTGTTATATGATAAAATTATAACGGGCTCTGCCATGAATTGATTCCTTGATATTTGGGTTTTATATTTAATTACGTTCGTCTTCTCTTCTGTTTTCAGTTCCTCAGCGCCTAACTTTCAAAATGGTACACATAAGAAAACCTCATCAAAGTCAAAAGTAAACAATTAATTTTTTTTTTCTCTCGATATTAAAATCATACTTTTAGAAAATTCTCGAATTTTCTAACTGATAATTTAACTTTTCTCATTTAACACTTCATTATTCTTCATTATTTGTTCGGCAGAAGGCAGTAAATAACATAGGGTGAGATTATCGTTATATATGAACTGAATATGAGGCTTTTTAACCTGTTTGGACTTGAACGTTGTTTATGTTTCAGTTCGCTCAGGGAATCTTATGGAGAGTTAAAATCGTGCATTGGTACTATCGCTCCTGAACAGGCTTAAATTGTTCATAGTGAAAATCATGAAAAATACAAGAGGAAGCGGAATTATCAACTGAGAGTAAAACGCAAAACTGAGTGATGACGATAACACGTGTTGCGTGATGACGATCACACGTTGCGTGAATGACGATTCACACGTTGTGCGTGATGTAGTGAATGGTTAGTCACAGAGACCATAGGAAATCTGAGGGGGAGGGGACTAGTGTGTGCAGCAGATGATAAATAAAATATGGATGGTTCAAATTTAGATAACCACATTGCCGCAAATGACAATATAAAACTAAAGACATATTGCTTTGCAACATGTCGATGTTATGGAGATGTAATTGCATTGACCAGCATATTGTCATCAAGAGGGAAATTAGGATTTTTTGTCTTAACTCCTTCTACAAAGAATGGTTCGGATCATAATCTCAAGTGGTGATTGGAGGAGGATGCAAAAAATTAAAACTATAATAAAAAGATTATGGAAATACTTCTGATGTGACTTAGAAGACAATGAACCAACGTGTCTTCGTTGTTATATAAAGGGTTGTTATCAAGGAAGTAATGTCGGAGAGGTGAATAGTTCCATTTTCGGCCAGAAATGAACTCATTGTGTTTGCAAAGACTTGGGTGTGGGTGTTGCGCGTTTGTGTGGTGGCAGCCCCTGGCTGGGTGGATAGGTGGTGAGACCGCCCGCTCTAAGGAGGAAGGGGATGGGAAGGGACCCTGGCATCTCGGTGGGAGGGGTAACGGTGAAGGCAGCGGGCGATAGAAATGGCGTAGGTGCGCCGACTGCGGGCAGAGTTCCGGTTCGTGAGGTCATCGTGATCGTAATGGCCAATGGGCGAAACCCGCTGCCGAACCCACGAGAGAATTTTTGGAGTGTTCCGGTTTCGGTCGTTGATACACGGTCAAATCTACGTTGTCCACGTCGGTATCCCCGCGCCTGACCGCCCGGACATTTTGGAGGTGTCCGGTTCGTGACGTATCAACCGTATAATGGCCCAGGGCGTCCCGCCTGCCTGAACCCCGACATTTGATAGTGTTCCCGTTTCGTGGAAGTCACCACGGTAATGCAGCCGATCCGCTACTGAACCCCCAGATTTGAGTGGTCCGGTTTCGGTGAACGTCATCACAAACCGTTGATTCAGGCCGGATCCGCGCTGAACCCCCCCGAACATTTGTGAGTGTCGGTTTTCGTGGCGGTCATCCATACGGCTAAATGCAAGGCGACCGGCTGCCCTGAACCCCCGACCATTTTGGGAGTGTTTTCCCGGTTTTCGGTGGAGTCATCTTATACGTATGCAAGGCGATTCCCCGCGCGCTGAAACCCGACATTTGGGAGTGGTTTTTATCCCGGTTCCGGTCGGGTGACGTCCATCCAACGGTAATGCCAGGCGATCCCCCGCGGCTTGACCCCGAGATTTTGAGTGGTCCCGGTTTCGTGACTCCGTCCCATCTAACGTAATGCCAGGGCGATCCCCTGCCTTGGGCCCGAACCCCGACATTGAAGTGTTCCGGTTTTCGGTGGAACGTCATCACGTAATGCCCAGGCGATCCCCGCTGGGCCACCTGAACCGGAACATTGAGTGTTCTCCCGGGTTTTCGGTGAACGTCATCCACGTAATCAGGCCCCCGATCCCCCCGGCTTGCCCTGAAACCCCGACATTGAAGTGTCGTTTTTTCGGGGTGTGACGGTTCATCACTAAATGGGCAGGCGATCCCCGCTGGCCTGACACAATTTGGATGTTTCCGGTTTCGTGAACGTCCTCACGTACCAGGGGGCGAATCCCGCTGCCCTAAACCGACATTTGAGTGTTCCGGTATCGGTTGGTGACGTATAAACGCTATGCCCAGGAGAATTCCGCCTGCCCCTGAAACCCGGGCGGAAACCCATTTGAGGTTGTTTCGGTTTTCGTGGCACCGTCATCTACGTAATGCCCCAGGCGGGATCCCGGCGCCTGAACCCGAGATTTGGAGTGTTCCGTTCGGTGGACGTCATCACGTAAATGCAGGGCCGAATTCCCGCTGCTTGAACCCCGGAGATTTGAGTGTTCCCCGGTTTCGTGACGTCATCCATACGTATGGCAGGCCATCCGCTGCCTGGACCCCGAGGATTTGATTGGTTTCCGGTTTCGTGTGACGTCATCCCACGGAATGCAGGCGTCCCGCCTGGCCTGACCCCCCGAGATTGGAGTGTCCGGTTTCGTGACGGTCCAATCACGTAGCGGCGATCCCGCCTGCCCTGAACCACCCATTTGAGTGTTCCCGTGTTTCGGTGAACGGGTCAATCCCCCGTAAAGCAGGCCCGGATCCCGCTGCCCCTGAACCCGACATCTTTTGGTGTTCCGGTTTCCCGGGTACCGTCATCCACACGGTAATGCAGGGCCGATCCCCCCGCTGCCCCTGAAACCCCGACATTTGAGTGTTCCGGTTCCCCCGGGTGACGTCATCCAACGTATGCCAGGCCCGGATTCCCCGGCTGCTTGAACCCGACATTTGAGTTGTTTCCGGGTTTCGTGACCGTCCCAATCAGACGGTAAAATGGCCAGCGGCGGAAATCCCCGCGCCTGATACCCCCGCAACATTTGAGTGTTTCCGGTTTTCGTGACCGTCATCCACGAATGGCCTAGGCATCCCCGCTGCTGACCCCCGAAACATTTGAGGTTCCCCGGTTTATAGTTGACGTCATCAAACGTATGCAGGGCGATCCCGGCTGCCCTGGAACCCGAACATTGGCGTGTCTCCGTGTTTCGTGGACGTCAGTCAGTAATTGCAGGCCCCGATCCTATTGCCTGACCCGAATCTTGAGTGTTCGGTTTCGTGAACGTTCATCCGAGTAAAATGGCAGGGCGGATCCGCCCACTTGTGCTGAACCAACATTTTGGAAGTGGGTTCGGTTTCGGTGACGGTAATCACCGTTATGCAGGCGTCCCCGCTGGCTGAACCCCGAGATTTGATGTCCCCGGTTCGTGACGTCATCGAACGAATGGCAGGCCATCCCCGCGGCCTTCCTGAAACCCCGAGATTTGAGTGTCGGTTTTCGTAACGGTCCCAATCACGTAATGCCAGGGGGCGATTCCCCGCTGCCTGACCACATGAGTGTTCCCGGTTTCGCCGGTGACGTCAACCCCGTAATGCAAAGGGCCGATCCCCGCTGCTTGAAACCCGAATTTGAGTGTTTTCCCCCGGTCCGGTGAACGTCATCCACGTAATGCCCCCGGGCCCCGATCCGCCTTGCTGAAACCCGCATTGAGTGTTCCGGTTTCCCGTGAACGGTCATCACGTAATCAGGCGAATCCCGTGCTTTGAACCGCATTTGAAAGTTGGTTCCGGTTTCCGTGACGTCATCCACGTAAATGGCCCAGGGGCCGATCCCCGCCTCCCCTGAACCGACATTTGAAAGTGTCCGGTTTCGTGGACGTCATCCACGTTAAAGGCCAGCCGATCCCCGCTGCCTGAACCCCGACATTTGAGTGGTTCCGGTTCGTTGACGTCCATCACGCGTAAATGGGCAGGCGATCCCCTGCTGAACCGACATTTTATGTTCCGGTTCCGGTGACGTCATCAGCGTATGGCCGGCGATCCCTCTGCCTGAACCCCCCGAATTTTGAGTGTTCCCCGGTTTTCGTGACGCCATCCACGAATCAGGGCGATCCCGGCTTGGCGCCTGAACCCCCCGACATTTGAGTTTGTTCCGCCGGTTTCGTGACGTCATCACGGTAATGCAGGCGATCCGCGCCTGAAACCCGAACATTTGGAGTGTATCCGGTTTCGTGCGTCCATCACGGTAATGCCCGGCGATCCCGCTGCTGACCCCGACATTGTTGGAAGTGTTCCGTTCGTTGACGTCATCACGTAATGCAGGCGATCCCGCTGCCCTGAACCCGACCATGAGTGTTCCGGTTTCGTGACCGTCCAAATCCTCACGTTAATGCCCAGGCGATCCGCCTGCTGAACCCCGACATTTTGAGTGTTTTCGGTTCCGTGATCGTCATCAAACGTATTGCAGGGGCCGACCCCGGCTGCCTGAACCCCGAAGGATTGAGCTGTCTCCGGTTTCCGTGAAACGGTTCTCAAAGTGAAATTGGCAGGCGGATCCCCACTTGCCTGAACCCGAGATTTGATTGTGTCCGGTTCCGTGACGTTCATCACGTAAATGCAAACGGCGGATCCCCCTGCCTGACCCCGACTTTGAGTTGGTTCCCCGGTTTCGGTGACGTCATCACGGTAAATGAGGCGATCCCCGCTGCTGACCCCCGACATTTGAGTTGTTCCGGTTTCGTGACGTCATCACGGTAGCCAGGCCGATCCCGCCCCCCCGCTGGCTGAACCCACTTGAAAAGTGTCCGGTTTCGGTGGACGTTCCATCACGTATGCAGCGGATCCACGCTGCCTTTGGAACCCCGGGAATTTGAGGGGTCGGTTTCCGTTGACGTCACCGTAATGGCCAGAGGCGATCCCCGGCTGCCCTGAAACCCGAGGATTTGAGGTTCCCGGTTTCGTGACGGTCACACGTATGCGGGCGATTCCCCGCTTCTTGAACCACCCGAGCAAATTTTGAAGTGTTCCGGTGTTCGTGAACGTCATCACGTAATGCCAGGCGACCCGCTGCCTTGACCCCGCACATTTGGAGTGTTCCCGGTTTCCGTACGTTCACCCCCCAACCGGTTATGCGGGGCGGATCCCCGGCGGCCCTGAACCCGACATTGGAGTGTTTCCGGTTTCTGATACGGTCATCAGGTTATGCAGGCGATCCCGCGCTTGACCCCGAGATTTGAAGGTGTTCGGTTTCGTGACCGTCCATCACGTAATTGCAGGCGATCCCGCCCTGCTGTTTGAACCCCGCGATTTAGTGTTTCCGGTTTCGTGACGGTCCCATCACGGTTGTAATGCCCAGTGGGCGATCCCGCTGGCCTGACCCCGACATTGAAGGTGGTTTCCGGTTTCGGTGCGGGCCATCCCACGTATGCAAGCGACCGCTCCCGGCTGCTGAACCCGACGAATTTTGAGTTGGTTCCCGTTTCGTGACGGTCTACACGGTAAATGCAGGCGGGAATCCGCTGCTTGAACCCCGAGATTTGAGTGTTTTCGGGATTCGTGACGGTCAATCTCCATGTAATGCAGGCGATCCCCGGCTGCCTGAACCCCGACATTTGAGTTTGGTTCCGGTTTTTCGTGACGTATAGTATATGCCCGGGGGGCCGACGCCGCCTGAACCCGACATTGAGTTTCCGGTTATTCCGTTTGGACGGTCATCCACCGGGTAATGCAGGCGATCCGCTGCTGAAACCCCCGACCATTTAGGTTGTCCCGGTCGTGTGACGTCATCAGTTAATGCCAGGCGATCCCCGCTGGCTTGAACCCGAGATTTGAGTTTTCGGGTTTTCGGTGACCGGTATCACGTAATGCCAGGCCCGATCCCCGGCTGCTGAACCCCCCTGACATTTGATAGTGTTCCCGGTTTCGTGGACGTCTCCCACGTAATGGCAGGCGATCCCCGGCTGCTGAAAACCCGAGATTTGGAGTGGTTTTCTGTTCGGTGACGTCTCGACGTAATGGCAGCCCGATCCTCGCTGTGCCTGAACCCCCGACATTTGTGTTCCCCCCGGTTTCCGTGACGGTCCATCACGTATGGCAGGCGATCCCCGCTGCCTGAACCCCCGCATTTGAAGTGGTTTCGGTTTCGTGGACGTC
>CM068954.1:94343698-94360391 GCA_035128595.1 Eptatretus atami
AGTCTTCGATTTAATGCAATTAATTCCAGGCTATAAGGAAACAAAAGGTGAAAATTTTGAAAAGGGTGGAGACTTTCTATACTCTGGCAGTTTACCGCTTAGTTTTGTACCATTTCAGTTATTCACCTGACCTGCGTGAATTTCATTTCAGGTTATTCACCTGACCTGACATATATATTGTTGCGGTTCTGCAGAACCGCATGCATACAACAGATACGGTGTCCCAAGACAGTTATTCCATTATTATACGTGTAGATAGTCCCTTCCTTTTGTTTAGCGGACAACAAGGGAGTGCGTCGCGATGATCTAATAGCTAGGGTTGCTTAAATCATTTGCTCCTTCATTTCGTCCCCACTCTTCTTCTTTTCTGATTATTCCTGAGGTAAATCAGCCACGGCGCCTTCGCTGTAAGGTGGGGCCTCGTGGAGATCAGCACGTGCGGCGCGGGGTGAGGGAACTGCTGCACAGAGATCCTCGTTCCCGGGCGAGCCCTAAACCGGCGTGTGCGGCGAGTCATGTGTGCTTGGCAGTGGGGGTTGTCGACTCGAGCTTCCGATGGTCTGGGGAGAATTGCCGGTTGCATTAAAAAGACATGCAATAAATACCTCTTCAGAGCCTGCACGAATGGTGTTTTTCACAGTAAGGGAAACACGGCCAGCACGAACGCGTTACAGAGGCCGATAAGACGACTCCACGCCATGTTTGGCGGGATACAAGTGTGTGGAGTAGAAGCGGCTTGTTCCTTTTCAACCAATATCGGCAAATATTGGTGTTCGCCCATGCACATACTAGCGGAGTCGTGTGAACGTGAGCGCAGGCCACGTGCGTAATGGCGGAATCGCGCACACTGTATGGAATGTGCTCGAAAGCAGACATGTACGCCGCTCGTGAGACGTGCATGGATTTATCCATGGCGATGTACCTTCGGTCCTCGCTGGCAGAAGCGGATTCTCCACGGATGGTGAACGTCTTCTTCTTTACGGCCAGCGAAGCTGCGATCGAGCCGAGGAATGTACAGTGCGGGCACGTTGGCGCGCGCGAAGCGAGCGCGTTGATCCACGCTGGTCGAACACCCGAGCGGGCATGTGGGACCCTCGACCGGTCGCCCGGGCACGGCACGGGGGTTTTTGCAGGATGATTCACGTGCCAATTTCGGTGTGGGCGATTCATGTCATCTCGTGGGTTGGAGGGGAATATTCCCACTGTCTGGGATGGCCTTGCCAAAAACGAAGTGAGGCGGTTTCCGGCCCAAGCTGGCGGGCCACGTGAGGGGTCAGGGCCAATCAGAGTGCCCGATTCAGGTGATGAATTACGATTTGGGGTGGCCCCTCCCCCGAGCTGCAAATCCTATAAAGGTCGGAGAAGTCCCTCCGTTTCTCTCTTGCTTTTTGAATTTCTCCACCTCTCCTGCCTCGCCTCGTCGACACCGGCCACGACCCGCCTCCTGCTGCCCGGACTCCGCCTCCTCGACTCCCCTCATCTCCGCCCACACGACGTTCGATCCCATCGGCCTACCTGTTCCTGCCTACTACTCACCCTCACACTCTGGACTCCGCCTCTTCTCGACTAAGCTCCTCCTTTATGGTGCCCAATTCCTGGTTCTAAACTCCCTCTTCATCAGTTTTCTGTGTCTGTTTGTGTGCGTATGTGTGTGTCCTGTCGCCTATCTGCCTAAGTAAGACGCAGAAGATGTTATTGTTATTATTTTTGCATTAAGTCTGCTCTGTGTCCCCTTTTGTAAGTTGTTGTAAATAAATCATTATTAGTGTTAATTCTGCTCTTTTTGTCTTTTCTTCCATTGATCCAGCATGGTCCGAATCCTCGCTTAGCCGGGACTTTATTCCCAACGATCTTCCTTTTGCCGGTAGTCCTTGGCAGTGTCGCTCGGCTGCATCCGGATCCGCGTAGAGTGATCCGGTTCGGACAAGGCGTACCGAGGTGTGTTCCCCGGTAATTAAACCACATGATTAATGAGGTAACCCGTCAACCCATAGACGGGAGGACCCTAGGTACGGGTTGAGTTATTGGCGTCCACGGTCGGTTAAGCGACCCGCCGCGTCACGGAATTATCCGTGTGCGACGGCCTACAATTCCGGGGAGTCTGGTGGGAACGACATAGCTTCCCCCACCTAGTGGTCTTCTCACCCGACCCCCCGGCCCGCAACAATATATATGTATATATACTGTATATGCATATTATTGTGGATTTCAGATTTCACCGATTTGTTGTGGATCTCAGAATCGGATCTAATGCACACAACATCGAGGTCCTCAAACAGTTATTCCATAAATGCATGTTCAGAATAGACCCATCCCCTTGTCTGGTGGGATTCTAACTCTGATGCATTGGAGAAGGATAGAGAACAGATTCCCTTTCTTTCTGATGGGATAACCTTTTCCTCTATACGATACATTCATGACGTATGATTTTGTCAGTTTTCATTCTGCATGAGCGATATTCCCCGTTCGTGGACGTGATAAGATAGGCATTAGCCCAACGGATACTTGTTCACTCCCTTTCCATGAGACCATTGGTTTGGAAATGCATGAATTTATTTTGGTTATCATTTTCAAATTGGACTTACAGGACATTCAGTCATTAATCACACCGCAAGCTTTTCCTGACCAGTTCATTCTACATCAAACAGCTGTGTTCTCGGATCATTTACCTCAGGACCACCTTTTTCTATTGACGTTCGACACCCACCTTCTTTCATCAACGTTGCCCATTGATGTTCTGTGGGCGTTCATGTTTCCGCTCAGTTGTTCCGGCAAGTGGCTGCTTTCTGGCATTCGTCCAGCACCCCGAACATGGTGTCGTAAGCCAGGCCTGTGTTTATTGGGAGTTGCGTCTCGTTCGATGGTCGGGAGAGAATGAGCACGGGAATGGACAGTTGGAGGTCTCGTGCAGCGATGCGCCAATAGGCAAGCTGGATTTGGCTGAAGTCGTGCTTAGGCTCCGCCCACACTGGTCGCCTATAAAACGACAGCAGGACTGCCTGTTCGGGGTGGTGAGAGATCCTGCTGACAGATGGGACACTCCTGACGTTGGGGACGACAGCAATGGTGGTTGGTGACAGTTGGACTGTTTCCTGCTGGTTCTCCTCGGTACCTGGCTCTTGGCTACTTGGCTCTTGCCTACCTGGTTCTTGGCGTACCTGGTTTTTCGCATTGCTGATCCTGGGGGGTGACGATGTGACGTCGATTGATGTTCGAGCCTGTTTGTGGGTGAGTGCACGGTGAAGCAGGGCGCTGGCAGCAGAAATGAAGCTGGGCTGTGGAGAGCTCATTTGGAGAGGTAGACCAAAGCAGCTCACTCATTTTGTGTTATTTTAGTAGACGCACGACGACTTCTGCCTTGGTAAGCCGAGACCAATTTCTTTCCCCCAAATGATCTGATGGGTACTCATGTCTCGTGTTTAATTGTTAAGTAAGGCAGAGTGATAAGCATCTGCTCTTTGTCCATTTTTCTATAAATGCTTGTTGCATTCTTTATTTGTTTGAGATTATTTTGTTGATTGAACATTTATTTGAATTCACCCATTTAATCAATAAGGAAGTAAAAGTCCTTCAATTTATTTATTTTTCTTCATAATAAATTCCTTGTTGATGTTTCAACCTGTCCGTGATTGTCGTTCCTTTCATTGATCCAGCATTGTCCGAACCTAGATAGATTGGGAGATTATAATTCCCAAACTAATTAACCTGTCATAGTCGGCGTGCATCAGTGGTAAACGCTCGTGTACATTACTTAAGAATTAATCAAGATAAGAGTGGTGCATCACCAGGGCACGTTTCCCGGTTAGGAGGCGATGTGGACCGAGTTAAACGGTAAATTAGATGGTGGACACTGAAACTCGTGGTTAACTGATTGGCTTCGTGGTTGTTAAGCAACCCACCACACCACAAAGCTAACTGTGAGCAGTGGTCCCAGGTCCGGTTCTTCCAAGGAGAAACGAGAATTAACTCACTCTAATACACTCGGTATCAGTGGTTGTAATAATGTATACATTTGTATATATATATATATATAAAAAAACACACACACACACACACACAATGTATGTACCCATGTTGGAAAGGAATTCTGGACTAGATCTAGAAAATGCTTCTGATTTGCTCTTCCCTGATTTAATTATCGATGGACCTTGTCTATGCCCGGCATGTTAACATTCCTGATTCTCAAATTTCTTCCTTTTCAAATCCTTTCTAAATTCTTCATGGACTCTTTTACACTCTTCCTTCACACAAGGAGCCCTAAAAAGCATCCTAAAGTTCTTTCCAGCTCTAATCCAATCCACACAGAATCCTCTTCAAAAATTCCCTCTTTAATATCATCCCTGTCTCTCAATACAATATTTCTTTTCCCAGATTGGTGCCCTTTGAAAAGGTATCGGGACTTAAAGCCAGTATCCACTTCTATTCTATCCATATACATCTTTAAGCATTCTACCCTATGCTTTGCCAGAAGTACAGGGTAGAAGGCCACAAGATGTATATGTGTGACAAGAACTCTGTAAGAAGATTACAAAACATTGCTGTTCTTTCTCAAGATCCTGAAAAAGGAAATCCCTTGATAAATAAACTACTCCTTTAAAGTGGAAGCTCTGAAGTGAGTGGCTGAGGCATCTAGAGTGTGGTTTACCAAACATCTTGTTTCCACGTGGTTGCAGTTGGCGGACGTGTGACCTGTGATGACTTTATTGATATTTCTATTCCCAAGGTCCTCGCAGAAACCAGAGGTTGCTTTGGACCTCGAGAACTTCACCTTGCCTTTAACCAGGTGTGCATCATTCATTTACAGTGCCAATAGAAAGTCTACACCCACTTTCAAAATTTTCACCTTTTTTTGCCTTATAGCCTGGAATTAAATTGCATTAAATCAGATTTTTTTTTCCACCTTTATTTACACATTGTAACTCACAACGTCCAAGTGAAAAACGAATTCTACAAATTACAGAAAATTAATTAAAAATACAAAACGAGAATATCTTGGTTGGATAAGTGTCCACCCCCTGAGTTAATACTTGGTGAAACACCTTTGACAGCAATTCAGCTGTGATCTGTTGGGATAGGTCTTTACCACTTTGCACATCTTGATTGGGAAATATTTGCTATTTCTTCTGCACAAAACTGTTCAAGCTCAGTCAAGTTGCGTGCGGAGCAATGATGGACAGCAATCTTCAACTCATGCCACAGATTTTCGTCAGGGCTCTGACTGGGCTACTCAAGGACATTCATGTTTTTGTTTCTTGCCACTCCAGTGTAGCTATGGCTGTGTCCTTTGGGTCGTTGTCATTCTAGAAAGTGAACTGCCATCCCAATTTCAGTTTTCTTGCAGAGGACAGCAGGTTTTCCTCGGATTTTTTTCTGTATTTTGCTCATCCATTTTGCCTTCTATCCTGACAAGTACCCAGTCCCTGGTGAACACCCAAACATGATGCTTCCACCACCATGCTTCTCAGGAGGGATGGTGGTCTTTGGGTATGTGCTGTGTTGGATTTTTGCCAAACGACATTTTGCATTTAGGCCAAAAAGTTCCATCTGTTTTTGTCAGACCACAAAACTTTTTGCCACAGGGCTTCAGAATCTCAGGAGTGTATTTTTTTCATACCTCAATCTGGAATCAAGGTGTGATTTTTTTGAGTAATGGCTTCTTTGCCACCCTACTGTATAGGCCAGACTTGTGGAGTGCTTGGATATTGTCACATGCACACAGTGACCAGTCTTTGTTATAAAGACCTGCAGCTCTTTCAAAGTTGCCAATGACCTTTTCGTGGCCTCTCTGATCAGTCTCTGCCTTGCTTGGTCAACGAGTTTGGAGGGACGGCCTTATCTGGACAAGGTGTTGGTGGTACCTTATGCCTTCCACTTCTTAATGATTGTCTTGACTGTGCTCGAAGGGATAGTGAAAGCTTTTGAAATATTTATACCCATCCCCTGATCTGTGCCTTTCCACAACTTTATCCCAGATGTATTTTGAAACCTCCTAAGTACTCACAGTTGAGTCTTTTGCTGTGAAATCACTACCCAGCAGAGGAAACCTACAAGAACAGCTGATTTTATTCTGAAATAACCAGAATTACTGCAATTTAACACAGTGTTGGCCAATTAACTTGGTGTGTGATTTTGAAGGTGATTGGTTACACCTGAGATAATTTACAATGACTATTATAAGGTGCGGGGGGAGGTGGACACTTATCCAAACAAGATATTCTCGTTTTGTATTTTTAATTTTTTGAAATTTGTAGAATTTGTTTTTCACTTGGAAGTTTGGGTTAGGCACTGTATAGGCACTGAAAATCCATAAGCCAGGGGATAGCAAAGGCAAATGGTTGAATATAAAACTGAAAAAATGGAGGCATATTGACACTGCATCTCCAGTTAGTCATCCTCAATTCTCCTCTTTCTTCAAGTGCAAGTCTGTCAGGAAATCTATTTTCTTCTGCTGGCAGCTTGATACCAATGGGGATGGCCTTGTAAGTCTTCCTGAGTTGCGACAAGCATTGCGCTCTCTTCTTGATGAACCACTTCCAGCTGCAGATGTTGAAGAAGTTTTGAGAGATGGAGATCTGAATGGAGACGGTCGTCTCGATTTCACAGGTAACTTTTCACCAACATTCACAAAATGCAGTTTAATCTTCTTTGCAATGGAGATTCTTACTCGGCTTTCTCCAAACCAAAATTCTGCATCTTTGCATCCCGCAATAACAACGCTTATTGTCCCTTGCCTCACACAGAATTTGCAAAAATGATGTCACGCTGACATCATTATCCTCCCCATCCTGAATCGTTTGGCTGCATGGTTCCTTGCCCGTTGTTCTTGAAATCAAAGGTTATCTAGTAGTAGTTGTTTACAATGTCAGTAAACTGTATTGTTAATTATACATGCATGATAAACACAGATTCCAGGTTCTGCATCAGCCCAGGCTGTGTGTTAAGTCCTGCTGCAAACACGGTATAGCACTTAGTTAGGTGAAATGTTACAAGCAATGAACAGGGGGGAAACATTTTATGGTTTGTGATGTGATTTATTGATTTTACGACAGAAACTCTCCTTAGTCCATGTCTTTCATGCTGGTCATTTTGCAAATGTTACAGATAGGACATCTTGCCCCCGATCTTGGCCTTCCACAGAACAGGACAGGCTTCTTGTTTATCCAACATTTTAAGAGGCAGAGGTTAAATGTGGAAGAAAAGGGCCCTTAGCTCACCCCTGCCCTCTTCTTCACTACGACAAGCAGAACCAATTATGTTGGACTTCAGTGAAAGCAGGAGGTGCAGAAAGGAGTCTTGGAGCGAGAGACTTCAGAAGTATAAAAGAGCAATGGTGAATGCTATTTTCTCATTGCAGTCACACAACGAAGAGCTCTCTCCCTCTCATCTGCTACACCAGAGAAACTGAGAGAGCATACCACCGCTGTTACTATGACAAAATAATTTTCCTATTTTAAGAAAATATGAAGTTTTCTTTAAACACCAACACCATGAGTTTTTTTAGCCAGAGCAAAATTTTTCTCATCGTTTTCTTCTTTCAAGGAAACTTCTTTTTTAAAGAAAATATTTTACTCTATTTTTGGCATTGTCAGGATGAAGCATGTTTCCCAACACACGGTCTTATTCGTCTTTTTTTTTTAAGCTCTCATACGAGCCTTGACAATGTACACACAAAAAAACAAAAAAAAAAACCAAGGCTCCAGATGAACGAGTACCTGTCTGAACACCTGGGCTGGCGATAGCGAGTGGCTTTTACTGTTGCATTGCTTCCACTGCAGCAGGGGTAAGACGCGGCAAGGACAAAAAGCCTGACAAGTGTTTGTCTTAAATATTGTCTTTTGTGTTGAATGCTTATTCATCTTACGAAGTGTGGAATGAATGGACTTAGTTTTACAGTCTTGGTGGAATTTATTTTACTTGTGAATCATAAGTGTCCAAACTTTGAGAGGTGAAATGGTACAATTAAAAGATTATTGATGTTACCATGGTGGAGGATACAACCAGTTGGCTCATTACTCATGGTACAGTGAACTAAATGTTTTACAATCCTTTGCATTAGAGCTTGAGAAAATCTCCGTGGATGCTGATCATGCTGTTCACAGGAACCCACCCGCTCTTTCTTTCAAAAACGTCTTACTTGACTATTGTTGGTCTTTTTCTGCTGAATATCTAATCATGTACCTCAGTGCATCATTATTGATGGTCTCTGTTTCTCATTTCTGATGCTGTCTGTCATGTTATCTCCTTATTTTATGGTTGTGCAGAATTCACCAAACTTAGTCGTTATGATCACCACTCAGCAAAAAGGTGCGAGAACAGTTCTTTTTGACCTGCCTCCTGGGGTGGGTCAAAAACCCCCAAAAATGCAATTACAGGCACATTTCTTTTTAATGAAATTTTGGATATGCAATCAATATTGGGGGACACAATTATGTAATGATTTTTTTGGATTTGAAATCTGGTTCCTGCCAAAAAGGGTGAGGATTTAGGGTCAAGAGTCCAAAAAGATATATATATTTTTTAAACTCAATTTGATTTCGGGTAATTGCTGGGTTTTTTTTTTTGGAACTTGAGTTAGTAATGCATACAAACGGACACGTTATGTATATCACAGCCTGTGCCGAATAAGATCAGGAAAATGAGTCTGGCTGTTGCTTGACACTGCTTGAGAGGTTACACCGTTTGGCATGGCATCTTAGTGGTGATTGAGGTACAAATCTGTGGTGTACTTGACATGGTCACTCGTGATGGGCCTCAGGCGATGAAGGTTTGATCTTTTCATATAAATCTCGAGAGTGGGAAGGCATATTTTTCAAGTTCAGGTGCCTGGCCACAAGCTTGCAAAGAGAGAAGGGGGAGGATTTCTTATCGGACTTGTGCAAAAAAAGTACTCGTATAATCTTCTGTCCCTCGCTCTCTCAATCACTTCACCTCCCAATATTTCTCTTCTATCCTCAAATTAGTATATCCCACTTCCCCTACCTAACCCTTGTGCTCAAAATAAATTGAAGTTGACAAAGGTGTGCCATCACAAATCCCCACGCTTCCCACCGAAAGCAAAATTGAAAGATGGCAAATGTTCCATGAGGAATGAGCCAAGATCATAATCTAATTATTTTTTCCCCGTTTCCTGTAAACCTAAGTCCCTAGCCCTGGAGCATGAATCGAGGGGGTCAAATCCCCCCAAAAATCGTTATACATTTCATGTGCCCCCCCAATGTTGATTGCATATTACAAAGTTTCATTAAAAAAAGTTTTAAAATGCCCGTAATTGCATTTTTTGGTATTTGACCTTTTAACCCCATGCTGGGCGGAGAGGGGGGGGTGATAAAATACCTCCTTGCACCTTCTTGCTCATGGTCAAACTCAAGATCATCTTGCCATATGGTGATCTCAACTGCCAAGTTTGGTGAATTTCTGCCCAACTGTTTGAGGAGATAGCATGACAGACAACAGATAGAACTGATTACAATATCCCCCCATTTTTTTCAAAAAGCGTGGGGATAATAATGCTAAAGAAGCTTATGGAAAAATGTAGGATGTGAAGAGAAAAGACCAGGTCCCTGGAACAATATTCCAAGTAGTACACCAAAAATGAGGAGTTTTTTATTTAAACATAATAAAAGATCTATTTTTGTTTTAACAAATGTCCCCTCCGAATTACAGTACAGAAACGAGTCAAAGACTGCAATAAATACCTTTTCTTGCGTATGGGATTAAACTGGTTTAGAAACCAAGTTGAAATGTTTTTTTGTTGATGCAGTGAAACCCCAAAAATGCATTTTGAATAATCTTCACAGTTTAATAGTGTGAAGATAGATAGACTGCAGGACAGGATTAAAAAAAAAAATACATTTTCATCACAGACATTTGGGGGTGAGTGGTAGAGTGTCACATAAATGCACCAATTAGTGCTTTTATCAAATTAATTTCAAGTTTTGCCACAATGTATGCAATACACGAACACTGCATAACAGAATGAGGTCCAAACACGATTATTGAAATTACAATAGCAAGCGTCAGGTCCCAAGTGAGCTGAAAGAGGTTTGATCGAAAGATAACCCAAAGGTCCACAATGCCGATTGTAGGTTCACGGGCCTTTCTGAAGGCTCACAAAGCTACCATCAAACGCAGGATGAACGACGTCATTCGTGACCCCTTCCCTTGACTGTCGAAACAAGTTCTGTGGAGCAGGTTTTAAAGGCAAATCGAGAATGGGATGCTTCCACCATTTTCTCGAATGCTAGAACAGGAGCAGTCAATTGAAATAAAAGGTGAGGTAATTCCAGATGCAATTCCGCAAGCATGTCGTGAAGTCACAAATTCAAAGCATGGACTGTAGCCACAATATAAACATTACAGCCACAGATGACAACGTACTCATCGCTCATGGATTCCCAAAACAGAAAACAGATTACACTTTATGAATACACAAGATACCAACGGTAAGTGACCATCGAGCCAAACAGAAAGGTCCTATCAGAAGCGTTTTCCAAAAGTAAGCATTAAAAAAAAAGAAGAAAATAAAAAGGTACAGGTCATGCAATAAATGCAAATTACCACGTGAAAATACACTCAGTGCAAGCAACACCTGTTTAGATATCTCAATTAAAACAATATTTTATAATGCTGACTTGGTATAATCCGGCGAGTAGATAGAGTTCAAAAGGCACAAATGCTGCGTTTACGCAACATGCTGCCGAAAGCAGCGATTTTACTATTCAAAGCATTTCAAGCGAAAATATCCCTGGAAGCAAAGGTATGGAGTTGCACCGCAACAAGAGTGAGGCAAAGGTCATGGTTATACCCTCACATCCAAAAACATACAAAAAGTGCTTTTGTTGCAAAAGCAAATACTTTTTTGGAGCAATCTATAATCTTCTCCGTGGGGGTAAAAAATAAAAAGTAAAAAAAAAACAACACTACAAAACACTGCTTTAAGTAACATTAAAGTACGAGTGAACCAGCCTCCTGGTCCAGCAACAACCTGGGCCAATATCGTGGAGTCCGTCAGGCATGAGTTTGAGCAGCTGTGCCGACGAAGTCGATGCATTGGAGGCTGTATGGTGGTAGTGTTTTGGTTGAATGGTTAGGCTGCCCCCCCCCTCCAATATGTTCCAATGGAGTCGCCAGTGTCTATCGTAACTCCTTAGCTGGACAGCACTGTGTAGAGAGAAAAAGCGGGAGGCAGTCAGGCTCATATAGAAACCAGACCCCCATGCTTGAATAAATTAGAGGGGCTGAGTGCCCCGCCCCTCGCAGAGTCCACCCTGCCCCTTTTAAAATACCTCTCGATCAAAGGACAACATTCACTTCCGTCTCACGTGCAAAAGTCACCTTCAGTATTTCTCAGGATTCAAGGTGATTTTGTTGCAAAAATATTCACGTTATCTTTGGAAAGCATCATTAATGCTATTCTGGTATATAAAACATTCGACATGAAGCCATGTCTGCCCTTCTTTCCCCGCCGATCCATGGAACTGGGAATGCATTATCCGGTCTCCACCTCTCTCACCCAGAGCAGCAGGAACTTGTTTCACCAAAAATTCCACAATTTCTCAGCATTTTTGATTCAGATCCTGACAAAAGTAATAGCACACTTCTCCATGAATCTATGAATGTCTGTGCAAAATTTGAAGTGAATCCGTGAAGAATTGCTTGAGAAATGCGTGACAAAAATGTGCAGAAAGCAAAACAAGAAGAACAAGTGAAATCCTTCAATACAGCGCCTGTGGTGAAGCAAATGAGTACACTAATGTTAAAATATGCAATTTATGCTTTTTCAGTTGAAAACAATTACAAAGCGTACTTAATATTTGAAATGTAAAAATCTTGTATTAATGTGATAAGCACCTTATATATAAACAGAAGGAATGAAATCGTTCGATACAGCGTGGCAGGGGGCCGCAAAAGAATGATAGCATAAGAAGAACTTAGCTTTCAGCGTTCGGCGATCGGCGCGAAATGCGATGGTGGCGGAAATGACGTCTTTCGGCACGAAATGCGATGGTGGGTGGAAATGACGTCTTTCGTTCGTTCGTACATGAGAGGGGCGCGTTTCTTGGTTTTTCCCATCAAGCAATAAATTAAATGGTTTTCACATATATAAACACATTAGTTTCACAAATTTCCATTAAATACTCGGGTATTTCCGTCAATTCTCGCTATTTCTGTCTAGGTTACGAACTGCATCTACTGGACGGCCGTCAGTGGCTGTCTTGAGGCACGTGGGGGGGGGGATAGGGGACACCGGAGACCTGGTAGACACCGGGGACATTTCAAACTCGGTGCAATTGTATACAGCGCACGCGCTGTAACAAAGAAACCGCTCGATTAAATAAGGTGCTGCTTCCGCGCAACTTTCCTAAATTGCCGATTAAATTCAAGGTAAAATAGAACAGATGTTCAAGATATGATTTATTCAACCCGATTAGCCTCAAGGCAAGCGTTGTATTACACGAATGCTTCATTTTTGTCTATTAAACAAGTTCTCTCAAATACGAGGAAGGTCTCGCGAGAACACGTCATTGTGTGCAACACTCGCCTTTTGGAACATTCACCTTGGGGAATGAATAGCTGAAAGCTGCCTTCATCACAGAGACGAAAAAGGAGCAGACAAAGCTGCAGAAAGAAACTTTAAAGGGGATTGGGCCCGTGCGTTTTCAGTGCAAGTTGGCAGCGGAAGCTTCGTTTTCATTCTTAGACGGTGCCAATCCACCAATTATATTTCGGTTATGTCAGTCAGGTTCAGCTTTGGAGACTCATCCAAAATAAATGTAACCGTGAACAGGTTTTTAGAATGTTTGACGATATAATCGGCTATGTGAGAGATGGGTAAGATATTGTTACGAATCTGGAAGCCATGAGCACACAACAGCCAGAGTCCTTATAGATCAGTTATATCGGTAAGTATCGTTTCTAGCTAGGGTCCCATCCCTAGTCTAATGGGAATTAAATGTACGTGCGCTGTGGGTTATTTTATAGATAGAATTTTTATTATCCACAAAAACAACAATACATCCTCCCCATCACCAACTACAATGACAACGCCATCGCCCACGTGCATCGTGTCACGTACAGGGGTGAGGTTCCTCTGCCCACCGTGAGCTCGTCCAATCAACGGGGCCACGAGTCACCCGACAGCCCCTCGTCCAATCCGGAGGCGAGTAACTCAGAGCGTTTTTCCTCGACCCGTGGGGGAGGGAAGGATAAGTCGAGTGGTGAGCAGTCATTGGGGCGTTTTTGGCTTGGTCGACGAGGATTCTGGAGACCGGGTGATCTTGGCGACGGCAGAGTGAATTGTCGGGACGAGGAGAGGATGAGTTCGAGAGATCGTGGCGTTTGTCAAGCAGCCGGTCATCGTGTGTGAAGGCACTTCCAACCTGGCATCCAAAGCGTGAGTGGTTGTCGACAAGAGTGCATTGTGGAGAGACGGAGATCGTGGCGATAGCGGTCTGCAGTCTTGGTGCTGCAACGCCAAGGTCGTGGGTTCGAGGCCCACCGTGGAGGTTCGGTCGGTGTGACCGCACAAGGCGGGACAGGTACCCCGGCCCGGCTCTACTGATTGAAGACCATGAGGTCCATTTCTTTTGGGTGTGCGTGTCTGTGTGCGGGCCTGTCTTTCAAGTAGAATTGTTAAGTGCTTTTGCTTGTACATTGACTTGCATTTCTTATAGTCGGATAACTCTGCTCTTCTGTGTTCCCCTCCCTGCTATTGTAAATAAATATCCCTTTTGTTAAATTTCCCGCTCGTTTCTGTGTTTCTTTCATTGGCTTAGCATGGTGCGTGTTGGAAATAGTGAGCGGCAAATTGTCCATTTGGTCCGCGCGCGGCTCTGGTAACTCCGCTCGGTTCGCCGGATCCGAAGCCGTTACCCACGACTCAGATCGGACAGAGTCGGCGAGGGTGTGGTTTCCCCGGTAGTTGGACGGCGGTGAGTACTTCGGTAAATTGGAGTTATACAAGTGGACCCTACCTCATGCCGTCAAAATATTGGCGATCACAGGTCCTGTAAGGGACCCGTCCTTCGAGATTCTCTGAGAGAAGCACGATCTAGATTCCGGCGTATTCGGTGGAGCCGACTCTACGGCTCCGACGAGTCGCGTGATCGCCGCCGACACCCGGCTCCACAACAATATATCGGCTGTTAATTGGCTTGTTAATATTTTTTTTTCTTCTGTTTAGCATCACCACCCATAAAAAATTTTTTTAGCGAAACGTTCGTCTCCAAGTTACGGCATGTGTCTGGTTCAAGGTCATGCCGATTGATGCCACAACGTGAAAACAAATAGGTGAAATTCCATTCGTCGTTTGTCAAATTTTGTGCCCTTTTTTGCAAAAATGTACCATTTCACCAAACGAGCACCCTACCACTTTTGCTTCAAACTAGGGGGTCTGGAAGCTAAATATATAAATAAATTTTAAAAGCCTAAATAAATGTAGGCAAAGAATGCTAGAGCCACAATAAAAGACTTTAGGAATCATTGATAATCTCCCAAGGACTGATAGAGTCCTGCTGTGAATGTCATGAAGTAGGGGAGGGGGGGGGAGTCAAGAACAAGCAAGGGGATAATCTTTCAGATAGGCAAATTTACTTTGCAACAATAAGGACCAAAAAACAGCTTCCAAAAGTAAAAAAAAAAAAATAATTTCTTCCAGAAAATATATCAACCAAGTCTGTATTGGCCATTTGGCTCACTTCTCTGTGGATTCTAATGCCTCATGCCAACAAAAAAGTGCCTCTAACTCACTTTTCCAGCAGGGAAGACTGGCCGCATAAGCACACTAGGGGCTTGGGTCCCAGCAGCAGGCTTGGGCGACGTGGCCGCGTTCTGCTCGTGTGTCAAACTCGAGATCCTCCAAGGCGCTGCGGTGTAGCGCGAGCTTTTGCTGGATGCCATGCGCACAAGGAGTTTAATGTGCGCTTCTCATCTTCGGCGGCGCAAGCTGGCTGTCATGTCATCTCAGCTGGGAACAACGTACTCGTCATCACCTTGTAGAAAAGGAAAGAAGAAAAGGAAATCAAGCAGGGCTTACATAAGGTTCTGCTTCCGACGCAACTTCCCGTGCAAGAATCAAAAGCCATAAATTTGTAGTAGCCATAATCTGTTTTGCTGGAGAATCCCATATATCACTTTTTTGTAATCATGTCGAGGCCATGGAAGAGGCCAAGGCAGAATGGAATTGGAACAAAATTTACAGCCACCTCAAGTTTTTCATAACCACTGTGGCTTGATACGGAACTACACTACCCTACCAATCTCAGATCTCTCTTTTTTTCCACCTTTATTTACACATCGTAACCCATAACTTCCAAGTGAAAAACAAATTTCAGAAAATGAATTAAAAATTCAAAACTAGAATATCTTGGTTGGGTAGGTATCCACCCCACTTTTAATCGCAATTGTAAATTAGTTCAGGTGTAACCAATCACCTTCAAAATCACATTCCAAGTTAATTGGCCTTCACCTGCGTTAAATTGTTTGATTCTGATTATTTCAGAATAAAATCAGCTGTACCTGAAGGTTTCCTCTGCTGAGTAGTGCATTTCACAGCAAAGACTCAACCATGAGTACCACAGAGCTTTCAAAAGACCTCCAGGAAAAGGCGTGGAAAGGCACAATTCAGGGAATGGGTATAAAAATATTTCAAAGTCCTTGAATATCTCTTGGAGCACAGTCAAGACAACCATTAAGAAGTGAAAAGCGAATGGCACCACCAAGACCCTGCCTAGATCAGGCCGTCCCTCCAAACTGGATGACCAAGCAAGTAGGAGACTGAGCAGAGAGGCCAACAAGAGGCCAATTGCAACTTTGAAAGAGTTACAAACTCTTATGGCAAAGACTGGTATATGTGTACACGTGACAACAACATCCCAAGCACTCCACAAGTCTGGCCTGTTAGGTAAGGTGGCAAGAAGGAAGCCATTACTCAAAAAGCCCACATTGAATCCTGTTTGAGGTCTGCAAAAAAGCACTCCAGAGATGCTGAAGCCCTGTGACAAAAGGTTTTATGGTCTGATGAAACCAAGATGGAACTGTTTGGCCTAAATGCAAAACTTTACATTTGGCGCAAACCAAACACAGCACATCACCCAAAGAACACCATCCCTACTGTAAAGCATAGTGGTGGCAGCATCATGTTATGGGGATGTTTCTCATCAGCAGGGACTGGGGCACTTGTCAGGATACAAGGGAAAATCCGACCATTGGGACCATACTCTGTGCAGAGCGTTGGTGCTGCTAAAGCAGTCTCCTTGGCTATTGAACACAATTCTGGAAGAACCACCACTCCGAAACAGTATACCAGCATGCTGGCACTCATTTTGCTGACCTCGGAAGGATGACAGGCAGAGTCAACCCTACCTCGTATGAATTCAACGGAAGAGTGGGATTTGAACTCAGGATCCGAAGACTCCAAGCCCACCACCCTCACCATTAAGCCAACACCAAGCATAACGGAAAATGGATGGAGCAAAATACAGAAAAATCCGAGAGGAAAACCTGCTGCCCTTTGCAAGAAAGCTGAAATTAGGACAGAAGTTCACCTCTCAGTATGACGATGACCAGAAGCACACAGCCAAAGCTGCATTGGAGTGGCTAAGTTCCAAAAAGATTAATGTCCTTGAGTGGCCCAGAGCCACAACCTAAATCCAATCGAAAATCTGTGGCACGACTTGAAGATTGATGTGTATCA
>CM068954.1:94367335-94380475 GCA_035128595.1 Eptatretus atami
CATTATAACCCTTAAAAGTGTAGGTCTTTCCTTTAAAGAAATTGCAAAGCAAGCCAAGGTATCAGTGAGTACAGTTTCCTACACCATCAAAAGGAACTTGGAAACTGGAGGAATCTCTGCAGGAAGTAGTATATTGCTATCATAATGGCGAGAAAAAGACAATTAACAAAGGAAGATAGACAGGCCATTATAACCCTTAAAAGTGTAGGTCTTTCCTTTCAAGAAATTGCAAAGTAAGCCAAGGTGTCAGTGAGTACAGTTTCCTACACCATCAAAAGGAACTTGGAAACTGGAGGAAACTCTGTGACAGGAAGAGGTCTGGCAAATAAAATCACAATCACAAAAACCATAATGTTTTCCCCCCTGGTTTCATTTGCTTGAACATTTCACCTAACTCTGCTATCCGTGTTTGCAGCAGGATTAACACACAGCCTTGGGCTGATGCAAAAGAAACCTGAGAATCTGTGTTTATCATGCCATGTATAATTACAATACAAGTTTATGACATTGCTAAACAACTTCTACTAGATACCTTGATTTCAAGAACATACGGGAAGGAACCATGCGCCAAACGATTCAGGTATGGGGAGGATAATGATTCAGGTGACATCATTTTTGCAATCTTTGTTGAGGCAAGGACAATAAAAGCGTGGGTTATTGCGGGATGCTAAAAGATGAGAATTTGAGTTTGGAGAAAGACCGAGTAAAGAATCATCCATTGCAAAGAGATAAACTGCATTTTGTGAATGTTGGTGAAAAGTTACCTGTAAATCGAGGACGACCGTCTCCCATTCAGATTCTCCATCTCCTCAAAAACTCTTCAACATCTGCAGCTGGAAGTCGGTTCATCAAGAAGAGCGCAATTTGCTTGTCGCAACTCAGGAAGACTTACAGGGCCATCCCCTTGGTATCAAGCTGCCAGCAAAGGAAAATAGATTCCTAGACAGGACTTGCACTTTGAGAAAAGAGGAGAACTTTGAGGATGATTGAACTGGAGATGCACAAGTATGTTCAATATGCCTCCATTTTTTCCAGTTTGATATTTCAACCATTTGGCTTTGTATCCCCACTGGCTATGGATTTTCAGTCTATACGTGCCTAACCCACAAACTTCCAAGTGAAAAACAAATTCTAACAAATTTCAAAAAATTAAAAAATACAAAACGAGAATACTTGTTTGGATAAGTTGTCCACCTCCCCCCGCCACCTTATAATAGTCATTGTTGTATTATCTCAGGGTGTAAACCAGATCCCTTTCAAAATCACACACCAAGTTTAAACTTGGCCAAACCTGTGTTAAATGCAGTAATTCTGGTTAGTTTCAGAATAAAATCAGCTGTTCTTGTTAGGTTTCCTCTGCTGGGTAGTGATTTCACAAGCAAGACTTCAACGGTGAGTACTTTAGTGAGGTTTCAAAATACATTCTGGATTAAAGTTGTGGGAAAGGGCACAGATTCAGGGATGGGCTATAAAATATTTCAAAGCTCACTATCCCTCCGAGCCACAGTCAAGAACAAATCTAAGAAGTGGAAGCATAAGGTACCACCAACACATTGTCCAGATAAGGCCGTCCCTCCAACTCGTTGACCAAGCAAGCCAGGCAGACTCGACAGAGAGGCCCACGGAAAAAGGTCGATTGGCAACTTTGAAAGAAGCTGCACGTCTTTATAACAAAGAGGTCACTGTGTGCATGTGACAATATCCAAAGCATCCCACAAGTCTGGCCTATACAGTAGGGTGGCAAAGAAGCCATTACTCAAAACAAACACACCTTGATTCAGGATTAGGAGGTATGAAAAAAAGTACACTCCTGAGATTCTGAAGCCCTGTGGGCAAAAAGTTTGTGGTCTGACAAAACCAAGATGGCGACTTTTTGGCCTAAATGCAATTTCGGTTTGCAAAAATCCAACACTAGCACATCACCCAAAGACCACCTCCTGCCTGCAGAAGCATGGTGGTGGAAGGCATCAGTTGTCACCAGGGGGAACTGGGTACTTGTCATGATAGAAGGCCAAAATGGATGGAGCAAAATTACAGAAAAAAATTCCGAGGAAACCTTTGCTTTCCTCTGCAGAAAACTGAAATTGGCATGCAGTTTCTTACTCTCTAGAATGACACGACCCAAGGACACAGCCATAGCTACACTGAGTGCAAAGGAACAAAAAATTGAATGTCTTTGAGTTGCCCAGTCAGAGCCTGACGAAAATCTGTGGGCATGAGTTGAAGATTGCTGCCATCATGCTCCGCACGCAATTGATGAGCTTGAACAGTTTTGTGCAGAGAATAATGGCAATTATTTCCAATCAAGATGTGCAAAGTGGGTAAAGGACCATATCCCCAACAGTGATTCACAGCTGTAATTGCTGTCAAAGGTGTTTACCACCAAGTATTAACTCAGGGGGTGGACACTTATCCAAACCAAGATATTCTCGTTTTGGTATATTAATTAATTTTCTTGTAATTTGTTAGAATTCGTTTTTCACTTGGACGTTGTGAGATTGAGTTACCAATGTGTAAATAAAAGCGTGGAAAAAAAAAATTGCTGATTAATGCCAATTTAATTCCAGGCTATTAAGGAAAAAAAGGTTGAAAATTTTGAAAGTGAGGTGTAGACTTTTATTGGCCACTGTATATGAATGATGCACACCTGGTTAAAGGCAAGGTGAGTTCTCAGGTCCAAAGCAACCTCTGGTTCTGACTGGGGACCTGGGAATGAGAATATCAATAAAGTCATCACAGAGTCACACGTCGCCAACTGCAAACCACGTTGGAAACAAGATGTTTGTTAAACCACCACTCTAGATGCCTCAACCACTCACTTCAGAGCATTCGCACTTTAAAGGAGTAGTTATTTATCAAGGGAATTCCTTTTTCAGGATCTTGAGGAAGAACAGCAATTGTTTTGTAAATCTTCTTACAGAGTTCTTGTTCACACAAACATCTTGTGCTCTCTACCCTGTACTTCTGGCAAAGCATAGGGTAAGAAGCTTAACAGATGTATATGTGATAGAACAATAGAAGTGGATACTGGGCTTTAAGTTCCGATACCTTTTCAAAGGGCACCAATCTGGGTAAAAGACAATATTGTATGAGAGACAGGATTATATTAAAGAGGGAATTTTTGCGAGGAATTCTGTGTGGATTGGAGGATTTAGAGCTGGAAAGATACTTAGGATGCTTTTTGGGCTCTTGTGTGAAGGAGAGTGTAAAAGAGTCCCATGAAAGAATTTAGAAGGAATTTGAAAAGGGAAGGAAATTGAGAATTCAGGAATGTTAACATTGCGGGCATAGACAAGGTCCATCGATAATTACAATTCAGGGAAAGAGCAAATCAGATTCAGCATTTTCTAGATTAGTCCAGAATTCCTTTCCAAACAATGGGATCTATACATTGTGTGTGTGTGGTGTGTGTGATGTGGTGGGTCGTGTGTATATATATATATATACACACATGTATAACATTATTTACAACCACCTGATACCGTGTATTTAGGAAGAGTTAATGCTCGTTTTCTCCTTGGAAGAACCGGAACCTGGAGACCACTGCTCACAGTTAGCTTTGTGGTGTGGGTGGGTTGCTTAACAACCACGAACGCCAACATCAGTTAAACCACGAATTTCAGTGTCCAACCATCTAGTATTACTGTTTTAACTCTGAGGTCACATCGCCTTCCTAAACCGGGGAAACGTGCCCTCGTGATGCACCACTCTTATCTTGATTAGATCTTAAGTAATGTACACGAGCGTTTACCACTATGCACGCCGGACTAATGACAGGTTAATTAGTTTTGGAATTATAATCTCCCAAATCTATTCTAGGTTCAGCGACAATTGCTGGATCAATAGGAAACGACAATCACGGACAGGTTGAAACATCAACAAGGAAATTATTATGAAGAAAAATAATAAATTGAAGGACTTTTTACCTCCTTATTGATTAAAATGGGTGAATTCAAATTAAAGTTCAATCAACAAAATAATCTCAAAAAATAAAGAATGACAAGCATTATAGAAAAATGGACACTAAGAGCAGATGCTTATCACTCTGCCTTACTTAACAATTAAACAGACGAGGACATGGGTACCCATCAATCATTTGGGGGAACAGAATCTGGTCTTCGGTCTTACCAAAGAGAAGTCGTCGTGCGTCTACTAAAAATAACACAAATGAGTGAGCGTGCTTTGGTCTACCTTCTCCAAATGAGCTCTCCAAGCCCAGCTCATTTCTTGCCCAGCGACGCCTTGCGTCACCAGTTGCACTCACCCACAAACAGGCGTCAACAATCAATCGACGTCACATCGTCACCCCCTCAGGGAATCAGCAATGCGAAAAAAAAAACCAGGTACCCGCCAAAGAGAACCAGGTTAGGCAAAGGAGCCAAGTAAGCCAAAGAGCAGGTGACCGGCCGAGGTACCCCGAGGAAAACAGCAAAGGAACTCCAACTGTCCACCAACCACCATTGCCTTGCATGTCCCCAAACAGTCAGAAGCTGTCTCCAGTCTCGTCAAGCAGGATCTCTCACCACCGCGAACGGCAGTCCTGCTGTCTCGTTTATAGCAACCATTCAATCGGGTGGCGCCGAGCCTCAAAGCAACGACTTCAAGCCAAATCCAGCTTTGCTATTATTGGGCATCGGCTGCAGGCACTTGACCTTCCAAACTGTCCATTCCCGTCCATTTCTCTTCCGACCACAACGAACGGAGAACGCAACCCCAAATATTAACCAGGCCTGGCTCTACGGACACCATGTTCGGGGTGTGCTGGGAATAGCGGTGCTGAGACGAGATGCCCAGAAAGCAAAAGAAAAAAAAAAAGCGGCCCCGCCACTATGCCGAACAATGGAAGCGGGACATGAAACCCGCCCACAGAACGTCAATGGCAACGTTTGATGAAAAAAAGAAGGTGGCGGAGGTAAGGTTTTCGGAACGCAATGAGAGGAAAAAGTCGGTCCTGAGGAGGGTAAATGATATCGAGAAACAAGCGTATGTTTGATGTTCAGAATAAACTGGTCAGGAAAAGGCTGCCGCAGGGCTATGTGTTATTAAATGACTCAATTGATCCTGTAAGTTTCCAGATTTGAAAAAATGATAAACCGAAAATAAATGGATGATAAATAAAATCATGCATTTTCCAAAACCAATGCGTCTCGTTGGAAAAGGAAACGTAGAACAAGTACCGTTGGGCTAGTATGCCTTATCTTATCACGTCCACGAACGGGAATATCGCCATGTCCAGAAATGAAAACTGACAACAATCATTAACCGTCTTTTGTATGCGTAAGAGAAAAGTATTTATCCCTCAGATAAAGAAAGGAAATCTAGTTCTCTATCCTTTCTTCCAAGCTCAGAGTTAAATCACCACCAGACAAGGCGGGATGGTGTCTATTCTGAACATGCATTTAGGAAATAACTGTATTGAGGACCTCGATGTTGTGGCATTGGATCCGATTCTGAGATCCACAACAAATCTGAAATCTGAAAAATCCACAATAATATGCATATACAGTATTTAATACATTCATATATTGTTATTGCGGGCCCGGGACGGCGGTCGGGTGAGAAGACCACAAGGTGGGAAGCCTATGTCGGTTCCCACCAGACTCCCCAATCTGTTAAAGCATCTTTAGGCCGTCGCACACGGGATAATTCCGTGACCCGCGGGTCGCTTAACCGACCGTGGGACGCCAATTTAACTACAACCTCGTGACCATAGGGTCCTCCCGGGTTTTCTATGGGTTTGACGGGTTACCTTCATTAATCATGTGTGGTTTAATTACCGGGGGAACACCACCTCGGTGCCTTGTCCGAAAACCGGATCACTCTTACCGTACCGGATGCAAGCCGAGCGACACGTGCCGAAGACGTACCGGCCTAAAGGAACAAGATCGTTGGAATAAAGATCCGGCTAAAGCGAGGATTCGACAATGCTGTGATCAATGGAAAGAAAAGACAAAACATGAGCAATAACATTCCTAATAATTATTATATTTACAAATCAACTTACAAAAGTGGACACCAGAGCCACAGACTTAATGCAAAAAAAATAACAATAACCAATCATTCTGCCGTTTTACTTAGGCAGATACGGCGACAGGACACAACATACGCACACAAACAGCCAGAAAACTGATGAAGAGGATGTTAGAACCAGGAATTGGCACCGGGTAAATGAGGAGCTTGAGTCGAGAAGAGGCGGAGTCCAGGGAAGTGTGTGAGGGTGGAGTTAGTAGCACAGGGACAAGGTAGGCCGATGGTATCGACGTCGTCGTGCGGGCGGAGAGAATAGGCGGAGTCGAGGAGGCGGAGTCCGGGCCAGCAGGAGGCGGGTCGTGGCAGGTAGTGTCGACGAGGCGAGGGCAGAGAGAGGTGGAGAAATCAAAAAAAGCAAGAGAGAAACGGAGGAACTTCTCCGACCCTTTATAGGATTTGCAGTCGAGGGGCCACCCCCCAAATAGTAACATCATCACCTGGAAATCGGGCACTCTGATTGGCCCTGACCCTCAGTGGCCCGACCCAGCATGGGCCGGTAAAGCCGCCTCACTTCGTTTTTGGCAGGCCATCCCAGACAGTGGGAATATCCCCTCCAACCCACAGAAAGATGGACATGAATCGCCCACACCGAATATTGCACGTTGGAATCATCCTGCCCAAAACCCCCGTGGCCGTGCCGGGCGGACCCGGCTGAGGGTCCCACATGCCGGCTCGGCGTGTTCGACCAGCGTGGATCAACGGCATGCTCGCTCGCGGCGCGCCAGACGTTGGCCCGCACTGTACATTCCTCGGCTACTCGATCGCAGCTTCGCTGGCCGTAAAGAAAAGCGTTCACCATCCGTGGCAAGGAATCGCTTCTGCCAGCGGAGGACGAAGGTACATCGCAGGATAAAATCCATGCCGTCTCACGTAGCGTGCGTACGTGTCTGTTTCGAGCAACATTTCCATACCCGTGTGCGCGTTCCGCCATTACGCACGTGGCCTGCGCTCAGTTCACACGACTCTGCTATGTATGTGAATGGGGCGAACACCAATATGTGTCGATATTCGGAGTTGGAAAATGGAAACAAGCCGCTTCTACTCCACACACTGCTTTATCCCGCCAAACATGGCTGGAGTCGTCTATATCGGCCTCTGTAACCGCGTTTCGTGCTGGCCGTGTTTCCCTACTGTGAAAAACACCATTCGTGCAGGCTCTGAAGATAATTGCAGCATGTCTTTTTTAATGCAACCGCAATTCTCCCCAGACCATCGGGAAGCTCGGGAGTCGACAACCCCGCACTAGCCAAGCACACATTGACTCGCCGCACACGTCCAGGCTTTAGGGCTGCGGCCCCGCTTCCATGAAGCAACGTCTAGGGAACGAGATCTTTCTGCTGTGCAGCAGTTCCCTCACCGCCACACCACGTGCTGATCTCCACGAGCCCACCTTGTACAGCGAAGGCTGCGCGTGGCTGATTACCTTTCAGGATAATCAGAAAAGAGAGAGGTGGGACGAATAGACTGAAGGAGCAAATGGATTTAAAGCAACCCTAGGCTATTAGATCATCGCGGACGCACTCCCTGTTGTCCTGCTAAACAAAAGGAAGGGACTATTCTACACGTTATAATATGGAATAACTGTCTTGGACACCTATGCTGTTGTATGGCATGCGGTTCTCAGAACCACAACAATATATATGTCACGGTCAGGTTGAATAACCTGAAATGAAATTCACAAGAGGTCAGGTGAAAAAATAACTTGAAATGGTACAAAACTAAACCGGTAAACTGCCAGAGTAAAGAAAGTTCTCCACCCCTTTTCAGTTTTCCACCTGTTTGTTTCCTTATAGCCTGGAATATAAATTGCAATTAAATCAGACTTATTTTCCAATATCCAACCTTTATTTACACATCGATAAACCCAATAAGACTTCCAAGGTGAAAAAAAAAACCAAATTAGAAATGAATTAAAAATTCAAAACTAAGAATATCTTGGTGGTAGGTATCCACCCCACTTGTTAATTACGCAATTGTAAATTAGTCAGGTTAACCAATCACCTTCAAAAATCACATTCCAAGTTAAAATTGGCCTTCACCTGCGTTTAAATTGTGTTGATTTCTTGATTATGTTCAGAATAAATCAGCAGTACCTGAAGGTTTCCTCTGCCTGAGTAGTGCATTCACAGCAAAGAACTTCAACCATTGAGTTACCACAGAGCTTTCAAAAGACCTCCAGGAAAGGCGTTGAAAGCCACAATTCAGGGATGGGTAAAAAATATTTCACAAGGTCCATTGAATAATCTCTTGCGAGCACAGTCAAGACAACCCATATAGAACGTGGAAAAGCAGAATGGACCACCAACAGACCCTGCCTAGATCAGGCACGTCCCTCCAAACTGGGATGACCAAGCAAGTAGGAGGACATGAGCAGAGAGGCCAACAAGAGGCCAATTGCCAACTTTTGAAGAGTTACAAACTCTATATGGCAAAAAACTGGTATATGTGTTACACGTGACAACAACATCCACAAGCACTCCCACAAGTCTGGCCTGTTAGCGGTTAAGGGTGGCCAAGAAGGAAGCATTAACTTTCAAAAAGCCCACAATTGAATCCTGTTTGAGGTCTGCAAGAAAAGCACTCCAGAGATGCTGAAGCCTGTGGACAAAAGGTTTGATGGTCTGATGAAACAAGATGGGAAACTGTTTGCCAAATGCAAAACTTTTACATTTGGCGGACAAACCAAACACAGCACATCACCCAAAGAACCAATCCCTACTGTTAAAGCATAGTTGGTGGCCAGCATCAATGTTTATGGGTATGTTGTCTACAGCAGGACTGGGGCACCTTGTCAGGATACAAGGGGCAAATCGACCATTGGTACCATACTCTGTGCGAGCCGTTGTGCTGCTAAAGCGAGTCTCCCTTGCTATTGAACCAAATTCTGGAGACCACCACTCGAAACAGTATACGCATGCGTGGCGTCACTCATTTTGCTGCCTACGGAAGGATGACAGGCAGAGTCAACCCTACCCTCGTATGAATCAAACGGAAACGTGGGAATTTGAACTCCAGGATCCGAAGACTCCAAGCCCACCACCCGTCACCATTAAGCCAACACCAAGCATAACGGAAAATGGATGGCAGCAGCAAATACAGAAAAAATCCGAGAGAAAACCTGCTGCCCTTTGCAAGAAAGCTGAATTTAGGACAGAAGTTCACCTCTCAGTAATGAACGATGACCGAAGCACACAGCCAAAGGCTGCATTGGAGTGGCTAAGTTCCAAAAGATTAATGTCCTTGAGTGGCCAGAAGCACACTAAATCAATCGAAAATCTGTGGCGACGAACTCTGAAGATTGATGTGTATCAATGCTCCCCATGCAACTTGACTGAGCTTCAACAGTTTTGTACAGAAGAATGGGCAAATATTGCCCCAATCAAGGTGTGCAAAGTTGGAAGAGACCAATCCCACAGACTCACAGCTGTAATTGCTGTCAAAGGTGCTTCCACCAGCGCATTAACTCGGGGGGGGGGGGGGTGGGGGAAGGTAGACATTATCCAACCAAGATATTCTCGTTTGTATTTTTAATTAATTTTTCTGAAATTTGTAGAATTTGTTTTTCACTGGAAGTTGTTGGTTATGGATATGTAAATGAAGGTGGACAAAGTCTGATTTAATGCAATTTAATTACAGCCCTAAAGCAACAAAACGGGGGAAAATTCTGAAGGGGGTGGACTTTCTATGGCAGTGTAAATATATATATATATATTATATATATATATATACTATATACATATGTACATATATATATATATATACTATATTGTACGGATTTCAGAATCCGTCTGATGAATGCATCCACACATCCAGGTCCTCAGACAGTTATTTCTTAAATGCATGTTCAGATTAGCTCCCATCCCCATGATCTAAGTGGGATCGTAAATGTGATGCGTTTGAGAGGCGTAAAGGATAGATCCCCTCTCGAATGGGAAGCTTTTTTTTTTTTAGACAGACACGCTCACACATCTTTCTTCACGAGCTCTGAAAGCCCACCCTTTTTGCAGAGCGCATGGGTCGTCATGGTGACCGTCGCGCAAGTGGGCGGAGTGAGCTTGGGCGGACTGCACCCGCGGAGACGGCCCGAGATATGAAACGAACGGGAGGTACGTTCTGCGAGAGGCAAGCGGGGCGAGAAAAGCGGGGGCGAAAGAAAGCCAGGAAAGCCAAAAGAAATGTTGCTGAAGAAGATTAAGCGGTCGGTCTCAGAGCTCGCGAAGAACGTTGCTGAGGAAAAATGGGGTGGCCTTCAGAGCACGTGAAGAAATGTGCGTAAACGTTGCTGTCGTAAAGAAAAAAAAAAAGCTTTCCATAAGAGAGGATCTATCCTTTACCCTTCTCAACACATCACATTTAACGCAAGGAAAATAACTGTCTGAGGACTGGATGTGTGGAGCATTCATCAGACCAGATTCTGAAATCCCTAACAATATATATATATATATATATATATATATATATATGATATACAACTACCAGTCAAAAGTTTTAGAATACCCCATTTTTCATTTTACTGAAATTTAAGCAGTTCAAGTCAGGTGAATAACCTGAATGGTACAAAACAAGCGGTAAACTGCCAGAGGTTAAAAATGAAAGTGTAGTTACCAAAAACTGAAAAATAATGTAATTTCAGAGTTGTTAAAAAGGCCCTTTTCAGCGAAGAAGTAATGGGGTTAGACAACTGCAGCTGTTTGCAGCAATGAAAGTAAATTAAGCCTTGAAAGTTGATGCAAACAATCTCAAGTGTCCCAACTTTTGTTGATTAGTACAAACCCTCTGTCTGGAGAAAGCAGTGTTGGAACAGAGTGTTGCTTATCACCTCGAAGCTTTATTTGGACAATATTGCTCTGCAGGAAGTAGTATATTGCTATCATAATGGCGAAAAAAAGACAATTAACAAAGGAAGATAGACAGGCCATATAACCCATAAAAGTGTAGGTCTTTCCTTTAAAGAAATGCAAAGCAAGCCAAGTATCAGTGAGTACAGTTTCCTACACCATCAAAGGAACTGGAAACTGGAGGAATCTCTGCAGGAAGTAGTATATTGGTATCATAAATGGCGAGAAAAAGAAATTAAACAAAGGAAGATAGACAGGCCATTATAACCCTTAAAAGTGTAGGTCTTTCCTTTCAAGAAATTGCAAAGTAAGCCAAGGTGTTCAGTGAACAAGTTTCCTTACACCATCAAAGGAACTTGGAAATGGAGGAAACTCTGTGACAGGAGAGGTCTGGCAGGCCAAAGCCACAACACAATCAGAAGATAAGTTCTGAGACTCAACAGCTTGTCTGATAGAGCTCACAGGACAGCAGCTACAAGCACAGCTTAAACTGTCGAAGTAAGGAGTCTCAATTTCAACTGTGAAGAGAGACTTGAGCTCAGGTTTGACAGTCGAGTGGCATAAGAAAGCCATTGCTAAGATGGCAAAATAAGAAAAAGGCTTGCCTTGGGCGATGAAGCACCCCAGTGGACTACTGAAAACTGGAAGAAGAAGTCTTATGACCGATGAATCAAATTTGAAAATCTTCGGTTCATCACGCAGGGTTTTTGTACGCCGTCGAGTAGGCAAAGGATGGTTCCTCATGTGTGATACCAACGTCAAACATGGAGGAGGAAGCTGATGATCTGGCTCTTTTGCTGGATCCAGTCGGCGACTTGCACAGAGTGACGGCACACTGAACAAAAAAGGGCTACCTTTTTTCAGCGCCATGCAATACCCTCTGGTCTACGCCTAGTTGGTCAGGGGTTCGTCCACAGCAAATAACGACCAAAACATACCTCTAGGCTATGTCAGAACTACCTTAGAAGAAAATAACAAGACGGTGGCTTCAAATCATGGAATGCCAGCACAGTCTCCAGACTTAAACCCCATCAGAGCTGTTTGGGATGAACTGGACAGAAGGTGAAAGCAAAGCAACCTACAAGTGCAACACATTTGTGAACTTCTGCAACAGTGTGTGGGAAGAACTTTCCGAACAATATTGATTTCCATTGTAGAAAGAATGCCACGAGCATGTTCGGCTGTATATCTGCAAAATGGCTACTTTGATGAGTCAAAATTTAGATTAAATCTTGTTCAACAAAACGATTCGTGATTTCTTTTTTATCTGCAATTGTATTTGTTCCTCTGCTTTAATTTCAGAGTACATGAAACATTAAACTGCTTAAATTCAGTAAAAACTGAAAAAATGGGGTGTTCTAAAACTTTACACCGTAAGTCTAGTGTATATATATATATAAATATATATGTATATATAATATTTGATGTTAAATGATAATATGGTCATCATTGTTAGATATTATTGGTAGCCATCCTGGTGGCGGGTAAATAAGCTCTGAAATTGGATAGGTGGTTCGTTTGATGTTTAACTGATGTTGACCATGTCATCTTTGTCTGTTTGACAGTCGCCGGCCAAAGCCTCTGGGTTGGAGGTGACGCTTTGGTGTAGGACTATGTCCAATGGAGATCGGGGGAGTGCTCGTCACACTCCACATGTTTTGATTACCCGCCGATCACATCACGTGCCTTCTGGTTGAATGGTTTGCATTCGCGGAAACAATCGTGCTGGGTGGCAGACGGGACGGTTGTTTCTTTGCGGATGATGCGGTTTTACTGTGTGAGATATAGTCCTTGGCGATGCTCACCATAACATCAGGAGGTGGGTTTGAATGTGTTGTGAAATTATATAATATATATATATATATATATATATGTGTAATATTATTATTATAATATATACTTGATTATTATATATGGTATATATATATATATATGGTGTAAACCAAATGTATGGAGAGTGATGAAATGCCCAACCAACTCAAACGGCCGTGAGTCGCGTACATGCGCCGACCAAAGCGTCGCCTCCAACTGGAAGGCGCAGCCCGGCCACTCATGTTAAAAAGACAGAGATTTAAAGTCTCATGGTTAAACATTAAACGGAGCCACCTATTCAGGATTTCAGGCTTATTTGCCTCCTTTGAAGCTCCTTTTTTACATGAAAAAGGTTAGAAAAAAAAAAAATCAAAATATTTAAAACAGCTTGGGTGTGTACATTGACCCAATTGGCCAAAGCACACAATCCAACAAGAATTTCCATTGGCTATCTCATGCC
>CM068954.1:94380500-94395685 GCA_035128595.1 Eptatretus atami
CCTCAGCCCAAAGGCTGAAACACATGATCAATCAAACACAACACATAAGGGAGGACTGTCTGAAACATGTAATAAAGAAATAACTGCCTCAGGAACCACTGTATGTTGTCTCGTTCACAGAACCATCACAATTTCGTTAATTCGGGTTATTCAGTCGTTCACAACATTCCCACCTTCTTGGGTCCTCAAGCAAATGCGAGTAGATGGGACAGTCAGTTTAACGCCCACATTTTAACTGAACCACATACTTTATGCTACCATTCCCCACCTCAGCAGCACTGGGATGGCAGTTGATAGTTCAGGAATGAAATCCAAATAAGTCAGCTGAAAGGTGAATTTGGTACCCATGAGTGATCCTGACAGCAGGAGGATGGGTGATCGGTGCACTAATGGGAGTTCAGTGAGTAGAGTGACATGTAGTTGAAGCGAATTTGCAGCGCCGTACGATTCAGAGATAAGTGTTGGGTGAGTTCCAGGAGGTGCATCTCGCTTGGCATGAAACCTAAAGCACGAAGAGCAGCGCCCAGCTTCCGAGTCTCCAACTGTCCGTCTCTCCCGAGTTCTTTAAAAGCTGCCCGAAGTTCTGAGAAGGAAAAAACATACAAAGAATGAATTCTGTCTAAAAATTTATGAAATGTTCACTTTTATAGACAATACAAAGGAATGAAATAATTGGGAAATTGGAGGAAGACTCAAGGTCAAGTTAAAAGCTGAAAAGTCATTCCGTAAAGTTTCGATCGATTCAACTCTGCACCTCACAATGTTAAAATGATCCACATTTTTCTTATTTGTGTAATCTCTTTTTAACGAGGTGAGAAACAACAAGTGTTTAAATGCTTGACTGGGGTAGAATATAGGAAAGAGAGAAAACAAATCATGTCAGGTCAGTCAAATATCCATCCATCCATCCATGGGGACCATACGCTGTGCAGAGCGTTGATGCTGCCCAAGCAGTCTCCTTGGCTATTGGACACAATCCTGGACGGGTCGCCACTCTGACACAAGTTACCAGCATGCTGGCACTCATTTTGCCGACCTCGAAAGGATGACAGGCAGTCAACCCCACCTGGTATTAATTCAACAACCGAGCAGGATTTGAACTCAGGACCCTAGGATGCCAAGCCCACCACTCTTGCTGTTAAGCCAACACCAGGCATTTGGCACTAGATATCCCTTCTATATGTCCCTTACGACTGTGCAGTACCTTCAACTTCTTCTGCTTTCAGATCATCACCCTGTTGGAGGAAGGAGATTGAGGAAAAGCATCAGTGATTTCAGGTCACCATCTATCATAACTCTCAAATTCAATGCATTTCATAAATTAACCAATCGGTCTTTTGTGTTTTTTTTTTATCAGAATGTTCCCAATATTCATGTCAATGCCAGGCTACTCCCATGAATGCTGTTCTCCATTATGTTGCTTCACGTGGAATTGCTGTGATTAAAGGAACTTTCTGTTCATCAATGGAACCCTCCTACCTAGGGTTTTTTTACACAAAGGTCATGGAAGGACAGAGTGTGAAATGGGTCAAGGAGAAGGAACATAGTGGGGTGGTGAGGAAACAACGGACATGAAGAACGGCTTGACCGCGAGACGAAGAGATGAGAAACAAGAGTCGAGCAGAGAGAAAGCTAACACACAACGCAACACCTAGGGAATGGTGGTGTCATTCCCTAGGCTCACACTTGATTGCCTCATACGGTCAATGCATGATTGCTGATTCTGGTGTGGAAATACCATCCCTAGGCTCACACTTGAATTGCCTCATACGGTCATGCAGTGATTGCTGATTCTGGTGTGGAATACCATTCCCTAGGCTCACATCTGACTTCTTACGTCTCATGCAGTGATGCTTGATTCTGGTGTGGAATACCATCCCTAGGCTCACACTTGAATTGCTTCATACGGGTCAATGCAGTGATTGCTGATTCTGGTGTGGAATACCATCCCCTAGGCTCACACTTTAATTGCCTCATTACGGTCAATGCAGTGATTGCTGATTCTGTGTGGAATACCATCCCTAGGCTCACACTTGAATGCCTCATACAGTCAATGCAGTGATTGCTGATTCTGGTGTGGAATACATCCCTGGCTCAGACTTGAATGCCTCATACAGTCAATGCAGTGATTGCTGATTCTGGTGTGGAATACCATTCCCTCGCTCACACTTGAATTGCTTCATACGGGTCAATGCCGGGCGGATATACATCCCCTAGGCTCACACTTGAGTATGCTTCAATGCAGTTAATTGCTGATTCTGGGTGGAATACCATCCCATAGGCTCACACTTTGTTGCTTCATACGGGTCAATGCAGTGATTGCTGATTCTGGTGTGGAATACCATCCCCTAGGGCTCAGACTTGAATTGCCTCATACGGTCAATGCAGTGATTGGTGCCGGGGGTGGACATACCCAGCTGATATGAAAAACCTAGCAAATCCACCCGTCGCTTCAGCTGATGAATATTAGAGGGGAAGGAGAGAAGAAGAGAGGGGGAGTGGAGAGAGAAGAGAGGGGATGGGGTAGTGGGGAATGGGAGGGTTTTCTGGGGGCATGCATTTGGACAGGGGAACTTGGAGGGAAAGTGGGTGAGGGGGGGGGGGGTTAAAAAAAAACGCTAAAAAAAAAGCTTTCCTTGTCCAATATCCACGTTCTTTGAAGCCCTTCTCTCCTTGACTCGGAGAGTTGTTATTGTGGAGGAGGGTTTGGGAGGAGGATAGCGTGAGGGGAGGGGAAGGAAGGCAGTAAGAGGGGAGGGGGGAGGCAGTGGCGAGAGGAGGGGAAGCAGCATGAGAGTGTGGGGGGAGAGGCGTAAGGGGAGGGGCAGCGGAGGGGGAGGAAAGGCACGCAAGGGGAGGGGAGGAAGTGTGAGGGGGGACGAGAGCAGCGGAAGGGCCAGCGCGAGGGGAAAGCGCATGACGAAAGGGAAAGGAGGTGAAGGACGGGCGATAAAACGCGCCCAAAACAGAACATTTTCTTTTAACCGCCGAGATTCGATATAAAACCAGATGGAGCATTTATACCCATGCTATCGTACCTGGCAAATTCAAAACGAAACCGTCAGTCCTAACAAAGGGGGAGGGTGTTGGAAGAGGTGGAGAGAGGGAGATAGAGGTATGAGGTGTTAGGGATCAGGGTGGGTGGGGAGGGAGGGAGAGGGGTGGGAGAGAGAGAAAGAGGGGGGGGATTCAGCAGATGTGACGTCCAGTTTAACGTACACACATTTGATGAATCACCCTGCCTGTGAAACACTGGGATGACAGTTTATAGCTGGGTCAGGATTCAAACCCAGACTAGATAGCTTAGAGCGATTGTGCGTACCTCTCAGCTATCCTGCCATGATGTTAACAAAACATTTCATTTTTTTTTTAATTCGTATTTATCTATGCTGAAGTGACCACAGAACAACACATGGCCAATGCACGTGAGTGGCCCCCTGACCATTGTTCAAGTCGATCGACGTACAGCATTCAGTGACAGCGTGAATATTGTAGAGCGCTCGCCAAGTGACTTAAGCACTCCAACTGAATGGTTGATAAGGAACGGCTCACTTGGGACACGATTAGGGATCATCGAACTGTCATATCAAACATACACCTCCCGGACATGCCCAAAATGTCAAATATGACCGAATTGGACAAATTAACACTTTTTTTAGCAGTTGGAAATGCTGCTAAGTTCAATTCTGGAGCTTACATTCTGTAATTCAGCTTAGTTTAAGAGATCCTCGTGGTTATGGCATGTGCGGAAATGAAATAAAGCCATGAACACTGGCGTCTCCAGGCATTTATAAGCACTGCAATGTATCCAGCGATCTGTACCTATGATGAACAGGCATTCGATAATAATATGAGTGAGGAAAGTGAAAAAAAAAACTTCATCATTAAGAAATTGTTGTGGCCTGTTCCAAATCAGGTCAATAAACATGGCAGATTCACACCCCAGCGAGGTCACCCAGGATACACCTTAACACCCCATCTAGAGAGAGGTGGCCAAGGATGCGCCTGATAAAGGATATAATTTAAATAAGGCCGTTAATTGTCGTCACAATGGGTGTTTTAATTAACCCAAACACCCAATTTTCAGTCATGCACTTCCTTAGAGTTTTCTTCGTATGCATGCAAAGTTCCAGGCTGATAAGCTTCATGGTTTTGGAGTTATGGAGGAGACGCACAATGTTATCATAGATTATCTTTTAATAGACACATAATATTGTCGCAGGTCTGGCGGTTAGTTAAATTCCCCAGACCCAAATTGTGGTGGATGGGCAGCTAACACCAGTCAGCCCGGATAGCCGAGCGGTTTTCCTTCGGAGGCGGACTCGTTGATCCTCAGAGATTAGAACGCACGTGGGAGGGGGAAATCGGCACTGGCAGAGCGAAGGAGGCACAAGGGGTTTATACTGGAACCCCACGACAAATACACAGACACAGCAACTTAAAATAAACGGGGATTTAATGAAAATTGACAAATATTTACAAGGGACAATAATTCAGCATGTAATAATATGCGAGTTAAACTAAGATCTAAGTCGAGGCGCCTCTACACACAGACATAAATACAGACAAGGGAAAACAAAAGAAAAGCAAATCCTCCCTTTATTCTGGCACTTAGCTTGATCCAGAGATGGTCTTTATGGAATTTTGAATCCAGGCGTTTCGTCCTGCACGTGTCGATGTGCCTAAAATGGCACCAAGCCGCTCTCTCGCAGCGGGAAACATCGTCAGGAAATTTGTAAGGCGATATTCAACACCAGGGCTCAGAGACCACCGTGCAGCTTCTTCGTCGATCATCTTCACCGACGCCGTGGCTTTGCAGAATCGCGCCATCTCTTTGGTGATATACACGAGGCTTCGAGGTCAGTCTCTCACAACCAAACCAACAGCCAATGGCCAGCATCTTGCTCCACCATGTGAGCCAATTTGCCTCAGCAAGAACATTCTTCTTCATGTATCATTTTGTCGTGCCAAGAATAGAGCAAAGCGAGATCCTCCGTCCCAGCGATGCTCCTCTCTTGAGCGCGTGCGTCCCTCACACCGAACTCGTGTGTTTCTACCGATCTCTCCCCGACGTCACCAAACAACCGTCCACCTCTGGGGCGTGGCTTGCTCACCCGAAACACAGGAAGGAGGGGCCTCTCGCCTGCTCGGTGTGTTTTGCTTGCTTGTTGTTATCGTCGTGGTTGTTATAAAAACACACTTCTTCCTGGCTAGCTTGTAAACGCAAAAACATAGGAAAAAGGTCACAGGGAAATTACATACTGCAGGGAATTATCCTTAATCCCTATCTAATTAACACACACCATCCACCCCCCCCCCGTTGTGGTGACAAGTAACACTTAAGCTCACAGTTTCCCAACTTAATTACATCGAGATCTTTCCTACACGTCCACGGACCAACCAACTCTATTCAATCCTAACTTTCCATGAAATTCCTCCACCTCCCTCACAACATTATCTTTTTTTTCAGATAACATAGATAATAAATTAAAACAAGATGGCAGACACCAGTCCATTACAGCGGCCTTTTCCCCAAAGAGGAATATTTGATTTTGATGGTGCTGGCTTTCCAAAACGCTCCTCGAAGTCTTCTTGCACCCGTTTCATCGTCTTGTTTTGTGCTTCTCCTCTCATGGTACCACACCACTGCTTCCAGCCTCTCTTCCACTGTAAATAGACTGGTGTCTGCCATCTTGGTTCAATACAGTATATTACTTTTACTGTCTGAAAAAAATAAAAAAAACAGTATAAATACAAGTAATAAACAAATCTTGTATAAGCAGCTAAAACGGTGCCTGGTCTTATGACTCAACCTGGTATAGACATTCAGATAAGTTCTTAGAAATGACATTCTTATACAATGAAAACCAAATAAAACTTGACCCGTCTTGGACTGTTATGGGTATCAAGGTGAGATTTTTTTTTTTTTTAATACCTCTGCTTCTACTTATTGCGCTGAAATCGAACATTCTCTTAAGATACAAGAAAACTCTTTCTATCTGCACAGAATCTACAATAACTTGCAATAATTACCTTTCCTGCATTAAAGCTCATTAATTATCTGGCAAAATAAATCACAAGTATCCCTCCCCCCCACCCACTACCACCTGACTATACCCCCCAACCTCCATCAACTCAACAACCCGCCCCACTCCACATCCCAAGCCCCAACTTTCCCCCACACCTCACAAATATCCATTTAAATTTCATCCCTAAGTTGTAAAATTCTAACATGAAGTGCATATTAAATGCTTCTCTTCTCGATCAGGCTCTTCACTTCACTCCCGGGCCGTTCCGCTCTATTCAAGGTTCACTACTATGATTAGCTTGAGCATTTCTATCAAGAAACCGTGATCACATGTCCCATTTCGAGTTCCCTCCTTTGCGCAGGTACCATACCTGAGCACAGTGTCTCTTGGCTCCAACTCACCTGCCCGAAGGGCTTGCGTACATCAGCCTTTGGTCCTGCTTGCTCAGCATTTCTTTTATCGGTACTCCTTTCTCCAACGTTGTCCATCTCTTCCATCAAATTCATTCCCTCCTCGCTTCGTTTCTTTTTCAATACACAATGCCCTCTCGTTATACTCCGATTGACTTCTTCCTTTTCTTGTGCACCCTTTAGCTCATTGGTATTCTTTGCCTTTTCCTCTTTGTTTTGCTTCTTTTCTTGCTTTCTCAATCTTATCTTCTCATCTCTCCCTCTTTCCATTTCATTTACACCTCCTTCTTGCCCCACTTCTGTTGTTGCATTGCCTATTCTTAATCTTGCCTTTCTCTTCATATCCTCTTCAATTTCTATTTGGTCCCTTCTCTTTGTATTACTTCTTATACTCATCTGTCTCTCTCTGTCTCTGTCTCTCTCTCCACCTTTACTATAACCTCTTCCTGTCTGCCACCCTTCTTATCTCTCGTTTTTTTCCTTGCTCTGCCTTATTCTTTTCGACCTGCATCCTCCCTCCACCATGCTGAATTACTCAGGTGCACAGACGAGTGTAAGCTTTTCAGAAAAAGAATTACCGATTGCAGGGATTGGATTAAACGGTGAAAAACGAAAGGTGGAAACTTCTGGCTTTGTGTGCAGCAGATTTTCCTAGTGACAAGACGGATTAGTGTGATTAACATGGCTTGTCTGACCATATGGAGTCAGTCGTGCTGTGACAAATGCCATATCAAATACCAAACTAACCACATTGTATTCTAACCTGCTGCCCAAGGCAACCTGATCCATGGTCTCATACTACCAGATTTTCAACATTCTTCCCTCGTGCCTTTCATTCCCTTTGGTCAAAAATACTCATTGTGCTCCCCATTCCTTATTTGCCTCCTCAATTGAAACGAGAAAGGATCAGAAAATGCAAAGCCCATCCACAGTTTTAAAAAAAATTGTACATTTCATTCATTTGTGTTCTCCACAATCTCATAATAAAGGTTTGTTGAAGATGACAAAAGCACAATTGGTAAAAATGTTACGGTCTGGACATACACACTAAATCTCAATGGTAAACAAGGATTTTGATTAAAACATTTATGGCTGCTCTACCACTTCACCGATGACGTCATCCTTACAATCCTTTATTTCCCATTGAGAGAACAATGAGATGTGCCAAGTTTCAAATTTTTCCGATCAGCGGTTTCAGAGATATTTTTGTCAATTGGACAAGTGGTTGCTGAGAAAGAAAAAAAGGCCAAAAAAGGGTCGAACAATAATAATGAAATCAATCAATTTATAATTCGATAAATAATACTAATAATGGAAATTATTATTTCAACAGTTATTAATTTGCTCTCCATTTCATAAATAAAGCTTTCTTGAAAATTTTATGACAAAAGCTCAAATGGAAAAAAAAAAAAAGGTCACGGCCTGGACAGACACACAGAAGTGATTGCAAAACCCCGTCTTCCGCTGCGTGGGGGACAGCTCAACAAGAAAGAGCAATCAGAGACCCTCACTAGGGTGGTGTGTTCAGTTACCAAGCACCTAGTTTCACTTGCCAAGTCAGCCGTTCCTTATCAACAGTTTTGAATGGAGTGCTTGCTTGAGTGCTTAGGCCATTGGCGAGCGCTCTTCAAGAAACTTGGTCACTGAACACACCCCTGCAGAACTTGTTTTGTCTCGTGCTTGTGTGCTGGTGTGTACATACGTTTGCTGTATTTTTTTTTATTGTTCTCTTTTTGACATTCTTATGACAGATGCAACTACAGAATCACAAGCCAAGCCCTTAGAAACATCCTGGTGATGCAGGTTATAAGACACTTCGATAAATTATCCCAGAAGTTCTCTGAGTTACAATATTATATTCCAGCAAATACCACCTGTCGCTTCGCTGACGGGAATACTGAGCGGGGGGGCGGAGAAAATGCATGGAGAGAGAGAGGGTGGGAAGAGAAAGAGGGGAGAGTGAGGATGTAGAGGAGGGAGGGAGAGTGAGGAGGTAGACATATGGTAGAGTGTTAATTACGATTCATACTGTCTCATCAAAAGATTCTGCATAGAATAACAGTAAATATGGAAAAAAATAATGTCTGGAATCCATTTTCTAACGGTCATAATATAAATATCGCCAGGAGACAAACACAACCCGGACATGTCTGGAGATGAACAAACACACCAAGACAGGTCCGGAGACAAACAAACACCGCCCAGACAGGTTCGGAGACAAACAAACACCGCCCGGACAGGTGCAGAGACAAACACCATCCAGAGATAAACAATGCCAAGACACATCCGGAGACAAACACCACCCGGAAATGTCCTGAGACAGACACCGCCTGGACACGTCTGGAGACAAACACCGTCTGGCCCAAGTCCGGAGACAGAAAGAGACAGAGAGATGTGTGAGAGGTGCTGCACTGTATTAGAAGGGCAGAGCGAGGATGGTACAGAGGAAGGGAGAAAGAGAGAAAAGAGAGAAAGAGGAGAAAGAAAGAGAGAAAGAGAGAAAGAAACTGGGGGGAGTTAGCAAGAAATGTTATGCTTTATGAACACACACACACACACTATATATATATATTGTTAGAATCTGGAAGCCATGAGCACTCAACATACAGGTCCTATAGTTCAGTTATTTCGATAAGTAAATGTGGATAAATATCTCCCGTCCCTTGTTTAATGGGTAATTAAATGTTCATGCGCTGCGGAGTTATTTTATAGTCAGGGTTTTCTTTTATTTTAAATCAACTATAACTACAACAGCAGCATCACCCTCACCTTCACCTCGCTTCCTCACACCGACGCCATGGCCTACGTGCGTGTCGGCACATATGTGGGCGGAGTCCAATGTGCCAGGCGGGGTTTCTTGAGGGCATTGGCATCTTGGATTTCGCTCCAAATACGGGCATGGCGCCCCTCTCAGCCAATCGGAGGGGTGCGAGCGAGATTGCCGTCGGGCAGCCAATGAGAGAGGGCCACGCCTGAACGGACGGAGCCGGGGAGAAAGAAAGGAAAGGAGAGCCGACGGATCTGCTGGATAAGTGCGGAGGATCTGCTGGAAAAAGAGGAGAGTTTGGTTGTCGGACGAGTGCTGAGCGGAGCTCTGGACTTTGATCGCTCTTGCTGGCGCCTGGTTCTTCGGGCCGTTTCTTCGAGCGCTTGTTCTGGGCTCTGCTCGTCCCATCGTTGGTGCCTAGTTCTTCGGACCACATCTCGACGCTGGCCTGGTTCGCTCGTGTCAGCCAAACCACACGAGGTGGACAGGTCCTGTCCTTCTGGGTATCTGCGTGTGTGTGTGTGTGTGTGTGTGTGTGTTGTGTGTGTGTGTGTGTGTGTCTGTCGGTGGGCCCGTCTTTAAGTAGTAAATTGTTAAGTGCCTTTGCTGTACATTATTTGCCTTGCATCTCTTATTAGTCATGATAACTCTGCCCTTACGTGCTTCCCTCCTTCCCCACCTACTGTTAATAAATACCCTATTTGTTAAATGTATCAGCTCGTTTCTGTGTTTCTTTATTGGTTTAACACGGTGCGTGTTGGGGAATTAGAAAGGCCGTTGTTGCCGTAGATGTACGTTTGGACCGACGATCTCGGTAACCATCTGCTCGGTTACGCACGGTTCGAGCACGCTACTGGCTCGTTCCGCTCGAGCTCCGCCGAGCGTGAATTTCCCGGTAGTTTGGACGACGTGGGTATTTAGGTAAATTGAAATTGGCAATCGACCCTATCCCACGTGGCCGACCTATTGGCAATCTTCGGTCCGATAAGGGACCCGTCAGCTCCGGAGTTATCCGGGGTGACGACCTATAAATTCCGGATGTTCCGGCAGAGTCGACCCTACTGCTCCACCTAGCGGTCGTGCTCGCAACCGATCCCCGGCCCACAACATTATTAGCGCTTGGTATCGGCAATTTTTCGGGAATCGGCCGATTGGGGTCAGTGTGATTACCGACTACAGTACGTGTTGTATACACCCCAAAAACCTTGAGTATCTTTCACCGTTGTTTTGGGAAAATTTCATTAAACATATTAAGAAAACAACATTGCATTATATACGTTTCAAGGAGATGTGCATAAACATTCATATTTATAAACAGCTGGCAAGCGTCATGTGATGGGTAGAAAAAAATTTTGGCTCGGTCATTTAGAAAACGAGACGTTAATACGGCAAACGGCTCGGAAATGGGGTGTAATCAAATATATTTTGCTTTGAAACTCACAAAGAGAAACATATAACCTTTGTAAAGCCCATCATCATCATAAGTTTGCCACCACCACGCACACACACACACACACACACACACACACACACACACACACACACACACGTGGAGAGTCCCTTTAAAATCTAAATGTACCCATATGTACCAAGTACCTTGTAGCAACTGCCGATCGAGACACAAACTGTACCGCTATTGACTGTAGGGTGCTTGGTAAGCGGTTTAAGCACTCAAGCAAGCACTCCAATTAAATGGTTGATGAGGAACGGCTCGCTTGGCACGCGATAGCAATCTCAAAACCGTCATATTAAACACCACCTCCCGGAGATGCCCAAAATGTCAAATATGTCTGAATTGGACAAATGAACACTTTTTTTAGGAGTCGGAACTGCTGCTAAGTTCAATTCTGGAGCTGAAATTTTGTAATTTGACTGAGTTTAAGAGATTTGCGAGGTTATGGCATGTGCGGAAATGAAATAAAGCCATGAACACTGGCATCTCCGGGCGTTTATAAGCGTTGCAAAGTACCCAGAGATTCGTCGGTCAGAATCTTCGTTCTCGGATCACAGAGGAATGCGCACTAGTGCACGCAAACATGCTGAGCTGAACATGGCAAGAACTCGTTTACCACCTTGATGTCCTGCGTGCGACAAATGGAGCTCACATTGAAGTGTATTGATGATGTGCACAAAACTTTGAGTTTCTGTATCAAATAAACCTAAGGGTATCGTTTGTGGTTCTAAATGTATTGACAACAAAAGTTATCTGGGTCTTTTTGGAACACCCTGTATATGTGGAGGGATGAATGGGAAGGAGCTGAGTGTTTCAGAACAAAAGGTTCCAGAAGCTAACCTGTGAAAGATAGATTGATTTTGGCTGCGAATTGAAGCAGACAAAGAAAATGTCAGATTTTCTGCCTGATGACCTGCCCTTACCATTGACCTGCCCGATTATATGTCTCTGTCAATAATCAAATTATTTGTCATAATTGTTGGAATTTCTTGTTCTTTTGAGGCCATAAGCGCTGCCCGAGGGCTAAAATGCTAACTCAATGGTAAGAAGCATACTAGGAACTTTGTCCTTTGCCTGTGAAGGTCATGCACTGCACCTGCATTTACAGGTATGGTCTAGGAAGGTTTCCCTGTGGTGGCCGTAATTAAATAATAAGATATTTCCTACATCCGCAGAATAGCAATCAATTTAGTACAAGGTGATACAGACCAAAACTAGAACGGCACTCAGTAGAGCGCATACCTCTGCCAGGCTGAACAGTTTACGTTTTGTTTCCCACTGATAGCTGGATCTGCATTCGGACCTGAACCAAAATCGAATCGGCTTGTTCTTATCACCTAACCAACTCATCCACCTAGTTTTGTCATTATCCGTCCATAACTTTTTGAGATATCGTGCTATGTATCGTTTTGGCCCCATCTCTGAATGGTGAAGAATCACTTACAAAATTTTCGGAGTCGGATCCAGATCTTGATCTTCACCAAAATATAATCATTTCGTCCTTGTCACACACCCAACCTATCCTCGTCCGAATTCATCCACAACTTTTTAAGATATCCTGCTCACAGACAGACAGACAGACAGGGGTGAAAACACAACGTCCATCCACCTTCGGTGGTGCAAGTAACCAATCAAACGGAAGACCAAGTAGGAACCTAAGAAGTAAAGGGCAAAAATGGAGTCATCAGAAGGAACCTGGATAGGATTCGGGTTTCAGCCGCTACTCCACAACCCTCAAACCCATCCAGGCGCAGTCAAGTGAGACTTGGAGAAAAATTTCTGCAAGAATTCACTTCTCCTTAGACAGATAACTCAGATCAAACAATCTTATCACTGTAATGGATTAATTACCTCGAAATTGCATTTTCGTTCATACCTCACAGACTTATGCCATTATACTTGTTGTGCAGGATGAGCAACTCTGTTGTCGTTTTCCTTTATTTTACCCCCATTTTTGTCCTGTCTCTTTGCCACCTCCTTCACCTCTAATCCACTCTCGATCCACCTCCCTCCATCTTTTTGTCTTTATTCCCTTCTTTCCCAACAAATATCCTTCGATGAAGGTGAATGTGGCTCAGCCACTAAGAAGATAAACGGATTGAGGAAGCTGTGTCCAAACTCCGCTGGATGGTGGATGGAGGCAAGAGGCTAAGGAGGGCGGGAGAAGTTCAAGCGGACACAGTGGTGCGATGCCTGTGACATGTTCTCATAAGTGTAATGTACAGTGGGACAAATAACAATCCTGATCCTACTTTCAAAAATACATTTTATATTTTTCATAAAATCTGATGATCAATTACCTTTATTATCCCAATTAATCTTTTATAACTCAACCATTTTACTTGCTAGTTTCAGTTCCCTCCTCTCCTCCCTCTCCTTTTTTCCTGGTCGTTAATTCCCTTTATATTTGTCCCACTGTCAGTTTTTACCTGGTGTTGGCTTTGTGGTTAGGGTGGTGGGCTTGGGATTTTAGCGTCCTGAGTTTAAGGCAGTTCTACCTTGCTCTTGCATGAGCCTCGATCCTGTAACAAAAAAAAATCTCATCAGATCTCATGACAAATGTCAACTGTAATTTTCAGTCCCTTATTTTACCTCTGTTTATCAATGCTGCCCATACATTGCTACCACCCTTAAAATTTGCCGATGCTGGGTAATCCCAACTGGTTCAATGTTTGGTAATCGGGAAAACTTTAAGCTCAAAAATATGTCACAAGCCACCATTTCCTAATCGTACATCTCCATCTTTCCCAATCTAGGCACTTAACACATGAACTCGCAAGCTGTGATAACTTAGAGTCCCTTTACTGCGACATAATCAAGTAAAACTAGAACTGTATCAAGGGAGGAGCAAAGCACCACTCCCTGTATATAGGACCGTTTCTCTGCATGCAACTTTAACACAGGGACTGAAAATTGTTTCTCGGCTTCCACTGGATGAAATTGGCTGCAAATTTCAGAAGTAAATCCTTTGTACGTCGAGGTAATATGTTCCAAATTTCAGCAACGTCCATTTCCGCATTCTTGAGTTTTTAACGAAAACCCTCGTAAATCACGTTGGTGTCTGTCCGTCTGTCCGTCCGCCCAAAATATGTTGGCGCTCATATCTCAAAGGCTATACATTGAAACGAGCTGAAACGTGGGATTTACATCGGCCAATATAAATAATAAATGACTTTTAAAACAAATTCCACCTATTAGTGCCAAAATTTTTTTTCTTTTTTGCTATTTTTTGCTCATATTCAATGATCCACACATCATCCAGGCAGTATCATCATGCAATTGTGCTAGGTTTCCACCGGAGAGCAGCACTTTCTATCATTTATGGATATGCATTAGTACATCAATTTATAAGATCCCAAACCCACCACCCTAACCATTAAGCCAACACCAGGCATGCACCCTACATATATAGGTTAAAACCCATGAGTACAAGAAGTTTTTTTTTGTACCTTGAAAGTGAAAATACATAAGATAATGTGCATGTGTGTGATTAATTTGTTTTAAAAATTGGCACCACTTTTATGACCTTTTCTAGAGCATTATGTGGTTCCTCCGAAAAACACAAGTGTAGTGTGCAGCATGCACACGAGATTTTTTGAATGTGCCTTATTTTGTATTGTCTGACATTTTCCACAATCCATGGAATATTGTTGTGGGGTCGAGTTTCGGTGGTGAGCACGACCGCTAGATGGAGTAGTAGAGTTGCCTCCACCGAACACCCGGAATTTATAGATCGTCACCCCGGATAACTCCGGAGCCGACGGGTCCCTTATCGGACCGAAGATCGCCAATAGGTCGACCACGTGGGATAGGGTCGATTGCCAATTTCAATTTACCTAAATACCCACGTCGTCCAAACTACCGGGGAAATTCACCCTCGGCAGGATCTGTGCGATCCGGGCCGTTACCGAGCCGGATCCGAGCCATACCCCGAGCGGAGAGGACCAGAATCCTGCCGGGCCAATTGCACGATTTCGGCAGCAATGAGGCCTCATAGTTCCCGTTCGCAGCGTGGCAAACCAATGAAAGAAACACAGAAACGAGCTGATACATTTAACAAAAGGGATTTATTTATAATGAGGGGAAAGGGGAACACGTAAGAAGGCAGAGTTATCACGACTAAAGCAAGGCAAATAATGTACAAGGAACACAGGCACTTAAGTTTCTACTTATAGACGGGGCCCAAGGACACACACACGCACACACAAATACCGCAAAAGAAGATGGACCTCGAGGTCTTTAGTCGGTAGAGCCGGCCCGGGGTACCTGTCCCGCCAGGTGCGGTCACACCGACTCAAACCACCACGGTGGGACTCGAACCCACGACCTGAAGTCCACGACCACAAACGTCTGCAGAGCCCTCGTTGACAACCACTCACTGGCTTTGGATGCCAGGTTGGAAATGCCTGGACTGACAATGTCCTCTCCCACCAGGAATGTCTCACACACGATCCTCACTGCTTGGCAAAACGTCACGATCTCTCGAACTGGCGAACGCTCCTGCCACGAGCACACCGTCTCTCCCA
>CM068954.1:94406979-94417808 GCA_035128595.1 Eptatretus atami
CAGAAGTCATGCCGATCACATGACCGGAAGTGTGTCAAAATGGCGGACAGTGAAATTTTGGGAAAATCGCGTAAATTTCTTCAAAACATCTTCTTTTTCAGACCCACCAGTCAGAATTCTACCAAATTTGGGTTACAACATTAGGCCAGGGCACAGATAAGCTACAGGTCCAGTGGTCCTATTTTTCTTTTTTAAGTTTGAGGTAACAAGTTCAATCACAACATGAATCTACAATTTCTGCAACGTCCATATAATCATCTGTCATTGCTGTCTGGGATAGTATATGACAATGTCGCAGAGTGCATTGTGCAGGTACCTTCCCTCCCTTTACTCCTATCCTTGGCAGTGACACATGATATAACAGGGGACATTTGCCGAGCACAGGGACGTTTATATTGCATCATTTGATGCAACAACACGATATTAGCTTTTTTAGCTCCTCTGGCCACGCTTGTTTCTTCAAAGACACAGGAGCTACCTTCTCATTCTCGAGAGCTCATCCCTATTTCACAAATTGTGGGATGCTGGGTTTACAGACATGAGCATTATTCTCTGTTATTATAGCAAGGGCTGCTCATCGTACATGCTGAACGAATGCACACTCTGTTGGTGGGAGCAACTTCAGCAAGGTTGATTTGTTGTTGCTGCTGTTGTTTTGTATGCAGCCTATGGCTGCTGGTTGAATCATTTTCTGGAAGTGTGGTTGTGCCACTAATGCAGTGCCCCTGTTTCCAGTAGGCTGGTTTTCATTTTGCCAACCCCGGAAGAATGATAGGCTTAGTCAACCCACTTGGTGATATTTCAACGGCACGACAGGGGCTCAAACTCAAGACCCTAAGATCTTAAGCCAGCCACCTTAATTGTTAAGCTATCACCAGGCTGATTTGTTGTTGAGAAACCTGTAAACCCCCAATTTATTTAGATCAGACCCTGTGAACTCATCATGCTTGTTTTTGAACAGTTGTATAACAAGTTCCCTTGCCTGGCTTGTAACTTCTGCAGTAGTCTGTACAGACTGTTCATCCTCTGCAAATTGCTCCAAAACATATATGTTGACCTTACTGATGGCCAAGTAACCTTTCATCCCCATGGAATATGGGTAATTGGTTGTGTTCCATACACTCAGGCTGTGAATGAAGGGAAGTGATTGGCAGCCAGAAGGCCCCACTGATCGAAGCTGCAATATCATGGAGCCAGGTAGGTATCAGCTCCTCTTCCCACCCACAGTTCTGCTAAATCTTTCAGAAGAGTGCCAGCATAATACACAACTATGACAATGATGTCTGTGTCATTAGCATGGATCACAATTCGTTTCACACCTTCCTTCTGGATACTGCACACCAAATGCAAGATAACACCGCTTGCAGCCTCCTGTTTAAATGACTCCATATCAGCAACAGGGATTACGTAACCCAATTTCAGCAGCACAGTTTTGGTTACTTCTTCAGTCACCACCCAAGTGCAGAAGAGTAAAACCCATAAATAGGGATGACGGCTCATCCACAATGTTGCAAAAGTTGTTGTGACACAATAAGAGCTTTTTCTTTCATTTGTGTGTCTACTTCTATCTTTAAAGATACATCTCTTGAAGGGTTGCTGGCTTTATCATGAATCAGTGTTGATGAGAAATTGAAGAGCGAGTGTGGGACAATTTTTTCAGCGGCAGCAAAATATATCTCGGTTGATGGCTCCAAGTGATCTCTCCTTGCACCACTTTAAATTCTCTCAAAGCATTTCAGCTTCCCGATGCAGAAAACACAGTTTTTCTTCAAACATGCTCATCCTCTTCGAACTGCCTCTGTTATAATCACCCGTCGTCTCTTCTCGTCCTTTCTCCCTTCAAGTGGCTCCCTCCAATGCTGACTCCATGGCTGAATGTCCATCCATCATCTCTCAGCAGTCAGCAGTCCGCATGCAACAACAAACTCGCATGTTAGTAAATGTGATATTCATTGAGCATTGAACGACTTCACATAAGATTCCATATGAGGCATGGTTTTGCAAAAGGTCAATAAATATCGGGTTTTTATCTCAACCTGGCCGTCTTCAAAAGACCAAATTGCCCTTTTTAGCTCGCCTGTTCGAAGAACAGAGAGCTATAGCGACACCCCCGGCGTGAGCGTCAGCGTCACCGTGAGCGTGAAAATGTTAAAGTTTTTGGTGCAAGTTATTTTTTCCTTTCTAATGTTTTTATGTTTTGGTGATCAGAATTAAATTTGTAATTGATGAAATGAGTTGGTATATTAGTGAATATACTCCTAATCTTAAAACAGAAGAGATGTTGAAGTAGAACACTTAACTCAAAGAAACCACTCGGTGTATCATACCTCAAACGAAGATGTCAACACGTTAAACTCAACCAAACCACTTACACTTGGAATTTGGGGTTTCTGGAAGGAAAGCCACGATATCTGTGGATCATTTTTAAAAAAGCCAGATGGTGATACTGCGACTGATAAAGAATAATGCATTGAGTGATAATGCTTAAGGTGAAACAACTTCGTGTTTCCTCTAGATGGAACATTTATCCACGAGATAGATTGGAAATTAATTGGGAAAAAAAATGATTTTGCTGAAGCATACAAGTTCTTACCAAAAGGTTGTGAAAGTAATGGAAATAAAGAACCTATTTTGGATATGGACAGCATTTAAAAGTTTGTATACAATCTATGCGTTTGACCTGAGCGCCTCAAAAGGAAACTATAAAGTCTAATCGAATGTGGATACTTCTCCTCTATACATTGAAAGAGGAGAGAGTGAAGAAGTTTGTACATATTGTTTGCTTTTGGAAGAAAAGAATTACAGATTAATACAGATAATGGTGTTATGATTAAGTCTCACTTAATTTTTTTAAATAAATGAGTGCAAAGTACCAACTGGTTGCGTATATGTTAATCAAATCAATTTCATAAACTATCATCTTGTGTTCAAAATCAAAAGCCTTGTACGATTAACGTTAATACAATTCAGAGAAAAGAGCAGTAAGAATTGATGTTTTGCTCACAAGAGAACAGGTTAAATCTTGAACGATACTGGCTCCTTAAAATTAATAATGACAAAACCAATGTTTGAAAAAATATTCAATTAGAGAGACGAGTGGAGGATTTCTCCCATTTCTAATCCTTTATTTGCTGGTTTAAGTGCGGTTGGAGCATTGACGGGTGGTTTTCAACAGCGGTGAAAACTGCAATGAAAGAAGGCTCAACTCCAGGCTCAAAAAGAATGGAAAGACTAAAAAGAGTTGGAGAAACAAATTAGTGGAAGTGGTGTAATTGTAGATTTTGCTGAAAAACTTGAAGGTCTGCCTGATAAAGCGAGATTGTTAGTTGGAATAGCTTTCTTCTATCGCACAAGCAGGTGAAAATTAACTAAAAGGGGTAATGGATTATATCTTTCTAATAAATAAATGAGCATTGATGAGTGGTTAAAGAATTTGGAAAAGAATACAACATCAAATTTACAACTGTCAAATATTGTAAGAAATTAAAAATTCATAATATTGGTTATTTGTATGAGAGATGAATTACAAATGTGCCGAAACATACAAAGAATATTATTATGAATTAGGAGATATTAATGGGAACGGTTCTCATTGGTTTGTATTTTTAATAGTCAAGACAAATATTATTTTGATAGTTTTGGTCTTCACACCTGTTGAAGTTATAAATTCTTACAGAATGGTGTTTATCAAACATTTCAAGTCCAAGAATTAAATTCTAATGTTGTGGTCAATTATGTCTATTATGTGTTATTTCAACTCAACAAAAATAAAAAATTTATTGATATTTATTTTTAATCTAATATAAATGACTTATGTGTAAAGATGGTTCTATCTTTGGTGTCTTCAAGAACTGGATATTGATTTATCAAATTATTACACAAAGGCCCAGACTGAACGACATAATATAATATAACCAAAATATTAACATGAAAAATGCTTATAAATTAAAAAATTATCAAGCCCGACTGACGCGAATGACTTGGTGAGATTAAGCGATTTATCACAATATATATCCTTAAATAAAACGGCCGTGTATTCCAAAGATACAGAAGTGTTGATATATCTCCAGGTCATACAGAATTCCAAGTTCGAATTAAAATAAATTTTTATAAAGAAGGGCGTATCATTTGTATGAGAATGAACAATGGGGGTATGATATGAATGATTTAGGGTATAATTGGTCATTTAAAATTAACCTCGAAGACCTGGAACAATTAAATCAGTCTCGTAAGAAGAAGATTATCCCACTTGGTATCGAGAATGAGTTTTGTGGGTCCACGATTAGTAAACAACAAATAAAGAATTTAATAAGGGTAAATATTATAATGGTTTTGCTCTTGTTTTATATCATGAAAACAGAAAAAACAGGATTATATGTAATAAGTAGGGAAATACAAAATGATTTAACTATGGGAAGATGGGGAGGTGTTTTGTGTCATAATATTATTCTAACATATATTTCTAATACATAAATGACGGCAAGAAGGCTTCAAGAAAATTATCATTTCTGTGTCCAAGCATACTTCAAGAAAAGGGTATTCGGTATTTTAAATAATATGTTCTACAAACATAAGAATGATGTATTTTCAATAAAAGATTGGCTTTATGCTGATGTTGATAACCGAACAACTTTGGAATTAACTAAAATGTTAAATAATGAAAAAATTATAAAGTTAAGAAAAAGTAAGGCTCTTTTAGAAATTCAAAAGAAATTTTATTGGTTTCCTGTTGCTAAAAAAAATTATTTGGATACAGGAATAACAAGAATCCTGATGATATATGTATGATATTCTATGGGGTGTAAGTGGTTCAAGGATAGTAAGGGACGAGTAAGGAGTTGAAGAGAGAGAGAGGAGGAAAAGGAGAAGAAGAGAAGGAGGAAAAAGAGGAGAAGAAAGAGAAGGAGGAGAGGGAGAATAGAGAGAAGAGAGAGAGGGAGGAGAGGGAGGAAAGAGAGAGAATGAATAAATATCAAATATGGAAACCAGTGAGATTAAAAAAAGATTAGGGTATTAAAGAAAATAACTCAACCACCGAGAGAGGAAAACAAAGAATTGACAAGTCTATTTGCAATACTTTCGACAGAGATATTGACATCGTTTCAGGAGAGGATATTGATGTTAATTCAAGTTTTTCATTTTTTTTTTTTCTTAAATAAAGCAGGAGAGAGTGAAGGCATTTCTAAGGATTCTTTATGTTTTAAAAAATTAAGATTCAATGTGCATGTTGGAAACTAAAAAAGGTTTTTGCACTTCTGTAGGAATTTTTCTCATAAATAATGAGTTATTGTCTCAAATGTAAAAGAAAACTAATACTAAAATATTTCATATATTAAAAGTAAAATAACAGGGTTATACAAAAAGGTATATGTTCGTGTTGGTGGTTCAAAAAAAAATCAAATTTATCCAACACAAACTCGGAGAGATATACAAAAGTTTTATCAGGAAGTAAATTTACAACGACTGGAATACCGGGGGAGATTACATTCTACCAGGGTATTCTTTCTTTGGTCAGGCACAACTTGGATAAAGAGATTAGATGAGGCAGACAATCTTAAACCATGGAGTAAACCCATCAATAGGGTTGATGAAGTTGTGCATGAGACACGATATTGATTATGGGAATACCACAACTTTGGAAGAAAAGCATGAAGCGATAGAGAAATGTTGTATAATTTGTCTCTGATACAAAATCCAACCTTGAGAGAAAAAGTTGATAGGTTTATCGTGAAGAAGATGATCAGTGCTAAATTGAAACTTGGACTTGGAAATTCAAAAAACTTGTAGGCCTCTAATGATGTCATTAAGACTGAAGAGCAATTAGCTGATGAATTACATAAAACCAATATTCACAAAGTTTCGTAGAAGGAAGGTTATTCAAGGAAGTTGATTATATTGGTCCGCTGATTTGATTGACTCAATAATGATAAGGGGTACAAGTATGCTTTAACCGTATTGATTTGAGGAGTAGATACGCATGGGTCGTCCATTAAAAAACAAAACAGGTATTACTCTTATGTTATGCCTTTCAACAGATATTTCATAAAAGTAAGAGAAAAACCGAAAAAATTTTGGACTGATGAGGGGTAGAGAGTTTATTAACAAGGCATTTATGAATTTTTCTAAGAATAACAGTATTACATTATACAGTACCTTTAATGAAGGGAAGGCCGTTGTTGTCGAACGTTTTAATCGTACCTTAAAGAGAGACTATATAAAAAATTCACCCAACTCGGTTCACAACAATGGTTATCTTTTATTCAGGATATTGTGGATAAGTATAATAACACGATTCATACGTCAACAAATATGAAACCATCAGAAACATTTACAAAATTAAAATATGAAAAAGAGATTATGTCAGAAAACCTAAGTTCAAAGTTTGGTGATATCGTAGAATATACAGGTGGAAATCTCATTTTGAAAAAGGTTTCGTAAACGATGGACTAACGAACTTTTTAAAATTGTTGATGTAATAGATACGGTTCCTTGACTTATAAGATATATGATTTGGAAGGGAAGAGATTTTAGGTTCATTTTATTCACAGGAATTACAAAAGACAAAACTAAGCAGATAATACCCATGGGAGCAATGGGTTGCCCCTTCACTCCCTCCTACTATACACCTTTGTGGACACTAGAGGCCAAGTCCGAGGTGTATAACAGTATATAATGTGTGTCAAGGGGCGTTTCTTAGATCTGTGAACCCCAAACACAGAATCCTCCAACTGAATCGTCAAGCTTAACATTTGTTTGTTATGTGAGTGTGTGATGTGTGTGCGTGTGTGTGCGTAATGTATGTATGTGTGCGTGTTGTGTCGTTGTGTGTGTGTATGCGGTGTGTTATGCGTGTGTTGTGTGTGCGTGTGTGCGTGTGTGTGTGTGCGTCGTGTGTGTGTTGTGTGCGTGTGTGGTGCGCGTGTGTGTATGTATGTGTGTGTGCGTGTGTGTGGTATGCGTGTGTGTGTGTTGTGTGCGTGTGTGCGTGTGTGTTGTGTGTGCGTGTGGTGTATGCGGTGTGTGTGCGCGTGTGGTGTGCGTGTTGTGTGTGTGTTGTGTGCAATGGGAGCAATGGGTTGGCGCTTCACTCCCTCCTGCTATACACCATTGTGGACACTCGAGGGCCAAGTCCGAGATGTATAACAGTATATAATGTGTGTGCCAATGGAGCAATGGGTTGGCGCTCTTCACTCCCTCCTGCTATACACCATTGTGGACACTCGAGGGCCAAGTCCAGATGTTATAACGTATATAATGTGTGTGCAATGGGAGCAATGGGTTGGCGCTTCACTCCCTCCTGCTATACACCATTGTGGACACTCGAGGGCAAGTCCGAGATGTATAACAGTATATAATGTGTGTGAATGGAGCAATGGGTTGGCGCTTCACTCCCTCCTGCTATACACCATTGTGGACACTCGAGGCAAGTCCGAGTGTATAACAGAATATAATGTGTCAAGGGGGACGTTCTTAGATCTGTGAACCCCAAACACAGAATCCTCAACTGAATAGTCAAGGCTTAACTTTGTTTGTTGATGTGTTGTGTGTTGCGTGTGCGGTGTGTGTATGGGTGTGCGTGTGTGCGTGTGTGTTGTGCGTGTGTGCATGTGCGTGTGTGCGTGTGTTGTATGCGTGTGTATGCGTGTGCGTGTGTGTGCGTGTGTGTGTGTGGTGTGTGTGTGTGTGTGCGTGTGTGTGTGCGTGTGTGTGTATGCGTGGTGTGCGTGTGCGTGTGTGTGTGTGCGTGTGTGTGTGTGCGTGTGTGTGTTGCATTGTATGCGTTTGGGTGTGTGCGTGTGCGCGTGTGCGGTATGCGGTGTGCGTGTGCGTGTGTGTATGCGTTTTGTGTGTTATGCGTGTGTGTGTGTGCGTGTGTGTAGTTTGTGTGTCTGTTGCGTGCGTGTGTGTGTGTGTGCGTGTGTGTGTGTATGCGTTGTGTGTTGCGTGTGTGTGTATGCATGTGTGCGTGTGCGTGTGTGTGTGTGTGTGTGTGTCCCAACCCTCACATTCAAAATCTCAACCCCAACTCAATCCTCGCCCAAACACAATGTCTTTTTCACAAATGAGATTTCCACCTATATATATTTTTTTACGTTTTTTTTTTTTCTCTTCTTCCAATTCTGTCTTTTAAGGCTTTCAGGTTTGATGACGTAGAAAGGGGAGTAAGCCTGACTTTCTTCCAGAACTTTCTTGATCTTGCTCCCATCAAGCACCATCCAACAAAGAACTACACGATAGGTTTAGATCCCAATGAGTGATAGCATTTCAAGTCTCCAAAATAAACCCAACTTTCCAAGTCTCAAGTATAACTCTTTGGTTGGGTCATCAAGGACGAACTCGTTCTGTGGTCTTGGTCGCTCATGAGGTCTTCAACCAAGCAACAATTTCGCCCAAGTTGTGGCAAAATCGGGTATTTTCATATTGCATTTCAGATACAATTTCCTGTGAGAGAAAATAATAATGTATTAATAAGTAATTTAATTATTAAATGAGTCGATGCTTAAAAGGAACTGAAAATAGGAAAATAAAAATCTTACCTCAACAGATAAGAGTTTTGATCCAATTCTTCAACTTGAAGTTTAGTTCCATACAAATATTCGAACTGCAAACAAGCTCATCCCATTCAAGGCCTAGCTCGTTCTGTGGTCTTGGTCGCTCATGAGTCACCAACGTATAACTCTTTGGTGGGTCATCAAGATCGAGCTTGTCTGTGGGTCTTGGTCGCTCATGAGGTCTTCAACCAAGCCAACAATTTCGCCCCAAGTTTGTGGCAAAATCGGTATTTTGATATTGCATTTCAGATACAATTTCCTGTGAGAGAAAATAATAATGTATTAATTAAGTATTTAATTATAAATGAGTCATGTTTAAAAGGAACTGAAAATAGGAAAATAAAAATCTTACCTCAACAGATAATAGGTTTGAATCCAGTACATCAAGTTGTAGGTTTATTCCATACAAATAGTCGATATCCAAGGAACCCCAAAGTCATCCCATTCAAGGCCTAGCTCGTTCTGTGGGTCTTGTCGCTCATGAGGTCTCCAAGTATAACTCTTTGGTTGGTCATCAAGGACGAGCTCGTTCTGTGGGTCTTTGGTCGCTCATAAGGTCTTCAACCAAGCCAACAATTTCGCCCCAATTGTGGCAAAATCGGTATTTGATATTGCATTTCAGATACATTTTCCTTGAGAGAAAATAATAATGTATTAATTAAGTTATTTAATTATTAAATGAGTCGATGTTTAAAAGGAACTGAAAATAGGAAAATAAAATCTTACCTCAACAGATAATAGGTTTGAATCCAATTCATCAGCTTGAAAGTTTAGTTCCATACAAATAGTCGATATCCAAGGAACCCCAAAGTCATCCCACTCAAGGTCTAGCTCGTTCTGTGGGTCTTGGTCGCTCATGAGGTCTCCAACGTATAACTCTTTGGTTGGGTCATCAAGGACGAGCTCGTTCTGTGGGTCTTGGTCGCTCATAAGGTCTTCAACCAAGCCAACAATTTCGCCCCAAGTTGTGGCAAATCGGTATTTTGATATTGCATTTCAGATACAATTTCCTGTGAGAGAAAATAATAATGTATTAATTAAGTTATTTAATTATTAAATGAGTCGATGTTTAAAGGAACTGAAAATAGGAAAAAAATCTTACCTCAACAGATAATAGGTTTGAATCCAGTACATCAAGTTGTTAAGTTTAGTTCCATACAAATATTCGAACTGCAAACAAGCTCATGCCACTGAAGGACAGTACAGCACACCATTGCCAGCAAAGAAATGTTTAAAATGGAGCCTGGGCTCGAGACCTTGGATCGCAGAATAGTTCCTGTTTTTTTCACAGCATGACTGTGCAAAAACAGTTCCTCTTTTTACAGCACGGCCGTGTCGAAAAACACTTCCTCATTTTCACGGCACGGACTGAAACTTCGATGGTTATCAATTGAACAATGGAAAAAACAATTTACTATAATCTCAAAATGATATGCAACTCAGGAGGTGGTCAGATGAGATCATTAAGAGAAGTATATCATTTCGTAATGGCACAAAAGGGGTATCTTGAAAAATATAAAGATTCAAATGTTTTTTTTTAAATATTTTAGATGGGGATTATTGTCAAAGAAAATTAAACTATTAAAGGAATATGAGAATGAACAAATGTTTATAGGTTCAATGAGTGAGCTAAACAATATACATTGGTTATTGAAAATGAGTGTCCCTAGGCTTACAGGTTTCAGATATCTCTTCAGAATCACCTTGAACAAACCACATTACTACGTTGCTACTTGAACCAATCTTTATCTTGTCGCATTGGTTATTTGAATAGAGTGCCCTAGTTAAAAGGGGAGACAAACAAATATACCTTGGGATAAAAAGGGGGTGTAATTTTAGGGGAAAAAAAATGTGAATCGCTGAAAATCCCCCATTCATTTACATGGGGAAAAGTGAGCCAGAATCAGTATATCACCCTACTTACGTTCATCATCTAAAGTGGTTGCCATGGCAAGCAGGATGCTGTTTTTCAATCCGTTCCTGTCCGCACTCTAACTCCCAAAGTTTTCAACTTTCACGTTGATATCTGGTACATAGGTACAGACTGTGGAGACGGTGTGTCGCGACATACGTTCGTCATCTAAAGTGGTTGCTATGGCAACCAGGATGCTGTTTTCCATGTAGTCGCACAATTCTGTATATTACCTTCTTGTTCGGGCGTATATTTTGTGCACTTGCGCTCTTGTTACTGATTACAATATACAAATACATATATTGCTTTAAAATTATTTGGATCAGACTTCACTGCAATGCTTTATAAAAAATATTAATTATGAG
>CM068954.1:94417833-94449807 GCA_035128595.1 Eptatretus atami
ATCTACCACACTATTTTTTATACGCCCGATATATATATATATCGGGGCGTATTATGTGATACCGGTTGTCCGTCTCCGTGTCCGTCCGTTCCTGTCCGCACTCAAACTCCCAAAGTTTTCAACTTTCACGTTTCATATTTGCTACATAGGTACAGACTGTGGAGACGGTGTGTAGTGACATACGTTCATCATCTAAAGTGGTTGCCATGGCAACAGGATGCTGTTTTCAATCCGTTCCTGTCCGCACTCTAACTCCCAAAGTTTTCAACTTTCACGTTTGATATCTGGTACATAGGTACAGACTGTGGAGACGGTGTGTCGCGACAACGTTCGTCATCTAAATGGTTGCTATGGCAACCAGGATGCTGTTTTCCATGTAGTGCACAATTCTGTATATACTTCTTGTTCGGGCGTATATTGTGCTCACTTGGCTCTTGTTACTGATTACAATATACAAATACAATATGCTTTAAAATTATTTGGATCAGACTTCACTGCAATGCTTTATAAAAAATATTAATTATGAGACGAGTCTTTTAATAACGATAAATGTATAAACAGGCGAGCATTGGGTGGCTTTGACACCCAACTCTGGTTAGCTTGCCTGTTCGAGAAACAGAGAGCTATAGAGATACCCCAGCGTCAGCGTCAGCGTGAGCGTGAAAATGTTAAAGTTTTTGTGGCAAGTTATTTAGAAGCTTGCCTTTCATTTAATATGTACTAGAGATGCTGATATTTGGCATGGAGGTTCCTTTGGGGTATATTATTGATGTAGTGAAGTTGAAATAAAAAATAATTTCAAATGTTTAAAATTTTTGACCTGTTTTGAACTAACTTTTTTGTAGCACATCAACGTTAAAGTTTTTGGTGCAAGTTATTATTTAGAAGCTTGCCATTCATTTAATATGTGTACTAGAAGCTGATATTTGGCATGGGTTCCTTTGGGTATACTATTGGTGTCGTGAAGTTGAAATTAACAAATGATTAAAAAAAAAAAATTAAATTTCAACCTAAGATGGTGTCAAAGCCACCCAATGCTCGCCTGTTTTTACTAGACGCTTGCCATTCATTTAATATGTGCTACTACTAGTTTACTGATTACAATATACAAATACATATATTGCTTTAAAATTATTTGGATCAGAATTCACTGCAATGCTTTATAAATAAAAAAATATTTCATGGTAACAGTCTATTAAAAAACAGTTGACTAAATTGATCCAGTAATCTCATTAAGCAGGACGAATTATGACATATGGGTGGCATTAGCACACAATCTCCTGTTAGTGATGCATTACTAACATTGGTGCTTCTTAACTACTTCACTGGCACTAGTATCTGAAGGATATTACTGCTGAATTAAAAGCTGACTGAGGAACAATAAAATATACTTAGAAATCGATTACTATAGGATTGGGCCATTAGATTGAGAGAAGATAACGAAAATTTATGTGACTCGATTAATACCACCGAAAGGTAATATATTGTCTATTAATGTGTGACGTCATAATTAAAGTAATATTGTTGTACGTCATAATAAAAAGTATATTGTGTGACGTCATAATAACCAGAGTTGGTGTCAAAGCCACCCAATGCTCACTGTTTATCATTTATCGTTTTAAAAGACTTGTCCAATAATTAATATTTTTTATAAAGCATTGCAGTGAAGTCTGATCCAAATAATTTTAAAGCAATATATGTACTGTATATTGTAATCAGGTAACGAAGCGCGCAAGTGAGCACAGATTAGCGCGAGGCAAGACGATGTCATGCGTGCCGTGATTGCATGCGAGGGAATTGAAACGCGACAGATCAGACGGGAGATTGGTGGGGCTGCCTGGAAAAGGCCGCAAAGGGTAACTTTGTTTAACCGCGCCGGGGTTCGCGCGAACGGCCACGTGCAAGTCAGGCTTGCCGCACGGGCGCCAACAAGAACTGCGACGTGACGCTATGCACAGAACTGCTGTGCCTACTACGACTCGAAAAGAATATCGAGCCAGATCGTCTGGCTTGCCGACTGGCAACCACTTTAGATGACGACCGAGGATCGATTCCCTAGCGTCGCATACCGACCAGTCTCCCCCACGTGCCCGTATCTATTACTAGAGATATGAGAGGGACACGTAGAAGATTAGAATACAAGACTGTTGGAAGTGTTAGGTTATGGAATTTGCCGACAAGAAACGCATGGAAAAACGCATCGCTTGTGCCCAATGGCCAACACTTTAAGCTGATGCGGAACGCCCGGTACGGGCGAAACCCAACGTGCTGTCGCGACGTAGCAACACCGTCTCCACCAGTCGTGTTCTTTTCCTTATCGGTGTACACACAACTATGACAGGTAGTGAAAAGTTTGGAGAGAGATCTTTTCCGGGGTTATGAGAGAGCGAGTGCCTGGTACAGGGAAACGTGGGCCTGCACAGGAATGCCGCGCAGGTTCGACGGGTATTCGTACGGTGCGATAACGCGACAGTCACGTCGGCACAGACCTCGCGGCAGAGTTTACCGTGCGAAATGGCACACGTTGTCATGGACGGGACGACACCCGATCAGTAGTAAACGAATCCCCCTCAGAAAGCAGTAAGTATCGCTTTAATTGTGATTTAAATTAGCAGTGTATTATCGGAGCGTATTACAAACAGAACAAAAGAATAGTGCACGTAATGTCCGGGAAGGGTGTGGTAGATAAAAAACTATGGAAAGGAAAAAATAAGCTTGCCACCAAAAACTTTGACATTTTCACGCTCCACGTGACGCTGACCTGCTCACCTCACGCCGGACGGAATGTCGCATACTTCTCTGTCTCTTCGAACAGGCGAAGCTAGCACGAGGTGAGTCGCGACGAGTCTTTTAATAACGATAAATGTATAAACAGGCGAGCATTGGGTGGCTTTGACACCAACTCTGGTTAGCTTGCCTGTTCGAAGAACAGAGAGCTATAGAGATACCCCCAGCGTCAGCGTCAGCGTGAGCGTGAAAATGTTAAAGTTTTTGGTGCAAGTTATTTAGAAGCTTGCCTTTCATTTAATATGTGTACTAGGATGCTGATATTTGGCATGGAGGTTCCTTTGGGGTATATTATTGATGTAGTGAAGTTGAAATTAAAAAATAATTTCAAATGTTTAAAATTTTTGACCTGTTTTGAACTTAACTTTTTTGTAGCACATCAACGTTAAAGTTTTTGGTGCAAGTTATTATTTAGAAGCTTGCCATTCATTTAATATGTGTACTAGGAAGCTGATATTTGGCATGGAGGTTCCTTTGGGGTATACTATTGGTGTCGTGAAGTTGAAATTAACAAATGATTAAAAAAAAAAAATTAAATTTCAACCTAAGATGGTGTCAAAGCCACCCAATGCTCGCCTGTTTTTACTAGACGCTTGCCATTCATTTAATATGTGTACTACTACTAGTTTACTGATTACAATATACAAATACATATATTGCTTTAAAATTATTTGGATCAGACTTCACTGCAATGCTTTATAAAAAATATTATTAGACTAGTCTTTTAAAAACGATAAATGTATAAACAGGCGAGCATTGGGTGGCTTTGACACCAACTCTCTGGTTATGTGATATAACCATGTTATGGATGTCCTTTAAACTCTTCGGTGGCATATATCCGAAGGAATTACTGCTGAATTAAAAGCTGACTGAGGAAATAAAACTTAAATCGACCTATAGGTATGGGGCCATTAGATTGGAGAGAAAAACGAAAAAGTAATAATGTGTGACGTCATAATAAAAAGTAATATTGTGTGATGTCATAATTAAAAGTAATATTGTGTGACGTCATAATAAAAAGTAATATTGTGTGACGTCATAATAACCAGAGTTGGTGTCAAAGCCACCCAATGCTCACCTGTTTATACATTTATCGTTTTTTAAAAGACTTGTCCAATAATTAATATTTTTATAAAGCATTGCAGTGAAGTCTGATCCAAATAATTTTAAAGCAATATATGTATTTGTATATTGTAATCAGTAACAAGAGCGCAAGTGAGCACAATATACGCCCGAACAAGAAGGTATATACAGAACTGTGCTACTAATGGAAAACAGCATCCTGGTTGCCATGGCAACCACTTTAGATGACGACCGTATGTCACGACACACCGTCTCCACAGTCTGTACCTATGTACCAAATATGAAACGTGAAAGTTTAAAACTTTGGGAGTTAGAGTGCGGACAGGAACGGATGGAAAACAGCATCCTGGTTGCCATGGCAACCACTTCAGATGACGAACGTATGTCACGACACACCGTCTCCACAGTCTGTACCTATGTACCAAATATGAAACGTGAAAGTTGAAAACTTTGGGAGTTAGAGTGCGGACAGGAACGGATGGAAAACAGCATCCTGGTTGCCATGGCAACCACTTTAGATGACGACCGTATGTCGCGACACACCGTCTCCACAGTCTGTACCTATGTACCAAATATGAAACGTGAAAGTTGAAAACTTTGGGAGTTAGAGTGCGGACAGGAACGGACGACGGACGGACGGACAGACGATGGACGGACGACACATAATACACCTCATATATATATATATCGGGCGTAAAAAAAAATAAATAGTGTGGTAGATAAAAACATTGGAAAGGAAAAAATAACTTGCCACCAAAAACTTTAACATTTTCACGCTCACGCCTCACGCCGGGGTATCTTTATAGCTCTCTGTTCTTCGAACAGGCGAGCTAAAAATAATATTGTGTGACGTCACAATAAAAAGTAATATTGTGTGACGTCACAATAAAAAGTGATATTGTGTGACGTTCACAATAAAAAGTGATATTGTGTGACGTCACAATAAAAAGTAATATTGTGTGACGTCACAATAAAAGTAATATTGTGTGACGTCACAAAAAAAAGTTAATATTGTGTGACGTCATAATAAAAAGTAATATTGTGTGACGTCATAATAAAAAGTAATATTGTGTGACGTCATAATAAAAGTAATATTGTTGACGTCATAATAAAAAGTAATATTGTGTGACGTCATAATAAAAAGTAATATTGTGTGACGTCATAATAAAAAGTATATTGTTGTGACGTCATATAAAAAGTAATATTGTGTGACGTCATAATAAAAAGTAATATTGTGTGACGTCATAATAAAAAGTAATATTGTGTGACGTCACAATAAAAAGTAATATTGTGTGACGTCATATAAAAAGTAATATTGTGTGACATCATAATAAAAAGTAATATTGTGACGTCAATAAAAAAGTAATATTGTGTGACGTCATAAAAATAATATTGTGTGAGTCATAATAAAAAGTAATATTGTGTGAGTCATATAAAGTATATTGTGACGTCATAAAAAAGTAATATTGTGTGACGTTCATATAAAAGTAATATTGTGTGACGTCATAATAAAAAGTAATATTGTGTGACGTCATGATAAAAAGATATTGTGTGACGTCATAATAAAAAGTAATATTGTGACGGAGTTGGCCTCCTTGAAAACGTTACCTGCTGTCTATAGAAGGTATTATATTCCCAACAATCACATTTACGTTTTACAGCGCATGCCTTTTGAGTTTTACCGCCCTGGCCGCCTGTGGAGACAGAGCAAGTTATTGAAGAGCATCACGAGTCGGTGGTGTCATGGTTGGAGAGCCGCTCCGAGTCTGGGAGGTCGATGGTTCGAACCCCGGCCGAGTCATAACCAGAGTCTTTAAACAATGGTATCTGCTGCTTGATTCTCAATATTTATAAAAAAAAAAATAGAGCATAAACAAACAACCATCGGTTGGTAATAATAGCGCAGCCTTGATCGGCCTAATGGCCTCCTGAGTCGAAGTTCCTCATATTATATTATATTATATTATTATTATTATTATTATTAAAACGTCAGACGCGGAACAACGAAGGAAAAAAAAAAACAAAGACGCTCACTCCTTCCGCACTCTCAACCAATGAGAACGCGCGTCGGCAAACGCAGCTGACGAGCGATTGACCAACGAGCGGCTGCCACGTCAGACCGTCCCGCCGAACGGACCGCAGCGGTTTTTGTTGGGTGGAGGTGGCGGCGATGGCGTCGGCCGAACGGAGCGGAGAAGGAGCGACGACAAGATTCGTGTGAAGAAGAACGTCCGTGGCGTTGGTGGCGCCACGAGCTGATGCTGCGAGCGATGCTGTGCACCTTGGGGACGGCGTTGTCCCTTTACGCGTTGCACGTGGAGATGAATCGTGGGGATGACTCGGCGTACCGAGCGTGGTGCGACTTCGCCGAGTCCGTGAGCTGTTCGCGGGTTTTCACGTCCGGTTGGAATTTTGTTCTCACTGCTCGGGTTTCAAAGTGCAGTAAACTCCTCAGGGATTAGGGATGATTGTTCGAGGTGTGTGATTGGTTGAGATTGCTGGGATTGGCTCGTGTGTAATTGGAGGTTGCTTGAATTGGCCGGCGAGTGATCGGCGAAGGTTGCTGAGATTGGCTGGGGATTGATTGGAGGAGGTCGCTGGGATTGATTGGAGGAGGTCACTGGATTGATTGAGGAGTCGCTGGGATTGATTGGAGGAGGTCGCTGGGATTGATGGAGGTCGCTGGATTGATTGGAGGAGGTCGCTGGGATTGATTGGAGGAGGTCGCGGATGTGGGAGTCGTGGATTGATTGGAGGAGTTGCTGGGATTGATTGGAGGAGTTGCTGGGATTCACTGCATGGAGGAGGTCGCTGGGATTGATTGGAGGTCGCTGAGATTGATTGGAGGAAGTCGCTGGGATTGATTGGAGGAGTTGCTGGGATTGACTGCATGGAGGAGTTGCTGGGATTGACTGCATGGAGGAGTTGCTGGGATTGACTGCATGGAGGAGTTGCTGGGATTGATTGCATGGAGGAGTTGCTGGATTGATTGGAGGAGGTCGCTGGGATTGACTGCATGGAGGAGTTGCTGAGATTGACTGCATGAGGAGTTGCTGGGATTGACTGCACGGAGGAGTTGCTGGGATTGACTGCACGGAGGAGTTGCTGAGATTGACTGCACGGAGGAGTTGCTGCGATTGCTGCACGGAGGAGTTGCTGTGATTGGCTGCACGGAGGAGTTACGGGATTGACTGCACGAGGAGAGTTGCCGGGATTGGCTGCACGGAGGAGTTGCCGGGATTGACTGCACGGAGTTGTCAGGTTTGACTGCACGGAGGAGTTGCCGGGTATGACTGCATGGAGGAGTTGCCGGGATTGGCTGCACGGAGGAGTTGCCGGGATTGACTGCACGAAGGAGTTTCCGGGATTAAAGAGCGACTGACCGAATGGAGGAGTTGCCGGGATTGACTGCACGGAGGAGTTGCCGGGATTAAAGAGCGACTGACCGAATGAGGAGTTGCCGGGATTGACTGCACGGAGGAGTTGCTGGGATTAAAGAGCGACTGACTGAATGGAGGAGTTGCCGGATTGACGAGCGACTGACCGAATGGAGAGTTGCCGTGATTGACGAGCGACTGACCGAATGGAGGAGTTGCCGGGATTGACGAGCGACTGACCGAATGGAGGAGTTGCCGGATTGACTTCCTGGAGGAGTTGCCGGGATTAAAAGAGCGACTGACAGAATGGAGGAGTTGCCAGGATTGACGAGCGACTGACCGAATGGAGGAGTTGCCGGGATTGACGAGTGACTGACCGAATGGAGGAGTTTCCGGGATTGACGAGCGACTGACCGAATGGAGCAGTTGCCGGGATTGACGAGCGAGTGACTGAAGGATGTTCTCTGATTGACCAGCAAGTGATTGGACAAGGTTGCTCGGATTGCTTGGTGGTGAATGATTGGTAGAGGTAGTGTTTGGAGGTGCTTCCTGGATTGGCTGGCAGGAGATTGGAGGCATTTGCTGTAATTGAGTGGAGAGAGAGAGAGACACGCACAGAGACACACACAAAGACGCGCACAGAGACACACACAGAGACAGACACAGAGACAGAAAGACAGAAGAAATAAAAACAAGCAGTCATAGACTGGTACTTACGAAATCGTCAACTTGACCTCTGACCTTGTCTAATAACTTCTCTAGAGAAGGTAGCGACGCAAACCAGAAGTTTCTACGATGATTCTGTACCAAACCATCAAAAATCGAATGTTTGACCTCACTGTGACCTTGACCGTTGACCGATTTTGACCAAAATCTAATCAGCACTAGCCATCACCTCCTGAATCACGTGGTGTATTTGACATTGGTAGCTTCTTTTCGTGCCTACAAACAAACAAACACACAAACAGATGACGGAAGTCATCAATATACTTACGAAATCTTTAAAAAGCTAAAATAAATCAAGGTTGTAGTTTTCCTCACCTGTTAAATGTGATTAAATAAGATGTGTTTGAGCCATCATTGCTTCAAAAGATGTTTCTCTATAAAGCTTCTTTTTATTACAAAATCTCATCTTGTGGAAAAGTAAGGTCACATAGAATAAAGGACGGGGTGGTGAATACAGCCCGAACAGGTCAACATCCACATGCAATTTGTTGAATGAACGAATGGAATATATTTGGAGAGAGAAAAATAGGAACCAGTAGGTAAGATGGGGTCCGTGTCTAGTGGAGTAAGGTCGAGAGGGAGAAATGGCAGGATGGTTGGTTTTGATGCACCATTTGCCTGGGTGAAGTTGTGACTGATGATGAAGCCCAGAGCCAGAGGTTTTGAGACTGAACGTCTTCCAGTAGCTGACGAAGGAAGTGATAGGTGGGTTTTCTTGATCCTTCCAGAGACGAGGTTAGAATGTTCTTCGTGTCGGATCAGTATCTTCTCCTTTCCAGTTCTCGGAGGGATGCAGCTCCTGCCGTTCGGTTCAAGGGACAGGATACGACATGGCTTGACAATCTTCAAATGTAACATTGCACATGGCAAAAATGTTGTTTTATTGCACAAATAATGTACATGTCATGCTTTTTGTCTCCATGACCAATTTATTGTTTTCTGTGCACATTATTTCCTTCATTGTAATCCATACACTCGAGTGAATGCTACAGAGAATCCCCACACTTCCTACTTGAAGTAAGTTGAAAGATCGCAAAAAGTTCCACCACGAATGACCCAACATCAAATTTTGAGTTAAATTTTGTTTTTTTTTGGTTTTGGAGCATGAATTGGGGGTCAAATCTAATAACTTGTTACATATTTCATGCATCCCCCCAATGTTGATTGCATGTACAAAGTTTCATTAATTTTTTTATATTTTTTTTTAATGTGCATTTTTGGTGTTTGACCTATTGACCCCGTCCCAATGGGTGGGGCCAAAAATGACACTGCTCTCTCCATGGTGGTGATAATTACAAAGTTTGACTTTCTGCCAACCATTTAGGAGGAGATAGCTTTTATGATCAAGGAATAACTTATTTGGATTGAATGTTATATTTTGAACACAAATCGGAACATGAATATGAAGACAAGTTTGCCGGGTTACAGTGCTTTGGCTTTGAATTTGTCCCGACCATACACGTGCAGAGAGGAGTGAGATAATTGTTTTACTCTGTCTGCCTGACAGTCAGATGAAATTGAGAATCATTCCAAACAGGAAACTTACTGCTTTAAGGACATTATAAAGGACACAAACAACAGGCACAAATAACTAATGTAACGTGTTAAATAAAGTGATTTAGTAGACTGCGGAAAATGTCAAAATGTCGGTAAAACCTGGAATTAATTTATTTATCCAACTTTCACAATCTTTATTTTATTTAAATTTAATTATATACTCGAAGACTGTAGAACACAAATCACCTTCTTCACACTTCCATGGACCTCCAGTTTCGCAGGACTTAAATCTAAACGAGCAAACGTCTGGAAATGCAAAGCCCGTCCGCTTTGTAGTTGGACTTCTTCATCTTCTTCCATATGCTAAATGGAAGACCTTTTGACCAAATTATTAATTCGTCTTCTCCATATTCTCATAATAAAGCTTTGATTGAAAATTTGATTACAAAAGGTCAAATGGTAAAAAAAAAAAAGCTACAACCCGAACAGATGCAGATGGAAGTGATTGCAAAACACCGTCTCCCGTGCTAATAAAGGTTCAATGGAATTGGTGTATCAGGGTGATGTTCGAGCGTGCTTCTCGACAACTTCAATGGCGTTAAACCTTGGGATTTTTTTTAATTTAACGATTAAAATTGAAGAAACACTGTGTGGGGTATCGTTTTGAATGAATTATCTTGTGCTAGCTCTCAGTTACAATGTGATCTTGTCTCTCTTCCTCTCTCTCTCTTTCTCTTTCTCTTTCTCTTTCTCTTTCTCTCTCTGTTACCACCATAACTTGTGAACCGCTAAAGGGAATTTTGACCAAACTTGGTACAAGTATGTACTATGATGCAAAGGTGAACCGATAAGATTTTGGGGTCAAAGGTCATGTAACCTTTAGCTGATAGTTGCAGATTTTTGTTGCTCTCATAACTTGTGATTTGACTTCAGCGGTTGACACAAGTTATGCTCTCATAACTTGGGATTTGTGAACCGCTGAAGGGATTTTGACTAAAGTTGGCATAATTATGGACTGTAATCCGAAGATTAACTGATTAAATTTTGGGTTCCAAAGGCCTAAAGTCAAATTCCCTTTCATTGAAAATCTGTGTTACCGCAATAACTTGTGAACCAGTCAAGAGCTGTTACAACCATACTTGAAACACGTATGGACTGTAATACAAAGATGAACAGATTCAAGTTTATCTTGAACAGGTAAAAGGTCATGTGCCCGTTGAAAGTCATAATTCAAGTTAGAAACATCTGATGTTGTCTTCCACTTGTGTCTTTTTTTTTGCCTCTCTTGTGCTCTCTCTTAAGGGACCTTTAATTTTTCTTGTGACCTTTAATTGAGATCAAACATAACAGTGGCTTGATATCTTACGTGGGCGGAGGCATATCCATCAACACATTCACGATCACGTCAAATTCTACTTTTTAAAAAATCTACCTTTTTATATTTTGTTGTTTCTTGCCAAAATAACTGCTGATTGCAAACAGGGTCTTGTATTTTGATCATCTATGTATATCGATATGTTGCTGTTGATGATGCATTTTTTTCAGACTTTCACTGTAAGCTGGCATCCATATGCTTAATGTCTTGAGATCATGAATCTACTTTGGCCAACGATCTCTTTGGAAACCCGTTGTACCATTCTGCAAAGGATCCCCATGTCTGATGCACTGTTGCACCATTGACTATCAACCTGTCAAATGAGCTGGAAAATGTTTTCAAGTTAATCCTTTAATTGCTATTTCAACTTGTAATTGTCATTCACACTTGGAACTTTGCTACACTGTAAGCCACAGTCTGTAGAATGTCTTTAGCATAGAATGGCATGGCGCAGACCTTCAAAGTCAGATGCTGACTGGGTGTTTGTGTTGACACACACTGCGCCTCGTATTGCCAGTTAGATGTTTGTATAAAATGAAGTGCTACACAGAACATCTTGCTGCAGTGGGTTGAAGATCGCAAGGAGCTCTGTGTTTCTCATTGTTGTAGCTCAGACTTCTGTGTTGTGTTCTTGTACCATACTCACAAGGTTTCTTATCAATTTATACGGCCTTCATCCACAGCTTGATGGAGTACTGATTTCCCCTTAGGGCTGGCCACCCCTGGCTCACACTTTGCTCAGCTTGATGCCATGCAAACCAAGGACTTCAAGATCATTGGAATCTCCCGCAATGAAGCTGAGACTCTGGGCCTATCACTTTCACATCAGAGACAGGTCGGTGGTCACTCTGTCTGTGACCGCCTTCTTCTGGTTTTGCAACCTCTGTCCTTTCTGTGCTCTATCGCCCCCACCCCCCTCCCCCCAGGTTTCTACAGGATGCATATGGTCTGCCAGTAACCCCCATTCTGGTGAAATTTGCAAAAATCCAGAATCACTGCTCACCTTCATTTCTCCCCCACCCCTCTCATGGCATTAACTTCTTCAGTCTCTTCGATTTCATTCCTTCTTCCAGGGCTTCAAGACTGCTATTTTCTACCATTTCAGGTCATCCCCCATCCATACCCATGATTTTTCTTCTGCTCTCATTCAATCTCCCCAAACACACATCTCCATTTTATAATTATTATTTCTTTGTTCCATTTTTGCTTCTTCCACAGTTTTTCCTTCCACTGAACTGTGATTGAGAGTTAGGGATGGTTATATCCATCTCTTTCACCCCGTGTCCTCCATTGCTCTCCTTCTTTCCTATATCCCTTATCCCTCCAGGTCTCTCTCCATTTTTTTCTGTTCTGTCCTCCCTCCCCAGCTATTTCTACTGTTCGTTTCATTCTCTTACATCATGGTCCATTCTGTGTTCCAGTTCCTCCATGAACCTTGACTTTGTGTCCCAAAAAAGAAATCCTCTTTTTTTTGTTTTTTTTGTATACCAAGTCGAGGCTTATGTAAGAGCTAAAATACTTTTTGGTATTCTCTCCGAAGCTCCATGGTTACAAGCATTTGTTAAACTACTGTATTTTATTTTGAATACAAAGTCTCGGCTCATGGAGGAAGAGCCGGAAGGTAACGTGATTGAGGAAAGAAAGGCAATGTACAAGCATTGGGATAATAGGTAGATGGTAACAAGCAAGTGCATACTGAATGATGACATAAAGGGAGAAACATTAACCTGTGAGTAAGAGAGCTTGGATAGGGTAAGGTTAATGGGGCATTAGAGATAGATAGTGGTGCACTGCCACGTTGAAGCTCTGACCGAAAGTGAGATTGCACCACCTCAGAAACACGGTTCCACAAGCAAAATAAAAGAGAAACAAAGGGTAAAGGTGAACAGAAAGTCTGGATTTTGGGAGTTTAACAAGGATGGGTTTACTGGAAGAACACATATGTCCTTGAAAAACTGGAGAGGTTTGGAGAGTTTGTAGGATTGGAGGGTGGAAAGGGCAGTAGGAGCAAGATTGGCAAATATGCGGTTAAATAATAATAATAAAAAAGATGCCACTCGCCTCTTTGCAATGGGAGAGCAGTGGGCCTCATGCTTCACCTTCCTTTTGGGACATGCTCATGATATTGAGAGCTTTGGATTCTATACTATGCAAGAGAGAGAGAGGTGGGAGAAAGTCTGAGGTTGGATGCTGATCTTAGCTGAGTGATAGCAACGACTTAAAATGGTACATACTGCTTCCTTGTTTGACGCTCAGCATATAAAGTATAAAGCACGGAAAAACCCCGTGGGTGGGCATCCATGCCGGGTGGAGAGAGGAGAGGAGAGGAGAGTGAGAATTTCATCCTCTGCCAGGCTGAATATTTTACATTTTGTATCCCACTGATAGGCCAGATCTGCATCCAGAATCTAACCAAAATCTAATTGGCTTGATCTTTTCACCTACTCAACTCATTCACTTAGTTTCGTCTGACTCGGTCCACAACATTTTGAGATATCTCGCAAACAAACAAACAAAAAGACGGGTGAAAACATAACCTCCGTCTACCTTCGGTGGCGGAGGTATTAAAGGTTGCCTTCACTGTGGAAAGCAGAGCAGGATGCTAGACTGTTGAATGCACTAGATATGTCGTGGGAGACTATCCTGACCTCGTGTATGATTGAAGACCTCCATTCATTGGAAAACGCTGAATTCATTGTTGAGAGAGAAACAGCAGCACATATAAAGTTGTGACTGGAATGGAATCCAAAGTGATGATCACCTATTGGTCTCAAAACGATGAGACGTTCAAGAAGAGGAAACATTTGTCAGTTGCAATGATTGATTCCCTTGCGTTGGTTTAAATGTCAGTAGTCCTGGACTAAAATTGAGGGGGATATGATTTTGCACCCTTCTTTTGTATGAGAGTAATGTTTTTGTCTTCTAAGTAGATGGAAGGTGAAAGACAGGCTGAGGAGGGCAGACAAAAAATGAGAGCAATATTTCAGGATTTGAGAACATGGGCACTGATTCCATCTGAGTCAAGGCTGTTCAGAACCTTTTCTACCTTCTGATGTGAAAAGTGTCGGTGGGCATGAGGAGGAAGGTCGGGACAGAGAGGGATGCGTTGGCCATTTGAGCATTGGAGGCAAATGTAATAGAGACCTTCTGCAGTGAACCCATCTGAGGTGATAGAGGGCATGGAAGGGGCGAAAGGACTAGAGACAGTCTTTCTTCTTCGTTCATATACAACACAAGGCTCCAGGGTAGCATCGTCGGCTGAGGGTGTGGCTGTGCTGCTGATGCAATGCCTTCTGGTTAGGGCAGGAATTTGTAATTTGTTCATGGTCACCTACTCTTTGCGAAGGACACCATGAGATCTTTAACGTCCACCAACTAATGCTGGCAGAACAGACGCCCGTTTAACATTCATCCGAGGGACGGCACAGAGATTGATGAATCACCTTGCCTGTGAAACACCGGGATGATATTTTATAGCTGGGTCAGGATTCGAACCCAGGGTAGACAGCTTAGAGCCGAGTGTGTGTACTTTTATGCCACCCTGTCAGCCCGAGAGACAGTCAGACCAAGAAACCACCAGGACTTTTTGAAGGGAGACAGGTTGGAGAGATTTGCCTCGAGGATAGCCAGGTGATGTTTTCTGGCTCACCTGAGGATGGAAACGTGCTTGTCGCTCGCCTTGCCAAATGACAAAGTTTCCTTCAGTCAAGTTATCCTTCCATGATGAGAAAACAGGCTGCTTCGGTTTTTTTTTGGGGGGGGGGGCGAGGGGTTTAAACTGCCACGCCACATGATTGTGAACTAGGTCGGGAGTTTAGATGTGTTAGCTGCAGACAGGATGGGATAAACTTGTGCATGATAAAGAGCAGGTTATTTTTGTGAAGGTACGAAATCAAAAGAACGTCACTATCTGTAACGTTATCAACATGACTGTGAGCAAACAGCATGTGGGGTCAGGGTTCTAAATGAAGAAACTGGTGGAACGGGGTGCATTGCATCATGTTTGTGTCGTTTAGTTTGTAATAGATTACTGGTTCATTGCTCATCGTCTCATTTTCCTTTGAGCTAAGTTAACTATGTTTGGTTGGAAGAACACCACCACGCTGGTTGGACGGGCCTCGAGGTGTCCGATGCAAATTGACTCTCTGTCCAGCAAATTGCAGGGAATCTGTGCCATCCTCGTACCTTTTATTTTGTTTTTAAACATATCTCCATTAAATAATAACACACTTGAATTTGCGGCCAGTAATTGCAGAAAGGGCATTGTGATGGTAATGCTGACCTTTTCACATGGTGTAATAAATTTTTTAACTTCGTAAGAATTGTGTGTAAGTCCATTGAAAAAACAAAACAAAAAAAACTAACACTTACTATTTAGTTTATTACCGATTGTATATTGATTACATACACAGACACACTGTTGGAGTAACACAAGTTTGATGTCATGCTCCATGTGGAAACTTTGGTGCAACTTTTAGCTTTGTCAAGTACTTTCTAATTATTACCTCCGCCACCTGATGGTTGTACCCCTGTCTGTTTGTCTGTGAATAGGATATATCAAAAAGTTGTTGACGGATTCGGACGGAATTTGGTGGACATTCTGAGTGTGCGACGAGGACTAATTGATTCGATTTTGGTGAAAATCCAGATCCGGATCCGAGCTTTTTTTAAAAAAAAGATTCTTCACCATCAAGTGACGGGGCCAAAAACGATATATGTCATGATATCTCAAAAGTTGCGGACGAGTTGACAAAACTTGGTGGATGTGTTTGGTAGTTGATGAGAACACGCGGATTATATTTCAGTTAAGGTCTGGATCCAGATTCGGCCTATTGGTGGGATACAAAACATAAACTGTTCAACCTGGCGGAGGTATGCGCTCGATCGAGTGCCCTTATATTATTGGTTTATGTTATCTAAAATTTATAAAACGAAATTGAACATGTTTTTTTAGAACATGATTTTTCGAGATTTGCATTAGACACAATCAATGGAAAATCCACCTATTTGAATCTTGTGCAAGCAGCTACTCGACAATGAAACCAACATTGATGGTGCCACACGTCTGCACTTGACTGGTCATCCAGACCTTATTTGAATACTATCGATAGCCTGATGGTTTGAGCATTAGTTTTATATAGAACCGAATTATAAAAGAACCCGATCAACAAACATTCCACATGGTGTCCTTGTTCTCGAATGTAGTTTGTATGTAAACTTTGAGTTTTAACGCCAGCCTGCACAAGAAGATTTTATTTTCCCAAACACGGAAATCGGTTTTGTTCTTTGCATCGGCCTGGAATTGGCCATTGTACAGGTATTCCCCCCGCACCCCCCCCCCCCACCTTAAGAAGTTTGATCTGACAATGTGAGGTTGTCATAGATTCCCCATTAATTACTGAACTTTCAAGAAATTTGTAGAAAGGTGTCAAAGTTTGAAGGCAAATGTATGATCTGAGCAAATGTCATCTTGACTTAGCATCCACATTGTGCATCAAACAATCGCAGCACAAATGTGAAAATCCTCCAAAGTTTTTTTTTTTTCTTCCATTTTGGTCAAAGTAATGGATACATTGATTATATTTATCAAAACATAAAGATTAGGGTACACATCTCATGCATTTGTCCGATATTTCTGTGCAGTTCCAAGGGAAGGATCCGGTTATCCCCACGATTAAAAAAAAACAGAGGTATATTGTAATCGGCGCCATCTGTCCATCATGCTATCTCCCTGCTAAATGGTTGTGCAGAAATTCACCAAACTTTGTCGTTTTTTTTATGGGATTTTTTCAAACCCCCCCCCCCCACCATTGGGTAAAAAAAAAAAAAATGAGAGCAGTGTCATTTTTGGCCCTGCCTCCTGTGGCGGGGTCAAAAGGTCAACTACCAATAAATACAATTATGGGCACATTTTTAAAAGTTCTTTAATGAAACTTTGTATATGCAATCAACATTGGGGGACGCATGAAATATGGAACGATTTTGGGCATTTGACCCCCGGTTCATGCCCCAGCGGGTGGGGACTTTGGTGACAGGTAAAAACAGAAGATTTTATTTTCAACTCGATTTGATATCGGGTCATTCCTGGTGGAACTTATTGCCATCTTTCATCCTTGCTTTAAGTGGTAAGTGTGTGGATATGCAATGATGTGCCATTTGACTTCGGTCTTCGCTCTCATTATAAATTCAGAGGTGAGAAAATGGCCTGTTTGCTGATCCCATCCGAGCACCATCATGATGCTGGGATTCCAGGTTGAAATTGTACATATAATGTTTGTCTGTTGTCTTCTAATGTCTTTGTAATCAATGCAAACATGAACTTGTTTCATAACATCCTTGTCCTACATGTGATTCGTGTAAAACAAAAATAAGTTGCAAGTCTCCTCGATGTAGTGTGATACCAACAAGAGAGTATTCGCTGACAGTTTGGTATGACGTAAAGTGAGTAGGATGGTGATGGAAGTTAAACTGTATTTCTTTGGCCATACTTGCGGAACAGTGCTGGAGAAATACGTGATTTTAGAAGTAAAAATAGGATTGCGAGTCCTGAAGCTCGCCTTGATCAGGAGCAACAGTCACTCGACCCCCCCCCCCCTCTCCATACCCCCTCCCATACCCCCGCAAACCCCCTCAGACCCTTATTTTTTTAACGCAGTGAACAAACTTTGGTACATCACAAGTGAATGGAAAGTTGTGGTCAAGTTTCATCAAAATTGTGTGTTTTGGAGAAGAGAGAAATACATATTTTTGGGGGGTAATCCCCCAGACCCCCTTTATGAATGCAGAGTTTGATGCAGTCAATACACTTTCGTTCGGCATCAGATTTGAAGCTTGCGGGAAAGTTTCATCAAAATTGTGTGTTTTGATGAAGCGATAATGATTGAAGTGTTTGCAGACTGACTGACTGACTGACTGACTGACTGACTGGCTGGCTGGCTCACCTACGGACACTGTTCGATCACATAAGCTCACCGAACTAAAGTCCAGGTGAGCTAAAAACTAACGGATGCCAGGGAGGAATAAGAGCACCAAAGTGTGCATGCGCGCATTGCGTTGCATTGCGTTGCGTTGCGAATGGTTCTTGCATATAACTTTCAATGTAAAATCATTCACTCTCCCAAATTTTAATGAGAGTTGTTGCTCCTGGTGAGGTCCAACAAAATCCAAATGATTTTGAAGGTGATTGGTTACACCTGAGATAATTTAGAATTGCTGATATTAGGGGGGTGGACACTTATCCAATCACGATATTCTCGTTTTGTATTTTTTTATTAATTTTCTGAAATTTGTTTTTAACTTGGAAGTTATGGGTTACAATGTGGGAAAAGTCCACTTTACCAAAGGTGGGAAAAAGTCTGATTTAATGCAATTTAATTCCAGGTCATAAGGCAACAAAAGTTGATAATTTTGAAAGGAGGTGTAGACTTTCTGTACCCACTGTTCATGGTCGAGGCTTGTGAAAAAGCTAGTACTATTACATTGAATGGACCAGGACACAACATAACAAAGGGGACAGCTAGAGAAAGGGAAAATGCCAAGAGCAGGGTGGAGGGAGAAGGTAGACAGAGATGGACAAACAAGGGATGTAGGTAACAATACTTGTTGATACTTGAGGAGGGATAGCACAGAGAGGGCAGAGGGTGCAAGACCAGAAATGAAGTGGAAGAAGACAGAGACCACCAACCTGTCGGTGATGGCGAAATGATAGGCCCGTAGACTTGGCTTTATTACGAGAGATTCCAATGATCTTGATAGCCTTGGTTTCCATCTGCATCGAGCTGAGCAAGATGTGAGGCAGGGGAGCCAGCCCAAAGAGGAGAGCAACTCCATGAAGCTGTGGATGAAAGTCTTGAAGGTGGGTAGGAGCTCAGGTGTGCCAAGGAAGGACTTTGCATGATGCTCAGTATACTCAGTAGGTGTCTGGCTTTGGAGACCAACTTTGAAATGTGGCTTGCCAAAGAGAGATCATGGCTGAGAGTGGGACCCAAGAGTTTGAGTGACTGAACCTCTTTGAGATGGTTGTTGAGAAAGTAGATGGAAGGGTTTGCCGAACGGTCCTTTCAGAACGAGAGTGAGTGTGTGGGATTTCTCAGGATTGAAAGACATTTCAAGTGTTTGACCAGTTTATGATTTTTGTCAAGGTCTGAGGAGAGGGAAGAGGCTGCTGCCTATCTGTTGGAAGAATGAGCGGTATCATGGCAGAGAGGGAAGTCATCAGCAAAGAGATGAAGAGGCTTTTTGAGAGTCAGTGAGATCATTGATTAAGATGGGGCCGAGAACACTGCCTTGAGGTACTCCAGCCTTGACAGGGAGAGGAGATAGAATGGTTCTGTTGAGAGCCACACATTGAATATGAGAGTGGAGGAAGTCAGCAATCCAAGAGTGGAGTTGTCCTTGGATTTCCATAAGCAGACAGTTTGGAGACCAAGGCAGGATGCCAGATATCGAAAGCATGAGATATGTCCAGAGAGACTGCTCTGTTCTCATGTCTGATATTGAGAGCCTCCATACATTGCTGGGAGAGTAGAAGTAGCATGTCCAAGGTAGAGTGACCAAGTCTGAATCCAAATTGATGATTTGAGATGAGGCTGTTGAAGAATAGAATAATTATGTCCACTGCATTGATGGATTCCATGATCTTACTGATTGGAAGTACAGTAAGCTAATTGGTCTGTAGTTAAGGGAATCCGTTTTTGCACCTTTTTATGTGATGCTGTGATGTTGGCCGATTTCCAAGGAGATGGAAGATGGCGTAGGGTAAATGACAGTGCAAAGGGCAGAGAGAGGAAGTGCAAGAGCAGCAGAGCAGGTTTTAGGACATGTGAACTGATGCCGTCCGGTCCAGCTGCAGAGTCAGAAGAGGGTTGCCAGAAACTTTCCCTCCTTCTCAGTTGCAAAAGACAGAATTCAGGAGCAGTTGGGTATGACTGGGAAGAGTGGGTACAGTGAGTGGGGTTCTCGACACAAGATTTTGAAACAAACACAGAATTGAGACAGTCGGCCTTTGCAGAAGTGCCATGGCTGTTGAGAGAGGAACTAACACCCAGCCAAATTGCATGTTGACAATTGAAATCACATATGTGGAAGAGAGAGAAAGTTGGGATGAGTGGTTAAAGTTTTCCATGTCGTCTGTGAGAGATGTAGATGGAGTCACTGTTGTAAGGATGGTGCAACACACAGACAAACATGAGGTGATGGTGTAGAAGTTGCAGCCAGAGGTACTCCTAGGGTTTGGGAGATGCAAGAGCAGTACATGGAGAGCGAGAAATGTAGTTTTTGATGTGCAGCGCAACTCTGCCGCCAGGACGGGGGTCAAGGGTCGATCAAATCAGAGGAGACTATAGCCAGGAGAGACACAAAGGAGTGGCGACATCCGGTGGAGGAAGGATTCTGTTAAACAGATGATGTCCGGTTTATCGGCAGTGGCCTGGATTGAGACATGTCAGATTGGACGGAGGCCTCAGATGTTTGTCCACACAGTTATATTTAGGGAGGAGGAGGTATTGGGATGGTGTCGGATGTGGGGGGGGGAGGTTGCGGGGGCAAGGAGAGGCTTGAGGGGGTGGGGGTGGGTGAATGGGAAGGTTTAGTGTGTGGGTGTGTGGAAGGTTTGTGTGAAGGGTGCAGAGGAAAGAGAGAAGAGGGAGAGAGTGAGTGTGTGTGTGTGTGTGTGTGTGTGTGTGTGTGTGTGTAAAGGTTTGAGTGTGTGGGATGTAGGAGAATGTGTAAGTGAGGGGTGTGGGGAAGTTTGACTTGTGGGGAAGGTTTAGACTTAGAGGGTGAGGTGAGGGGGAGGCAATGAGAGGTGGGGTGTGAACATAGAACATAAATACATACATACATACAATGCGTTATGTATTTTAGTATGACACTGATTCTTGATTATTTAGTTAGTTGCTCCAAAATATGAATCTTCATATTTGTTCATTGCTAATTTCACATCTCATATCTGGTGTACGTATGCTCCACCCTCTATCCTCTCGCACACCTTCAACGGCCTTATCTCAGACTTTTCTTGAGACAAGGCCAGAATGTTTCACCAGTGTTTGCCTCCAAATCTTGTGTCCACAGCACATCCTTCTTTCTCCATTTTATCCCCTCCTCCGGTGACTCTCCCTTATACCCAATCAGATAAAGGTCTGTCCAGCTTTGACCCTTCATCGGTGACGGGCCCAGATATCAGTGCGCATGTTATGAAATACTGCTCTTCTGCTCTTGCAGCCCTTTTCTGCTTTCTTCAGCCTGTCCTTCCGTGACTGCCTCCTGTCTGCCTAGCAGTTGGTGAACATCCCTCCCATTCACAAAAGACTTGAAAAACCAACATTCCCAACATCACACCAGTAAGCTCACTTCCCATTGCAAGCAGTGTCATGGAATCTATCATTGCTGCTGATGTCAACTCTTTCCTCTTTTCAAACAGCCTGATGAGATCACCAGTTGTGATTCCATCCCGGTCATCCGATTATGGACATGCTGCTGCTTCTTTCTCACCAATGGGCAGAGGCCCCAAATCTAAAACAAGGTCAGAACCGTCTCCATGGATGCATCTTGGGCATTGGACACAATCTGCCTTCCTCCTCTGCTTCCCAAGTTTGTTACCTGCGGCATGCAAGACCACCTTCATACCTGGCTCTCTGACTTCCTCCACTCGTGCAGTCAAAACGTCGCGATCAATGGAATCCTCTCCTCATCCAGTGGAAGCTAGAGTGTTCCGTAGTCGTTGTGGGCCCACTCTTGTTCCTCATTTGCATAATTGACCTCTGTGATGCTCTGGAAAAATCCTCTTCATTTTTTGCAGATTACTCCACATTGTGTTGTCAAGAACCCAATCACACACACAGCGCATGAGTCACCCTCTGCTGATCTGGAATTTATTCGATGTTGGTCTGATAAATGAAACGTGTTTTTCAATCCTAGCAAGGACCGGCAACAAACGTGCCTTTCTATTCCCAGTCAACTACTGAAAATTGTAAGGTCTCTTGAGCTTCTAGGCCTTGCCATCAGCCATGACCTCTCCTTGGCTGACCATACAACGAAGCTGGCCTGCAAAGCCAGCCACAGACTGGGTATTGTCTAGTTCCAAGTGTTTCCTTGAAAAATTGGAACTCAGCCTACAAGGCCTTTGTTCGTAGATCAATGAAGTACAGCTCTCCTCTATGGGCTGGAACCCCAGCATCGCATCTGTTTCTTCTGGATTTTGTGGAATCTCCCATCATGAAGCTGAAGGCCTGTTGCTCTTACAATGCATATGGATCGGCACACTCGTGTTTTTTTTTCGACCAATCTGCGCTACTCGAGGGTGTAAGTGTCCTCCTAGAAACCCCCTTCTGATTAACCTCACAAAATCCAGGATGATGCTTTTTTACCCTTTGTCACCGAGCTCTTCCCTGAGCCTAGATCTTGGTACAATTTATTTATTTTATTTGAAGTATCTTTTTTTCTCTCTCTCCCTCCACTTTTGCATGATTGGCATTTGTCGTGAAGAAAGCTACAGTATTATGTTTATCGTGTGTTGACATTTTTAGAATTTTATTTTGATTCTCATGATTTTGAATAAACCTTATATCTCTCTGCCAGTGTGTGAATACTAATGCTCACGTGCATGTCTGTTTTTGGCAGGTGGGGTAGGGGTTTTGGCCTGGTGGAGCCTCTGCTCGGTAAAGACAGCATGTTGAACCAACCAAACAGCATTTTTGCTCTGCCATTCTTCACTCTGCAGCTACTGCTGGGTCTGTAGTGTTGAAGTGCCCTTACCCTCTACTCCCTCTTTCCCCTTACCATGCTTTTGCTACACCATCTCTAGTGCACCTTCATCCACTCAGTACCATGCCTAACTACCAGCACCTTCTCTGACCAAATGATGAGGGTGAATCTCCTGTTGTAAAAAAAAAAAAAAAATGAAGTGTGAGCAGAACTAATTTCGTTTATCAGCACACATGAGTGTTTGCCACTTGTGGAATCTTTCTTACGTCCACCTGTGACTTGTTCAATTTCAAAGCCCAACCCATTGACACACCTTGCATATGTTGACTGCATTCTCACAATATTAATTGAATCCAACGTAACTCTCCACCATGTACGGGATGTGGATGGAAACAATGAGCCAAGTACCAATATGCAACAAAGGATGCGATCTTCCACTCATTTTTAGCTCGCCTGTTCGAAGAACAGAGAGCTATAGCGATACCCCCGGCGTGAGCTGTCAGCGTCAGCGTGAGCGTGAAAATGTTAAATTTTTTGTATTACGGAAAAACTCCTCGACGGATTTCGACGAAACTTGGTGGGGGGGTTAGGTATGGTCCAAGGATCATGCCATTAGATTTTGGACTTGGTCCCCCCCCCCCAAAAAAAAAGTTAGAGAATTTTTTTTTTTTGCATTTCTACATGTTTTAAGTGATTTCCAACCCCCCCCCCCCCCCCAAAAAAAAAAGAGAAAAAAATTTTTTGCAACTTTTTTTTCAACAAAATTTCGATTTCTTTATTTTGCATTTCTACATGTTTTAAGTGATTTCCAACCCCCCCCCCCAAAAAAATTTAGAATAAAAATTTTTTTTTTTTGGCATTTCTACATGTTTTAAGTGATTTCCAACCCCCCCCCCCCAAAAAAATTGTTAGAGAAAAAAAATTTTTTTGCAACTTTTTTTTAAACAAAATTTCGATTTCTTTTTTTGCATTTCTACATGTTTTAAGTGATTTCCAACCCCCCCCCCCCCAAAAAAATTGTTAGAGAAAAAAAATTTTTTTTTTGCATTTATACATGTTTTAAGTGGTTTCCAACCCACCCAAAAAATTGTTAGAGAAAAAAAAATTTTTTGCAACTTTTTTTTTCAACAAAATTTAGATTTCTTTTTTTTGCATTTCTACATGTTTTAAGTGATTAGGATTTCGACGAAACTTAGTGGGGGTTAGGTATGGTCCAAGATCATGCCATTAGATTTTGGACTTGGTCCCCCCCCCCAAAAAAAATTGTTAGAGAAATTATTATTTTTTTTTTTTGCATTTCTACATGTTTTAAGTGATTTCCAACCCCCCCCCCCCCAAAAAAATTGTTAGAGAATTATAAAAAAATATAATTATAGGACTCTTCTTTTAAAAACGATAAATGTATAAACAGGCGAGCATTGGGTGGCTTTGACACCAACTCTGGTAACTTTTTAAAAGGGCTTACATTTTGGTTACGACTCAACTGCTACGGTTAGAACAAATAAATGAAGTGTGTATCAATGTTTTCACTCTTTGCTGAATTTGATCTTTTTTTTTTGTTGCAGTAACAACAAATTTTAATTTGTATTCAAAACCTAAGGCACCAACTTGTATAGCTGCCTGGCATGCAAGGCTCAGGTCCAAAGTTTCAACCACCTCATGGTCTTCATCTAGGATTGTGCAAATATCATGTGCCTGCTGTGAAGTACTCTCTCAAGAGAGGGGGTGATCATGGGACTAACCTGCAGATGATGTTCCCTAAAGCCTTGCTAACTAATCAGCTGTATGAGTTTATTCCTTCAGCGTTTTGAAAAATATGGATCTTTCTAATTTCCAGTTTTTGCAAAATTTCATTAACTTTGATTTTGAGGTTTGTTTTTTTGCTTGCTTGCATAGATGCCAATTAACTGGCATCACATTTTTCCTGCATTGTACTGCAGGAATGACTCAAAGTGCCACCGCAGCACTGGCGCTGATGGTGACGGCAGTAGTAGCATCGGCTGGTTGCTTCTACCTGGCTTATCTGCTGCTCTTCGTGCTCCATGACCTGTGCCTTGTATGCATCACCAGTTACATAGTCACCTTTGCACTGCTCACCCTCGACTATAGGCGTCTTGTTCACCTGCATGCACACTGGCAAGTCCAACCACCACCTCCGACCAAAAGGCAATTACGGAGAGTTCGTGAAAAAACGGAGTGATTGAGCAACGTGTAGAGAGCGACTACACCATCGACTTCCCGGTTTCCCGAACAACCGGTGCCTTGTGGTGTCACGACCACAACCGCAATTTCAGTAATTTGTGGGAGGAAAGGGGGAATTCATTCTTAAAGAAAGTGGGATGTGGTGAGGGATAGATTTTTGGATTGGAAGGAAATTTTCACCATACTTGTACATAAAGCTGTGAATTAAAATGTCTACATCTGTCGATGCTGAAAGTTTTGGTGGGGTAGGGGTGAAGCAGTTGGTTGGTAATGTTGGATTGAAAACGATGTAAAGCTTCAATAATTCAGTTTAATTGGAATAGGAAAACATGGCTTAGTTTTCAAATTGGCTTAATGACAATGTACTTCAAAGGTGTTTGCTAGCCTTGCTATTGCAGAACGGCCATATGCCTAATGGAGTGTGTATGTGTGTGTGTGTGTCTCCTGGGTCGGGTGGTGGTTGTGAATTTGCCAGGTTTGTTAAGCTGTGTTCACAGGTAATCTGAAATAACTGGTCCGTATCAATTCTCAGTTTATCTGTTGCAAAGTTTTGAGGTTTACATGAAAATACTGAACATGGGTTAAGCATAAGGTGGCAAACGTGTGGTGGTGGATCTACCAGGGGAATTATCAGAGTACCCTCGAATAGCAAGTGCACCTTCGCCTCCCCGGGGGCCGTACCATACTAATCCACGATCGCTGATGGATAGACTCTCGAATCTTCGATGTACAAGCTTTCATTCTAACACGTCGGCTCGAAACTCCAGACTTGCCTTTCTGTGTGAACACACCTTAAGTGCTGCCTCTCAGGTTGAGCAGGCCATTGCACAGTTGCTCCAAACCTTACATGACAATGAACTCTGTCATCTGTCCGTAGTGTAGAATATTCACTTGTGAACGTTCATGGCATTTGTTTTTAGTCACCAATGTTGCAATCCGTTTTATGGCATTGATAATTCAGTTATGCAGAGGTTCAGCATACTTCCTATTCAACACACCTTACAGAAAGACAAAGGTAATCTCTCCCACATCATGCTATTTACTGCCATGTGAAATGTGCAAAAGAAAAGTTATGTACAATCTGTAATTACTGAACTTCATGAAAGCACAAAACCAATTGAAATTCCATTCAAGGTTGTATCACTTGGAAATCTGGCTTGTAAATGCCAAAACCAAGGCAAAATGCTTGTAAAAATTATTGTACAAGTGTTGGAAAAGACAACTCTTCAAGCTATCCAGCGATCTTTTATGAGGGTGTATAATCGCATGGCCACACATGCATCTTCCACCTGCGAAGACAAGGAGACAACGTGTGATCGGTGTGGCTGGTTACAAATGAAAAAGGGTGCAAGTAGTGGCTATTCCACAAAAATGGATTATTTTCTCATCGACTGATGCAGGATTGTTTACAATGAGCAGGGAAATGCACGAGTGCAAACACTGATATGATGGACATGCAAACTTACAAGTCTCTGCTTACATCCTAATGTCTGAAGGTAGTGACTATACATTGCAACAGTATTACAAACCAATGAAAAGTTTTGTCGCAATTCAGACAGTCAATAGTTGGAAAATAGATCCAAGTATTAATCTCCCTTATCCCTTAAAATTCTCATCTGTAAAGTTGTGAACTGAAGACAATGGCTCACAAGAGCAGGAAGCAAAAGGCGCAAATGACACCGTCACTTCCATCCACCATATTAACTCCAATAAATCTTTTGACATACAAAACTTGATTCCAAAATAAAATCAATCCTTTTGTGGAGTGCCGTACATAAAATGGTTCCAATCCAATTAATGATTTTGCTGATATTTCAATTCAACTTAACTCTTCTAAGTTTTGTTTTACAATGCATTTTGGGTACTCTGCTTTAAGTATTCTGATTAAAAACTATTTTGATTGGTGAAGATTAGGATGGAGGCTGAAGAGGTCTGGAAATCAATCCAGCTCACAGGACTGATTCAATTTAATAATCCACATTCTGCACATTGTTAGATTCCACCAGTTAATCTTCGAAACAAAATCCAATCAAAAATAATAAACTTGGCTCATATTGAACACACTTTCTATCATGAATAGAGAACCTCAGAAAAGCACCGAAAAGAATGGAGGAATACCAGACTAAGGCTCATGCTGCTCTACAGACAATTTCAATGGTCAGTCTTACCAACTGAAATTTCATCTGCCAACAGCCCCCAGGGATGCGAAGGTGCGCCAACGGCCACAAGGAGCAAAGTGAAGCTGATATTTTTGATGCTAGTCCTTCGCGAGAGAATAAGAGGAAAAGTCCTCTCCGGTTGAGAAATATTCTCAACCGAAAGATCAGTATGCCAACTCACAATACATTGAGAGTTTCTCATGCCATTCTCAAAAGCATTGACAGATTAGTACAAGGTGTTTTGTTGCAAATGTGTGTTGGCCAAAAAATATAAATGCTTGCTGGCCAGTCTACCTTCATTTTCCCAGTCTTGAACATAGCACAGTGCTTCCAATGAGAAATCTGAGATATCAACTTATGATCGCTTGTGGAATCAACTTATGATCGCTTGTTCAATCCCACCTTTCAAGTTCGAATACACCGCTGTCTCAGCGCTTGGGTCTTTCTCATTCCCTTCCCGTGAAAATTTCTACCCTAATTAACCCTTCTTATTTTTTCAGGTTGTTGTGCATTCACATTATCCCACAGTCATAGCTATCTGTCTTTGTCTCTCTCTCAAGATCAGAGTAAATTCCATGAAATGTGTGCTACTACAATTAATGCATTATTTACATGCACAACCACTGTGGCCAAGCAAAGGTGGCAATGAACTAATAAAGAAACAGCATGAAGTACATAGTGCCATCAGGTACAATTTAAGACCAAATACAACTGGGAGAGGGGAGTGAGTGAGACAAGTGGTGAATAAGTGAATCAATTATTTCTACACAAGCAATCCTTTAAGAAACTGAGGTGACCAGATACTGTTTTTATCTATGAGGGAATGATCCCCATTGTTTCAGAATCGCTGGAAAAGGTGCTAATCACACCATGTGCACCCATGATGTAAGGGACATGCAATCTTGAGCTGCAGCTCAATAGGAGTAGAAAAATTATTTAAAACAATTCATTGCATCATAATATGCCGATGAAGAAGTGTTGTTTTTTTATTATTATTTGGTTATTTTCACAAAGGATACCACTTCTCTTAATAGCAAATAACCACAGTAGATCAATAGGGCATGAGATGCCAAACATGTGGGAAAATGCCATGTCTGAATTTGATGTTGAAGGTCATTTTTAAGGTGACATTTGACATTTTATTCATTTTGCATTGACAGACAAGATGTGATATTTTAAGTAAAACATGCATGTAATATGATGATTCAAGATTTGCTAAAGCCATTGCCCACACTTAGATGGCAAAAATCCAATAAAATGCCTGGTTAAAAAATAAATAAATCAAATGCACAGTTACATCATCATTAGGTAAAAGTATTGACTTTTTCTAAACACCTTCAGAAAACAAAATATGTGAAATTATCATGTAATCAAAACTAATGCATTAAAAAAAAATCGTATTCTTCTTTGCAATGGTACAATCAGAATTGAAATTAGCCTAACAATAACAATGGTGTTTGAATAGACAAGGGTAATTATTAATTTTATTTCTTTGGAAAGTGCCATTTCAGCGGAGAGGTGGACGTTTGCACAAACTGCATCAATTTGCACATTCATGAATTGTTGTAACACTGAAGGATAGATTTTCATTTTAGGTTTATAAATTAACATTAAAGGTACATTGTTTAATTCATAAATGGTAATCTATTTAAATAACTTATTGGTGCTTTGTTTGGAAAAGCAATGCGTCGTAAAGTTCTGTGTCGCTGCATTGTAAAATTGATACAAACTATGGAGTATACATCATGTTAATGTTGCATATCTTATCAATACTAATGTTGCGTAGCTCGGTCGTGTAATGGTTAGAGCGTCAGTTCCGAGTCTGGGAGGTCGGCAGTGAGAACCCCGGCCAGGTCCTACCAAAGACTTTAAAGATGGTATGTGCTGCTTCCTTGCTTGATGCTCAACATTAAAAAAAAAATAAAAGCACACACAAAATCATAGGTTGGCAACCTTGCGCAGCCCTGATGGTCCAAATGGCCTCCTCCTGTGTTGAAGTTCATTGTAAGGAAACTTTATTATTGTGTAATATGTGTGTGATCTGAGTCTGTGAAGCCAGTGGTTCAAACCCCAGCTGCGTCACAACAAACATTTTTTAAATGGTACGTGCTGCTTCCTTGCTTAACGCATTTAAAAGGATAAAGCAATGGCAAACCACCCAGTATAACTCTTGCCAACAAACTTCTCTGGCAGCACATGATACATCAAAATCAAATCGATGACTCGCTAAAGACTTGAGAATTACCAACGAGCTATTACTGTGCTAATCTGATGGATATCACTTAGTAAGAGTTGTTCGGTACATTCAACATGTCACGTCGTTCATCATATTGTTTCATACAAGTTATAAGTTATGCTGAATCCAAAATGGCTCTCTCCATATATCAGCAAAACACTGATTTTGAGTTGATTAAATTTCCAGTCCTGAGCTGGAGTTCATTTTTGGGGTGTGTGTTATCATCATACTAAAATATGCAATTTGGTGTCTGTCTTTCTGAGCGCGATACATTCGGTCATTACTTATCCAATCTCAATCAAACTTGACAGGAGGACGAAGAGTCACAGACGGAAAACTGCCCTGCGTATTATACACAAGTGATTTCAGTATTTCTCGAGGAGAAGATATGCTTCTTTGTCGATCAAATGAGCATTCTTTATTATTCCATTGCTGTTAACTATTATCATTATCATCAGAATAATAATCATTATATTGTTGCAGGGACGGGAAGTGAATAGGAAGTAACAGGTGTAAAATATACTAGTTATACCATTAATACATGTTCAGCATAAGCTTGTGCTTTCTGTGTTAAAACTATCGTGTCCCTCCCACCATAATGTCGACAAGCTTCCTCACCATTCGCCCTCAAGTCTAAATCAGTACCAACATAATCTGTCTCCTTATTTTCTCGAAAGTGAACTGAATATAAGCAGCTCCGAAAGCCCAGTGAATACACTCCCTCCACCCCCGAGAACTGCAAGAGTACGCCTCACAATCGTGCACCGAGGTAAGAACTGCAACCCATACTAGGGTGCATCAAACGTCCCCTTTTTTGCGAAAGTTTGAAAAACATAATGGCGATAGGACAGATGTGTTCGAATACATGAAAAAACATTTCTCATTTTTTTCAGAATTTTCGGTCATCATCTTGGGGGTCCACATCGGGGTCAAAGTTCAGGCATACAGCTCCTGCGCATTTTTCAGAATAAGTGTTATTTTTCACTGTATAGTGATCAAAACTTGTGTCTGGTGGTGAAATAATTCTGACATATCAATGTACTGCTCTTTGGTGATGTTTGTAACACGGTTGCTTGTAATTTGTTGGCACAGTTTCTCGGAAAATGGTATTTTTTCCGAAAATGTGTTTTCCCGGAGGATTGTGTACATCGCGCCATACAACGATTTGTTTCTGTATAAAGATCTCATAGGCTATGGATCTGTGGACCCCGAGGTTTCTGCATCCGCTATCAAAGTTCTACAGCGTCATCTTTGGTACACTTACAGCTGAGTTTGTGCCTTAGCATTATTCAGTGAGGATGTTCAAGTGCGAGAAGCGTCGACTGGCTGACCGTATCATCTCTGTCAAGCCTGATAGAGAGGAATTGGACTATCGCCTATTGGGCGCTTTGGTACAGACTTCGGAAAGCCTCACTCCCCAAGGACATTCACTTGACATCTAGCCTATCTGACTTTGTCTCGGTTGATTCTTGGTTTGTGTTCCGAGAACTTGAACTGGACGATTCATTCTTAACGTATGAAGTGAGTGAGTGGGCAACACTTCCAGCCTATGTGGATTCAAAATCTAAAAGCAAAGCACTCAATGTAACTAATGATGCGGCTGAACGTCTAATAAAACTCGGAACGGACTGTCTCGGTGCAGCTAGGTCTGAAGAACACTTTCAGAATGTGCAACAAGTCACTGAGAATGACAGGAAAGAGAATCCGAATCTCGGAAACGCTTGAAACTGATCATTAATGATATTATATGAGTACCTTGATACGAATACACATAATTCTGGTAATAAAGCCGTGAATTTGACAGAACCGAGCATTTGTTACTATTTTGTGTTTTTTTTTCTGGGAAAATCACCAGTTTCCCACTTCTCCGGCAAATTTCCCGGAAAATTTGATTGGCTCTATATCACTGGAACATCACCAAAGGAGCAGTACTTGATTGATATGTCAGAATTATTTCACCACCAGATACAAGTTTTGATCACTATACAGTGAAAAATAACACTTATTCTGAAAAATGCGTAGGAGCTGCGTGCCTGAACTTTGACCCGATGTGGACCCCCAAGATGATGACCGAAAATTCTGAAAAAAAAGAGAAATGTTTTTTCATGTATTCGAACACATCTGTCCTATCGCCGTTATGTTTTTCAAACTTTCGCAAAAAAGGGGGCGTTTGATGCACCCTAACCCATACTGGAAACCACCAAAACCATCTGCAACTGTGGACATAGTAAGAAGTTCGAGACGCTGGGCAGAGAATGAGTCGGTGCACGATCGTGAGTTAAGGGAAGATGAGGGAGGGAGGCGGGGTGACAGTTTGCGGCAGTTCGGGATGAGCAGTTCAGGGGAGAGCACCGATCATATCAGAACGCCGGACAGGCACGCACAACCGGAGAGGCTACGAAGCCCGGACACGGTCAGCTAAACCGTCTCTTCCTGCTAAAGCTCATCTTATCTCCCCCCTTAAAACTACCAGCACTGACTCCGTGGTGGCATCGAATGAGGATCAGGTTTTTCTTCATTGTCTTGTGACACATCCCTCTCTGAATCTTGGTGGTGTGAAAGAGAAAAGATAGCACGTAAACCGTCGAGATATCATGGCTGCATGCCATTTATATAGTCATGATTAATTGGGATAGGTGCGCCTTTTCTCTCCTCTTGTTCTTCCTCTCCCTCATCGTTCATTTATCGAACATCCGTTATTATTTGGTCGATTTCAATTCTGATTACACAATTAGAAAGAACGACGAGGATCTTCATTGAAAGTATTACTTTTGATGAAATGATAAACATATTTCAAACAATTTTTTTCTGGCGGTGTTTCGGAATGGG
>CM068954.1:94449818-94474181 GCA_035128595.1 Eptatretus atami
GGGTCTATATTGTTGCCTTGTGATGGAATTTGTGATTTTTCAGACCTTTGTTCTTGCATTTTCACCGTCTAAGTGTGTGCAATGACCATCAACCATTGATGCATCATATTGCATGCACATTTTATTTTAAAAATATCTTATGCGTCGGTCAATGCATAATCGTACTAAAATATGCAATTTGGTGTCTCCGTCTGTCTGGTTTTTTTTAACGGTGATACACTGGCCATTACTTATCCAATCTCAACCAGACTACAGGATGACTAAGGGTCACATGACGGAGGTTGTAGCGAACTGGCATAATAATATGCACCTCCATGTTGAGTTGCATAACAGGTTATCATGGCGTTTCAAGGGGCACACCTTCTGGACATAAAATATATTATAACCACAAACGATTCAGTCACTTCTGTCCAACGTGCAATTACATTTTTAAACAGTCGCTATTAAACTGAACGAAGTTTGGACGAAACTCAACGTGCTTAAGGCATTCTATACTTATTGCCTCCTCCTCAGATGAATGGATCAGATAGCTATCTCGACTTGCTCGGCCCAAGTAAGCGGGGCAATGATCTTCAGCTAACAGAGCTGCTTAAATGAGTCTTTACGCATGAATGACGAATCCCATTGCCTGTCTGATTTTTCTAGCCATCACATTATATGTGGAGTAGATATGAATTGTTTATCAAGAAGTCGGTAGACTTCTTATGTAGCGATGGCCCACACTACATTGGCTCAATACACCATAAATCCTCAAAAAAAAATCTACCAAGATAGAACTTATAAATTAGCTACCAGTCATCTGCAGAGAATTCCCCATCCAATAACACTCATTAAACTTTGGGACATCATCGTTGAACAAGAAAAATGGGAGACCCAAAAGTACCCACTTGTCATTATTCTTATTTTTTTTCCCCGACAGCCTAACTCAAAATGGGTTTAAGCTACGAAGTTGGTTTAAACACAAATCTACTGCATTTTATAGTGGTAAGGTGCAAACATCGAAATTTTAATAGCTTGAAACGATTCCACGAAAAGTACGCAAAACTGCATTCCTTTGTAAAGGAATAGGAAGGGATCAGAAGGGTGGGCAGGTCTACGACTGTCAATCAGCCTGATGGAGGCAAACCCCCGAGACACATTTGCCCAAGGGCCAATCAAACCCATCTGGTTGTGGTTAAGGTGGAATATTATCAGCCCTTGTCCGTGCAGGACAGTCACGGGGCCAATCGACAAAAACAACACACTTATTTCTGTAATAAAGTGCGTACTATTTAGAATGTTAGATTGTCAATAAAGTATGTATAGTACCAATGCAATGTGAGCACATTGATAAAGTTTGTACTACAACATCTTTATCTACGTATATAAAACACATTGGGTGTTTGTGTATTTGTTTGTCCCCCTTCATAAGGATGATTTGGAGTAGGGTTTTTAAAGGCCAATCTTTCAACTGACTGTGTTCACTATGGTCTATTTTTCAAGATTAAAAAAAAAAGGCAAACATTTTTCATAAAATAATAATTACGTCTCTTCTGTTGGAAAGGTAGATGGGGACTTGCAACTGGGTGTCAACGGGGATGTACAGAAACTTTAAAAAAAATAAAAAAAATAAAAAAATATATATATATATTGTTACGGTGGTGGAAATTCACAGAACACCATTCAGGTTCCCCAGAGATCAGTTATTTCGATAAGTGTGTGTTCCAGGTTAGATTTCCCACCGATGTATAAAGGGAATTATTCGTGTGCCGCGGCGTGTGAATCTTTGAGTTAGCCGTTATTCTTTTTCTATCTTCTATTTTAAACAAACAACATCTCCTCACAACAACTCTACAGCCACGCCACCTCCACCACAACGCCAACAACTCTACAGCCACGCCACCTCCACCACAAGCCAACAACTCTACAGCCACGCCACCACCACCACAACGCCAACAACTCAACAACCACGCCATCCCCACCACAGCGCCATCAACACCGCGACACCATCACGCCCGCTGAGCGACAGCGGCAAAATGCCGTGATACGAACTCGCGGCGCGACAGGAAGAACCACATTCCAGCCAATCGGAACGGCCGTGTGCAAATCAGCAGTGAAGACGGCTGATTTGCATAAATGGATCAAAACGGGCTCTGCCGTGGAAAAAGCCAGCCAATCAGAGCTGAAAGGGCGAGCCAGCCTGGGGGAGCGTTTTCAAAGGTGAAAGGGGAAGCACCGATTTCGGGTGGCGAACCTCCACGGCTTCTCCCTCGGCTATAAAAAGCCGCGTTGCAACGCCGGAGAGAGCAGTTGGTGGTGAAGCTGACGAGCGAGGAGGTGGTCGTCGTTGTTCAGCGGGTCGTTCACCGAGAGCTTGGAGTCGTTGGAGCTAGCGCAGCATCAGAGCGGGGTCCGGGCAGACGGCCTGATACGTCGGGCGACGCGAGGAGTGGAACGGGGTCTAAAAGAGCATCAACTCGGAAAGAGCAAGAGACCCGTTCGCACCTCGAAGCGTCGCCAGCCAGGCTCGCCAGAAAGGGGCGCGACGAAGCCGGGCCACCGAGGGCCGTTCAAGCAGCTGTTCAAGCTGCTCGTCAAGCCACCCAAGCGACTGGCGGTCGCGACGCACCAGAACGGGACGAGACGCCCAAGTCGCCGAGCGAAGACCACCGAGTCGCCACCAAGGGGCGGCCAGGTAACGGCCGGCCTCTCGGAGCCTTCCGGTCATCCCGGCTCTGAGACATTAAAGGCTTAAAAGCCCGTTTCTTTTCCTTGGTTTTGGATGAAAGTCTGTGGCGCCTTGTCTTCCTAAGTAGAACTGAATAAGTGCATGATTGTGTACATGATTGAATAGGCATTGGCTGTAGGTTTTTGCTCGTGTCTTGTCCCCTATCCCCATTCATTGACTGCATTCCTCCTGTAAATAAATGCCCCATTGTTTGAATGTCAACCTGCTCGTTGCGTCACTTTCTGCCATTGACTGCATGGTGTGGCTCGGGATATTAACTGGCTTTTAAAGTCGCTAAAAGTACATCTGGTCCGACGGGACTTGGCGATATATAACCGCTCGGCTTCGCACACGGAACGAGCTGCTTAAGCGGCTTTTTGCGTACAGGTCCCGTCGAGGTATAAACTCCCGGTATTTCTGTCCGGCGAATAGTTAGGTACATCGATAATTCGGCGATCAACCCTGTAGCGCGTGGACAGAATGATTGGCGAGTTTATGATGCGTTAAGGCATCCGTGACTGGATTTTGGCGTTGGTCCGGAAAGTCACGACTGGATTGCGGCCTTCGGTGGGCGCGCGACCGCGATTTGGCTAGAACGGTCGTCCACACGCCGAACGCGGCGGAAACCCGTAACAATATATAAGGCGCAGAGATGTGGAATTCGCTGCACATGTTACACATGTGCAGAGTAAAATGAGCGTTCATTTACTTCCACAGGACATCGAATAAATACTGCAGATAAAAGCACACCTTTCGCTAGGCCGAGGCTTCAGACTTTGGTACACTCACGAGGCTGTACCATCAAAATGAAACATCCCAGAAGATAAAGAAAATCGGGTAACATTTGTATATATAGTGTTTTAAAATAATGCTTCTTGCTACGAAACATCATATGTTCCAGTCTCTGAATATTTCAAATAAAATAATTCCAACCCTTCATTTTTGACGCGCTTTTATACATACATACATACATATATCAAAAATATGTGGAGTGTGACGAGCACTCCCCCGATCTTACATTAGACATAGTCCTACACCAAAGCGTCACCTCCAAGCTGGAGGCTTTGGCCCAGCGATTCTGTCAAAGAAAAATAACATGGTCACCATCAGTTAAATATCAAACGGAGCCGCCTATCCAGATTTTTGGCTTGTTTTCCCTCATCAGGACAGCGTACCGATAAATATCTAACCAATGATGACCACATTCGTCGTTTAAACATCAGACGCACCTCCTGACTATTATGGTGAGCATCGCTGCGGATTATGTCTCACATGTTAAAACCGCATAATCCGCGAAGATCAACCGTCCGTCTGCCACCCAGACGATTGTTCCTGCTAATGCAAACCATTCAACCATAAGGCACGTAATGCGATCGGCAGGTAAATCAAAAGCATGTGGAGTGTGATGAGCACTCCCCCAATCTCCATTGGTGCAGGACTATGTCCAAGAACTTTTTTGACTTTTCCACAACTTTTTCAGATATCTTGCACACAAACAAACAGACAGAGAGGAGTGAAAACATAACCTCCTTCACCTCTGGTGGCGGAGGTTAAAAAAATCAAAAAAGTAAAGAAACAAGCAATAAAAACATTTTAAAAACTGCAAAAGGATGTAGGGATGTTCCCTCAAAAAAGTATTTAAACAAGGTATGGATGGTCATGTGAGATGATCATGTGAAACCATCCCTACATCTTTCTTTCGATGATGGTTGTACAGACACAGTGTTTTGTGTAGGTTTTTTTAAAATGTTTTTTATTACTTGTAACATATCTTGGGGCCTCGTATGTGATTTCTCCCAGACATGGTTTCAAGTATGATGTGTAATATTGCCACTGACACCCTTATGGCCCATTTGTGACCTTTATTTGATGCATAACCATATTCCAAAGGTTCTTTAGCATTTTGATACTCGTCAGAGGAAAATTTGGAGAAAATTTGACGTACTTACGCATGGGTGTGTGTCGGCTAACAGTAGCTGGTCCACACACCTATCGGGGCTATTATAACTAGTTATCCAGTTAAGTCGTGGGCGACTTTTGGTGACATTCATGATCAGATGTCTCCATCCATCCCTATCCTGCACTGCTTTCTGAAGCTCTGGCAGAAACAGCTTGGTTGCAGCCTTTAACCCATTCATTGGGAGTGCGTTCCATTACCAATCGGCTTGCTATTGCTTGCCAAGCCAGCCATTCCTTCACAGTTTCATTGAAGTGCTTGCTTAAGTACTTAAGATAAAGTGAGCCACTTGATAATGGAACACACCCCTTCTGAACACGTCAATCTTCTCAGTTGACAAGATTTAATCTTTTCTCAGTTTAAATAAAGACCAGCCTTTTCACTTTCCTTCTTCACTGTCTGCAGCAGTTTCATCATGTCCTCTTTACTTTCTGCCAATGGAGTGGCATTGTCAGCATACCTTGGGTTGTTGATACATCTTCCTCCAATCAACTCCAGCATCGATGTCATCAAAGTTATATTTTTCATCAAAATTATTATTATAGCCACAAATTAATTGGGCAATTCCGTCTAATGAAAAAAGAAGACCACCTGTCCTGAAGCTCACCTGGATCAGGAGCAACAGTCACTCAAACCCACTGCAGACCCCCTTAGACCCTGAATTTTTTAATGTCGTGAACAAACTTTGGTACATCATGGGTGATGAAGGTTGTGGTCAAGTTTCATTCAAATTATGTGTGTAGTTTTGGAGAAGAGAGCAAATACCTATTTTGATGGGGTCAAAAACCCCCTGTAGACTCCCTTAATGAGCGCAGATTTTGATGTAGTCAATACACTTTGGTACATCACGGGTGTAGAATGTTGTGGTCAAGTTTCATCGAACTCCTGTGTGTAGTTTCGGAGAAGGGAGCAAATACAATTTTTTGGGGGGGGGTCCACCCCCCCCCCTCCCGTAGACCCCTTCAACAAGTGCAGATTTTGATGTGGTCAATACACTTCGGTACATCCCGGAAGGAGTGGGTGTACTAGTTTTAAAAAATGTTAAATTTGATGGTGAGGGTGAGATTGGAGATTTCCAAGCATTTAAAGATGTTCCATTTATTCCACTGATCAGCATCCAATCAATTGCAAATTGGCAAACCGTGACACAGCTGCCATCTGCCTTTCAGTGTCATGGGGTACTGTATACAAAGGCCCCTCCTTGAATAGTTACCAGATTATCTCTACAAGTGGAAACAATGGGTTTCTCTTGATGGCATTGTCTCACATTCTCCCTTCAGTCTGGTGTGCCACAAACCATTCTAGGACTGGCATTCTTTGTCAATGTCCTCTTGCTCCCCTGAATATTCTTCTGATGACCCCATCCTGTGCAAAACAGTATACCACACTTTTGAGACATTTGCAGATCTGGACAATCGTTGGTCAGTCATCTGGAACATGTCTTTCAATGCAAGAATATCCCACGTCACTATCCCTCCACAAAGGTCAACTTTTGAAATCCCCAGTTTACTTCTGTGGCCAACCCCTAATAGAGGTGCAGTCCCTGTGACTCCAGAGGCTCAAATCGTTGACAACCCGTCTTGAGTAGACCACATCATCAAACTTGCCTCGAAGGCAGGCAGGCAGACACCTCAGTATTCTCTGGAAAGTAAAGTCTGTTCTGAACTTATCAGACCTAATTCCAGTGTACAAGGCCTAAATCTGAAGTATCATAGAGGATGGGTCGCCACTCTTGGCTGGTGCAAGTGTTTCCGATCCTGCTCCTTTGGAGCCCGAGTCCAAAGGTCTGACTCTCAACCACCACAGGTAGGTTCGTTGACTGTTTTCTATCACCTCTCTCTTGCATCCTTCCCCAGCCCACCTGAATCACATGCTCTTCCAGAATCCTACACCTGCTATTCCTCTTCACATCTAAGCTTCACTCACCTCCATTATCACGTCTGTGGAACACTCTCCATGTCAATAGTTGTGTACCTCTCACCCCAGTCTTTCAAGAGTCCTGCCCATCGTCACCAGTTTCTTTCTCCGATACCCACCCCTCCTCTCCTCATTGAATTTCCCCTTCCTTTTTTGCCACCCACGTGCAATCTCTTTGTCTCCCTATTATCCCCTGATGATGTGTACCTGCTATCCTCTATCCGCTATAATTTAGCTCATCGACGAGTCCACATAATTTGTGTTCTAAATCCGGTTGAAAATTTAAAAAGGAAGGGGAAAGAGGAGATAGGGAGGAGGGAGTGAGGGTCTGAATCAGAACAACTAAGTGTGAGATAGGGGGTGAGTTGTGATAAAAGAAAAGGTTGGGAGGGGAAGGAGTTATTACATTTTGGAAATTTCTTCTATTTTTTGCTTTGTTGAGCTGGGTTGGTTGGTGAAAGGTGGGAATTCGTGTGCAACAAGGGAAAGGGTGTAGAAAAGGGGAAAGAGAGCAAGACTTTCATGGATCAAGCCCTCAGACATCTGCTCACACGGTATAAACTGACACACAATCTTGGTACACCAGGAGAAAATAAATGCACTAGAAAACAACGGAAAGGACTCATGAGATGATTCGCGGAATGAAAGAAATAATAGTTTTTCAAGACATTCCACAGTGGTATCCTCTTTGGAATCAAGTCTCTTTGAGCAGAGCCTGCACATCCTCACAATGGGAGTGGACAAAGTGTTGCTGTCCACTCATCTTGCTACATCCCAGTTAACTTTACTCACTCAATCTAGTTTACATGAATAAAATGTAGTGGCAATATTTCCATTTCAATTTTATCTATTTGTACATACAACTGAGGTGCAAAAGTTAATCATCATGTGTGTTCTTTATTGTGCCTTATAGGAGTCATGAAGTTGACCTTTGGCTGCTGTTCCACAATGTTAGCAAGTGCACTATCAATACAAACAGTCCTATAAGGGTGCTGATAAAAGTGTACCCCTTATTTTACTGATGATGGATAATGTGCGTCTTCCAAAAGCCCTCGACTTCCATATTAAAACATTTATTTGCAAAAGATATGGAGGTTCAAAAGCTTCATCAGTTTCTTCAAATTTGAAAGCAACGAATCAATGTTGAGATCACCATGACAGGGGAAGTGGGTGAGCGATGTAACATCTTACCGAATCATGTGCTCCATCTTGGATGTTCAGGTCGAGAAGTTTCTTTGCAAGGACTTTAAGAGATGGATATCTCATCTGTACACACCGATTATGCCGATACACAAGTTTAACTGTCAGACATTTAACATTATTAAGTACGAGAAGAAGGGTTCGGCTTGAGAGTGTACTTTAGAAGAAGAAATGAGAGACATCTAAATACCTGTAGCCAGTTACGTAATACTGGGCATTTCTGGATGTCTCGGATCTGATGCTTGGGGTGATTCAATTTCAAAACCTGAGAAAAGGAAAAAAAGAAAAAGAATGTAAGAAATGCAGATATGCCAAAATTTATTTTACGGAGAGCCATAAATATTTTACTAAGTTTAACCTTTTGAATAAAACTTTATGAATAAAGATTTTTAAAAATTGATTATTTCAGGTAGTTCAGGTGCCCTTGGAGGGAAAGAAAATTCTTAAGCATATAATCAATAATGGTGAATAAGATGGCCCTTTGGGAGTTTATATCCTTGTTTTATAATTAAGCCTCCCTCCCATCATTTCACAATGCAACCTTGCCCGACGCGTGAATCCTGGCCGATTTGTCACAGGCGATTGACACATTCACATAACGTTTCCTAGCCAAATGAGCAAAGGCGTTTTTCAGGGAAATTTCAAATAAAGTGATAATTTCCTGAATTTTGAATTTCCAGTATTTGAAATTAGAAATGTACCAAATCCTATCTCTCTCAAATGAATCCAATCATGCAATAGAGGCGGAAGCACCCCAAGGCAGCATATTGAGCCCAGTCGTGCTCTGAGTACATACAGTCTATCAATAATCTCTTGGGCTGGTAGGATGGCCGAGAGGTACGCACACTCGCCTCGAAGCAGTCTAGCCTGGGTTTCATCCTGACCCAGCTATAAACTGTCATCCAGGTGTTTCACAGGCAGGCTGATTCACCAATGTGTGCTGTCCCTCGGATGGACTCGGTATCTCGTCGGTTGAGTCGGTGGACGTTAAAGATCCCATGATGTCCTTCATGAAGAGTAGGTGAAGAGTAGCACTAGGAACAAATTCCTGAGTCGGCGGTGCAACCCGACTGGGATGGTAGCCGAGCAACTGCTTTGGCAGCACCAATGCTCTGCCTATGGCATGGTACATGATGACGATTTCTCCGATTCTCTGAGGAACTCTGTTTTCCTATTTTCAGACGACTCCTCAACATCATCCTGTATTGTAATTCCGCATCATACCTACAGGCCAGTGGTAGCAGCTTTCCAGTCCACTAACCTGGAAAGGATCAAATACCGTTCTCAAACGTGGAACACATCTTTCAATCCAGACAAATCCTACATTCTTAGTTTATTTCTCCAGATGTATTGTCAAACAAACCCCCCTATCTATTTTAACAATTGACCATAGTCTCTTAAACTTAATCAACCATCAGACTTGACCTCCTGGGTAGACAATAAATCAAAGCTGGCTTCTCAACCCAGCTCTAGCCTGGCCATCCTCAATCATGCAATGTCCTTCCTTGCGATATCTAAACTTCTCACAACATATGTGGCCATCATCCATATTTGTTGGGAATATTGCTCACCACTATGGGCTTGGGTTACTGCTTCACAACCTGCTGCCCCTGGATGAAAGTGTAATCCAAAGCTCTCATCATTGGCATAAACCTAGTGTTGGCTAAATGGTTAGGGTGGCTGGCTTGAGATCTTAGGCTCTTGAATTCAAGCCCCTTGTTTCCAGTCGTTGAATCAACACCAGGCAGGTTGACTCAGCCTGCCATCTCTCCAAGGTCGGCAAAATGAGTACCAGTGTGCTGGTAACAGGGGGCATTGAATCAGCGGCACAGCCGCGCCCCCCAGAAAATGATGCAGCCAAGCAGCTACAGGGTGCACACGAATAAATAAATCATTGGCATCATCCACAAATATGGACCTGCTGGTCTCTCATGGCAGACAGATTGGTTTCCCCTCTGTGTGTACCACCTCCCTTAAGGTCTTGCTTTCTCATTCCTCTGCCCTGTCTCAACACCTCCATGTCTCACACATTCTGCCAGCAACCCCCTCCTTGTGAAGCTCCCAAAATTCAGGATCAAGTTTGATTCCACTCATTTATTCCTCTTTTCTCACACCTGTGGAAATGCATTTCTCAGTTTGTTCAGTCCCACTCTTCCCCACAAAATTTCAAGTTAGCGGTTATATGATCACCTCAGGTCCCGAACTGTGATCGTTTTCATCATCATTAACACTCCCCTCCTTCTCCCCATCTAGTTGCAGGTTGCTATGTTTTTTGAAAATCTATTCGTTCATCCCCTGTTTTACAACACTCATTTTTATCCGAGTGTTGTGCCACTGTCCCCACTGTTAGTGCATTGTCCTCGATCCTCTGTCACCTCATTCTTGCATGAACCGAGACTTTGAATACATTTTATATTTATCATTCTCTATTGCATGGTTTGCATATCTGGAAATGTAACAACATCCGAGAGAATGATTTGAAAGAGTGATCAGTTTAAAGAAAGTACATAATTAATTTCTGACCTTGAGATCATTGTGGAGAGCATGACCAACGATAACTCTTCCTTGGATCAATTGCAATACTTTATCACGTACGCTGTCTTCACTTGGTGCTGATGGTAAACGTTGCAATATGTTAGAACAAAATTACATTCATTTAGAATCAGATTATGCACTTATCTGTCAAGTACATATTTCAAAAACAAAATGGAAGAATTTTTGATAACCTCACCTCCCTTTGCCAAGCACACTACACCACACCCCAACACCCCCTTAATCCTTAGCGCTCTCTCCAATCTCCTTTCCCAAATTTCCCAACTTCCCATGCCCCCATTTGAGGTTCATGGAGGAGGAGCTATATGACATAGAGCAACAGGTTCATCGACGAACAAGATTAAAGGAGAACAGAGAGACAAAGACATTGCACATGATTGGATGAGTGGCAAAATAGTAAAAGGTGAGAGGAGGGGCTCAGTGAGAGAAGAGAGCGGGGGTGGGTTTGGGAGAAAGCAAAAGGTGACTATACTATGAGCAGCACTCAAGATTAGAGGGAACGGTATGAGACAACTGACACGGGGAGTCAGTTTTATGGATGAGAAAATAGATGGATGAAGGTGAACGTTCAGCTGAGAACCAGAGAGGGCTCACAAAGTGTGGGACTCCAGAAGAACCCGTGTGATGTGGGCAGGCTGGAGGAGGAGAGGGCAAGTGGAGCGAGACCAGAGGTGAGGCGCTAAAACAACGAGGGACCACCACCGAGCTTGTGGTGGACGAGAAGCGGACTTTGGGACTCGGCCATCTGCTGAGACACCAAAAATTTAGAGGGTTTTGGACTTAATTTTCTCCAGGGAACAATGATGGGAAGTTCAGCAACCACAATCATTGTCAATACCCTTTCTTATATTTGAAGTACAATTCATCGAGTGTTATATTTGGCTATCGAGCATTAAAGCAAATGTAAAACCGTAACTGAAAAGTGCCAAAAACACAATTGTCACAAAAGAATGCTTAAAACCAAAAAATAAAGCTTCCACCACCCTCTCTTCCACCCCCTCAAAAAAAAATAATAATAATAATAAACTTAACAAAGATGCAACAAATGTAAGGTTAAGAATACAAAACACTTTTAATAGGATGTCATTTGTGAAAATAGGGACTATATAATGCAAGCGGCAGTCTTGGAACACGTGACACAGGAGAAAGATCTGGTGATGGTGATAGACGGGGGAGGGGGCGTAAGCAGACAGGGCAGTGCCAGGAAGCGAGAGGTAAAACCAACAGAGTTTTCGGTTGTATTCTTAGAGAGATAAATTTATAAATTAAAAAAAAAAAGTAGTGTTAACACGACAGGAATTTAGTAAGGCCTTGTCTGGAATATTGCGTCCAGTTTTGGTCACCACAGCTCAGGAAGGACATGGCTGCCAGAGGGAGGGTTAACCATAGAGTGACTACATTGATTCCGGGCCTAACTAGACTAAGCGAGGAGGAACAGCTGAAGGAGATGCGACGTTTTAGATAATAAAGGAAGAGTATAAGGGGATCTGTAAAGATTTTTAAGATAATGAAAGACAGACAAAATAATTTGCAGGAGAGTTTTTCAGCAGAATGGATAATGACAGGATTAGGGACCACAGCCTGAGAGTAAAGAAGAGGAGATTTAGGATGGCAGTGAGGTAGGGATCTTTCAGTCAGGGATTCTCTGGCATGATTAGCAGATTCTGCAGTGTATTCTCAGGAACCGCAGAGTGATCAGCAGATTCTGCGACAGAGCTTCAGTGGATCAGTCAGAATGCTTTCCTTTTTGCTACCTCCCAAATGGAAAAAGTGAATACAGTTGCATACAGTGCGGCTGCCTGTCTATATTGTACTCTAGCAGATTCCGCAAGGTGGGAATAATTGGGTCCGTTAAAGAATAACACATGAGGATATCGATGAACATAATGTTGATGTAAAAACGAACAGTTAAAACAGGGGGTCTCAAAGTAACCCAGCCAGGAGACGTAGCCTTGAATGAGCCAGAAAGGACTCGTCTGCAAACCAAGAACCGGAAACTGAAAGCGACATCTTTTTCACAGTGTTGAAGTGGCACAAAGATGAGGTTCAGAAAGCAAGGCAAACAATTGTTTTGAGCTAATAGTTGAATCTCTGACCTACCTTCCAGCAGGCTTTGCTTGTTGAAGCCAGTGATTTGCGACCTCCAAGCTGTGATTTCCTCATTGGGTTGCACAAGAGTATCGTAGGTCACGTTGCCGTGACGACAAACCAGACTGACTCGAGCCAAGAGATTATATTGGCCTTGGAAGCCACCACCCACCATCTCACAATCCAAGGCCAATTCTCTGCTAAGACTGCAAAGAGAGGGGGCAGATGGAAGAGGAGCAATCATAAAGGCATTTTGGAGAAGGTCCCTCCCGTCATTCCATCCCCAATCGGTTCAGGCAGTGTGCCGATCGATACCCATCTGATATATCAGTGGTTGTCAGATCACTTAATTCTTCAGTAAAGTCAGATTCATCCATACTTCATTTAACTAGAAAACCTTATACAAGTGTGAAAAAGGGGACCACCGATTTCCTCAAGCATCTTATCACTATATTAATGGACATCTGCAGACTGCATGTACAGTGGAAGGTTGTGGTGGTGGGGGGGGGGGGTGGGTGGTTGTAGATTGAGAGAAGGAAGGGAAGAGTGAAAGATGAGTAGAAAAGGAACAGAACTGAAACATTATTTAATTTTTTTTTGTTTTAAACAGATCGAGTTCATAGAAGAGCTGAATGACAGATTGGTGAGAGTCTGACAAACATCAACAATAAAGGAAAAGGTAACACGCAGCCATGGGATCAAAATTTAGGTTTGCAACAAACAGAAAACAGTATAATAAGTATGAACACTGCCCAGAACAAGGGAACAGAGTGGGATAAATAAGCATAGACCATGTGACGAGACAGGAAGAACTGACAAACATGGTAAATATTGGAAAGATTGCAGATGGATTGAAGAGGAGAGCGAGTGAGAAGAGAAAATATCAGGAATAGGATTTTCTGAAATGGGGCAGGCAGCCTGCCTGTCATCGATGTGAAGGACTATCCAGCACAGACTGGAGAAATCGGCAATGTTGAGCAAGTGCAAGGTTACTTATGTCTTCCAAAGAGATTGAGATGTTGTGACAAGTTTCATTAATGTGAGTTCCTCCAGAGAGAATGAGATGCCATCGTTAATCGGGAACAGGATGACTCCTCGGACATTGCCTTGAGGGGCACACGATCCCAAGAAAGGGCAGGGCAATATGGTGACAAAGAATGGGTGCCGAATGGTGTGACATGCTCAGATGTCCTTTGAAACTTCTCTGACCTCTTACTTCAGGTTCAGAGCATCCATCCATTGCTAAATTAGCAGAAGGAGCATTTTGTTATTATGGAAGCCAAGAAGAGGGAAGCCTTGAAATCTGCTGAAATTAGTGATTCTATGCTAATGATGGAAAGAAGACAAACCAGCCTGTCGATCAGAGGGTCGGGTCTTAGCGCCATTCTTAAGGATAGGAATGACGTAGATCCGCTTCCATAGAAAAGGGAAGTTAGACTCCAAGAAAGATCTCCAAAAGAGTAGTCAAAGAAGCACAGCCAGCTCAGATGTCCAAATTTTGAAGTTGAGTGTACTTTATTCCATTGAACTAGTTGCTGGTAATGTCTCAAGACTGTCTAGATGCTTCTCCAGCTTTGCAGGTGAGAAATCCAATTGCCCCCAGGAATTACCTGCAAAGAGAGAGTGATTATGGGATAGGGAAGGAGGAATTGGAACCCCAAGCCTTTTCATCAAAGACGGTATTCAAGCATTCCACCTTAACACGAGTTCTGTCCATTGTGACTCGTTCCTTGATTAACGAAGGGAATGAGGAAGAGCACATTCTTGAAACTTTTCCCAATTGCCACCAGGATTTGGTAGATAATTTCATTTCATGAGCAGCCTGTGGTGGCTGGTTGCATCATTGCTGGGAGCACGGCTATGCCGCTGATGCAGTGCCCCGTTTCCTGTAAGCTGGCACTCATTTTGCTGACCTCGGAAGGATGACAGGCTGAACAAACCCACCTGATATTATTTAACAACACAGCAGGGGCTCAAACTCAAGACCCTAAGATCTTAAGCCAGCCACCTTAACCGCTAAGCCAATACCAGGTTTGTTATTTGGAAGATAGAGAAAACCAAAATGAAGTGGGAAAAATAAAAAGCAAAATCAAATCAAGGTTTTGCCAAAAAGGTAAAAAGCTCTGAAAGTCCAACATTTCACTCACAAAATGACCTTAATTAGGGATGAGCACAGGTTGTGTGCGATCACATCTTAAATACCCTCCCAGAGGGCCAGAGAAACACATTTGAAAGAGACCAAGTAATTGGTTGGCAACAAATAGCCAACAGCTTGATTTATTGCACCAACACAGACAACAAATATCCAATAATTCAGGAAGTTTGAAATACAAATAAAGCAGTTTGTTTTGAACCATCACGAGTCTAACCTTTGTGCACAGCAGGGACAGGTGCCATGGACCTCTGCTGCGTCATGCAAGGCAGACGTACATCTCCAGTCACTAGCGTCAGCAAGCATTTCCGGATTCACATCATCGAACCAGATTCCAGGACTTGAGAGGGTACAGAAAAGTGAACAAGGGAGAGGAAGGTTATGCAGATCTCAATATTATATAGAACCGAATATAAATGTCACAAATTCTTTCCAAGTGACTGTTGGACATCGATCGATTAATTATAGAACTTTGAGTTTGGTGATGATAAACATGTTGCTGTTCTGTGTAAAGGGTGCAGAAGTGCTAAAGGAGCATGAAGTAGAATCAATATGTAGGGTTAGCAGGCTTAGAGAAACTGATGGAAAGATGGAGCAAATTTATAAAATCCCACATCCAACACTGCATCTTACCCCACATCAATATAGCTTCAATTTGCAGAACCTATCAACACAAAATCTTCTTTTTTTTCCCTAAAGACCGAGACTCATGGAAGAGCAAGGTGATGGAGGGTATGAACTGTCAGGGCAGTGGGGTAACAATTGGACACAAAAAGCAAGGGAATGAACGAACAGGAAAAGTGAGGAAACCACAACCTTCCAATTCGAGGTTTACACTTGGTAGCATTAATGGGAGTAAAAACAAATTGTGGATGAGGATGGGGGAGTGAGGACGACAGGACATGGTGGTGCACCACCTGCTTGAAGGCCTGGAGGGAGGAGTGAGATTGAAGCGTCTCAATATATCGCAGGTCCACACCTGCCATACTGAGACAAAGTGAGGTAAGGAGTGAAGGTGTGTGGAAAGCTTGGATTTTGGGATATTAACGAGGAGGGAATTACTGGAAGAACATGTCCTCCTGGAGGAGCTGGGAAGGGTTAACTAACAGAGGGAGCTAGAACAGAGATGAAGCTTCAAAAACAGACCAATGACATGCCTGTGATGTGAAAGCAAGAGACCTCATATGTTTCGGCCTCATCGGACGAGATTTCGATTTAGATTCCACGGAGCGTAGGATTTATTTACACTTTATAAAAACCCGCACCAAACTCTAACTGTCATACTGTGCTTTCTCATCCCAGTTAGATCTCAAGAATAATTGCATCAATTGAAATATTCCATTCAGCAATATGTAGTTTGTTGGTGTGCTAATTAATGAGAACATGATGCGGTTAAGCCACTCGGGTTTTATATGTGAAATCTATTTGTTTTAATATGTGTGAGTAGTGCAGACTGGATAAAACTTTAACCCTTTGAACCCTGAGCTCCTTGGACTTTCGAAACCCCCATCCTGGGCTCCATATAGAAAAATCCAGCCGCTCACATATATGGAGGTTTGAATAGCAGCTGGAAAAACAGCCGCCAGGGTTCAAAGGGTTAAGATGTGTTTGTTCCTTTTGTGTGTACCAACCAACCATTTGAGGGGTGTCCTGCATTTATATTCATCACCAGCAAAGGTCCCTCTTCCCACACTCTCCACCCTTATCCTCTCTCGGATTCCCACCCACCCCTTACCCTCACTCCTCCCAGGAGTAAAGATGCGACGTGGTATCTTACAAGGTGACAGTCAAAGAAAATTGAAAACCCACTCCGTGGGAGTACTCCTGTGCAACTGCCATCTGCAGGGCAGTTCACTGCAGGCTCCGTAGGGGGGGCATTTGGGTGAAATGCCCCCCCATGGCGCATCTGGTGCCCCCAACTTGTACGCCACCCATTTATGCCCTGTTGCACCCTGTGAACAACTTGGTGTTTAAGGACGAGTGCCCCACTGTGAACTTGCTGTTTAAGAGTTCACCTGTGTGAACTAAAACCCTTATTCCAGATGTTCAACGTGGTGAATAATAAGGCCTTCTTGGATAAACTGTTCTTTATAATATCCTTCTTTGAATAAGAGTCAACAGATAAGTGTGCGCTTCCCAGCGCATCTCCAAAAGCAATTGGCAGACAATACAGTCCAAGCCCACAAGATAAAGATAATAACGCAAGCACCAACGCCAGCAGCCAAGACCTCGTGTCGAATGTCGATGATGTGGGTGGTTATATATATCGTGGATCATTTAGTTTTAAGGAATAGCCAATCAGCGTATTCGATATGGAGGCCCTATTGAGCAGGTTACCTGATTGGTTGTAAGTTGGTATAAATGTATATAGTCATAATATGATAATATGATTAAGGAAAAGACATAAATTTACATTATTAAAGATGAAGTGCACGTGCACACGTGACCTTCACAACCCGTCAACCCTCCATCTTACAAAAGTAATTTTATAATAAAAATAAAAAATGTGTGTTTGCAATCGTGCTTACATTTGAAATTATGCAGATAAAACTGTTTTTGATGGATGCATCAATTATTAAATAAAACCGTCAACCGTCAAATCTCACGAGTCGCGAGATTAGTGACGCGAGTCACGAGGGACGAGTCACGGAGAGTGCGAGCTAGCAGCAGGAGAAAAAGACGTGGATGATGGATATACGAAAATGGCTCAGAAAAGGAAAAAATGCAACCGACGAAAATGAAGAAGATGATGAAAGACATGTTGTGGGAGGAGTTGGAGGAGGAGGAGGAAAAGACGATCATGTCGATGAAATACCGACAGAAGCTGGCCAACCTGGCCAAGCCAGCAACGTCAGCCCTGCAGCTGGAGGCCCAGCGCAGGCAGCCGAGTTGCACGCTCGGTGGCGGCCTCGGGGTCGGGTGTGACTGTCAAGCCGCTTCCCGGTGATCTTGGAAGTGAGAGACCGAATCAAGTTGTTCTACAGCGGTACCTAGCCATCTGTTTCAGAACAAGAGTCGCTCGTTTGTGTCCTCGTGGTACCAGACTAATGAATGGCTGGAATACAGTGTGCAGACAGATGCAGCATTCTGCTATCCATGTAGGAAGTTTAACACTGCACGCGGCCCAGTGGACTCTACTTTCACAGTGCGAGGCTACCGGAATTGGAAACATGCTGTTGAGAAAGACAGGGGGTTTCACAAACACGCAACTTCAAAGGAACATTTAACTTGTGTTTTGAGGTGGAAGGAGAATGAGAGGCGCATCGATTGTGGTAAGGAGATTTCCACACTCCTCAATGCTGACACGCTAAATAGAAACCGGTACTATGTGTCTGCTCTTATAGATGTTGTGGGATTTCTCGCCGAAAATCAGATACCTTTTAGAGGGAGCCTTGATAATTTGAGGATATGTCAGATGGGCACAGTGGGCTCTTCCTCTCGCTTTTATACTACACACTCAAAAAAGACACCGAGCTAGCCGAAATAATAAAGCATATCCACACGAAACGCAAGCTATACTAGTCCGGAAATGCAGAATGAACTGATCTGCACATTGAGTAATGTTGTGATGGATGCCATCGTGGAAGAAGTGGGCACATCGTGGTTTACCATCAAGGTGGATGGGACGAGGGACCCCACTGAATGTGAGAACATATCAATCATCATTCGCTTGTATATCGGCATCAAATGAAGCAACAGAGCGTCTACTCACAATAGCTACAGCCGACGTTGGAGATGCAAAAACATTGACAGACCTAATAATTGCAGAGCTGACAAAACAGGACTTGACACGTCAAAAATATTAAGTCAGGTGTACGACGGGGCTTCGGTAATGGCTGGGAAGCACGGTGGGGTGCAAAAGTTGTTGCAAGAGATATTGGAAAGAGAAATCCCCTATGTGCACTGCTTAAATCACCAACTCCATCTGGTAGTTATCCACGCACTGGCAGCAGAGAAAGCTGTCACTGATTTCCTCGAGGTTTGTTGTTGCCTGTACAAATTCTTCAGAAAGCCCACTGTTGCTGCACAGTATAAAGGTGAGCGGTTAAAACGACTTCTTGATCAAAGGTGGACGGGACTTTTAGCCACCGTGTCTGTGATCATAGGATCTTTTAAGGATATCACATCCTTACTGTCGGAGATTGATGCAGAGCGCGCCTACGGTGCAGAGATGAGGATGGAGGCTATTGGCTTTTGCTGGAAGTCTCTGAGCCTGCCTTCATTTCATTGCTATCTTTGTACAAAAACTGCTGATGTTGTTAGATGGCCCTAACAGACTCTTGCAGGCAGAGGACATGGACTTGCTAACGGGGTTGGAACTGTGGGGAGTGCTACTGAGTGCGTGAAGAAACTCCGCTCTGAGGATGAGTTCACTGATCTGTGGAACAAGGCCAACGATGCTCGCACTTCTAACCTGCACCACCAAAATGGAGACGCACAATGCATAAGAACTTGGAACAGTTTGTAGTTTTTGGAGACTACAGGACAAAACAACGACAATGACAAGACGGAACTGCAGAGGGTTTTTACAGCGCAATTGACACTGTGCTTGGAGAGATCGCTCAGCGCTTTAGTGAGCGCAACACACAACTCGCCCGTTCACTCGCTGCCTTGAATCCCGAAAATGGCACGTTTTTGGATCCCCACTTGCTCCAGCACATCATGACATTACAAAGTCAACCATCAGTGAAACAGAGTGTGTGGTTGCAAAGCAGTTTATTCGCTACAGACAGAAAAGCAGCCAAACGAGAGATGGACACACAAAAACTCCTCTCAACATACCACAAAACGCTGGAAGCCATGCCAAGTGTAGTGACTGCTATGAGACTTGGACTAACATTTGGTGCGTCCACTGCCATGTGTGAAAACTCATTCTCAACATTGAGGAATGTCTTCACTGACCATCGACGGTCCAGCGCATGCACACAAGGCACAACTGGTACACCTGGCTTTCGAGAGAGACCTCACACGTAATGCCTGAATGAATGGAAGGAGAAGGTCCTCAGAAGATTCCACACCGAGACGCGTCGCCTGCAGCTCTTCTGACAGCGAGTACAGCGGTATAAAAACTATACGAGGAGTTCAGATTGTGTGTGTGACTGCTGGTGATGCGCGTGTGGTTGTGGTTGCAGTGTGGTTGTGGTCAGCACCCGCCGTGGTCGGCTGCTTTGTACTTCTGATGTTTAAGTTAAATGTTGTGTTTGGTGCTTTGCATATCCCATATCTCGTGCTTTGTGCATAACCTTACCTCTGTGTAATTGACTGCTTTAAATGCGGACTTTGTGCTATCTTCAGGCTGGTCGTATTTGCTGTTGATAGTTTAACGTGATGATCGCAGGTCGTAGCCTACTGTATCTATTTCAAAGTGCACTGATTCTGGTGCCAACCTCCCCTGTTTAGTCATTGTATCTCTGGTATATTAATTTTCTAATGCCAATTCTTGACAACACCTTGTATAAGTTCACCTGAGTTGGTGCCAATTGTCTAATCATTGAATATCTGCATTGTGAATGTGCCAGTTTGTTGCGGTTCTCCTGCATTCGAATAATAATTTTAGGCCAAAAATCGGAACATATTAATCTAGCTGAGATCAATTTGGTTAGTATGCGACGGCAACCTCAGTATAGATGTGTCAATGCTGCATGAATACAATAGTATACCGGGTTATCAAAAATATTAAATATAACAATTGTGCCCCCATCCAGTTCATATGCCCCCTTAATACTGAGCCCTGGCTGGGCCTGGTTCACTGGATGACAGGATTGCGGCAAAGCCTTCGGGACCCCCACTCTTTGATGATACGAGGAAACCACAGGGTAACCTTCCCCTGTCAGATTGCGGTAGTGTGTATCAGGGTGGTGCTGAGGTGTCGTCCACCAGACGGCGGTCTCCTTGGGTTAACCTGAAGTGGTCCTTCGGGTGGGTGCCTGGAATGTCCTATCCCGAAGAGAGGATGATCACCTGTCTCTGTTATCATCTGAACTCAAGCGTTAGTACATTGGTATTGCAGCACTCTGAGGTTCAGAGACCGAATTGGGCGAGATCATGGCGGGTGGTTACACCTACCATTGGTCTGGTCACTCTGATGGTTACCATGCCCAAGGAGTTGCTGTAGCTGTGTCCAATAAGTGATTCAATGATAATGAATTGAGGTAACACCGGTCAACGAGCGTTTATTAGACTAAGGATTTGTCACTCCTTGCGTGTCATTTCCCTGGTGTCTGTATATGCTCCAACTGAGGCGAGTGATCTCACGGCATGAAGGATGCATTCTATGCCACGCTTGAGTCTGTGGTTGATCAGTGCCCCAGTGGAGATACTCTTCTAGTCTTGGGGGATTTCAATGCATCAACTGGAACTGAAAGGGATGGTTATGATACATGTGTTGGTCCCCATGTGTCTGGAACTGTGAACCAGAATAGCACCAAGTCATAGACTTAGGGTGGCTGGTTCATGGTTTCAGAGCCCACAGGCTCATCGCTGATGGGTATTCCAACGCTGGTGGTGTGGCAGTGGAGATTGACCATGTGCCGTTGATGCTCACTGGAGGATGATCCAGAACTGCAGGGTCTTCCGGAGTGCTCAGTTCCTCAATACTGACACAGGCTTGTGGTAGCAACTCTGAAGTTGCAGCTTAAATCCGAGAGCATGTACCAACCCGAGCCTAGCTGGATGTTGGCAAGCTCAAGGATGAGGAGGTAGCTTCGGAGTTTGTGAACAGGCTGAATGGGATTTGGGGGGGTCTGTGTTCTTTGGGGATCCTGAAGAGTTGTGAAGTGCCTTCAAGACCATCCATCCTTGATGTTGCCGGTGATGTCTTGGAACTCACCATAAGGCGAAGAAGAATTTTGTCTCTCAAGGGACACTTGGATACCATTGACCAGAATCGCAGGGCCAGGCTTAATGGCAGAGCTGAGCTGTTCAGGGAGTTGAGGTGTAAAACTGTACGTGCACTGAGGGTGAACAAGGAGGCCTGTGTGCAAGGAATCTGTGAGGGGGTAGAGCATCACCTGTAGTCAAGTGATTCTCGTCCTGCTTAAAGGGGAACTCATGCATTGCGACCCTTCAGGCCCATCCCTCGGTGTACTGCAGTTTGAGCGGAGGGTGGTGGACTCTTGGCAGAGGAGTCTGAAGTGAAGGCCCGCTGGGCCGGTTACTTTGAGCGGTTGTACCAGGCTGACCCACCAGCTGTTGAGTTGGATGTCAGGGGTGTTACTATCCCTATTGCTGACCCGCCAATCAACTGTGATCCACCTTCGTTTGTGGAAACACAGGCTGCAGTGAACCGGTTGAAATGGTGTAAAGCTCCTGGGATCTGTGGTATCCATGCTGAACTTCTCAACACTGGTGGAAATGCTGTACTCATGTCATTGCATGCAGTTCTGTGTTCTGCCTGAAAGACAGGCATCATCCCAACTGACTGGAAGAGGGGCCTTGTTTTCCCAATCTGGAAAGGGAAGGGTGATCGCCAGGACTGCAACAACTACCGAGGCGTGATGCTGCTCTTAGTGCCGGGCAAGGTCTTTGTTCGGATAATTCTTGATTGGGTTTGCCACCATCTGCTTGAGCAGCAGTGCCCAGAGCAGTCAGGCTTTATACCAAAGAGGTCAACGATTGATCATACCCTTGCCCTTCGGGTCCTCACTGAAATCGGACGAAAGTTTTGGCAGGGGCTGCTTGCAGCCGATGTTGATCTCTGCAAAGCGTTTGGTTCAATTCAGTGAATTGGGATGTCCTCTGGAGAATTCTTGGTCTTCGTGGGGTGGCACCAAAACTGATCAATCTGATGGCTGAACTCTATTCTGGGACTGAGAGTGCTGTGAGATGTGGTGATACCATCTCCTTCTTATTTCCAGTTGTTACTGGAGTACATCAGGGGTGTGGACTGGCCCCCACACTTTTCAGTGCTTGTATGGAATAGATTCTGGGGAGGATGTCAGAGAGATCAAGTTGTGGTGCATCATTTGGGAATGTCAAGATATCTGACCTTGATTTCGCAGATGATGCAGTCATCTTTGCGGAGACTAGATATCCTTTTGGGGGTCTTCGAGGTGCTGAATGAGGAGTCGGAGCCGCTGGGATTGCAGGTTTCCTGGGTCAAAACTAAGATCCAGGCTTTCCATGACATCTTGGATGCTGTTATCTTGTCTGTACCTGTTTGTAGTGAGGATGTTGAGGTCACGGAGAGATTCACTTACCTTGGCAGTGAATATTCATTCTGTGCTGGCTGTGAGCCAGATGTCAATAGACGTTTGGGTCAGGCCTGGGAGTCATGGATTCACTGGATCATGGCATGGACATCTGCCTGGGGGACGTCCAGAAGGAGGCCCCTGGAGTCCTGGCGGAAATTGGACGCAGTGACGCGCTACTCCGGCACATGCTCCCGTACCTGACCGTCTTTCCTTCCCCCCCCCACCCTCCCGTCTTTCCTTCCCCCCCCCCCCCACCCTCCCATTATTGCCTGACTCTGGACCCACTGAGTTACCTCATCAATGAATAAGGACACAGATACAATCTGACATGCAACAGAAAAATGACCAAAGAAACAAGAAAGGTAACACACCTACTGTACATAAACGATCTAAAACTCTTCACACCAAATTATAAGAAATTCACAGATCAACTGAAAATAGTAAAGCAGTACTCGGAGGACATTCAAATTGAGTTTGGTCCTGCCAAATATGCCAAATGCACATTTGTACAAGGAAAAACAAAAAGAACAGACAGCATCTCAATCAAAGTACAATACAGGAACTAGAAAATGAAGCATCCTATAAATACCTCAGAAAAGAAGAAGGCCTCCAGGTACAACACAAAAAAAATGCGTAAAATATTAAGCAGAGCACCTATGCAGAAGAAGACCAATTCTGAAGTCATCCCTCTCCTTAAGAAACAAAACCAAAGCTCTCAACCAACTTGCAGTGCCGGTATTCCAAGATAGCTGTGCAACTATAAACCGGACACAATTGGAGATCAACAATTTAGACACAAAAACAAGGAAACTTCTAACTATTCACAAGATATTCCACAAAAACCAATGCACACTGAGGCTGTACTTACCAAGACGAGGAGGAGGCAGCGGATTGATGAAGCTTAATCAAGTGCACAGAACAACGTGTTTCGGACTAGCGGAGTATGTGAATAGCTCAACAGACTATCAGATGAGATTTGTACACGAGCAAGAAAACAAGAGACCAAAAAAGGGACCCATAATCTATTTCGCAACAAATTCCCAAAAACAGGTGCAAATTATGGACACCATACAGGAAATCGAAACAGAAACAAGCACAGTCCAAATGATTGCAAAGAAAACTAGAAGGGCACTAGGTACCTCTTTTCTTTTTTGGACACCTTGTCGAGGCTCATATGAGAGCTAACACACAACACACAGCAAGGGGGGCATGAGACAAAGAGGGATGGGAGTGGGAAGGACAAAACAGTGGGGAACAGAGACATTAGGAGATCTGTGGAAGGGAGAGGGATGGGACGGATCATGGAATAAAGATGGACATTACAGGGACTTTCAGGAAGGAAAGCAGGGAATTTGAAAGTGGTGGGCTTGGGATGTATTAACGTAACGGGGGTAGAAAAGATCAAGGATTTGAATGGGGGATGATAAGAGGTGGTGGTGAACTGCTGTTTTGAAGGCCTGTGGGGAAGAATGGGATTGAATAGAAAGAGGGAGTTTATTCCAAAGGAGGGGAAAAAAGAGGAATGAAAGAGTGAAGGAGAGCAGTGATTCTTGATTTTGTTAGTTTTATCAGAAGGGGGTTGTTGGCGGACCTTGAG
>CM068954.1:94483793-94495228 GCA_035128595.1 Eptatretus atami
GAGCAGAGAATACATCCCGCTTTTGCTTCGCGCGCGCGAGTTTGACAATGCTTCTAATAACACTTGGTTGCAAATAGATTGTCAAAATAGCCAGAATCCATGATGCATATAGACAAACATTTCTTTCACTTTGATTATATAGTAAAGGTGTCGCTCTGCAAGCCCCATGTATCAATTGTCATGGTGCAGTAAAAATGCGGGCACAGCGAGCTCAAAAGGTGTGGCCTTTCCAAGTGTAGTTTGATGGCGAGTTGTCATAAGAGTACAAATGCCACCCTAGCCTGGTGTGCAGCGAAGACAATCATTGTATCACATACATCTCATTGGACATCGTTATGGTAAGCACTCCTCAAGGGGTGGGTGAAAGAAACGAGCACCCTTCTACTCGTCTATAGATACTATTCATTGCCTGAGCCCCCAAAAGTGCACAAAGTGGTCTGCTTTGTCCCAGAGGGAGCAGGAAACTGGAGCCGGTGTGGGAGTGAGAATCGGGATGCGAGACCCGAACCTTCTTGGGGACTTTGGAAGCAGTGTGATCCTGTCCGTGGAGCCCAGCCAGGATCACGGGACCACTTACATACACCAGCAATCTTCACAGCATTCAGCCTTTGAAGGGGGAATTCACATTCTGTGAATTAGATTATCCAACTAAACAAACAAGATCATTTTAATTGAGATTATGGCACATTAATAGGATATTCATCATTCAATGACATGCAACGAGAACGACAATCAAGATGCATACCCTCGCCTGGATTGTATTGTGTGGTTTTAATCATCATGATTTTATAGACGTACCGCATTTCGAATTCTACATACTTATAGATGTATCAATTTATCTGTACATACTTTATCGAAGAACTGTTGAAAAAAAGATATATGTACTACTTTCTACCATTGAGGGCACTTTGTGGCCCACATTGAGCACATTATGCAGACTCAAAATAAAAAAAACAAAAAAAACAGATCCAGACAGACAAACAAACAAGAAATCGTACAGAGCAGATACTGTGAAATCCGAACAAATTTGACCTCAAAATAATGGTGGTTAATTCATGATTGATTATAACAACTCCTCTTCACAATTTCAGTCAGCTTGTGCAAAATGAAGGATTTTTCAAATAGAACCATAGTTGTTGGACCTTCTGACCATCTCGGCTATTTGCTTATAGACCAACCCACCATATTGAAGTTTGTGAAATCGGTTTAAAAGTCTACTGTAGGCGATTGACATCAGCAAAAACAAGACAGACACGACAACATAACACACGCGACCAACCAACATCCGGACTTGAACAAATCTTGATTTTCGCAAGTAACAAAGCGACCACAAACAACAACCAATTCAACACCTCCCCTGCGGTCGAGGAAAAATACCCACCCTTTCTCCTGCGAACGTTCTTCAGAGTGAGCGAGACAGCTGCATAAGCTCTTCGTCTCCTTCTTTCCGCTCTCCTTCCAACGATGTACGGAGAGGGGCATCCAAGCAACGCACCAGTGAGAATCTTACAAAACAAGTAAAAGTAGTAGCAACACTCAGCCCTTGATACACTACAACAGAAATCTTATAATCATCAAAAGTGCTCATGTTGGGGCTGTCCTCTCCATTCAACCACGACAATGTTCTTGATCCTGGAATCCCTCACAATCCTCAACACAACTCCACTGATGTCACTCACAAAGTCAAGCTCGCTATTAGGTCATTCACATGACCTAATAATATTGTGAAAGAAAGGGTAATATGGTCGGCGTCTCCGTTCCGTTCCGTGTCACAATGAATTGAAGCGGGAGATCGGTCTATTTAGTGGATCCGATAGAGTCGATGAACATACACGATGGTAAGACTCAAGTCACCGAAGAGTCAAGGTCAGTCAACGAGGCCTTGAAGTTGGCGAAAATGACGATTTTCAAATTCTATCTCCTCTGCCATTCTCAAGCGATCTTGAATTTGATGCAGCATATGAATCTATGGACAAATCTAAATTTTGATCAGGCTGGATTCGATATTCACTAAGTTTTTGTGTCCACTGACTTCCAAGTCTGCAAAAAATAGCGAAAATGCACGATTTCCATGCGTAAAATGACGATTTCAAAATCTATCTTATCTCCTACAATTTAAATCAAGGCAATCTTGAATTTTGATTGGGATATGAATCTAGAATATCTAACATTTAGTCAGGCCTGATTTCGATATTCGCTTCGTGTCACTGACTTCAAATGGCAAAAAATGCGAAAATAGATATTTCAAAATCTACTATCTCCTAACATTTCTCAAGCAATCTTGAGTTGATTGTTGGCATCTGAATCTATGGACAATATTTAAATTGTCAGGCCGGTTTTCGATATTCTCTTTCGTTTTCGTGTCAGTGACTCTCAAATTTGGCAAAAAAATGCCAAAAATGACGATTTCAAAATCTATCTCTCATTTCTCAAATAACTGAATTTGAATGTGAGAATGTCTATGGGACATATCTCAATTTGGTCACGCCTGATTCCGATATTCGTTTCGTGGTCCATGGTACTCAAAGTTGGCAAAAAATCGAAAATATGATTTTTCAAAATCTATCTCCTCCTACATTCTCGAAGCAATCTTGAATTTGATTGTGGCGATATGAAGTATGGGACCAATATCAAATTGGTCGGCCGATTTCGATATTTCACGTCACGTGACTTCAAACCTTGCAAAAACTGCCCTAACCTTCAGAGCTTAGATATTCTCTACTGGCATGATAAAGTTTATGTGAATGGTGTATTGCATACGCAGCTGACACTTGTTATATTATATTAACATCCGCCGAAGTGCAAAAGTTTCAAAAACCGAAATGTATACGTCGGCATCTTATTTTCAAATATTAATTTTCGTGCACCGCGCGCCAAATACCGAGTCATCTTTAACCCAACGCGCAGTTCGAAGCTGCCAGTGAGCTGCGCAGTAGAACGCGCAGTAGCTTCGTCATCAGCTGAACATTAGAACTTCTGTGGTATATCTCTCGCAGAGATGATCAGTCACATCCCGCAAGGGTAATTTTTTTGTTATATTATTAACACACGCCTGATGTGACTCACAGAACATCAAAAATTAATAGCCTCGTTCAATTTCAAACAAGAAATAACATTGCCTCACATAATATAATCTTAACTGACAGGCCAAGTTTACAAAAGATGGGTTAGAAGGTTTTTAGCACATCGGTCCCATGAGTTCAACTGCCACAGGAAATATCAGCTTTGTCTTTTCACAAAAGAAAAGGACAAAAATGTCATTTCCAGGTTTCCACATGATTCAGAATGAGGTTCATTTCTGCCCAGCATTCAACGTCCTTAACCCGTGAGTACTTCCCCCGTGCCTTGCATGTAAAAGTCCCGTTAACCGTCGTTTAGGCTTCTCTCCCAACTCTTTCCGATTTGGGCTTCCCGTGGAATGACGCAACAGAAAGCTGGCCGCTTTGGCATGTGGAAACACATCACACTCCACAAGGCCCTTGACAAGACTCCAGATTGTTAATGCCAAGTATTAATAACATACTGAACATCACGGTTCAGTGATTTGATCAGACCCGAGTCCCATTGCGCACATCACACTGTGTTGTTTTTTTGCCGTTTCACCACTTTCAACAGATGCTCCTGCCTCCTTCCACGGCTTCATCTCAAACGCCTGTTCTTCTTGAACATGCAAATCTTCGATTCTGAACTTCTTCACGTACTTTTCAGAGCGCTCTGTTGGCAGAGCTTTTCATGAGAAACCTCTTCAACATGTCAACAACCTTCTCATCTCCACATCCTTCTGTAGCATTCCCTCATAGCTCGTCTGTAACCACCGAGCAACCTACATTCCCCATATGACAAGCCCTTCGTATGCCCTCCACATCCTCCTTCTGACCAGCCCCTCTGATTCCTAACATCCTCCTTCTCCAGCACTCTGATGCCTCACATACCCTTCTGACACAGCCCCTCTATCCCTCCACATCCCTGAACTCGGCTCCATCTCTGACCAAGCCCCTCTGATGCCTCCACAATCCTCCTTTTGACCAAGGCCCTGATCTCTCACATCCTCCTTTGACAAGCCCCTCTATGACTCCACATCTCCTTCTGACAAAGCCCCCTAATGCTTCCACACCTCCTTCTGACAAGCCCCTCTTAATGTCGTCCACATCCTCCTTCTGACCAAGCCCCTCTATCACTCCCTCGCAGCTCAATGCCTCCATCCTCCTCTGACCAAGCCCCTCTGATTCCTCCACATCCTCCTTTCGACCAGCCCCTCTGATGCCTTCCACATCCCCTCTGAACAAAGCCCCTCTAACCCCACATCTCCTTCTGACCAAGCCCCTCTGATGCCCCTACATCCTCCTTCTGACCAAGCCCCTCTAATCCTCCACATCCTCCTTTTGACCAGCCCCACCTGAGAACTCCCACCTTAACCGAGCTTTCTAAAATCTCACTCCTCGACAGCCACATGTCTCCACATCCTTCTGACAGCCTCACACTCTAGTCCTCATAAGCCCATACAAGTCTCCACACCTTCGACCAAGTCCCCCTACCCCAACCCCAACTGCTTTGCACGACTGTAAAGCTCCGTCGTTTCAGCCCCTGACTGTGCCCTTTGGTGAGTATGCTCAGCAGTGCACTCCTCACATCGCGCCGATTGCCCTCCTCTCCTCCACTCCACCAGCCTCTTTATCCTGCCTCTTCTGTGGCTTTTCGTACTCGTCTTCCTCCCATTTCGTCGCGACTTTTTCTGCGCTCTTCCCTGTCGCATATCTCTGCGACCATTACCTGCTCCCGGCTTTGGATCCCTACGCCCTTCGCTTTCCTTCGATCATGTCCTTCTCTCTTCTCTGGCACTGATTTCGCCTTCACCGACTCCCGTGTCGAGCATGTTTGTTCCCACTGTGCGCAGGAACTCGAAGCGCGGAACATGAACATTCCGCTTTAAATGCGATAAATCAGAAATAAACGTCATAAGCATTTACTGACCAATTTAAAGCAATTAATAGAATCAAGGCTATCGTCCGAACGAAAGTAATTCATTCCTTCAGAAAGATTGAATAGGGTTGAGAAAATATTTTATACCGTTTTAATGAAGCCAAAGTATTTTTTTTTAATCGTTTTCTCAAGTTATGTAAAGTAATGGGTAAATTGACGTAAAAGTTAAAATCAAACGCAAACGAACCGATACTTTAAAGGGGGTTACCACTAAACTTAAATTAGCTCGGTTGGATGCTCACACAACGCCCTCCGATAGATTTCGTTAGTGGTTGTTTTTGTTTCTTTCTTCTGTAAATACATTTTCTTACGATACGGAAAGCAGAACCTTGATCGTTTCATAATTTCCATCAAGCTTTAATCTATTATTATGGGTGACGAATACAACAAAATTTCGTCAATGTTCCCGTTATTAGTAGGCAAGGGTCCTGCGTCATTATTACAACGACGTTATTACTTTTCACTAAAGTCCGATATAGGAAAATTGGCGATTTAGAGTGAAGTTCATAGCATCACGTGGTTCATAATACGCGCATCAATCCGCATAAAACACGAAAATACCCCGTAACAAACTACACGATATTACGGCAAGTAGTTTCGATTTAATATCGAACCTGTAAACTGCAGGCAAATACTTGGGGAAATTTCCTCGATTGAAGGACCAAACCGAACGATGAATGGGATCTATGATCTATTATAGAGTCTCGTAGATCTTTACAGCGTGAACGGAATCGACGGGCACAGGAACGGTCAGTCTCTCGTCACGGACGCAGTCACTACGTGTGTTAGGTTTGTGGCATCCCCGCCGGACGATGTTATTTCTTGAACACGTGAATGTGTAGTCGTGACGTATGTGTCGTCCCTTGAATACGGGAAATGGGGGATAGACAAGTGTGGCCACATTGACGAATCGAATGAGAAGAAGATGAGTGTCCGGATGAAAAGCGACATGGCAGCTTATTGAGTGATTTTTGCTTCAAACATTTACACAAGAACAGTCAACGGGGAATTACCAACACTTGAGCGAAGAGGATATTGTTTGCTGGTGCCGGATCGTCGAGCCACGACCGCAGAAGGGAGCATAGAGTGACTAGAGCGGCTCACCTGAACACACCGAAATTTAGAGTGTGACCCTCGACTAAGTTCGAAAGGCACGGACCATTACAGGACCACGAATCGCCAATATAACGATCCTGCGTGTAAGGGTTAGATGCCAACTTCAATAATCCTAATTAGCCACGCGCAAATGCCAACCGGGGAATCATCCTCGAGGACCCTCGAAGCCGGCGACCCATTACGGTGCCCAACCGGTGTACCCGAGCGTGTATGTACTCGAGGCCGTCGGTCCAAATGAACAATTATTACTGGCCTCCTATTCTCAACACGCACCGGCTAAGCCAAAAAACGAATGACGGGAACGAGCTGGACACTTCACAATAGGGAAATTTATTACAACATACACAGGGCGGGAAGCACGTAAGGAGGGTTATCCGAATACAGGCGGCAATGTACAGTGAGCCAGCAGCAGCATTGACAATTCCCTTAAGAGACGGGGCCCACACACAACACGCACCAAGAAAGATCCCGCGGGTCTTATTGAAGGCTCACTCGAGAAAGTGACTGGAGGCAGAGCTGTGCTTGGACCTGTCCAGCCTCGTGCGTCCTCGACAATCTGACTCAGTGGCGGACTCAAAACCGCACTTCACATGGCGTCAAGGACGAAGGCGGCACAGGAGTGGAGGGCAGACGCCAGCAGTAGTAGACGGAAAAAACATAGCGAGGAGGCGGCGGCAGGCGAAGCAAGTGATTCTCCTCAGGCTCCGAACACCAGGCTCCGACGCAAACAAACATGACACCGAACACACGACTCCAAGGGGACCTGGCTTTATCCGCTCCCTGAGTGGAGGAGCCTCGTGTCGACGCTCGTCCGCAGCTGTTGGATCATGCGATCAGGTGTGTTGACTGCGCTGTTCGCTCCTGAAATTGGACCAGGATCAGGTGTGTTGACGCGCTGTCGCTCCTGATTGACAGGGATCCAGGGTTGTGACGCCTGTGAAAACTCCATCTGAACACAAGGGAGCCTGGTAAAGCGCTGTTCAGTGGAAGGAGTGTGAACATGGGAACGCGCGTTCGCTCCCAACTGAAACAGCAAAGGGACCTGGTAAAGCGCTAGTTAGTGAGTTTGAATGGAATGGTAGGTGTGTTGTCGGATCTAAGTTTAAAGACCTGACTAAAAAACCAACTTCGCAGCGCACGACTATCTTAATAACCCATTAAACAAGGGACGGACCCTAACACTAGAACACATACTTACGCGATATAAACTGATCTATAAGGATCTGCTGTGTGTGCGATTGTTCCAGATTCGTAACAAATATTGGGGTGAGGAGGCCTTGGGAGCCGAGAGAGTTTGACGTAGGATTTCTGAGGAAAGTTAAGAGCTGCTAGAAAATGTAACACAAATAAATAGAACGATTAAATAATTGGCCTGAACCAAAAATCGAATCTCTTGTCTTGTCCACCAACAACCATCACCTAGTTTGGTTCACACTCGACCACACCTTCGAGAGTACCATGTTTCACATCAAACAAACAGGGGTGAAACGATGAACCCCGCCAACCTTTTGGTGTGATGTTAAAGCTCTTGGCGAGAGATCTGCACTGCAACTAAACGACTTGCCCTTCTCTTCCTGTAATGCAAATCCGACCGAAGCAATGTCAGGCATTCCAAAGCACAGTGTGCGGTCCACTCCCAGGAGAGCTATAAAACAACATTGTCGAACCTAAAGAAGAACTTCAAACTGTTCCCCTCCCAAAAACCGGTGCACCTTTGAAGTTGTCTCGGAGTATGCTCCCCTTCCCTCTCTTCAAATGCACACATACCAACTCTGCTCACGAGAAGGCGAGTGCTCATTGCTTAAAAACTTGTCCGAGTCCTCTCTCTCTCTCTCTTCGTCATCCTCCTCTCTCTCTCTCTCTCTCTCTCTCTCTCTTCTCTCCTTTCTTGTTCTCCTCTCTCTCTCTCTCTCTCGTCTCTCTCTCTCTCTGTCTGTCTTCTTGCTGTCTGTCCCGTCTGTCTCTCTCTGTCTCTGTCGTCTCTTCTGTCTCCTCTCTCTTGTCTTCTGCTCTCTGTCTCTCTGTCTGTCTTGTCCTGTCTGTTCTGTCTGTTGTCTCTTCTCTCCGTCTCTCTCCCTCTCTCCTCTTCTCTCTTGTCTCTCTCTCTGTCCTCTGTCCTCTGTCTCTCTTTCCTTTCCTTTCTCTTTCTCCCTCTTTCCGGTCTTTTCCCTCTCTTCGTCTCTCTTCTCTCTGTCTCCTCTGTCTCTCCCTGTCTCTCTCCTTCTCTCTCTGTCCTCCTCCTGTCTCTCCTCCTGTCTCTCTCTGCCTCTCTCCTCTGGTCTTCTCTCTCTTCTCTCTCTCTCTCTCTCTTCTTCTCTCTTTCTCTTTCCCTCTCTCTGTCCTGTCGTCCCAACGACTCCTGGACCCTGTTGTCTTTTGCACCTGAGAAAGTGGAGAGTCTTTCAGCCCTCGACTGTGACTCTGCCACTGGATCGGACAGCATCAGCGTCACGTGTCCTTACAAAACCTGCTCTGCCGCTCTTCGCATGCTCTCTCTGCCATTTTCACCCGTCTTTGCGCTCGGTCATCTTCCATCTGCTTGAAATCTGCCAACATCACTGCGTCACATTAAAAAAAGATCAAAACTGATCAACTTAATGACAGACACATATCGGCTTACCAATCGTCACAGGTCGTGGAATCCAGATCACAGTTGATATGAAATCCTTCCTTTCTCTAACAATCTCATCTCAGATCACCATTGGTTTCAGCATCAGGTCACTTCACCTTGGACGTGCGCTTCTACCCACCCAACAATGGATGGAGGCACTAACTGTACACGCATGAAATCAGGTGCCATGTCTCTTGCAGTATCTCGTGCATTTGATACAGTCTGCAATCCGCATTGCTCTCCAACTCTCTGTCTATGGAATCCACTTGGACAACTCCACACATGGCTCACTGACTTCTACTCTCGTTGCAATGGTGTGGCTTTCAAGGGAATCCTTTCATCCTCGTCTCTGTCAAGATATGGAGTACCCCCAAGGCAGCGTTTGGGCCCAGTCCTTCCCTATTCTTCATTCAATGATCTTCTGACCTCTAGAAATCCTCTACTTTTGCTGATGACTCCACCCTCTGCCGTGACATTCCTCATCCTATCAGCAGATAGACAGCGCAGCCACTCTCTCCTCTCTTCAGATCTGGAGAAAATAATATCAAATCTGATGAAACACTTCGAATATGTCTTTCAATTCGGGACAAATCTCCACTGCATTATCTCTCTCTGAAAGAACGCGTCTGGAACCACCCCCCCCCTTCCCCATCTACTTCTCTTACATTCCTCTTGAGGAATAGTCATCAAACTCCTGGTCCACCATCAGCTTGATCTTCTTGGGCAAAACCACATTTCCAAAGTTGGTTTCCATGCAGTTGCTGACTGGGCATCCCCGTCATCCAATAGTCCACCTACAAGGCCTTTCATCTGCAGCTTGATGGAGTTCTGCCCTCCTCTGGGCTTACTTACTTGATGCCGGGAAACCAATGCTTCAATGTCATTGGAATCTCTCGTGATGAAGCTGAATCTCTGGTCTATCACTTCACCATCACAGCAGGTTGGTGTCTTGTCTTCGACTGCCTCCTTCTGTCTTGCACCCTCTGCTCTTTCCATGCTTTGTCCCCCCCCTTCAGGGTACTCCAATCTTGACAGAGAGAGGAGATGAAAGGATTCCCTTGAAAGCCACACATTGGCAACGAGAGTAGAAGTCAGTGAGCCATGTGTGGAGTTGTCCAAGTGGATTCCATAGACAGAGAGTTTGGAGAGCAATGCGGGATGCCAGACTGTATCAAATGCACGAGATATGTGCAGAGACATGGCCCTGATTTCATGCGTGACATTGAGTGCCTCCATCCATTGTTGGGTGGGTAGAAGCAGCACGTCCAAGGTGAAGTGACCTGATCTGAAACCAAATTGGTGATCTGAGATGAGATTGTTAGAGAAAAGGAAGGATTTCATATCAACTGTGATCATGGATTCCACGACCTTGCTGACGATTGTAAGCCGATATGTGTCTGTCATTAAGTTGATCAGTTTTTGCATCTTTTTTTAATGTGACGCAGTGATGTTGGCAGATTTACAAGCAGATGGAAGATGACCGAGCGCAAAAGACAGGGTGAAAATGGCAGAGAGAGCATGCGAAAGAGCAGCAGAGCAGGTTTTTAGGACACGTGAGCTGATGCTGTCTGATCCAGTGGCAGAGTCACAGTCGAGGGCTGAAAGAACCTTCTCCACCTTCTCAGGTGCAAAAGACACAGGGTGAGAGAGAGAAAGAGAAAGAGAAAGAGAAAGAGAGAGACTCGGGACACAAGATTTTAAAGCAATTGAAGCACTCAGCCTTCTCATGAGCAGAGTTGGTTGTGGTGCCATTTGAAGAGAGGGAAGGGGAGCATACTCCAGAGACAGACTTCACAAGGTGCCACCAGGTTTTTGAGGAGGGAGACCAGTTTGAAAGTTCATTCTTGAGGTTCGACAGATGTTGTTTTCTAGCTCTCCTGGGAGTGGACGCACACTTGTTGCTTGGAATGCACTGACATTGCCTTCGGTCGGATTTGCATTCCAGGAAGAGAAGGCAAGTCGTTTAATGCAGGTGCAGATTATCTGCCCAAGAGCTTTACTACATCCACCACCAAAAGTGGACGGAGGTTATAGTTTCACCCCTGTTTGTTTGACTGTGAACATGATATCTCGAAAGGTTGTGGTCGAGTTGTGACAAAACTAGGTGGATGAGTTGGTTTGGTGACAAGAACAAGCAGATTCGATTTTGGTTCAGGCCAAATCTTATTCTAATCGTTCTAATCTTATTCTTGTGTTACATTTTCTAGCAGCTTCTTAACTTCCTCAGAAATCCTACGTCAAACTCCTCTCGGCTCCAAAGGCCCTTCCTCACCCCCGATATATTGTTACGAATCTGGAACCCATCGCACACAACAGCCAGAGTCCTTATAGATCAGTTATATCGGTTTTCGGTAAGTAGGTGTTTCTAGTTAGGTCGTCCTTGTTTATGGGTGATTAAGTTACGTGCGCTGAAAGTTGTTTTGTAGTAGGTCTTTAAATCTTAATCGCAAACCCTAAATTCCATTCACATCTCCTGAACTAGCACTTTTACCAGCTACGCTTGCTGTTCGGTTGGAGCGAACAGCACGTCATTACATTCTCCACTGAACTAGAGCTTTACAGGCTCCCCTTGATGTCCAATGGAAGTTGTCACACGGAGTCAACACCCGATCCTGCCCATCAAGGAGCGAACAGCGCGTCACACCGATCCGTCAACCAAGGCGACAGAAGTGGAGCAACGAGGCTCTGGCCCGTAGGGGCGGATAAAAAGGACGCAAGGCTCTTTGAT
>CM068954.1:94502569-94518592 GCA_035128595.1 Eptatretus atami
ACCCTGTTTGCCTGTCCAGCTGTCAAACAAAAATAAAAATCATTCCAAACAGGAAACGTACTGTTTTTAGCAACATCGTAAAGGACACAAACAGGCATGAACTAGAGGGGGAGCACTCGGTAGAGTGCAAAACCTCCGCCGCCAATACTGCTAGGTCAGCGTCAAGTGAACCTGATATCCTATTCATTCAATTTGACGTCAACAGTGCTCACAGAGTTATAGTTTGCAACTTTCCCTTTTACTTTTAACTTTTACATACTCAATTCATTCGTCATAACTAGATTCCTTGAGACAGAAATTGATTTTACGTGGGTATATCCACCTGAAGTCCAAAATCAGCCGCAATTATAAATTTGGCATGTTTTTTGTTGGAAATCACTTATAACATGTAGAAATGCAAAAAACAAAGATCGAATTTTGTTGAAAAAAGTTGCAAAATTTTTTTTTTTCTCTAAATTTTTTTGGGGGGGGGGGGGGTTGGAAATCGCTTAAAACATGTAGAAATGCAAAAAAAAATCAATTTTGTTGAAAAAAAAGTTGCAAAAAATTTTTTTTTCTCTAACAATTTTTTTTTTGGGGGGGGGGTTGGAAATCACTTAAAACATGTAAAATGCAAAAAAAAAAAAAATTTTTCTCTAACAATTTTTTTTGGGGGGGGGGGGGGACCCAAGTCCAAAATATATTGGCATGATCCTTGGACCATACCTAACCCCCACCAAGTTTCGTCGAAATCCGTCGAGGAGTTTTTTCCGCAATACTGTTCACAAACAAACAAACAAACTAATAAACCAATGTCACCCTTAGGGTGACCGTATCTTGCCAAAAGGTGACCACGTGTGACTTCTTTAAGGTCACACTGAGGGAACAGAGCTGCTATCCACCAGGAGCGACTCCTTGAGGAATATCTGCCCTACGAGAGATTCCGATGAGAATCGTTCTAGAGTAACCATGAAAAATATGCGTTTGCCTCATAACGTCACCAAATGACGTCATAATGTCTCAAGCTTGACATATCTAGAAAGCACTCATCGAGGTGTTCAATTTGAGGTACTACACGATATGGTTCCTAAAACTTGAAAATTTGACCTTGGGGTCAAATATGTTTGACCTTAGGTGCTAACCATGAAGGTCAAGGCCAATCGACCAAAAATTAATCAGCTGAGCGCCAGACCATGAACTATATTCCCATGAAGTTTGAAGACGATCCGATCAAATATTACTCAAAAAATCCGGGTTTCGTCCACTCCCCTATTTGCGACAAAGTGACCTTGACCTTCAAAATTTTATGCGCTGAAAGGGACCTCTATAGGCTCTGATATGCGAAGTTACAAAAATTTCAATGATAACTGTGCTCTGCAGAATTTTTTATACGTGATTACAACAAACAAACAAAAAAAAAAATTAAAAAACAAACAAAAAAAAACATACAAGCTGACCAACATATCTTGCAAAAACTTCGTTTTGGCAAGATAACAAACAAACAGAAAGGTGAAAACAGTAACCTCCGATCTTCGATGGCGGAGGTTAACTAGAGGGGGCACTCGGGAGGTGCAAAACCTCCGCCGCCAATACTGCTGGGTCACTCAAGTGAACCTTGTATCTTATTCATTAAATATGATGTCAACAGTGCTGACAGTTATAGTTTCTTTTCTCCAACATTTTTTTTTTTGGGGGGGGGGGGGTTGGAATCACTTAAAACATGTAGAAATGCAAAAAAAGAAATCGAAATTTGTGTTGAAAAAAAGTTGCAAAAAAATTTTTTTTCTCTAAAAATTTTTTTTTGGGGGGGGGGGGGTTGGAAATCACTTAAAACATGTATAAATGCAAAAAAAAAAATTTTTTTCTCTAAATTTATTTTTTTGGGGGGGGGGGGGTTGGAAATCACTTAAAACATGTAGAAATGCAAAAAAAAGAAATCGAAAAAATTTGTTGATTGAAAAAAGTTGCAAAAAAATTTTTTTTCTCTAACATTTTTTTTGGGGGGGGGGGGTTGGAAATCACTTAAAACATGTATAATGCAAAAAAAAAATTTTTTTTCTCTAAAAATTTTTTTTTGGGGGGGGGGGGTTGGAAAATCACTTAAAACATGTAGAATGCAAAACAAAAAAATTTCTCTAAAATTTTTTTTGGGGGGGTGGAAATAAACTACTTAAAACTGATAAAAATGCAAAAAAATTCTTTTTTTGGGGGGGGGGTGGAGGGGTAAAAAATTTTTTTGGGGGGGTTGGAAATCACTTAAAAGTAAAATGCAAAAAAAAAATTTCTTCTAATTTTTTTTTTTTGGGGGGGGTGGGGGGGGGTTGAAATCACTTAAAAATGTAGAAATGCAAAAAATGCAAAATAAAAGAATAATAAAAAAAAATTTTTTTTTTTTTTGTGGGGTAACATTTTTTTTGGGGGTTGGAAAACTTAAACATGTAGAAATGTGCAAAAAAAAAAAAAAATTTCTTTTTTTGGGGGGGGCGGGGGGGTAAAATTTTTTTGGGGGGGGGTTGGAATCACTTAAAACATGTAGAAATGCAAAAAAAAAATAATTAATTATTCTCTAACAATTTTTTTGGGGGGGGGAGGGAGGTGACCAAGTCCAAAATTTAAGGGCTGATTCCTGGACAATACAAACCCCACCACCAAGTTTTCGTGAAATCCGTCGAGGAGTTTTTTCCGTAATACTGTTCACAAACAAACAAACAAGCAGTCATAGACTGGTATTTACGAAATCGTCAACTTGACCTCTGACCTTGTCTAATAAAAGCTGTCTCTAGAGAAGGTAGCGACCGAACCAGAAGTTTCTACGATGATTCTGTACCAAACCATCAAAATCGAATGTTTGACCTCACTGTGACCTTGACCTTTGACGATTTTGACCAAATCTAATCAGCGCGAGCCACAACCTCCTGATCAGCTGTGTAGATTTGACATTGTAGCTTCTTCCGTTCTCGAGTTATCATTTTTGGGATGTTTGACCTCACTGTGACCTTGACCTTTGACCGATTTTGACCAAATCTAATCAGCACTCGCATCACCCTCCTGAATACGTGGTGTAATTTGACATTGGTAGTCTTCTTCGTTCTCGAGTTATCTGTACCAAACCATCAAAAATCGAATATTTGACCACTGTGACCTTGACCTTTGACCGATTTTGACCAAAATCTAATCAGCACTAGCTCACCTTCGTGAATCAGGTGGTGTAATTTGACATTGTAGCTTCTTGTTTCCGAGTTTCGTGCCTACAAACAAACAACCACAGTCATAGACTGGTACTTACGAAATCGTCAACTTGACCTCTGACTTGTCTAATAAAAGCTGTCTCTAGAGAGGTAGCGACGCAAACCAGAAGTTTACGATGATTCTGTACCAAACCATCAAAAATCGAATGTTGACCCTACCGTGACCTTGACCGTTGACGATTTTGACCAAAATCTAATCAGCATAGCCATCACCCTCCTGAATCACGTGGTGTAATTTGACATTGGTAGCTTTTTCCGTTCTCGAGTTATCATTTTTTTGGATGTTTGACCTCATGTGACCTTGACCTTTGACCGATTTTGACCAAAATCTAATCAGCACGAGCCATCAACCTCCTGAATCACGTGGTGTAATTTGACATTGGTAGCTTCTTCCTCTGTTCTCGAGTTATCTGTACCAAACCATCAAAAATCGAATATTTGACTTCACTGTGACCTTGACCTTTGACCGATTTCGACCAAAATCTAATCAGCACTTGCCATCACCCTCCTGAATCACGTGGTGTAATTTGACATTGGTAGCTTCTTCCGTTCTCGAGTTATCGTGCCTAAAACAAAAAACATACAAACAAACAAACAAACAGAAACGGAAGTCATAATATACTTACAATCTTTAGATTTCGTAAGTAACAAGCAGTCATAGACTGGTATTTACGAAATTGTCAACTTGACCTCTGACCTTGTCTAATAAAAGCTGTCTCTAGAGAAGTAGCGACGCAAACCAGAAGTTATACGATGATTCTGTACAAACCATCAAAAATCGAATGTTTTGGATGTTTGACCTCAATGTGACCTTAACTTTGACCGATTTTAACCAAAATCTAAGCAGCGCGAGAGCATCCTCCTGAATCACGTGGTGTAATTTGACATTGGTAGCTTCTTTCGTTCTCGAGTTATCATTTTTTGGATGTTTGACCTCACTGTGACCTTGACCTTTGACCGATTTTGACCAAACATCTAATCAGCAGAGCCATCAGGCTCCTGAATCACGTGGTGTAATTTGACATTGGTAGCTTCTTCCGTTCTGAGTTATCTGTACCAAACCAATCAAAAATCGAATATTTGACCTCACTGTGACCTTGACCTTTGACCGATTTTGACCAAAATCTAATCAGCACTAGCCATCACCCTCCGAAGCACGTGGTGTAATTTGACATTGGTAGCTTCTTCCGTTCTCGAGTTATCCTGCCTACAAACAAACAAACACACAAACAAGCAGTCTAGACTGGTACTTACGAAATCGTCAACTTGACCTCTGACCTTGTCTAATAAAAGCTGTCTCTAGAGAAGTAGCGACGCAAACCAGAAGTTTCTACGATGATTCTGTACAAACCTCAAAAATCTAATGTTTGACCTCACCGTGACCTTGACCGTTGACCGATTTTGACCAAAATCTAATCAGCACTAGCCATCACCCTCCTGAATCACTTGGTGTTAATTTGACATTGGTAGCTTCTTCTTCTCGAGTTATCTGTACCAAATCAAAAATCGAATATTTGACCTCACTGTGACCTTGACCTTTGACCGATTTGACCAAAATCTAATCAGCACTAGCCATCACCCTCCTGAATCACGTAGTGTAATTTGACATCGGTAGCTTCTTCCGTTCTCGAGTTATCGTGCCTACAAACAAACATACAAACAACAAACAAACAGAAACGGTAGTCATCAAATATATACGAAATTTTTAGATTTCGTAAGTAACAAGAAACGGAAGTCATCAATATACTTAAATCTTTAGATTTCGTAAGTAACAAGAGCAGTCATAACTGGTACTTACGAAATCGTAACTTGACCTCTGACCTTGTCTAATAAAGCTGTCTCTAGAGAAGGTAGCGACGCAAACCAGAAGTTTCTACGATGATTCTGTACCAAACCATCAAAAATCGAATGTTTGACTCACCGTGACTTGACCTGTGACCGATTTTGACCAAAATCTAATCAGCACTAGCCATCACCCTCCTGATCACGTGATGTAATTTGACATTGGTAGCTTCTTCTCATCGTTCCGAGTTACGTGTCAAAAACAACATAACAACAAACAAACAAGCAGTCATAGACTGGTACTTACGAAATCGTCAACTTGACCTCTGACCTTGTCTAATAAAAGCTGTCTCTAGAGAAGGTAGCGACGCAAACCAGAAGTTCTACGATGATTCTGTACCAAACCATCAAAAATCGAATGTTTGACCTCACCATGACCTTGACGTTGACCGATTTTTGACCAAAATCTAATCAGCACTAGCCATCACCCTCCTGAATCACGTGGTGTAATTTGACATTCGGAGCTTCTTCCGTTCTCGAGTTATCTGTACCAAACCATCAAAAATCGAATGTTTGACCTCACACGTGACCTTGACCGTTGACCGATTTTGACCAAAATCTAATCAGCACTAGCCATCACCCTCCTGAATCACGTGGTGTAATTTGACATTGGTAGCTTCTTCCGTTCTCGAGTATGTGCCTACAAACAAACATACAAACAAACAAACAAACAACATACAAACAAGCAGTCATAGACTGGTACTTACAGAATCGTCAACTTGACCTCTGACCTTGTCTAATAAAGCTGTCTCTAGAGAGGTAGCGACGCAAACCAGAAGTTTCTACGCTGATCTGTACCAAACATCAAAAATCGAATGTTTGACCTCACCGTGACCTTGACCGTTGACCGATTTTGACCAAAATCTAATCAAGTAGCCATCACCCTCCTGAATCACGTGGTGTAATTTGACATTGGTAGCTTCTCCGTTCTCGAGTTATTTGTACCAAACCATCAAAAATCGAATGTTTGACCTCACCGTGACCTTGACCGTTGACCGATTTTGACCAAAATCTAATCAGCACTAGCCATCACCCTCCTGAATCACGTGGTGTAATTTGACATTGGAGCTTCTTCCGTTCTCGAGTATCGTGCTACAAACAAACAAAAACAAGCAAGCAGTCATAAGACTGGTATACGAAATCGTCAACTTGACCTCTGACCTTGTCTAATAAAAGCTGTCTCTAGAGAAGGTAGCGACGCAAACCAGAAGTTTCTACGATGATTCTGTACCAAACCATCAAAAATCGAATGTTTGACCTCACCGTGACCTTGACCGTTACCGATGTTGACCAAAATCTAATCAGCACTACCATCACCCTCCTGAATCACGTGGTGTAATTTGACATTGGTATCTTCTCTTCGTTCTCGAGTTATCTGTACCAAACCATCAAAAATGAATATTTGACCTCACTGTGACCTTGACCTTTGACCGATTTTGACCAAAATCTAATCAGCACTAGCCATCACCCTCCTGAATCACGTGTGTAATTTGACATTGGTAGCTTCTCCGTTCTCGAGTTATCGTGCCTACAAACAAACAAACAAACAAACAAACATAAAACATACAAAAAACAAACAAACAGAAACGGAAGTCATATATACTTACGAAATCTTTAGATTTCGTAAGTAACAAACAAACAAACAGACGTAGTCATCAATATACTTACGAAATTTTAGATTTCAGGTCAGGTCAGGTATGGGAGCATTGCAGAACGCGCTCGCTGCGTCCACTTTCCGCGTACTCCAGGGGCCTCCGTCTGGCCATCCCCCAGGCAGATGCCAGGCCCATCCCCATCTCCTTGAGATGATGGTCAACCTGCTGCAACCACGAGACGTGGTCGGCCACTGGCCTCCTCCACTCACGAGACTCCCCCGCTGAGAGAATCTGGTGAGCAGGATCAGCGTCAGGAAAACAAGCCACATGTCCATACAGCCGCAACTGACGCTCACGGACTATGCAGGTAACAAATCTCATCGGAGTCTCTCTCAGCAACGCTCGTTGACACAAAATCGACCAGCGATAGCCAAGAATTCTCCGAAACACCTGGTACCAAAGGAATTAAGTCTCCGTCTCAGATCCTTGGTCAGAGTCCAGTCTCGCATCCATAGAGCAAGACTGGAAGTACCAAGGACCTGAAGACTCAGACTTTCGTCTCCCCACAGGTACCGGAGCAGCCACACCCCATGATCCAGTGAATCCATGACTCGCAGGCCCGACCCAGACGTCTATTGACCTCTGACTCACAGCCAGCAGAACATGATATCATGCCAAGGTAAGTGAATCTCTCCACGACCTCTACATCCTCACCACAAACAGACACAGACAGGACAGCAGCATCCAAGATGTCACCGAAAGCTGGATCTTAGTTTTGACCAAGAAACCCGTAATCCCGCGGCTCGACTCCTCATTAGCACTCGAGGCCCCCAAAAGGATAATCTAAAGTCTCCGCAAAGATGACTGCATCATCTGCAAAATCAAGGTCGAGATCTTGACATTCCCAAACGATGCACCGCAGCTTGATCTCTCCACATCCTCCCTAAATCCAGTCCATACAAGTGCTGAAAAGTGTGGGGCCAGTACACACCCCTGACGAACTCCAGTAACAACTGGAAATAAGTCAGAGATGGTACCACCACACTTCACAGCACTCTCAGTACCAGAGTAGAGTTCAGACATCAGATCGATCAGTTTTGGTGGCACCCACGAAGACCAAGAATCCTCAGAGGGTCCCGATTCACTGAATCGAACGCTTTACAGAGATCAACATAGGCTGCAAGCAGCCCCTGCCGAAACTCTCGTCTGCGTTCGTGAGGACGCGAAGAGCAAGGATACGGTCAATCGTTGACCTCTTTGGTGTAAAGCCTGACTGCTCTGGACGCTGGTGCTCAAGCAGATGGTGGCGAACCTATCAAGAATTATCCGAGCAAAGACCTTGCCCGGCACTGAGAGCAGCGTCACCCTCGGTAGTTGTTGCATCTTGCGATCACCCTTCCTTTCCAGAGAGGAACAACAAGCCCCTCTTCCAGTCAGTTGGATGATGCCTGTGTTCCAGGCAGAGCAAAAATGCATGCAACGACACACGAGTGCAGCATTTCCACCAGCCTTGAGAAGTTCAGCATGGATGCCACAGATCCCGGGAGCTTTGCCCCGTTTCAACGGTTCACCGCAGCCCGTGTTTCCACAAGCGAAGGTGGACCACAGTTGATTTGAGGTCAGCAACAGGGATTGTAACACCCTTGACGTCCAACTCGACAGCTGGGGCATCAGCTTGGTACAACCGCTCAAAGTACCGCCCGCGGCCTTCACTTCAGACTCCTCTGTCAAGAGCCTACCACTCTCTGCTCTAACTGCAGTGCTCCGAGGGATGGGCTTGGATGAACGCAATGCGCGAATTCCCCTGTAAGCGGACGAGAATCACCTGTCCACAGGTGATGCTCTACCCCCTCACAGATTCCTCGCACATAGCCTCCTTGTCCACCCTCAGTGCACGTACAGTTTTACGCCTCAGCTCCCTGAACAGCTCAGCTTTGCCATTCAGCCTGGCCCTGCGCTCTGGTCAATGGTATCCAGTGTCCCTTGAGAGACAAAATTCTTCTTTGCCCTGCGTGAGTTCCAAGACATCCACCGGCAACATCAAGGATGGTGGTCTTGAAGGCACTCCCAACTCTTCAGGACCCCCCAAAGCACCCAGACCCCCAAGTGTCCACTCAGCCTGTTCGCAAACTCCTCAGCTACTCTCTCATCCCTGAGCTTGCCAACATCCAGCCTAGGCTGGATGGTACATTCTCCAGGATTTAAGGTGCAGCTTTAGAGTTGCTACAACAAGCCTGTGGTCAGTATTGAGAACTGAGCACTCCGGTAGACCTGCAGTTCTGGATCATCCTCCAGCGACCGTCAATGAGGACATGGTCAATCTCCTTTGCCGCACCGCCAGCGGTTGGAATACCAAGTCCAGCGATGAGCTTGTGCGCTGAAACCATGAACCAGCCACCCTAAGTCCATGACTTCTTGCAAAGTCAAGGAACTTAGTGCTATTCTGGTTCATAGTTCCTGACCCATGGGGACCAACACACATCTCATAACCATCCCTATCAGTTCCAGTCGATGCATTGAATCCCCAAGACTAGAAGTGTATCTCGTCTGGGGCACTGATCAACCACAGACTCGAGCGTGGCGTAGAATGCGTCTTCACGGTGAGATCACTCGCCTCAGTCGGAGCATAACAGAGACCAGGGAATGACACCTAAGGAGTGACGAATCCTTAATCTCATAATACGCTCGTTGACCGGTGTTACCTCAATATCATTGGGTCAGCTTATTGGACACAGCCACAGCAACTCCTTGGGTATGGCAACCATCAGAGCGACCAGACCAATAGTAGTGTAACCACCCACCATTATCTCGCCGCAATCCGGTCTCCGAACTCAGAGAGAGCTGCAATCCCGATGTCCAAACGCTTGAGCTCAGATGACAACAGAGACAGGTGATCATCCTCTCTTAGGGATAGGACATTCCAGGCACCCACCGGCGAACGCCTCAGGTTAACCAAGGAGACCGCCGTCTGTGGACGACACCTCAGCACCACTCCGAAACACCCCGCAATCTGACCCAGGGATGTTACCCCGTGGTTTCCCCTTGATTTGTAAGTAACAAACAAACAGGGGTGAAAACAGTAACCTCCATCCATCTTCGAAGATGGCGGAGGTTAATAAGACGGTGCAAAAGACGCTGCTGCAACAGCGGTAAACTTCTGGAATTTGTTTTTTGTACAACCTTTAAAATCTAAATTTTATTTCAATTAAATTGTATACTTGAACACTGTAGAACACAAATCATCTTATTGGCCTTTTCATTTCGCAGTACATGGACAAAATATGGCATTTTATATCATCTCGTCCAATCAAATTTGCCCCTCGCAGACCTTGCCTGTGTTCTTTTTTTAATTATTTTTTATTTTATTTGCTGAAGTGGAGGTCTTTCATATTATGGTATATTTGTCAATGCACTTGTTTTATTCACCAGTCCTTGAATAATTTCCTTATTCCACCAAAATTAACCATTCTTGCTGTTGGTAATAGGATTTTAGGACCCTATAAATGTTTTGATTTTTTTAATGTATTTTTTACACCTGCCAAAAGGCTAAGGTATGACTTAATCTTAACAACTATTTCTAATATCCGAGCATATAGGAATGTTTGTCCTTCAGGCAGGTATATGCTGCTCAGCGAACATATGACATGACTTTGTTGTGAATGCTATTACTATCACATGTTACAGGAAAAGCATCAACGTATTGAGGAGAACAGGAAACGTCGAGAGGAAAATGCCAGGAAAGCGGAGATTGTTCAGGTGGTAAGTATTTGGTGTAGGAGGGGAGAGGGAGGGTGAGGGTTAGCACCTTGAAGATTTGAAACTTTGCTTTGTGTCACCCTAGGCCATACGCTCACACATCGTTGTGCAAAACATACCAATATAATTCTTGCCAATCGCCTGCTCTCAAGCCATTAATGAGCATGTGTAAATGTGATCATGGGTGAGTACATGAGGTAGTGATTGCCCGTACATTTGAAAGACTGACCATATAATCACAGACACAGGGAGACAATTCTGCAATCGGTAGAATAAGGGGACAAATGAATGCAAATGGATAACCAGCATGGGCTTTGGGAAGGTGACCAGGTGAGAGTTTCTCAAATGTATGTGACCTTGGGTGACTTGGGGAGGGCAGAGGTAGGATGTGCCAGAAAAAGCAAGGGCATATGTAAGCTTGTATAAAATAGAGAGCCCAGCAACTCACCACTGGTGGGAGAGTGACAGTCCTTGGGAATCCATATCCTGCCTTGAGATTACCCTGTTTGTTACCTTTTCTTGTCTCCTTGCATGTTCCTCGTCTACTCATCCCATTCAGTTTCCTCGTTCTGTCTATTCATCCCGACTTGAACTGCTTGTGTTCATTCCTTCCCTATTTCTTCTTTCTCCTTTGTATGCCAGCTTGTGTTCCAGTGCTGTGTCAACTTGATCCCTTCTATCAGCTCTTCCATGAACCTCTATCTCTAAAAACCAAATTGACCTGGAAAGGTGGCTTTAAGAGTAAATGTAGCCTTCACTCATGGCCAGCCTGGCTCCAACTGTTGATTATTACCTCTGCCACTGAAGGTGAAGGAAGTTATGTTTTCACCCCTTTCTGTCTGTCTCTGTGTGTTTGTGTGCAGGATATCTCAAAAAGTTGTGGACGGATCCGGATGAAATTTTGTGGACAGGTTGGGTGTGTGACGAGGACGAACTAATTAGATTTTGGTGAAGATCCGAATCCGGATCTGGATACGAGAATTATTTAATTTTTTGAGTGATTCTTCACCATTGACAGATGGGGCCAAAAACGATATAGTACTTTTTAACGTGATATTTCAAAAATGTATTGGTCCCGATATGTTCTCGTGGATCAGTCATTGTTTGGCAGAGTTATGCGCTCTGCCGAGTGCCCTTCCAGTTAAATATTGGAATTTTATCTGGTGGTGTACACGTATCCTGGTGTATCAGTCACTGGTGTACACGTGACACCTGTCCACACTTTGTGGTTTGACTTAATGCCCTCAGGGCATCTTATGCTGGGAACCAAAATGCTACCTATGAATAAGAAGCACCAAGAAAATCCCCTAAACAAAACAGAACAACAAAATCAAAAGTTTAAAATAAAAAAAACAGTTATAGCTTTTTGATGAGAATAATAAAAAGCAAAACTAAAACCCTAAAAATTGGGGAAAATAAAGTTTCCTTTGTAAGACTTCCCAACTTGGGAAGCATTTGTTTTAAGGACCAAAAGCAACTCGATTTGTGAATGAGATTATTATCAAGTAAAATAATAGATCTCTCTATTGTCATTAACTTACCATCTGCATCTTTTATCCATCCTACCAGATCAAAAACCCAGCTAAGATAAAGAGAATGAAGAAGAAACACTTGCGGATGGTGGAACGAAGGGACACACTCCCCTTGCTGCAGGCAAAGCCAAAGCCAGGGGGATGTGTGGCTGGCAGGATCGTGAGAGAAACTCAACACACGCGCCTCTGACTTTGGACTCATCTATTTGAGCTGTGGACTTAGCACCATGTAGAGTTATTTATCAAAACGTACATTTTGATCTTCTGTGTTGGTTGGGTGAGTGACAGTGCATTCAATTCTGAAGACACAATGAAGGCATCCATATTGAATGAATAATTTGGTATAATAAGAGACTTGTACATTCTCAGCACCATGCTCCTCTTTCATGCTGTTCAGTTTCATAAACAATTGCATTACTGATTATTTTGTCCATTTGTGCTTATTGTGGATGGAAGTGTATAAACTACAATTTACTTTTTATACTTTTTCACCATCACTCCCTGATACTGAAACGGTGTGCTTCCAGCCTGATCAATGACCAGGCTTAATGGGCTAAACAGAACCCCTCCTGTGACAAAGTTTCTGGTGTAACCAGTGTGGTGATGAAAGAACAGAATCAAGAGGATGCCCTTTATGAAATTTAAAATGAGGTGTTAGTATTGTTCAAGTTGCTTTGCAATGTGTTTGATTTAGCACGATGTTCATGTTCATGGTAACAACATTTTGTTCACAACACCTGGTTATGGAGATGGTATGGCCACAGGCTTGAGGTTGGCGAAACACCTCACTTGAGGCCGTATCCATTGACCTTAATTTCCAGTTGCAGAGAATTAGGGATACGAGGCCACCATATTGTCAGCAGATGGAGTCATCGCTGTCGCTTGCTGACCAAACTGTTGGGGTTTGGGTTAGCATGTGAGTTATTTGGATTATTTTGAAAGCATGTAAGTAAATAAGGCTGCAGTGTTGGGTCAACTAAATTAGGCTACCCTGTTGGGTTTGGATTACAGTGCTGAATATCTGGGCCTGGAAATTACATCTCCCACAAAATATGTGGATGTATCTGCACAAAATATGTGGATGGTCACAGATTTAGAATAAGTCAGTGTAGGGATGGTTGGATGTCATTTAACTTCAAATGAGTTTCCTCTTGCTACCGGGGTGGTTCAAGGTGGTATTTGCCCCAGTACAAAGTTCATCATGGTGTCATTCTGAGGGCACTATTGAGGTGTTGGTGGAGACCCCGATAGGGTCACCCAAGGGTTACAACTCCTTGTGCAGATTGCTGAAATTGGAAACCACTTGAGGCTTCGATCTTTATTCTGAGTGGTGGTTGTGGAAGGCAGAACGACTCACCATTGCCTAAAACAGTTCCTCAGTAAAGGATGAAACTACCTCTCTGTTTTTGTATGGAGATCACATCAAACAAGGCATGAAGCCATGCCAGGTAAGGGGTTAAGGGAAGGTTAGATAAAGATAAGGATAAAGCAAAATAAAAGAAAAAGAAATAAAACAAGAAAACGTCCAAGACATGGGAAGTAGCAGAAGTCATGTGAAATGTGATGTAACCTCAAAGATGTAAGAAGTAGGAATTACCATTCCTCTTAAAGCTGGGTAGATCATAGGATAACGGGAAGCATGTTATAGGTAGGGAATTCCAAAACGAGACAGCACGAGGGATAAAACTATGTATACTCTTTCGTTCTGCACTTTGGATCAGCGACAGTGCATGAGTGTGTAGCGATGGCAAACCGAGTCTTGCACCCAAACATTTGTACAGCAGGAACCAAGTTAGAAAGCTCAGCAGAACATTTGCCATTAAATTATCTGCAGAACAAACCAAGAGTAGCAACTGACCTACAGTGAGAGAGCAGTTGAAGAGTTGAACTCATCTCTGCACCAATCAGGTTAACTATGCCATTTCTGGAGCCTATCAGGTAAAGATAAATGGCAGGCTGATGCTACAGCTCAAATGTGGCAATAGTACTCCATGAGGTGACGTATAGTTGTCTTGTACAAGAACAAAACAGCATTAGAAGGTAAATACCTCTGCGCTCTAAAGCCAACCAACTCATTTGGAAGCACTCTTAGCAATACCAGAAATGTACTTATCCCAACAGAGGTTAGAGATATCCAGACCAAGAAGCCGAAGCTCAGATAAGTCTGATAAGGTTGAAGACCCCATGTGCACAGAAGAGAACAAGAAGGGCACTCGGTACAGTGCATACCTCTGCCTGATCCACGAGAACATATCGGGCCCAATAACTTCTTGAAATATCATGCAATATAATCGTTTTTGAGCCCTATCAATGGTGAAGAATCACTTTAAAAATTAAATAATTCTCATATCCAGATCCGCATTTGGATCTTCACCAAAATCGAGCAATTTGTTGAAGTCACACACCAAACCTGTCAACAACTTATTGAGATATCATGCTCTTTATGAGTTTAGCCCTATCTCAATGGTGAAGAATCCCTTAAATAATTCTTGCATCTAGATCTGGATTCGGATCTCACCAAGATCTAATCAATTTGTCGTGGCCACACACCCAACGTGTCCACCAAGTTTCATCCGTATCGTCCACAACTTTTTGAGATATCGTGCTATATTCAGTACCAGTCAAAAGTTTGGACTCATTCAAGGGTTTTTTTTATTTTTTACTATTTTCTACATTGTAGAATAATAGTGACGACATCAAAACTATGAAATAACACATGGAATTATATAGTAACCAAAAAGTGTTAAACAAATCAAAATATACTTTCTTTTTAGATTCTTCAAAGTAGCCACCCTTTGCCTTGATGACAGCTTTGCACACCCTTGCATTCTCTCAACCAGCTTCATGAGGTAGTCACCTGGAATGCTTTTCCATTAACAGGTGTGCCTGTTAAAAGTTAATATTGTGATTTCTTCCTTCTTCATGCTTTGAGCCAATCAGTTGTGTTTGACAAGGTCGGGTTGGTATAACAGTCAATAGCCCTATTTGGCAAAAGACCATTATTTTGTTCTGTACTGTATTAGTCCATATTATGGCAAGAACAACTCAACTAAGCAAAGAGAAACGACAGTCCATCATTACTTTAAGACATGAAGGTCAGTCAATCCGGAAAATTTCAAGAACTTTTAAGTTTCTCAAGTGTAGTCGCAATAAACCATCAAGCACAATGATGAAAACTGGCTCTCATGAGGTCCGCCACGGGAAAGGAAGACCCAGAGTACCTCTATTGCAGAGGTAAGTTATTTGAGTTACCAGCCTCAGAAATCGCCAATTATAAACTGCCCTCAGATGCGACCCGAGTAAATGCTTCACAGTTCAAGTAACAGACACATCTCAACATCCACTGTCCAGAGGAGACTGCCATGAATCAGGCTTTCATGGTCGAATTGCTGCAAATAACAACTTACTGAAGGAGACCAAGAAGAACAAGAGACTGCTTGGCCAAGAAACACGAGCATGACATTAGACCAGTGAAATCTGTCTTCGTCTGATGAGTCAAAATTTGAGATTTTTGGTTCCAAACCACCGTATCTTTCGTGAGATGCAGAGAAGCTATGAACGGATGATCTCTACATGTGGGTCCCACGTGAAGCAATGGAGGAGGAGTTGTGATGGTGTAGGGTGCTTTTCTGGTGACACGGTCGGCGATTATTTAGAATTCACAGGCACACTTAACCATTCATGGCTACCACAGCATTCCAGCCGATACACCATTTCCATCTGTTTGCGCTTAGTGAGACCATCATTTGTTTTTCAACACCAATGATCTAAAACACCTCTTAGGCTATGTAAGCACTATTTGACAAAGAAGGAGAATGATGGAGTGCCTGCATCAGATGACCTGGCGTCCACAATCACCCGACCTAAACCCAATTGAGATGGTTCGGATGAATTGGACCGCAGCGTGAAGGAAGGAAGCAACAATTGCTCAGTCATAATGTGGGAACTCCTTCAAGACTGTTGGAAAAGCATTCCAGGTGACTACCTCATGAAGCTGGTTGAGACAATGCCAAGAGTGTGTAAAGCTGTCAAGGCAAAGGGTGGCTACTTTGAAGAATCTAAAATATAAAA
>CM068954.1:94529835-94544970 GCA_035128595.1 Eptatretus atami
GAGACGACAGCATCGGTGTTCAAGGCTGCTAAGGACCAGATATCTCTTTCTCTGCCATGCACAAGGGGACTGGGCACGGACTGCCTCTGCAACACGGTTGGATCCGGAAGACCTCTTCCATGAACACCTCTCACCCGGCTTCGCTCGAACAGCAACAAGCCGACGGTGAAAGTTTGGGATGAGGAGACTTTGGTTCACCACAATTATCTTCTCTTCATCCGGACTCTTTCTTCTGGCTTATCTTTGATGGCAGGTAGTCCATCACTGAGAAAGCTAGAATCCTGGCACAAGACAAAGCACACGTTCAAACTTTGGCTTCAGAACTGATTCCTGTCTCGTTCCAAATGCTCGCTTATGGATGTCTCAAAATCCACTAGAGCTTGGACTTTGGACCATCAGAATACTCCCATATGTTTTTGGGCAATTTGCAAATTCTTCTTCAGATCATCAAAACGTGTTGGCTGGTGGTGCAACAATCGGTACTTTTTTCCATGGATCCAGATCCTGGCATGCGAGCCTCATCCACAAAATTAATTTGCGGATGAAGGAATCCTGGTGATTGGTTGGATCCCACTTGGAGGACGATCACAGTTACTCCCGTAATGTCCTCATCCCCCATATTCACCGAACGGAGACGACCAGCCATCGACTCCTTCCCACACTTGTAGGCACTTGAACCAAACTCATCCACAGCAGAACTAACAATGGAAGTGAATATATTCTCCTGCACTACAATTCTTGGTAATGACGGTCTGCACCTCCACAGCATTGTGTTCTCAAACCAGAAACCATTTTCACGCGCGGAAGAGAAAGGAGCGAGATACCTGAACCAAAAAGCGGGTATCAACATCAAGATGAGCACCACAGGTGGGGAACCTGACACGGGACCAGGAGAAGGGATTCCGAAGCTCGATGATGCTGGTACCATTCCCTTAAACCGCATTGCTCTCAAGGACAAAACAAGCAAACTCTGCCTGTATTTTTTTGAGGCCAACAAAAAGGCTGGGTAAAGCTGCCATCTTTAGGTTGGCTTCCCAACTGTTTCGTCCTCAAGTGGAGAGGTACTGGTAGTAAAGACTCACGTCAGCTCTCCTGCTTGATGGACATGGCTCTAGCCACACCGAAAGTGAAGAAGGTGGCAATCTCAATGCGCAAGGTTATCTTCCTGCCACCAACACTTTACCTCCTGATCACAACCCTCACAGTGTAATTTCAGCATTTAAATTGTTCACGACACGCGCCCCTTCCTACTCGCATCTTGGATGGGGTACAGAGTCCAACCTAACTTCCCAATTCAAGAAAAATGTTTAAAGGACTATTCAATGATAGCGCCCACTGTCCATCAGTGCTATTCAAGACTCTCTGGTGAAGCAAAGCCATTCGCCATATCAACGCTTGCAGCAAAACCTCAGATACGGCAGTCAACGGACTTCAGAGGCTTTCCTGATCACCATGGAAGAGAGGCAGAAAACTCTTGAGGTTGGCAGAGGAGTTGGAGATGGGGAAAGTTCGACAATAGGTGCCTTGATGAATTTGGGAGCTCATTTCTCGGCATGGCGCATGGTGAGAGGCCTGACTGAGGAGGGGATTGGATGGCCATCATTCAAAGTTTTTAGAGGAGGAGGAGAGAGGACAGTTGAGCGAGGAGGAGGAGGAAGAAGGTGGCGAGGCGCAACAATGACCGTTTCAAGTTCTTGGTGAGGTTGCTCGCAGGAGATGAAGAGATCAGTAGCAGGACAGGTTGCAAGATGCTGACCCATTGATGGAGCAGTAACTCTGGTTCAAGGGGGTCCACAGCTGTCTCGGCATAGAATTACTCATTTGTCATCCCCTACCCTTCTAAACCCTGCTGCTCGTTCTCCGATCTCCATCTCCAACTCTTCCCTTAAGCCTCACATACAAAATCTCTTCCAGCACCTTCATAGACATGACTTAGGAGTGTTCATGCCTGTGCATTCACGGGTCTGAACGTACTTTGCCCTTCCCTTCCATTATCGGCACAAATTACCCGTCCTCACTCCCTCCGGAATTGAACCCCTCTATCCATACATAGATTCACAGCCTTCCGTTAACTGACTCCGACTTCTCCTGCTACAATTTCATCTCTGTAAACCATCAATGGCCTCGCAACTCTTTCCTTCGTCATCCTTTTCAATGCTGCCTTCCGCCCTCTTCGTGATCTCACCAACTCCCTTTCCCCTCCACATCACATGGTAGCTCCAGCTCTCCTTTGCTTCCTCCCTGGTTCACAGTCTTTGAATATCTTCCCACACTCTCAACACTGTCCCCCCCCCCCCCCCCACAATCCTCTGTCATTAGTGTCATCACATTTCCTCTGTCTTTACTGTCATATCGCGCTGCCACGAGCCAACTTTATAGATCATCGTCTTCCCACACATCTCTTCCAAACTGTTGTAAAACCTACTTCTTCCATATCTTATTCATTGCCTTTCCACAGTCTCATTGTACCTTTTGCTTATTTTGCTCATATAGGTGCAACAACACTGGCTCGGTTGACTCCCTCTATCTTGATCGTCTCGATCTTCTCCAACACCTCCTTCTTTTCACAATGCTTTGGTACTTCCTCCATTCCACTAACTTTGGTTTCTAATCTAATGCCTCCAACATAGGAAGTCTAACAACTTCTGATGACACATGCAGGGTGAACAAAATTCCATTACCATCAGATATCATGATATTTGGGTTTTGCAGAATGGGACACACTCTGAGCTGTTTGGGCCTGGGTTTGAATCCTGAGGCAACTATAAACATTTCATTCCTGGTGTTTGCAGGCCAGGCTTTTTGGGCATATTGTGTGTGCATCCCATTGATGGCACGTTCGACTGGATGTCCTGTCTGCAGGCATCACTGGTGGGACATTAAACAGATCCAGTGATCCTTCGTGAAGACATAGGCAGCTATAGCTGTCACTTTTGGCAACTTTGCTTGCTTTAACCGATGGAGGCACCAACATCAGAGGCCAAGCCACACTCTCAGCAAGATGCAACCAGCAGCTACCAGGCTACAAAAACAAAATAATAAGTAGCTGTTCACACCTATTTACTGGATATTGCTTTCCAAAGCACAAATCACACAATGTCACAATAGCAAACGTCAGCCTCTTGTTGACCATTGCACAGGGGGATCAAAGCGGTGCCAGAAATGAAAACAAACAAAGCTTTGTTAATGTTAACTGCAATGTGGTGTGGTGGTGTCATGCTGTGCAAGATGCAAGCAACGTTTCTGGCTGCCCAATCCATGTCGAAACCATTAAAGTTTGGTTTCTCACCCACTCCGCTTGATCCCGCGGGCAATCAGCCCATCATGCCTGCGCTACACCAATCCCAGAATTTAATCAATCATCGTACCTTTCGCTTCGTGTGCAGCCTTTTTGGTGCTTACCTGTACTTCAATCTATCACCGCACCTCGGAAGATTGACAGGCTGACTACCCCCTGGTGTTACTTATTTTCAGCAGCCAACGGACTTGACTCGGACCCTCGGAATCCAAGCCAACCACCCCTGTACCGCGAGCCAACCACAGGTTAAACGAAGCAATATAGCTTACTTTCTTTTCATCTGCATGAGCCAAACTTGTGCAAATTGTGTTGTTACACCCGCCGAGGAGAGGGTATTCGCATTTGTGGTCCAGTTGTCCGTTTTTTCTTTAGGTCCGCGCAGACTTTAGTGTTTCTCCCCAAATCCGCTTGTTGGATTCAGACAAAATTTTCGCCTAGGTGCGACGTCACTCTGGTCAAATGTTTTTAATGATCAGTTCTTATGCGGACGTATAGGTCAAGTGGTGTTGGCAGCCATGTTGGAAAAAAACGGAAAAACTTTAGAGCTCTGTATCTCTTGAAACACACCAACGGAAAAAATTGAAACTCCTCATAGGGGAATGTGATTTTTTTTTATTTGAAGTCAATGGTTGCGTATTATGACGTCTAATTGCCTTTGTAGACGCTTACATTATGATCAGTATTCAAATTTTAGAGGGGTGCATTCAGCGGATAACACTGGGTTCCGCAGACAAAAAAATTGATAGACTTCATCCGACACGTGATTCGGTAGCCTATTTTTTTTTGTTTTTTTTTTAACCTTCACAATCTTCGTTCTCTGATGGCCAAACAGATCGAGCAACACTTCTACAAAGGAATTGACTGCCTATCCATAGAGGAGACCAAAGCTATTCGTGGAAAAATGTGTACTCATCCGGCAACACATGGGTTTGGCAGCACCTATTGGACCTATGAAGAAAAATCATTAATAATGTTCTTCCTCTTGGAACCGCATAATCAATCAACTGAAACTTTACAACTTAGATGATCTAGTAGTGACATACTGGGAATTACATGTTGTTGTTTTATTTAATTCAACTTTGACTCGGGGACACATGTCTGGCAGCCAGAATTAATTATTTTTTTTTAATCTCTAGTTTATTATTTTATTTTTATTTTTTGAAATAAGGTTCATCTGGCTGCTGCCTGGGACGGTTTGAGGTAGCGCGGAGTTTAGGTCTGCAATTGCGAATCCTATCCAGCGTTCTCAATGATGCACTTCATCCTTTGCTTTCTTTGCTTGTTCGGGTTCCTTTGATATACTCCCAATCAAGGACTGTACTCTTTGCGTCTTCCATTTGAATTTTATTGAATTTGATCTTTAATCGCCATTTCTAAATTAATGAATAATTTAAACGTCAGGGTGAGTTTGGGTCAGGGGTCATCAAAGTCGGACGTTTGGTACCCGGGTTCATCACTGCTAGCCAGTCACTTATTAAAGTGCGTAGTTCTATTATGTCTCATTAATTAGCTAACAGCACTCAGTACACAAACGTCACACTAAAGTACACCACACAAACACTAACACAAACATCCAAACCAAACAAAGTCCTGGTTGAATGGGTCTCGCAATCTCTTGATTGCTTTTTTTTTTTTTTCTTGTTTCTTAGTTTGCTCGCTGCTGTGTTTTTTCCATCCTTCAGAAAAAATCCTTCAGCACTTGAAGTAATGGAATAACATTCGTTCTTTTCATTGAGTGAATTCATAGTTTGGCAAATCTTATGCTTCTGTACCATTGTTAGTGGCTTTTATGGAACTATTCAGGTCCAGTACAGCAGTTTCTTCGCAGCGAATCCCAGGGCTGGATTCTTAATTTTCGGACTAGAAACCATGAACAAAATGGGCACTGCCCTTTCCAATGATGGCATTGCGATATCGAGCATCCACAAATGCGTGTAGCAAGCAAAAAATGACTGCTTTTAATTCGAGATAGATTGACCCTGAGGTTCCCATTCTGTCGAATGAACCCAGGGGTAACAATCGAGGCGTCCAAATCCCCTTTAAAGCGACAAATCTTCGAGACAAAGACTCCATTGTTACTCGCACAGAGCAGACTATGTTTTCATCAGAATATCCTCCATTTAGAATTAAATGCAGCAATACGACTCAAAAGGAGGCGGCCATTGCATTGCTCAGTTTCCATCAGCAGCTGAGCTACCTCATTCCCTCGATTGTGATGCGTTTGAGCGAAGCTCAGATCTTTACAGGGGTTTTAAGGAAACTGTCATTCATGTGTTTTAACTTCACATCAGCCCTGAGGTTTGAGCTCAGCTACCTTACTGAGGCCTTACGGGCCTGCTCACAGATTATACCGGCAGCACACAAAGATGCCATCTGGACCAGATGGATGTTCGACTTCCCGAGATAATCGAGCAGCAGAACGCTCAGCTGCACGATGTCTGTTTAGTGTACTCATGTCTGCCTGGGTTTTGTCATTGGATGTTATTGGTCTGGAAGCATTTCATTCTTTGCTGTATGGGCCAGTTGCAAAATCCTGTTATCCAGTCCGACAGACAAAACAACAATGTTTAATCCGATGAAGACATGATTTTGTCTTGCTTGAACAGCTATCCTTCTTAGGACAGTTTAGAACTGTGTTATTTTTCAATACTAATAATGTGATTATGGAATACAAAAATTTGTGAACTCCCCCATAATCCATTTGTAATGACAATCCATGTATGATAAAACGCTCATATTATTTAAATAAATGTGCTAATATTTATTTCCCACGAAAATTGGTCTGTTTCGCCTGTTGGTGTCCTTCTTCTTGTTGCGATGCAGCACAGTGCAGGGTGGCATCATTGGGCTAATGGCATGGCTTTGTGCCATGCTTGCCATGCCACATCGGCTGCCTGCATGCCCTGTAGGTAGGACAGGAAATGTGAATTTGTTCAGGATGCCTTAGCATAGCTTCTAATTCTTCACGCACAGGACACCATGAGGATCTTTAACTTTCCATAAAGCATAATGCCATCAGATGGGGATGTCACTTAAAATCATCAAGGACAGCACACAGATTGCCTTGCGTGTTTCACAGGCAAGGTGATTCATCGACACGTTATAACTGGGTCGGGTATTTTCGACCAGGCTAGACAGCTGAGAGTCTCAAGTGTGCATACCTCGAGGCCATCCTGATATCCTTGCCTCCTGCATCCTGCTGGCTGAGCCGGTCTACACAAGAGCTGTGATGCCAAGATCTTCAGTTCAAATCCGACTGTACAATTGTTTTGTCCATTGTTTCTTAATGTTCATTTAGTTCACATCAAGTAACACTTGATGTTCCAATTTTGGTTATCCTGAATGTGATACTTGTCCAAGTGCAAGCTCCTCTCACGAGCCTTAGAATCACTATCTAAAAGTGTGGGACACATAGTAATGGGACAGAAATGCCAAACAAAATGTAAGAGTTAAAAGCAAATGAGAGAAGATATTAGTACCGTGTAATATAATGATAATAATATAATAATAATATATAAATAATTGTGACAGGTTGCAGGGCTTTTTGGTCCAAAATTATGCATATTGTTGTCTTATTTTTCATGGACATGATAATTCATGACACAGAGACAGAAGGCAGTAGAGTGATCATCCAAATATTTCATTTTTTTTTTTTATTATATTTTTAACACAGGTGTGAAGATACAGAATAGTTTACAAGGTCAACGGAAGTATGCGATGTCACAAGAGAAGTATAATGCAGAAGGAATTGGTAAAAACAAGATAAAATTCATTGATGCCAAAGCACAAATACAGGAAATTTTATTATTATATATGAAACTGTTCGCTAATGCACAAAGATAATTAGCTTTGGACTCTGCAGTTTTCGTCCAGGCGGAAGCAAAAAATTGAACTGTATTTGCAAGCAGGACTTCATTAAACATTGGTAATTAGTTGGCCTGTCAAGTTAGCTTGAGCTTTCCTTTTGTGATTCTCAGAACAAATCTCTGCATGTTAATCTCCAATGTGATGTTGGAAAGGAATGGTCTTAGAATAGAAATCTTACTGTAACAGGTATGAAACACATGAATTTGGCAGAGTGAAGTGCGTTGGCATGATTATTTATCATTTTATCAAGCTAACACTCTGAACTCTTCAATTACTTATTAATATTATTTCAATACAAAAGATCATTCGTTTTAAGGAGTATAACATTCAATTCCACTGAAAATATCCATTCCCTAGTCGTCAGGAATAGTATTTTGTAGAACAAAAGGAAATTTGAAGTCATGATTAAAGATGTTAGTAATATTTCATTGCGTCCATTAATATTGTTTGTTTTTGTAACACAGCCATCGATCACACAGAAGCATTTGGTAATGAATATTAGCCTCAAAAAGATTCTCATGCTGACATTTTGCTTGTCAGCATGTCGGTCGCATCTTCTCTTTTGGGTGAAGTCAATACTGTAACTGTCTGGACCACCACCAAAAGCGGCATGGAATATCTATACTAAAAATGTGTGTGTGTTGTCTCTCATAACTCCAAAACCAGGAAACAAATCAGCCTGGAACTTTGCGTTGCACAACTGATTGCAATTTTCTGCGAAGCCGACGGTACTCCTCGGAGGCATGGCACCCAACATATTAGCATTATCCCGAATCATTATTTCATGCAGTATATTTGTTTAGTTAGCCCTTTCCACAGTCTTGTGGTACATGGAAGCAAGATGCGTTTCTTTTGGGCTTTTTAAGTTAGGTTTTCAATCCCTTATTCTTTCATTTATTATGCATTGCACGTCAGTGTGTAACGCGATCTGCGGGGCGTTCAATTGAGGTTGCAGAACCCTGCTCATTTGATATGCGCGTGCCATAACCAACCGACGGCTCTCTCAGGACCATCACATGCCACCAGTCAACCGTTCCCATGCTTCAACGCCTTCACCACAAATACCACAGTGCTTCTCTACTCTACCGGTCTGAAGTTTAGAACCCCCCTTGTCCAGTTTTTTACTGAATTTAAGCAGGTTTTATGTGCTCATGAAATTGAAGGCTGACAAAATAAACATTTCAGATAAAAAGGAATCATGGAATCGTTTTTGTGACAAAAATTTATCTAAATTTTGTGACTCATCACAGTAGCCACTCTTTCTCGCAGATGACATGACAGCCAAAGACTTACTTGTTGGCATTCTTTTACAAATGGAATAAATGTATTGTATCAGATGTAGTTCATAGTCACCAACACTGCTTCGCAGAAGTTCCCCAAATGTTTGGCGGCACTTGTAGATTGTTTTGGCTTCTCACCTTTCTGTCCAGATTCAATCCCAACCAGCTGAGACTTAAGTTGGGCTGTGCTTGGCCATTCCATGATGAAGCCTACCGTTCTTGTTCTTTTCTTCGAAGTAGTTCTCACATAGCCTGTGAGAGGTATGTTCTTGGGTCGTTATCTTGCTGTAGGAATTGAAAACCCTGACAACTAGGGCATAGACCAGAAGAATATTGCTACAAGGCAGACTGCAAATGCTATTGGTGGCCTTTTGGTTCAGGGTTGCGAAGTCACTACTGTGCAAGTCGCCGACTCTGGATCAGCAAAAGGCCACAGATATCACGCTTCCTCCTCCATGTTTGACGTTGGTGTGACACACTGAGGAAGTTTCCTTTCGCCAATTCGCACGGCCGTACAAAACCCTGCGCTATGAACGCAAGATTTTCAAATTTTGATTATCGGTCCTAAAGACCTTCTCCAGTTTTCAGTAGTCCACTGGTGGTGCTTCATGGCCCAGGCAGCGTCTTGTTTCTTATTTTGGCTCTTTAGCAACGGCTTTTCTTTATTAGACACTCGACTGTCAAACGTGCAGCTCGAAGTCTGTCTTTCACAGTTGAAACTGGACTTCTTTACTTCGACAGTGTTAAGCTGTGCTGAAAGCTGCTGTCCTGTGAGCCGCCTCTCCAGTAAGCTGATTGACTCTCAGAAACTTGTTTCTGATTGTGTTTGTGGCTTGGTCTGCAGACCTCTTCTGTCAGAGTTGTCCTCCAGTTTCAAGCTGCCTTTGAGGGTGTAGGAAATGTACTCACTGACACCTTTGGTTTGCTTTGCAATTTCTCTATAAGGAAAGCCGACACTTTTTAGGGTTATTTGGTCTTGGTCTGTCTCCTTGTAATTGTCTTTTTTCCCAATTATGAGGTACCAATATATACTTTCCCTGCAGTGCAATATTGTCAAATAATACTTCCGAGGGTTTGTAGAACACAGTCTGTTCCAACACTGCTTTTATACAGACCAGTAGGGTTTGTAACTAATAACAAAAGTTGGGACACCCTGTAGGATTGTTTAGTTTACCATACATTTCAAGGCTTTAATTTACTTCCATTGCCTGAGCACAGGCTTGCCGTTGCTAATCCAATTACTTGTTCCCTGAAAAGGCCTTTTTTAAAACTCTGAAATGACTCATTTTCAGTTTTTTAGTAACTAACTTTTTAGATCCTCGTGGAGGATTCTAAGTCTTACTCACGTTGTTGTTCGTTCATCTTCTTCTTGTGGATTTTTGTTTCACGCCTACAGTTTTCATCGCAAAATTCCTGAAACATTGGTACATTATTAAAATATCCTGCACAGACAGTAACGATTTCTCCCGTTGTGAAATTCGTCTAGAAAAAATGTCATGACGTCAAAATCCTCGCTATGGGACAACTCGCTCTGTTCATAATTATCTCCAAACTAGGAACGCTTTTTTGATTCTGTTTGCCGGAATCAAACAGGGACTAGCCAGAGATGAATTACCGCACATATGAGGCAATCACTATGACGGTCTATAAATTTTTCATGAACGGTCATTCTATTTTTATGCATGTTTTTGTTCACAACCCAGAGTTTTCACGGATTCTTCATGTGAAACTTTGCCATGTATATGCAGAAAGCCCACGCGCAGGCGTGTAACCATCTCCATTTTGGAAATTTCTTCTAGAAAAAAAGTTGACGTACATATATCGCCAGCTAATGGAATCCCTTACCGATTATTCTCCGAACTATGGCTAAAGCTGTTTGAATTTTGTTTGCGGGAATCAGCCGGCATCTAGCACAGATATTTATCGCAACACTGATACACCACAATGCGTCATAATTCGTTTTATGACGTCATCATTAACGAGGCAGGATCTTAGCTACATTCGGAGTTACGGAGCTGCTGTCGCATGCGCCGGCTGAGAAGCAACTGAGGCCTTTTTCGAATTGAGTTTGGCTGGGGCTGGTTATGGCCTCAGGGTCGACGTTTCTGCGCCAAAGGGGGAGCGCTCGGGAACGCCTACATGCTTTTTTGATCCACTTTTAACTCCCCCCTTCACTCTGGCGGCTCTATAAAAGAGAGTAAATAATCTCTTTCAATCAGTCTCTTTCACTAGTGTCTCTTTTCGTCCAGTAGCGTCTCTTCATCCTTTGTCAGCACCTTGCGAGCCAAGCTTATCCGAGCTGACGGGAGATCAGCGCAACCATAGCGACGAGGCATGAGTGAGCGAGCAATTGCCGGGGTATTTCCAGGTCATCGGCGCTCAGCTTTGACGGTTGTTCCACAGTCATCCTCTTAAGCAACATTTACAGGACTTTCTCACATGTGTCCCGTTAAGCTATCTCTCACGCTTCTCTCCATCTGTGTCCATCCACAAAAAGAGCATTACTGATTGCACCTTTTCACACCTTCCTCTTTCATCACGCTACACACATTTGCCCCTACCTACTCACACGCCTTAGACACCCCATTTCTTCCCTCCTCCCCTTTCAAAGCGAAATGTGTTACAAAGTCCGTCGACCATGCCAGTACAAACGAGGTCACCTACACCTGAACTGCTTCTCCTCTTTCTGGACTCTCTAGCTTCCTTTGGTGTGTGTGTGTGTGTGTGTTGTGTGTGTGTTTGTGTGTGTGTGTGTGTGGTGTTGTGTGTGTGTGTGAGTTGATGGCACCTGTTATGTGTAATAAGTTAAGATTGTAGAAGTTATTTATCGGGTTAACTCTGCACTGTTGTCTCTTTAAAATGATCATACTTTTAGCTGCACACACATTCTTGCTTTCTCCCTGCTGTAATTTCATTGAATAAACCATTATACTGAGCCAACATAACTTTTCCTCACCTTGCTTGTTATAATGTACCTAGCTCATTTAATCTTTTCCTTCATTGGTCCGGCATGATCTGCACATTAACTTCCATCCATCCATCCATTGGACCATACTCCACTACCTAAGCAGTCTCCTTTGGCTATTGGGTTACAATCCTGGACGGTCACCACTCCAACACAGGATACAGCAAGCTGGCACTCATTTGCGACCTCGGGAAGGATGACAGGCAGAGTCAACCCCACCTGGTATTAATTACATCACCTTGTACCAAAACTAGATCCCTGCCACTATGCTTCCAATGTGCTACGGTTCTTGAATATGTAGTTCCTAGACAAGTGGGTCGGTTAGACGTGGACCATTTGCTTGGTCACCTCGTTTCACCTGACCCGTCCCCATTGGACTACATTTCATGGGACGATGTAAAACGTTGTTTACTTCATCAAATCACTTTCCTTGGATAAACTTATGGCTACAATCACAAATGGCAATTTGAATTATTCGAGCAACAACTGCAGAATGTTTCAACAAGCTGCGACAATCGGATTGAGCGATGCATTACGAAGGATGGCGGTTATGTTGAATCCTAAAACCTTTTGAACTGTATGAGGTCAAAACATTATGAATCATGCTTTTCATTGCACCATTTACATTTTGTATCTCTCATGTGGACATCAATAGTTGGAAAGTTCGAATTGCACAAGGACTTTATGGACAGCCTGTGTATGGATGTGAGAGTGTATTGTGTGACTTATTAGGCACCACGTGTTCCTGAATGATACAAACAGTTATTGTAACGGTGATGCGAGTGAGTCTGCACTGTTTCTCATATCTCTGTCATCTCCATATCCCATTGTTAATGCTCAGTTTTGTTAACTTAGGGGTAATAACAGAGCTCGCTGGTTCAACTGTCGACTGTCGACTGTGATTTGAACCAAATGAGATGAACATAAAAGCTGTTCTGATGCAGCCGTTAACACAGGTGCTGCATGCAGGGCACCTTCTTTAAGTTTAAACAGAGGACACAAAGTCAGATGTCCTGTCTGAATATTTTTGATTCTGTGTGTCTCGGATTTCATGATTCCTTTCAAAAAGTATGCCCCAAATTTCCATCCTTGGAGTTGGCAGTATAATTCGCTTGAACAAAGCGAGGGTCACAGGATGGCTGAGAGGTATGCTTAGCCCGGGTTCAAACCTGTCCCAGCTATAAAACTGTTTCCGGTGTTTCACATTGCAGGTGATTCATCATGGTTGTGGCCGTCACTCGGATGGACGTTTAAACTGGGTTCCTGTTTGCAGGCATTCGTCGGTGGGTGTTGAAGATCCCACAGTGTTTCTTCGCGAAGGAGTAGACGAGCTGTCGCCTTGAAACAAATTTCAAATTCCTTCCCTAACCAGCAGAGGGCATCACATCCCGGCACAGCCATCCCCAGCCAATGATGCATCCTGCAGCCTTGTGTCCATACGACAAGAGGAAGAAGACATGCGGCAGGTAACAGCACAGGCATGATGGTTCTTATCGAAGTGTTAGGTTTCTTGTATTTCACCGACATCTGAACTGGAGGATGCAAGCTTCACAAGCTATGTTCTCAGATGTGAATGCCAAATAGGCTAATGAAATAACCATTAATTGCAAGTTGTTGTCACAAATTACTCAAGTCAATTCCGATGAAATTCTCTCTTAGTTTAAGAATGTATGGCTTGTGTTGAATTCGAGTTGTTCGGGCAGATAGGTGGTATGATTGATTAACTGTACTGCCATTGAGAGCCATCCATGGTTGGGCATGCAATTCACAGTTTATCTCCGCACTGTATAATTAGAATTACGTGCACAGCCATCATTGGAAACAACATGAGAAAACAGCAAGAGTCATAGCTGTCAGAACTTTCGATAAAAATAACGACGACGTTGCCAGGTGCAACATTAAATATATGACATTATTTTGATGGTTCTCAGAAAATCTTGGAGATGTGACTTGCCTCGCTTGTTCACTTCCTGAGAATGAATGTATATAATTCACTCAAATAGCTGCTGTCTTTATTGAGGTGCAAGTGGTTTCGAACGACTTTTTCATGATGTCATTATTTGATATTATACTACATTACCACACCATCCAATGTGCTTACTTTCACTTGTTTATGTTATTTTTTTTGAAAATATATATATATGCACACCCCAAAAGCAGTTAAGGTGACTGGTTAAGATTTTAGGGTCTTGAGTTTTGAGCACCTCTCGGGCTGTTTGGTTGAAATAACACGAGTGGGTGTTATGAATCAGCCTGTATCCTTCCGAGGTCGGCAAATGAGTACCAGTTGTACTTGTATAGAGGGTACCGCATCAGTAGCACGGTTAGTGCTACCAGAAAAATGTTGCAACCAGCAGCTACAGCCCACAGGTTGTAAGATAGCTAACTACCCTAAACAAGCCTTAAACCTTTACATCACGAGCTAGTGGGTTTGCTATTTCCGGCTCACATTTCTCTTTAACTGATTCTTGCCACTGGTTCTCAAACTTGTGACTGGGTTATTATAATGGCCTTGGAAAAACGCCAAGATTAGCTATCGTAACACAGATATTACACCTTAACGCAGATTTTGCCCAAGGCGTAAACCCCCTTGGGAGGGGGCAAATGAAGTCGCTACGACCTCCATTGTGTGACCCTTTCTTCTTCTGTAAAAGTTGGTTGAGATTGGATAAAGGGTCATTCCATGCAACTTTTTCTCATAACACAGTGATTATAGGGTCATTATCTATCCATAGATACATTTTTGCTTGGGATAATACAGTTAGGTGATGAATTATTAAGTTTTACATAAGCCCTTGCCTCCGAGGGCTCTAAAATGGACCAATTTTGTCCCCTGGTTTGACCATGTGGCTAGGGGTTTAGGATCTTCATTTTTTTTCTAAAGATTGCCTCATATAAGATGTGTCTACTGCCGAATAATTTTATCTAACGCCATGGGTCATAGTAAATAAATTTTATTTACATGCACGTTTTTTAATTATTCACTTTTTTCATATTCAGAAGTTTATAATCTTAAATGGAACTATCCAGGAAGAAGTTACTGCAGAATTTTATAAACTGGTATACAAAATTTCAGATTGTGGCATCAGAATGTCTCTAGAAAGCACATACTCCTATTTTAGGAAGCCAAATATGGCAATTTGGCCCACTTTGTACAAACAAGGTGAACAGGTGCGGCGCATGAGGCTTAATTATGCTTTATTAGACATTAGTGATAAGGATGTTATTTATTCATAAATACATGCTAATGATTACTTTCGTAAGTGATTGCAAATTATAAATTAGAACAAAATTGATTAGTTGAGTAGCAGCTTTTTTATTTACAGATATACAGAGACAATGAATATTAGTAATTTTATACCTTAGAAAACTCTTTAATGACTTCATCTTTTATGACATTCATTATCATGATTATCTAGCACTCAGAGGCCAGATTTTACATCTTAGAAAACAGGTCTTGAACATGCTTAAAGTCATGCTGTGACAGTTGGACTGACGTCACCAGATTTTATGTCAGGGGCCTCAACCACACAAAGAATGTCGAGTAATGGCACCCAGCATTGATCTTTCTTTTTTTCTGGAGGCCATGAGAATGCGTTACCCCTTCCTTGCTTCATGAAGTTCACAAACACATCATTTTCATCATTATTTCTTTTGACAATGTTCCCAATGTACCATTTTCTGTCATAAACACAAGCAATATATTTCCCAGCCTGGTATACATC
>CM068954.1:94545438-94563765 GCA_035128595.1 Eptatretus atami
ATTCTGTCGATACCCAGGGGTACACAATCGAGGGTCAATCCCCTTTAAAGGACAAGATCTTCGAAGAAAAGATTCCATTGTACTCGCACAGGCAGACTATGTTTTCATCAGAATCATACCTCATTTAGGAAATAAATGCAGACAATACGACTCAAAGAGGAGGCGGCCATTGCATTGCTCAGTTTCCATCAGCAGCTGAGCTACCTCATTCCCTCGATTGTGATGCGTTTGTACGCGAAGCTCAGATCTTTACAGGGTTTTAAGGAAACTGATCATCATTGTTTTAACTTCATCAGCCCTGAGTTGAGCTCAGCTACCTTACTAGGCCTTTACGGGCCTGCTCACAGTTATTTACCGGCAGCACACAAAGATGCCATATGGACCCAGATGATGTTCGACTTCCCGAATACGAGCGCAGACGTCTCAGCTGCAGATGTCATGTTTAGTGTCACTGTCTGCCTGGGTTTTGTCATTGGATGTTTTGGTCTGGAAGCATTTCATTCTTTGCTGTATGGCCAGTTGCAAAATCCTGTTTATCCAGTCCGACAGACAAAACAAACATGTGTTAATCACGATGAAGACATGATTATTGTCTTGCTTGCAACAGTTATCCATTCTTAGGAACGTTTAGAACTGTGTTATTCTTTACATACTAATAATGTGATTAGTGGAATAAAATTAATTTGGAACTCGCCCCATAATCACATTGTAATGAACAATCATGATAAAACGCTCATATTATTTAAATAAAATGTGCTAATATTATATTTCCCACGAAAACTTGGTCTGTTTCGGCCTGTTGGTGTCCCTTCTTCTTTTGCATGCAGCACAAGTCGCAGAGGTGGCATCATTGGCGCTAATGGCATGCTTGCACATGCCTTGCAATGCCACCATCGGGCTGCCTGCATGCCCCTGTAGGTTAGGACAGGAAATTTGTGAATTGTTCAGGATGCCTGCCAATAGCTGCTATCTTCACGCAAGGACACCATGGGATCTTTAACTTTCCATAAGCTAATGCATAGATGGGATGTCATTAACATCATCAAGGACAGCACACAGATTGCCTGCGTGTTTCACAGGCAAGGGATTCATACGACACGTTTATAACCTGGGTCGGGTATTTTCGACCAGGCTTAGACAGCTGAGAGTCCAAGTGTGCATACTCGAGGCCATCCTGATATTCCTTGCCTCCTGTCCTCCTGCTGTGCGGCCGGTCTAACACAAGAGCTGTGATGCAAATCTTCAGTTCAAATCCCGATGTACAATTGTTTTGTCCATTGTTTTTAATGTTCATGTTAGTTTCACATCAAGTAACACTTGATGCTTCCTAATCTTGTTATCCATCTGACATGTGATAACTTGTCCAAGTGCAAGTCCTCACGAGCCTTAAGTACTCTAAAGTGTGGGACATATAGTAATGGACACGAAATGCCAAACAAAATGTAAGGAGTTAAAAGCAAATGAGAGAAGATTTCAGTACCGTGTAATATAATGATAAATAATAATAATATAAAATTAATATATGTTGGACAGGGTTGCAGGCTTTTTGTCAAAACTTATGTCTATTGTTTGTCTTATTTTTCATGGTACATGATAATTCATAGACAAGTAGACAGAGGCAGTAAGTGATCATCAAATATTTCATTTTTTTTTTTTATATATTTTTAACACACAGGTGTGAAGATACAGATAGTTTAGAAGGTTCAACGGAAGTATGCGATGGTCACAAGAGAAGTAAATGCAGAAGGAATTGGTAAAACACAAGATAAAATTCATTGTGCCAAAGCACACAATACAGAAATTTTTTATTATATATGAAACTGTTCGCTATGCACAAAGATAATTAGCTTTGGAACTCGCAGTTATGTCCCAGGCGAAGCAAAAATGAACTGTAATTGCAAGCAGGACTTATTAAACATTGGTAATTAGTTTGGCCTGTAAGTTAGCATTGAAGCTTTCCTTTGTGATTCCTCAGAACAAATCCTGCCACTGTTAATCTCCATGTGATGTTGGAAGGATGGTCTTAAAAAGAAATCTACGTTTACAGTATGAAACTACATGAATTGGCAGAGTGAAGTGCAGTGTGGCATGATATTTATCATTCTTATCCAGATTTAACCACTCTGAACTTCTTCAATACTTTTATATTATTTCAATACAAATAGATCATTCGTGTTTAAGCTGAGTATAAACATTCAATTCCACATGAAAACTATCCATTCCCCTGTCGTCAGGAATATATTTGTGAAACAAAAGGAAATTTGAAGTCATGATTAAAGATGTTGTAATATTATCATTGCGTCCATTAATATCTGTTTGTTTTTTAGAACAGCCAGTCGATCACATGAAGCATTTGTAATGAAATTAGCCTCAAAAGGATTCTTCATGCTATCATTTGCTTGTCAGCATCGTCGTGTCGCATCTTCTCTTTGGTGAAGTCAATACTGTAATAGTCTGGACCACCACCAATAAGGGCTATGGAATATCTATTGCTATAAATGTGTGTGTGTGTCTCCTCATAACTCCAAACCAGGAAACAATCAGCTGGGAACTTTGCGTTGCACAACTGATGCAATTCTTTGCGAGCACGGGTACTCTCGGAGGCATGGCACCCAATATATAGCGATTCCCGAGACAGTTATTTCATGATAAATTTGTTTAGTTAGCCCTTTCCACAGTCTGTGCGTACATGGAGCAAGATGCGTTTTCTTGTGGCTTTTTAAGTAGGTTTGTCAATCCCTTTATTCTTTCATTTATGTATGCATTTGCACGTCATGTGGTAACGCGATCTCGGGGCGTTCATATGAGGTTGCAGCAACCCTGCTCATTTGATTGCGCGTGCCATAAACCAACGACGCTCCTCTCAGGACCTCACTGGCCACCGATCAACGTTCCCATGCTTCAACGCCTTCACACAAATACCACAGTTGCTTCTTACTCTTACCGGTCTGAAGTTTAGAACACCCCCTTGTTCCAGTTTTTACTGAAATTTAAGCAGGTTTTCATGTGCTCTTGACAATGAAGCGTGAAAAATAAACATTTCAGATTAAAAAGGAATCATGGAATCGTTTTGTTGAAAAAATTTATCTAAATTTGTTGACTCATCAAGTAGCCACTCTATTCTCGCAGATACATGAGCAGCCAAAGGACTTACTTTTGGCATTCTTTCTACATGGAAATCAATATTGTTTCAGAGTAGTATCATGTACCAACACTGCTCTCGCAGAAGTGTCCTAAATGTGTTGAGCTGCACTTGTAGATTGTTTGGCTATTCACTCTTCTGTCGCATTCATCCAACCAGCTGAGACTTAGTTGGGCTGTGCTTGGCCGATTCCTGATGAGCCTACCGTTCTTGTTCTTTTCTTCGAAGTAGTTCTCACATAGCCTTGGAGGGTATGTTTTGGGTCGTTATCTTGCTGGAATTGAAACCCTGACCAACTAGGGGCATAGACCAGAAGGCACTGTATATGACAAGCAGGACTGCAAAATGTTTGGTGGCCCTTTTGGTTCAGGGTGCGAGTCATCTGTGCAAGTCGCCGGACTCTGGATCAGCAAAAGGCCACAGATATCACGCTTCCTCCTCCATGTTTGACAGTTGGTGTGACACACTGAGGAAGTTCCTTTCGCCAATTCGACGGCGTACAAACCCTGCGCGTATGAACGCAAGATTTCAAATTTTGACTTCATCGTCCATAGACCTTCTCCAGTTTTCAGTAGTCCACTGGTGGTGCTTCATGGCCCAGGGCAGCGTCTTTCTTATTTTGGCTCTTTAGCAACGGCTATTTCTTTATTAGACACTCGACTGTCAACGTGCAGCTCGAAGTCTCTCTTCACAGTTGAACTGGACTTCCTTTACTTCGCAGTGTTAAGCTGTGCTTGAAAGCTGCTGTCCTGTGAGCCGCCTCTCAGATAAGCTGTTGACTCTCAGAAACTTGTTTCTGAACTTGTGTTTGTGGCTTGGTCTGCCAGACCCTTCTGTTCCAGAGTTGTCCTCCAGTTTCCAAGGCCTCTTTGATGGGTGTAGGAAATGTACTCACTGACACCTTGGTTTGCTTTGCAATTTCTCGTAAAGGAAGACGCGACACTTTTTTAGGGTTATTTTGGTCTTGGTCTGTTCTCCTTTGTAATGGTCTTTTCTCTCACCTTATGAGGTACATTAATACTTCCCTGCAGTGCAATATTGTCCAATAATACTCCAGAGGGTTTGTAGCAACACAGTCTGCTTCCAACAGCTGCTTTTATACAGACAGAGGTTTGTAACTAATAACAAAGTTGGGACACTGTAGGATTGTTTAGCATTTACATCAATTTCAAGGCTTATTTACTTCTCATTGCTGAGCACAGGCTGCCGTTGCTAATCCAATTACTTGTTCCTGAAAAGGGCCTTTTTAAAACTCTGAAATGAACTTTTTTTCAGTTTTTAGTAACTAAACTTTTTAGATCCTCGTGGAGGATCTCATAAGTCTTACTCACGTTGTTGTTCGTTCATCTTCTTCTTGTGGATTTTTTGTTTCACAGCCTACAGTTTTCATCGAAATTCCTGAACACTTGGTACATATTAAAATATCCTGCACAGACAGTAACGATTTCTCCCGTATGTGAAATTCATGCTAGAAAAAATCATGACGTCAAAATCCTCGCTATGGGAAATCTGCGCTTCATAATTATCTCCAAAACTAGGCAAGCTTTTTGATTCTGTTTGCCGGAATCAAAACAGGCACTAGCCAGAGATGAATTACCGCACATATGAGGACATCACTATGACGGTCATAAATTTTTCGATGACGTCATTCTATTTTTTGCATGTTTTTGTTCACAACCCAGAGTTTTCACGGATTCTTCAGATGAACACTTGCCATTATATGCAAGAAAAGCCACGCGCAGGCTGTAACCATCCCGATTTTGGAAATCTTCTAGAAAAAAAGTTGACGTCAATTATATCGCAGCTAATGGAAATCGCTCTTACCGATTATCATCCGAACTAGGGCTAAAGCTGTTTGAATTTTGTTTGCGGGGGAATCAGCCGGGCATCTAGACAGATAGTTTATCGCAAACTATACACCACAATGGCGTCATATTCGTTTATGACGTCATCATTAACGAGGCACGGATCTTAGCTACATTCGGAGTTACGAGCTGCTGTCGCATGGCCGGCTTGAGAAGTCAATGAGGCCTTTTTCGAATCTGGAGTCTGGTTGGGCTGGTTTATGGCCTCAGGGTGACGTTTCTGCGCCAATGGGGGAGCTCCCGGGAACGCCTACATGCTTCTTTTGATCCACTTTTAACTCCCCCTTCACTCGCGGCTCTATAAAAGAGAGTTAAATAATCTCTTTCAATCGTCTTTTCACTAGTGTCTCTTTTCGTCAGTGAGTCTCTTCATCCTTTGTCAGCACCTTGCCCGGCCAGCCTTATCCGAGCTGACGAGGACAGCGCAACCTAGCGAGACGAGGCATAGTTGGAGCGAGCAATTGCCGGGGTATTTCCAGGTCATCGCGCTAGCTTTGACGGTGTTTCCCAGTCTCCTCTTAAGCAACATTTACAGACTTTCATCACATGTGTCCCGTTAAGCTATCTCTCACGCATTCTTCTCTCATCTGTGTCATCCACAAAAAGAGCATTACTGATTCGCACCTTTTCACACCTTCCTCTTTCATCACGCTACACCACATTTGCCCCTCCTACTCACACGCCGTTAGACACCCCATTTCTTCCCTCCTCCCCTTCTCAAAGCGAAATGTGTTACAAAGTCCGTCGACCATGCCAGGTACAACGAGGTCACCTACACTGAACTGCTTCTCCTCTTTCTGGACTCTCTAGTTCCGTTGTGTGTGTGTGTGTGTGTGTGTGTGTGTGTTTGTGTGTGTCGTGTGTGTGTGGTGTGTGTGTGTGTGTGAGTGATGGGCACCTGTTATGTGTAATAAGTAAGATTGTAGAAGTTATTTATCGGGTAACTCTGCACTGTTGTTCTCTTTTAAAATGATCATACTTTTAGCTGCACACACAATTCTTGCTTTCTCCCTGCTGTACATTTCATTGAATAAACCATTATACTGAGCCACAAACTTTTCCTCACCTTGCTTGTTATAAATGTACCTAGCTCATTTAATCTTTTCCTTCATTGGTCCGCATGATCTGCACATTAACTTCCATCCATCCATCCATTGGACCATACTCCACTACCTAAGCAGTCTCCTTGGCTATTGGGTTACAATCCTGGACGGTCACCACTCCAACACCGATACCACAAGCTGGCACTCATTTTGCGACCTCGGGAAGGATGACAGGCAGAGTCAACCCCACCTGGTATTAATTCACATCACCTTGTACCAAAACTAGATCCCTGCCACTATGCTTCCAATGTGCTACGGTTCTTGAATTATGTAGTTCCTAGACAAGTGGTCGGTTAGCGGACCATTTCCTTGGTCACCTCGTTTCACCTGACCCGTCCCCATTGGACTACATTTCATGGGACGATGTAAAACGTTGTTTACTTCATCAAATCACTTTCCTTGGATAAACTTATGGCTACAATCACAAATGGCAATTCATGAATTATTCGAGCAACAACTGCAGAATGTTTTCAACAAGCCTGCGACAATCGGGACTTGAGCGATGCATTACGAAGGATGGCGGTTATGTTGAATCCTAAATTGAATGTATGAGGTCAAAACATTATGATCATGCTTTTCATTGCACCATTTACATTTTGTATCTCTCATGTGGACATCAATAGTTAGAAAGTTCGAATTGCACAAGGACTTTATGGACGCCTGTGTATGGATGTGAGAGTGTATTGCCTTGATTATTAGGACACACGTGTTCCTGAATGATACAAACATTTATTGTAACGGTGATGCGAGTGAGTTCGCACTGTTTCTCAGTATTCTGTCATCTCCATATCCCATTGAAATGCTCAGTTTTGTTAACTTAGGGTAATAACAGAGCTCAGCTGGTCAACTGTCGGGACTGTCGACTGTGATTTGAACCCAAATGAGATGACATAAACAGCTGTTCTGATGCAGCGTAACACAGGTGCTGCATGCAGGGCACCATTCTTTAAGTTTAAACAGAGGACACAAAGTCAGATGTCCTGTCTGAATTTTTGATTCTGTGTGTCTCGGATTTCATGATTCCTTTCAAAAAGTATGCCCCAAACCATCCTTGGAGTGGCAGTATAATTCGCTTGACCAAAGCGAGGGCTCACAGGATGGCTAGAGGTATGCTTAGCCCGGGTTCAAACCGTGTCCCAGCTATAAAACTGTTCATCCGGTGTTTCACATTGCAGGGTGACATCAATGGTTGTGGCCGTCACTCGGATGGATCGTTTAAACTGGGTTCCCTGTTTGCAGGCATTCGTCGGTGGGTGTTGAAGATCCCACGTGTTTCTTCGCGAAGGAGTAGACGAGCTGTCGCCTTGAAACAAATTTCAAATTCCTTCCCTCAACCGCAGAGGGCATCACATGCCGGCACAGCCATGCCCCCAGCCATGATGCATCCTGCAGCCTTGTTCCATACGACAAGAGGAAGAAGACACTGCGGCAGGTAACAGCACAGGCATGATGGTTCTTATCGAAGTGTTAGGTTTCCTTGTATTTCACGACATCTGAACTGGGGATGCAAGCTTCACAAGCTATTGTTCTCAGATGTGAATGCCACAAATAGGACTAATGAAATACATTAATTGCAAGTTGTTGTCACAAATTACTCAAGTCAATTCCGATGAAATTCTCTCTTAGTTAAAGAATGTATGCTTGTGTTGTGAATTCGAGTTGTCGGGCAGATAGGTGGTATTATTGATTAACTGTACTGCCATTGAGGCCATCCATGGTTGGGGCATGCAATTCACAGTTTATCTCCGCACTGTATAATTAGAATTACGTGCACAGCCATCATTGTGAAACAACATGAGAAAACAGCAAGAGTCATAGCTGTCAGAACTTCTGATAAAAAAAACACGACGTTGCCAGGGTGCAACATTAAAATAATATGACATTATTTTGATGTTTCTCAGAAAATCTTGGAGTGTGACTTGCCTCGCTTGTCACTTCCTGAGAATGAATGTAATATAATTCACTCAAATAGCTGCTGTCTTTATTGAGGTGCAAGTGGTTTCGAACGCCTTTCATGATGTCATTAATTTGATATTATACTACATTACACACCATCCAATGTGCTTACTTTCACTTGTTTATGTTATTTTTTTTGAAAATATATATATATGCACACCCAAAAGCAGTTAAGGTGACTGCTTAAGCATTTAGGGTCTTGAGTTTTGAGCACCTGTCGGGCTGTTGGTTGAAATAACACCGAGTGGGTGTTATGAATCAGCCTGTATCCTTCCGAGGTCGGGCAAATGAGTACCAGTTGTACTTGTAATAGAGGGTACCGCATCAGTAGCACGGTTAGTGCTACCAGAAAAATGTTGCAACCAGCAGCTACAGCCCACAGTTGTACAAGATAGCTTAACTACCCAAACAAGCCTTAAACCTTTACATCACGAGCTAGTGGGTTTGCTATTTCCGGCTTCACATTTCTCTTTAACTGATTCTTGCCACCTGGTTCTCAAACTGTTGACTGGGTTATTTATAAATGGCCTTGGAAAAACGCCAAGATTAGCTATCGTAACACAGATATTACACCTTAACGCAGATTTTGCCCAAGGCGTAAACCCCCTTGGGAGGGGGCAAATGAAGTCGCTACGACCTCCATTGTGTGACCCTTGTCTTCCTGTAAAAGTTGGTTTGAGATGGATAAGGGTCATTCCATGCAACTTTTTTCCTCACTACAAGTGATTATAGGGTCATTATCTATCCATAGATACATTTTTGCTGGGATAATACAGTTAGGTGATGAATTTAAAAGTTTTAACATAAGCCTTGCCTCCGAGGCTCTAAATGGACCAATTTTTGTCCCCTGGTTTGACCATGTGGCTAGGGTTTAGGTCTTCATTTTTTTTCTAAAGATTGCCTCATATAAGATGTGTCTACTTACCGAATAATTTTATCTAAGGCCATGGCTTCATAGTAAATAAATTATTTTACATGCACGTTTTATATTATTCACTTTTTTCATATCAGAAGTTTATAAATCTTAAATGGAACTATCCAGGAAAGAGTTACTGCAGAGATTTTATAAATGGTATACAAAATTTCAGATTGTGGCATCAGAATGTCTCTAGAAAGCACATACTCCTATTTTAGGAAGCCAAATATGGCAATTTGCCCACTTGTACAACAAGGTGAACAGGTGCAAGGCGCATGAGGCTAATTATGCTTCATATTAGACATTAGTGATAAGGATGTTATTTATTCATAAATACATGCTAATGATTACTTTCGTAAGTGATTGCAAATTTATAATTAGAACAAATTTGATTAGTTGAGTAGCAGCTTTTTTATTTACAGATATACAGAGACAATGAATATTAGTAATTTTTATACCTTAGAAACTCTTAATACTTCATCTTTTATGACATTCATTATCATGATATCTAGCACTCAGAGGCACAGAATTTTACATCTTAGAAACAGGTCTTGAACATGCTTAAAGTCATGCTGTGACAGTTGGTACTGACGTCCACAGATTTTATGTCAGGGGCCTCAACCACACAAAGAATGTCGAGTAATGGCACCCAGCATTGATCTTTCTTTTTTTTTCTGGAGGCCATGAGAATGTGTTACCCCTTCCTTGCTTCATGAAGTTCACAAACAATCATTCTTCATTCATTTCTTGTGCAATGTCCAATGTACCATTTTCTGTCATAACACAAGCAATATATTTCCCAGCCTGGTATACATCCAGTTCAGTTAGGGTTGGGACTAATACTGGGGCAGATGAGCTTGTGTGGTTTCCGGTCCTGTGCTACTGTTGATGATACAGCATCAGAAGAAACCCTTCTCATCTCCAGACGTGTTGAGGAGATTGGCAGGAAACCATGGTGTGACCGTGTACCAGCAATGGTTGTTGCTGCTCTGAAGCGCTTCTCAAGGTCATACTCCATTGCCTTTTGTTGGATTTCTTGTGATGTCACAAAGAAGAATTTGATCATGATGTAGGCAAATACTGTCTTCTGAACTGAAAGTAATTCCTGATCTCCATGTCCAGGAAATCAATTCTTGTGACTTCTTCTCCAAAGCAGCAACTTGTTTTAGCCCAACCTTCCTTGTATAGTAGGTCTTGTGACACTCCAGGTCTAATTTGGTTCCAACAGGGCATCTACTTGTCAAACTTGTGCCACTGGGCCCAGGTTTTTCTGCATCCATTTCCTTTGTTTCCTCCTCTTCAGAAGATTTCTCTTCTTCATGTCTGTTGGACACAATCAACTTCACACCAGAGAAAACCCCACAAGTTTCTGTTTGCAATAAAGCAATTTAATCACATTCATACTTACATGAGCACAGATATGCACACCAGGAAGAAACCCTACAATAGTCTTTGTGTACAAAGCCTTCATTAATCCATCAACTCTTCAACATCAAAGAATACACACCGACAAAAACCTTTACAATTCTCTGTGGCAACAAAGCGTCAATCATTCATCAAACTGCATCAACACTCAAAGATACACCACTGAAAAATGTGACAATGTTCTGTGGTAAACAAAAGCTTAATCCAACATCGAACTTCTATACTCATGAAAAATACACACCGGAGAAAACGTTACAATTTCTGTTAACAAAGTTAATCAAGACATCGAACTTGCGATACTCATCAAAGAATACACCACGGAGAGAAACCTTACAAGTGTTCTGTGTGTTAACAAGACCTTGTCTTTCTTCATCTGCACGAACATCAAAGAATTACACACCGAATGAACATTACATTTCTTGTAACAAGGCCTTTTTACTCATTCATTCACTTATCAGAACATTCAAAGAATACACACCGATATAAACCTTGCAAGTGTTCTTGTGCACAACTTTATTAATCCATAACTCTATCAGCACATCAAAAAACACACCAGATAAACCTACACGTCTGTGTGTCACAAAGCGTTTAATCAAGTATCAACATTACATAAACTCACAAAGAAAACACGGAAGAAACCTTACAATTCTGCGTGTCACTCAAAACCTTTTCTTGTCATCTGCAGCCACATCAAAAGAATTACACACCGAGAGAAACCCTTACAAGTTTCTGTGTCAAAGAAGGCCTTTAACTTTCATGATCTGCATCGACACATCAAATAATTCACACCGAAGAAATCTTACAAGTGTTCTTTGTAACAAGCCTTTATCATGTCAATCATCTGTATCTCGACATCAAAGAATTAACACAGAGAGAAACCCTACAAGTGTTCTGTGTGCAACAAACCTCATAATCCATCACTCTATCGCAATCAAAATACACACGAGAAACTTTACAATTGCTCTTGTCAACAAGTTCAATCATACCTAACTTTCAGAAACATCAAAGAATACAACTCGGAGATGAACCCCACAAGTTTCTGGGCAACAAGGCCTTCATGAATCCATCAACTCTATCAGAACAATCAAAGAATACAACCGAGAGAACCTATAATTGCTCTTGGCAACAAACGTTCAATCAGTCATCAAACGCATCAACACATCAAAAATTACACACGGAAGAAACCTACAAGGTTCTGTGTGAACAAAACGTTAATAATTTATCTAACTTCATAAACATCAAGAATCACACCGAGAGAACCTTACAAGTTCTGGTGCAACAATCCTTCATTAATCCATTCAACTCTATCAGTACATCAAAAATACACACCGAGAGAAACCTTACAATTGTTCGGTCTGCAAAAGCCTATTACTTTCATCATCTTATCGCACATCAAACAATACATCAAAGCAACATTACAGAACAGTGCGAGGAAGATCCACACATTGATGAAAATAACAGCAAATCCAAGCGCCACATTGCAAAAGAGAACATGAAAAATACAAAAAAGATACATCAACAAAATACACCGCAACTGTAGAACGACAAAAGAGCAAAAGATTGTAAAAGAATCTTGAAAGAGTTGTAAAAAAGAATACCTTTGAGCCGTTGAGGAATACAAAAAAACACTCGAGAGATTCTTGAAGCCATGTGAAAAAGGCTGTCTAGAACTTTTGAAAAATGCAAACGCACATTTGTTGCATTCCACCAAAAAAGCACATCAAGCCAAAGGACAACCAATACCTACTGTGAAGCCTGTCATGCAGTATTATGATGGATGTTTCTCACATTCAGACTGGCATTTTTTTGTTTTTGATCCCAATCGAGGCTTGTTAAGAAGCTAATACACAGAAAACTATCACAATCCGGAGACAAGAGTAGGGAAGGGAAGCACCCAAAAAGTAGGAAAAAAGAGAAAGAGATATCTTGGAAGGATGGATGGGTAAGAAGGATCGGTACACAGCGACTGTCAGGAAGAAAATAGAAAGTGAAGGAGGTGGCGTTTGGGGTGAAAAACTGTGGTCATAGATATTAATATTTGATGGGAAGATATGAGATAGAATAACAGCGCTTTGAAGAACCTGGAGGAGAGATTGTGCGGAGTTTATTCAGAGCAAAGGAAATAAAAAGAATTAAAGAGGAAGGTAGCGAATCTTGATTTGACATTTTCACAAGAAGGATTTGGCAGACCTTGAGTACCCTGAGGAAATATCAGGGGTAACAATCACAGACAGACAGGGGGAGGGCAAAGCCAGAGAGATGTGGAAGACAGAAGACCACCACCGCTTCTCCTGAGAGAGTGAGAGATCCAACGACTATCTTAATCCCAAGGTCAGGAGATACCAATGATCCAAAAAGGCCCTGTTTCCACAGCGTTAAGCGATCCCCTTGATGGCACGAGAACCAACCACAGGGGAAGCCAGTATCCATAGACTGGCGATGAAAGCTGTAAATGTTTGAATCTCAGTGTCCAAAGAAGGACTTCACACAATGGAGATGCCATGGCGATTGACTTTGGAGCAGCTGGAGATGTGCATTTCCTTTCACATTTGGAGATTGTGAAAGGACTTCGAAAAACATGTGAAAATCGATGGGGGAGGCGTTCCAGGCGTCTTCGGAGAGACATGGAGCGTGATTGTCAGATAGAACGGGAAAATGGATGAGCAAAACAGAAAAATCAGAGAAAACCTGCTGCCCTCGCAATAAAACTGAAAATGGGCAGAAGTTCACCTTACAGCATGATAACGACCCAAGCACACACCAAAGCCACACTGAGTGACTAAAAAACAAAAAGATATCCTTGAGTACCCAGTCAGACCCCTACAGAAAAACCAATTCAAAAAATCTGTGCCGACTGGAAGATTGCTGTCCATCAACACTCCTCATGCACTGACTGAGCGTGAACATTGGCAAGAAAATGGAAAATATTTTCAGCTTCAGCTTCAACATCCAGCTTGTTCACCCCTTTGTCCACCCACCCCTATAATCATTTCTCCTATCCCTCCTTAAACCAAGTACCCTCAGCCCTCTACCCGTTGTATTTGTGTCCGCCTCCCCCCAACCCCCTTAGTACGAGTTCTTTTTCTTCTTTATGTTCGCGTCTTTTTGGTTCAAGGTTGGAGGGGGGTGGGTTGACTTCTCTGTGCAACATTACAGTATTCTGCAATATACAGTAATAAGCCACCTTTACCAAGCAGATTTTCTCTTCCATACAAAAGAGATATAAGCAGGGGCAAAATCCAGGATTGGTAGGGGGGTTTCCATAAATAAACAGAAAATCTAAAGTCATATGAACTTTATGAAAACTTTATTCACTCAAATAAATGCACATCACATATTCTTTGATATGCATTATTGCTGCAAAAATATATAAAAAGTTAATTAATTATATTAAATGGCATAACTAAAATAAAAAGCTTTGATTCAATAAAACTCAAGTTTCAGATCTTAAATCAGACTATTAGAGTGATGATGATGAACCTGAGTTGATGGGTCGTTGCCTATATGACATACAGCAACATATATGAATACTAGAAGGATTCTGGTGACCAGGGAACCCTGGTTTGCCACTGAATGTAAATATTTTGTTGGGGGGGGTTACCGGGCAAACCAGAAAACCCCTGGATTGCCAACTGATAAGTCATTTAAAATGCAATATATATATATATATATAATATATATATATATATAAATAGTATATATATATATATTATATATACATATTATATTATTAAATAGATGATGTTCAAGCCACATACGATGTATAATCATTTGTATTTGATACATTCTCAGGAAAGTCCAACATACTTTTCTTTTCAATAATTTTTCAATTCAAGTTAATTGAAACATTTAATTTATTTATTTTATCACCTACAAACCCATTCGCTAAATTTTGGAGAAATTTGATCACCGTGCAACACATTTTCTGACGCATTCCATTTTGTATGTATAAGCATCAATTACTGCGTCATTACTCCTGAAAATAAAACACGTAACCGGCGAACATCAGTAAAAAAAAATATTGATACTGATTTTGTTGCCATATAACACATCTTTGGATACCTGAAGATATTCAATACATTCCTCACTCTACCCAACACCTTGGTGAATTAACTTTTTCCTCAAAAACTTATGAATCGATCGAAACTTGCACAGGTACAATATTCGGATTTGACCTCGTTAATCCCTAAAGTTCGCTTCCTCTCAAAGTCATGCAACACATATTTGGCGGAAACGAATCAGACACCATCAGGTGGTTCCTATTACCGGAGTAGCTCTTGCTCTCCACCGGTACCATAGACTACCCTCCTTCACTGACACACCGTCACGGTCCCACCATACCCGAGCATGTCAGTTTATTAAAAATTTTACTATATCTTTTTTTACTTACCCCAACTTCCTTCTTTTTGTAGACAATTCGAGGCTCGTGTGAGACCTGTTAGCCCGTGTCCCAGTCCAGCGAGTCATGTCTGTCTGTTGTCCCAACAACTTTCGTGCTATTCTCCGCCAACCGCTTTTTTTTTTTTTTCCCCTTTTTTTTTTTTTTTCCCCCCCCCCTGGTTTCCCCCTTTTTTTTCTTTTTTTTTTTTTGCTTTTTTTTTTTTTTTTTTTTTTTTTTTTTTTTTTTTTTTTTTTTTTTTTTTTTTTTTTTTTTTTTTCTTTTTTTTTTTTTTTTTTTTTTTTTTCCATTGAGACAATTTTCACAAACGTGCGACGGACTCATGTGGAATGTTGTGATGATAATTATGACGCTGATGGGTCACGGAAAGCCAGTTGGAAAAACACAAAAAACTTTGGCCTCCGAAATTTACATCGTATTACCGCCTATCCATGAGAAACAGAGGTTCACACACATGACATCAATAGTCACGTGGTTTGGCATCATATTGATTGAAGGAAAGCATTCAATATTTCTATCTGGAACGCTTAATCAATCAATCGTTGAAACTTCACCATATGATCGATGTGAGTGCACACAGTTTAATACTTCAATTTCATCATGCCAGTTGGCTAGGTGTGGGTAACCTCTCTCACCTTCATGCACTTCAGCAAAAGCTTCTGCGACTCATGGAAACTACTCAATCGGTCAACTTCGCGACCCGGACTCCAACCAGTAGTACTCCATCTCTTCTGATTTGATTTTGACAAATTTCCCTGACAATATCTGCTGCTCTCCTCCGCTCAATCGTTCTTCTGAAACCACGCCTTGTCAAATGGACATATCTCTGGCTATTATCAAGAACACCTCACCGCGTCGAGTCTGCATTTCACTTTCAAGCCAACTGGCAGTTTCTCCAAGCAGCCATGAACTTATAACTGGTCCCTATCGCTACTTCTCCAACATCAACTCATCCTGGAATCCTTCAAAGAAATCTCTCCTCAGCACAGATTTATCCCTCTCTCTTCAGTGTCCACCCTTCTCACGCCCTTGTTCACTGAAGCTCTGTGCGAGGCAGTTGTCCTGAAAAACCTTTGCGCAAGAAAACAAATCCCAACTAGTTAATCTTCAGTTCCTCCTAATGCCGCGAAAGGTGTGATCTCCCCTCAGGGAGGCCAAAAACAACATCTTCCAAACTCAATCCGAACTATCAAACCTCTCTCCCTCCTCAAAATCCTGTGGCTCTTAATCAAACTGTTTCTGGTGTATTTCCACCCATCACCTCCTTACCTCAAATGCCGCAATGCGATACCGCACGTGAAAAGGCTGAATGCCTAAAACTCGGTTGCAGCTTAAATCTGTCCAAAACCATCACTTTCTGTACCCACCTTACCCATCACACCAACTGTCCCTGATCCTTTTCTCCTACAAGTGAGAGCTGCTGTCAAACCTCAATTCAATTCTGCAACCGTTTCCAAACGGCATCAGCCCACGTGTCTAATAACTTCTTCTCTCTTGCTCCCGCTCTCTCTCTCTATCACCCTCTCATTCATTTGCGAAATTCATCTTCCATCTGCTTCAAATCAAAGCAAACATACTCCTCATAAAACGTGCAAAAAACAATCCCTGCAACACAGACCAATCAGCCTTCTGCCATATCATCAGCAAGTCATGTGAATCCATCATGCTTCAGACATTACATCCTCCTCTTCTCCAATGGCCTGATTCCGATCTTCAACTTGTTCAGATAGTCACTTTTACCCGGATATGCTTCTTCTGCTCTCCCAACAATGGATGGAGGCCTCAATGACGGCATGAAAATCAGAGCCATATCCCAAGACAAACGCCATCTTTTGAGATGGTCTGGCACCCTGCCCTCTCCACCAAACTCTCTTCCTATGGATATCAAGCCATTCCACTCATGCTCGCAGACCTTCCTTCTCTTCGCAGTCAAATGTTGCCCTAAATGGATTCTTTTCTCCCCTTTCCGTCCAGGCTGTATTCCTCAATAGCTCTGGCCTGTTTCTTTTTCTGGTTTTCATTAATGATCTCTCATGATTCTCGAAAATAACTCTTATTCTTTGCGATGACTCTACCCTCTGCCGTACCAATCTGCAGTCCTTCAGACCGGCATGCAGCAGCTCTTTGCGCTGCAGATCTGGGTAAAAATCACAAACTGTCCAAACACATGGAACATGTCTTTCAATCCGGACAATCTCACACTCTCATTATGTCTCTCCGAAAGACCTTGAAACCCCCCCCCCCCCAATCTACTTCTCAAACAATTCTCGGAAGAAGTCTTCTTTCAAGCTTCTGGTCTCACTACTGCATGCCTTTCCTGAAAGCCACATTTAAACCTCACTTCAAAACCAGTCGCCACGGAATCCTCCATCGTGCAAAAGTCATTCCGTGCAACTCACCTAAATTTCAAAAACCTCCCAGGTCACCTCCTCAGATTTTGCTGGAAAAATTCTTAAATGTAGATCTATATGGCTCTACCCACCATGCAAAAGATTAGCTTTTCAATTCCTCATAGTTTAAAAATATCTATCTCGAGAGACCTTTGAAATTGGCCCTAAAAAGCAAATGTGAAAACCGCATTTTTTTCAAACTTCAGGGCTTATTTTATAATGGACTCCTCTAGAAAGCTAATATTGCAAATTATTTACTAATGCATCCAAATTTTCAATTATGGCATCAGATAGCCTCGGGATGCATATTTCTCACTCTATAGGAAGCTAAAAATGGCTTTTGGGCCAAAACGAGCTAAAATAAGGTGAAACTATAGGAGCCCTCCTGAAAATATGGAAAACTTAGAATTTTTCCTCATAACACAGTGATTATAGGTCATTATCTATCCATAGATACATTTTTGTTGGATAATACAGTTAGGTGATAGAATTATAAAAGTTTACCATAAGCCCTTGCCTCCGAGGGCTCTAAAATGGACCAATTTTGTCCCTGTTTGACCATGTGGCTAGGGTTTAGGATCTTAATTTTTTTCTAAAGATTGCCTCATATAAGATGTGTCTACTGACCGAATAATTTATCTAACGCCCATGGCTTCATATTAAAATAAATTTATTTACATGCACGTTTTTATAATTATTCACTTTTTCAATATTCATCGAGCTTATAAATCTGAAACTGAACACTCTAGCAAAGTGATACTGCAGATATTTATAAACTGGCATATGAAATTTAAGGATATGTTAATCAGAATGCCTGATAAATGCATATGTTCTCATCTGTAGGAAGTTGAAAATGCCACTTTGACCAAAAATGGTGAATATGCAGGGGGCATAACTGAGGTTATGTAACAACTTAGATATTCTTCTCATAAATTAATAATTATAAGTACATTTTTTATTCAAAATAAATTCTTGTAATGATAATCCAAATATGCTTGGTTTTAATTAAAAAAAAAACTTCCTACAGTTCTCTATTTAAGTCATTAGTTATGGACATACAACCACTAGATGGATAATGTTCTGTCACAACACTAGAGAGCACAGTCAACTGTCTTCTTTGGAAACAAAAGG
>CM068954.1:94593567-94611240 GCA_035128595.1 Eptatretus atami
CGTCTCACAGTCCATTTGAACTGGCCTTTATCAATCAAGCTGTCAGGGCTGTGCAAATACAGTCCCCGGTAATGCGGCTGCCTGCATGGCAGTCCCTGCAACACTTTCAGAACAGATGGTCCTGGTGCACATGGCAAGGTTCAGCGATATGGCAAGTGGAGTTAAAACAAAGGCATGGCAAATGCAGACCAGGTAAGGTGCAGTTGGTCAGCATATGAAGCGGGCCTGCCACGTTGTGGTGTCATGGAGTTGTGGAGGGAGTGTGGTGGCGTTGGCCAGTCCAAAGATGGGTTAGATCCTACCCTATGGTCTCCCCTCATCCTATTGCCTATGCCTGTCCTTGTCCATACCCAGCCCTGTTAGGTTGTAACAAACTAATTAGATTTTGAGTTTGTTTTTTTATTCCTAAATACATGTGCCCCTAACCCTCTTATCGTCTGTGTTCGGCTAACCTGTCCGAACCGTCTATTCCCAATCCCTAAGGTCCCTTTAAAGAGGATTGAGAAAGAGACGAGTAAACCTGTCCAAAGGTCCAATGCAGCCTCAGAATAACTCCCACAGGCCTCAGCATTTCCATGATGAGTCCAGCGGCCTACGAACAGTGAGGGGATGGATGGTGCGAAGGGGTACACATGTTCTATTCTATCCGATCACTTTATTTCTCTTTAAACTATCCCCGGGGCTTTTCAACACGCTTGTCTCTTTAAACTATCGGTTCTAGCAACCACGATTCCCGTTGCCTGTGTTGGCGTTCATTATTACTTTGGGCCTGGCCTGCAAATTTTCCTCCGTGCTCTCGCACAATTTCGTGGCTGGGCAGCGTGGCTCCACTGGCAGGTCTGCCCACCTGCCAAACTCGTTCTTCAGCACCCCCGGGTCGCTGAGGCTGTCTCCGAGCCTACCTACTCCTCACTAACGTGGGGAATGCACTCACTGGCATTTCCCCCTCGATGCCCATATGGCATTTTGGTTTCCCCCGGGTCCCTTTTCCCTGGGTACCCGTGTCCATTACATACTCTTCTCGGTCCCTTGGACCAATGGCCTACTCTGCTCGACTACTCCGGTGCCTGGGGTGCCCTCTACTCAATACTCACATTTCACAAGCCGCGCTCCCAGCCGGTTAATCGTCTCCTGCACCCTGCAAAATGTTTCGTGCCTTCGTTCAACACCAACCACAAAACGACATCCTTTTGTTAATTTGACTATCCCGCTAACTAACATTACACTAACCCCGGGTTCCCTTGGGTGGGATTCACTCCTCCCCCAATCATTCGTTCGCACCATGCATTCCACATTCACTCCATTTACAATTGGGCCCACTGACCCGCATTCATTCATCATGTTTTTGTTGCTCACTACATCCTCACTGGGCTTTGTCTACTTGTGGCAACTCTCGGCGAGCCTTACACCTCCACGGGGGTGGTCGGCAGCGCACTCGTCACCTGCTAATCGCATCATATGCTTGCGTTGTCTTTCGGGCTATCTCCCACGTGAAACGCCGTGTTTGGCACACCGGCCATTCGTGCTGTGGGATCCCTGCTGATGTCACGCGCACACGAGCTGTCCGGCGGTCACGTAGGCGTTACCATTGGTGCCGCGCGTCTCGCGAGCACCACTCGCGTCGCGCAGCACATCGGGCCTCGGACATGGGCTCCCATGGGAAAATATATTTTTCAAATTCACTTAATCCCTTTGTTCGCTTCCATTTTAGCCGTCCACGCTCCGGTAATGTATCCGGCACAGAGCGTTTCGACGCCGGCTCCCCTGAAGCCATTAGCACTTCGAGCAATGGTCCGCACTTGGGCAGTTTGCCAAGTATGGACCGTGCACACTCTCATACCTCGCACGCAGAGTCCCGTGGAGCCGGCGCAGTTTCCAAAATAACTTTATCCCGCTTAGGAGGCTCACCCCTCCCGTCCATTACACTAACTGCGATTCTCGTCTGGGTCGATGTGTGCCGCACTCTCTCCCGTGCATTCATCCATGCCATGTTACTTGCACTCTGCGCACGTTCTGACACAATCATACTGGGGTCCTGTGCTACTCCAAGAGATATGGGGGCCTCCATCCCCCCAAAACTCGGCATGTACTCTTTCGCATCATGCGCCCGCTCCACCTCGCACAGACTTACTGGACTCACCTGGTCGCGGTCTGGTTCGAGGGAGCGTATGGTCTCCCTTTGTTCCTGAAGGAGGTTATCCTGACTCTTACATCAGGTCTCAAGACACTTAACAAGCTCAATCTTAACATCCTTCACCTCTTCTCTTATTTGCGTCTGCTCCTCTTTATGTAATTTGTCCTTCACCCATCCCATGTCTCTTTGTGTCTCTGTTACCTCATTTAATTCCTCCTTTATGGCCCAAAATTCCTGGTTTTTCGTCTCTACCTGTCCGAGTTTACATACTTCACTCTTAACCGCCATTATTTTATTCGTCACTTCTACCTTACCTGTCTTCATCGCGGTCCAAACACCTTCCACATTCTCCTTCAACCCGGTCATCTCCTCACGTACTGTCCTGATCTCATTTGTAAAATTCCGGCCCATGTTTTGCATCACGCCTTTTACCTCTTCCAGCTCTGCCTTCAGCTGCTGCTGACACGCCTTCAGTGTTTGCATATCATTCCTCTGTTGGTTTTGTCTTCCTTGCATATTCCCATCTATTTTTTGTTGTCTCACTTTCATATCACCTATCATACGAGTCATCATTTCCATAAAATGGTTCATATCCATTGACTTTGGCGAGGCCGATCTACTACTGTCGGGTGTGAATCCCATGGGGATCGCTATGTCCTTCCATGAGGGAAACTTGATGGTGGGGGTCCCAAAGCATTGTTGTAGTCACCGTTGCCCCCAACGTTACCTCTGGGTATGGCTGCAGGGAACGCTATCCCTGAAAGCTGTCGTCCTGAGTCATGGATTCCTCTGACATTTCAGAAACCACCTGAACCAGCTCGTCTTGATCCGCCATGGTCCACACCAATAATTAAATAAAATTTGTATCCGAACCTGCTCTTAATTTCGGGGGTGCGTTAAGCATACTCCAGGTTCAAATCCCGTTCCAGACACCAAATTTTTATTTTAGGCTTCATCCCACTCCTGACACCAAATTATTGCAGCCGGGGGTCGGGTGAGAAGACCACAAGGGGGGGTAAGTTATCTCGGGTTCCCACCAGACTCCCCGGAATCGCAGGCCGTCGCACACGGATAACTCCGTGATGTGGCAGGTCGCTAACCGACCGTGAACGCCAATAACTCAACCACGTGACTTAGGGTCCTCCGTCTAAATTGGTTACCTAATTATAATCACGTGACCTAATTATCGGGGGACACGCCCTCGGCACGCCTTGTCCGAACCGGGTCACCTTACCAGGTCAGATGCAGCCGAACAACACTGCCAAGGACGTACCGGCGAAAAGAACAGATCGTTGGGCATAAAGTCCCGGCGAGGCTAGGATATGGACCATGCTGGATCAATGAAAGAAAAGACAAAAACAAGCTGGGAACATTTCTACACAATCATTTATTAACAGGCAGGTGAGGAAAAGCATGTGGCACAATTTATAGAGTTTATTGAAGTGTGTACAGCAGGGATAGCAAGAAATGTGAGGTGTGACAATAAAACAAGCAACTTACAAAAGCAGACACAGAGCAGACCTATCCCAATATAATTCTTCTGCAATCTTAACTTGAGCGAGGACAGGCGCCATGACACACACACACACTCACAATCACACAAAACCCGATGAAGAAGAGATAATGAGCAAAAAGAAGAGGAGAAAAGGCTAATGGTCTCGTAATACCTTGCACGATTGACTGACCGTGCCACCCAGTACGTTTTGGGGGGGATGCTCCACTGAACAATCCCTCCTTGATAGTTGGCGAGTCATCTCCTGCTTGGCTACGGTGCAGCAAAGCGTCTGCGCTGATCCAGAGAATGGGCGCGACCATCAGGCGTGAGGGAGGGGATTTGGGTGGAGCCAGCGGTGAGTGGGTGGACGGAGGCGGAGTCAGGCGGGTTGGTGGAGCCAGCGACGAGGGGCAGGTGGGGGCGGAGTCAGGGGGTGGGTGGAGCCAGCAACGAGGGGCAGGCGGAGGCGGAGGTGGGTGGAGCCAGCGACGAGTGTGTGAAAAAGAAGACTGTGTGCAGCAGGCACACGCAGAGACAGATCCAAAACCAGGCAAGGAAGTTGAGAATGACCACCACGATGACTCTCACTACTCACACGACTCTGACTCTGGACGGCTTCGCGATCCATCATTTATGGGCCCTGCGGTGCAGGGCGGGGCGCCGTCCCAAAGCGATGCGTTGTCACCCGAATCGGGCACTTCCATTGGGCCCCAGCCACCACACGACCCTGCCGGAATCAGCCTCACTGGTATATCCGGCGATACCTCGCCGAGCTGTGGAATCGTCTCGCTCCGAACCCCGTGATATGAATCGTCTTGCACCGAACCCCGTGCCGTGCCACGGTGACCCGTGGTTGGCGCTGGTCAATGTGCCTGCTCCATGGTGCGCCTCGCGGCCCGAGCGATCCGGCTGCATAACATACCTCTGCCTGGTAGCAGCTGCATCGAGGCGGGGGTGCGGGAGGATGTCTGCCCTCCGCGGGAGACATTTGTGGCCGTCGTGGTGAGTGATGACCGATGGTGAGACGTTATTGTAACCCCATGTGCAGACCCGACCAAAGATGTGTGTTATTCGTGCTCCGTTCTATACGATGATAAAGTATCACGAGCTGCGCGCGAGTCCGCCATTGTACACGTTGTCAGCACGTGGGTCCGCCCGCCATCGAGCATGCCCCGTACAGTGCACGCGGGTCCGCCATTATACACGTGGTCAGTGCGCGGGTCCGCCCGTCGTCAGAGACGGTGTCGTGTGCACTGTGCCAGCCCTGATCTGTGTCAGGGAATTGAGGGAAAGGATTGGGTATAATTATTAGATGGAGATTCGGATTGAAAAGGGGACAGATATATTTTTTCATGGCGATTTGGATTGAAGAAGAGTGCGCCGCATGCGTACTGTATGTTGTTAGCATTTGGTGTGTTGGTTTTGCCTCTGATTGCCTGAACAGTGGGTGGGGGATTGTCGTTGGGCTGCACACGCTCCGTGCAGTGCTGGCGTTTATTCTTGGCTTCTACTGCTACCCTTGGTCTTCTGTGAGGACGCATTCTTAGGCGAAGGGCGTGTCTATGATTTTTACGATGGGTGTCCGAGCAGAGTGCCTGCCGCCCCTTGCTTGGATTTACCTCAGGAATAGAGAAAAAAAGAATAGGAATGAGGTTCAGAGATTTAATCAGACCTAGCTATGAGATTTACAGAACGCACTATCCCGTTCGACCCACTAGACAAGAAGGAAGGGACTATCTGAACGTACATTAATGATATAACTGACTGGGGCCCACTGTATGTTGGCTGCTATTGGTGTTGGAGGGATGCGGCTTCCAGAACCACAACAATCTATATATATATATATAGATACATATATACACACACACACACACTTTTTTCTTTATGATTTTGGGTTAATTATGCGATAGTTGTATCCAAATGAGTGCCAGCATCAGCGTTTGTAAAGCTCAATTAGCAGCAACCAGATTTGTGTGTGAAGTTCGCTTCCCTATCGCCTTTTATATTTGTGTCGATATCTTTCTCCCATCTCCCATCCATGTTTAATCTTTAAATTACTCCCATTGCAGTTTCATGCATAAATTACACTCATTAATAGCTGCTCCACATGTGTTACGATGTAGCCTCGAATGCTGGTTTTATAACCATGATTGTGCCACGTATGTACAGTATGCTACTTTCGCATAACCAGCGCACAGAGCGCGCTAGCTACATCAGGACAATTCAACGATCGCACCTCAAAAAGAGATCCAGCCAGGACACCCAGCCAGCGACATGGAACTCTTGTCTCACTTTATGTAAAAATGATCACCATGAGTAAATTTAACATTTTTTTGCATTTTATAGCACAAAAACTTCAGAGTGTTGTCCTGCAAGGTCAAATATGATTACAATATGTCCCAAGAACAATTTTCAGGTGTACTGTGTCCCAGAAAACATATCACTTTGTGGAAATTTTTATTTGTGTTGCATTGTATAGCACAAAAACTTTACAGTATGTTGCAGCAAGGCCAAATATGGTTACAGTATATCCCAATGTGTTTTTCAAGTGTACAGTGTGTTCCAGAAGAAAGTATCACTTTGTGGTAATATCACTACTTTAAATTGCCCACTGAAGGTGGGCTGAGGTGGACACTCCCGCCCGTAGGGTGAGAGTGCCAATTCTGGTATCTATGATAGGGACAGCTGGATGGTTTTTGAACTTGAGATTTGGAGGCAAACACCGACTTGTACAAGATTACTTCTGACTTTTATTAATATCAGGTCGTGTATAAAGGTTATGGCTAAGCGCATGTAAGTGGTTACCACCCCTATTTTAGGGCATACCCTGACTTGAGTGGTATTTTTGAAAGTCACAAAGACTACTACTGGTCATGAAATTTGGTTCATTGCACAGACAGTGTTCCATAGGACGCTTAAAACATATAGGTTCATGGGTCTATGATGTATATTACTGAATCTACAGGATTTTTATTGAATATACATGCCCAGTATTGGCCGTTTTTCTTGTTTCACCTTAAAATATGACATATATTAGACCATGCAAAAATACACCATATAAAACATTCTATATGAAATTTCTCATCTAATCAAAAGGTTGTCACCACCGTCTGAGAAATCAGCTTTGTGTCGGTCAGTGGTGGATTCGCATGATGTATGCACATTCTGGCTATTTTTATTTTTTCTTGTTTTATTGCCCTTTTAGAGCCTGGGACTATGAAATCCCCTAACAAAATGACTAGTTTATCAATAACTCATATTTACGTGTCTTAAATTATTCAACTTATTACCAATAATCAATTTAAAAAAATTGAGATGATCCGGGTGGATACTTAATTACAGCGGCTTGACCGAACTTTCCAACCCAAATCCGACTGCACGTCACATTTTTTTAAAAATGCTTTTATTCTTCTGTGCATCAGATTATTTTCACTAAAATTTATTTACAAATGGGGCACAGTGATAGATATATAGTAATAAAAAAATATTGAAAACATGCATGGCTTTGGTTTAGAGTAATTTTGCATTTTTGTCCGACTGCATGTCACACTTTTTTGAATTTGATAAAAAAAAGTAATTTTCTTTAAAATAATTTTAAATATTTTTCCAGGTATTTAAAAAATATTTTAGTAATTTAGAAGGCAGTTAAAACAGTTTTGGAGAATTTAGAGAGCTTTTTGTTACTCCCAGAATTGATTGAATTGAAAATTTACGTCCAAGAATTTGTTCGATAAATCTCTCTTTTAGTGCTTTTCAGCATCTGACAGTCACTGAATAGAGCAGTATAAAAAAATAGGTATGTATTATTTTCTTAATAATCCCAGAAATTGGTATTTTGATTATTAGATTAGTTGCTAGAATAAGTTACATAGGATGACCTTCATTTATTTTGCCAAAAAATAAAAATTAGGTAATTTCATTGAAAACTCGCAAAACCATCAGAATAGGTACTCCTTCTTCAAAGTATCATATTTGTATATATATGTAATTAAGCTATACGGTTTTTGTTCTGAACTCAGTTAGACTTACACTTTCAGGAAAATGTAGTGAGAAGGCAATGGAACAAACTTCATTTTTTGACATTTTTGAAACAGAGTGTTACCACTTACATGCGCTTAGCCTTATACGTTTTGAGGGTTGCACATGCCTTGAAGCCACCTGTTCCTGACCACTCCATCTCCCATTCCCTGTCATTTAGCTATTCCACAAGTCTTTGTCTGTATGGGAAGAATAACTTGAAAAGCCTTATTGCAGAAAAGGACTAGATATGTTGATGAAGTAAAGTATCTTGTTCTTTCTGTTTGAAATATGAACAAAAGTTTGAAGATTGAGTGTAAACCATAATTGATAATTATTATACAATTCTAATTATTGTAATGGTTTGTTTCAGAGAAATTTTGGTTGAAGAAAGTAATGTACAGAGAGTGGATACTCCGGTTACGGTAAGGCTTGTTGGGTTATGGTGAGGCTTGTTGGGTTACGGGAAGGGTTGCTGGGTTCCGTTGAAGTTAATTGGGTTATGGTGAGGCTCGTTGGGTCACGATGAGGCTCGTTGGGTCACAGGCTTGTTGGGCCACGGTGAGGCTCGTTGGGTCATTGTAAGAGGGTAGTTAAAACCACACAAAGTACCGTATTTGTCATTGCTGTAATTTCATACGAATTGTCTTAAAATGTGATAAAAATTCTCTCAATGCCATCATTGACACAATTTTTGCATTGTGCTTTATTCAGCAATGAGCAAATACCACCGGTCGCTTTGCTGATGGGGATACGAAAGGGGTGGGAGAAAAAGTGGGTGTAAGAGAGAGGTGTGTGGACAAGAGAGGGAGGAGAGTGAAGAGGTGGAGGAGAAAGCAGAGAGGAAAGAGAGGGAGCGAGGAGCGGTGGCGGAGTGAGGACGGGTGAGGGAAGGGAAGACAGTGTGAGGTGAGAGGAAGGGAAGGCAGATGTGCAGTGGAACGTCAATAACGATTCATACTGTCTCACCAAAATGATTCTGCATAGAATAACAGTGAAGATGGAAACAAAATAATGTCTGAAAATCCATTTTCTACTGGTCATACTATAAACACGGCCTGGAGACAAACACAATACTGACACGTCCGGGACAAAACCCGCCAGACAAATCTGGAGCCAAGCCATCCGGACACAACACTGGCTCAGACACATCTGAAGACAAACTCCCGTCCGGACATAAATACCGCCCAGACATGTCCGGAGCCAAACTGACGAGAGACAAACACCGCCCGGACATGTCCTGAGACAAAACTCGCCAAACACATCCAAAGCCAAGCCATCCAGACACAAACACTGCTCAGACACATCCAAAGACAAACTCCCATTCAGACGCGTACGGAGACAAACTCCTGTCCAGACATAATTACTGCCCGGACACGTCCGGAGCCAAGCTTACCAGAGACAAACACTGCCCAGACACGTCCAGAGACAAAACACCCGTTTGGAGACAAACACCACCCAGACGCAGCTAGAGCCAAGCTGACCAGAGACAAACACAGCCAGGACACATCCAGAGAAAAAGTCCCGTCCGGACATGAATACTGTCCGGACATGAATACCGTCCGGACATAAATACCTTTCGGACACGTCCGGAGCCAAGCCGACCAGAGACAAACACCGCCCGAACACGTCCGGAGATAAACTCGCGTCCGGAGACTAACACCGTCCGGAGCTGAACACCGCCTGGATATGTTCAGAGATAGACAGAGAGAAAGAAAGAGAGGGGAGAGTGACAGAGGTGTGCGAGGAGGGTGCTGCACTGTATTGGGAGGGGGTAGAGTAAGGATGGGACAAAGAGAGAGGGGTGTTGGGGTAGGGAAGTATTCAGAGAGAATATGTTATGCTTTATGAACAACACACGCACACACACCCACACACTAGTGCTTGGCCGATATCGGAAATTTTTCGGGAATCGACAGGTTGGAGTCAGTGTGATTACTTACGACAGTGCGTACTGCATATAACCCAAAAACGTTGAGTAGCTTCACTGAAAAACAACGTTGCGTTTACATTGATGTTTCAGGAATATGTTAACAAACATTAGTCTTTATAAACAGCTGTGTGACTGGTGGAAAAAAAATTTGGCTCAATAATTTAGAAGACGCATTGATACAGCAAATGGCTTGGAAATCGGTTGTTATTTCACAACTCTCTCAGGATGATGGAGCACGAAGCACTCGCTCAGGATGACGGAGCACGAAGCACTCGCTCAGGATGGCTGAGCACGAAGCACTCGCTCAGGATGACTGAGCACGAAGCACTCGGCTCGGATGACTGAGCACGAAGAACTCGCTCAGGATTACGGAGCACGAAGCACTCGCTCAGGATGGCGAGCACGAAGCACTCGCTCAGGATGACTGAGCACAAAGCACTCCCTCAGGAATTACGGAGCAGGAAGCACTCGCCCAGGAATTACGAAGCACTTGCTCGGGATGGCGGAGCACGAAGCACTCACACAGGATGGCGTAGCACGATGCACTCGCTCAGGATGGCGTAGCACGATGCACTCACTCAAGATGGCGGAGCACTCGCTCAGGATGGCGGAGCACGGAGCACTCGCTCAGGATGGCGGAGCACGGAGCTCTCGCTCAGGATGGCGGAGCACGGAGCTCTCGCTCAGGATGGCGGAGCACGGAGCTCTCGCTCAGGATGGCGGAGCACGGAGCTCTCGCTCAGGATGGTGGAGCACGGAGCTCTCGCTCAGGATGGCGGAGCACGGAGCATCGCTCAGGATGGCGGAGCACGGAGCACTCGCTCAGGATGGCGGAGCACGGAGCACTCGCTCAGGATGGCGGAGCACGGAGCACTCGCTCAGGTGGCGGAGCAGGAGCACTCGCTCAGGATGGCGGAGCACGGAGCACTCGCTCAGGATGGCGGAGCACGGAGCACTCGCTCAGGATGGGGAGCACGGAGCACTCGCTCAGGATGGCGGAGCACGGAGCACTCGCTCAGGATGGCGGAGCACGGAGCACTCGCTCAGGATGGCGGAGCCGGAGCACTCGCTCAGGATGACGGAGCACTCGCTCAGGATGGCGGAGCACGGAGCACTCGCTCAGGATGGCGGAGCACGGAGCACTCGCTCAGGATGGCGGAGCACGGAGCACTCGCTCAGGATGGCGGAGCACGGAGCACTCGCTCAGGATGGCGGAACAGGAGCACTCGCTCAGGATGGCGGAGCACGGAGCACTCGCTCAGGATGGCGGAGCACGAAGCACTCGCTCAGGATGACGGAGCACGAAGCACTCGCTCAGGAATTACGGAGCAGGAAGCACTCGCCTGGATTAGAGCAGGAAGCACTCGCTCAGGATGACGGAGCACTCGCTCAGGCTGGCGAGCACGGAGCACTCGCTCAGGCTGGCGGAGCAGGGAGCACTCGCTCAGGATGGCGGAACACGGAGCACTCGCTCAGGATGGCGGAGCACGGAGAACTCGCTCAGTATGGTGGAGCACTCGCTCGGGATGGCGGAGCACGGAGCACTCGCTCGGGATGGTGGAGCACAAAGCACTCACACCGGATGGCGGAGCACGAAGCACTCACACCGGATGGCGTAGCACGGGATGGCGGAGCACGAAGCACTTGCTCGGGATGGCGGAGCAGGAAACACTCGCCCAGGAATTACAGAGCAGGAAACACTCGCTCGGGATGGCGGAGCACGAAGCACTCGCTCGGAATGGCGGAGCACGAAGCACTCGCTCAGGATGGCGGAGCACGAAGCACTCGCTCAGGATGGCGGAGCACGAAGCACTCACACAGGATGGCGTAGCACGAAGCACTCGCTCAGGATGGCGGAGCACGAAGCACTCACTCAGGATGGCGGAGCACGGAGCACTCACTCAGTATGGCGGAGCACTCGCTCAGTATGGCGGAGCACGTAGCACTCGCTCAGGATGGCGGAGCACGGAGCACTCGCTCAGGATGGCGGAGCACGAAGCACTCGCTCAGGATGGCGAAGCACAAAGCACTCACTCGGAATGGCGGAGCAGGAAGCACTCGCTCGGAATGGCGGAGCACGAAGTACTCGCTCAGGATGGCGGAGCACGGAGCACTCGCTCCGGGTGGCGGAGCACTCGCTCAGGATGGCGGAGCACGGAGCACTCGCTCAGGATGGCGGAGCACGGAGCACTCGCTCAGGATGGCGGAGCACGAGCACTCGCTCAGGATGGCGGAGCACGGAGCACTCGCTCAGGATGGCGGAGCAGGAGCACTCGCTCAGATGGCGGAGCACGGAGCACTCGCTCAGGATGGCGGAGCACGGAGCACTCGCTCAGGATGGCGGAGCGGAGCACTCGCTCAGGCTGGCGGAGCACGAGCACTCGCTCAGGATGGCGGAACACTGAACACTCGCTCAGGATGGCGGAACACGGAACACTCGCTCAGGATGGCGGAGCATGGAGCACTCGCTCAGTATGACGGAGCACTCGCTCAGTATGGTGGAGCACTCGCTCGGGATGGCGGAGCACGGAGCACTCGCTCGGGATGGTGGAGCACGAAGCACTCGCTCGGGATGGCGGAGCACGGGATGGCGGAGCACGAAGCACTTGCTCGGATGGCGGAGCAGGAAACACTCGCCCAGGAATTACAGAGCAGGAAACACTCGCTCGGGATGGCGGAGCACGAAGCACTCGCTCGGAATGGCGGAGCACGGAGCACTCGCTCAGGATGGCGGAGCACGAAGCACTCGCTCAGGATGGCGGAGCACGAAGCACTCGCTCAGGATGGAGCACGAAGCACTCACACAGGATGGCGTAGCACGAAGCACTCGCTCAGGATGGCGGAGCACGAAGCACTCGCTCAGGATGGCGGAGCACGGAGCACTCACTCAGTATGGCGGAGCACGGAGCACTCGCTCAGTATGGCGGAGCACGTAGCACTCGCTCAGGATGGCGGAGCACGGAGCACTCGCTCAGGATGGTGGAGCACGAAGCACTCGCTCAGGATGGCGGAGCACAAAGCACTCACTCGGGATGGCGGAGCAGAAGCACTCGTCGGGATGGCGGAGCACGAATACTCTGTCAGGATGGCGGAGCACGAAGCACTCGCTCAGGATGGCGGAGCACGAAGAACTCGCTCAGGATGGCGTAGCACGAAGCACTCCTCGGGATGGCGGAGCACGAAGCACTCGCTCAGGATGGCGGAGCACGAAGCACTCGCTCAGGAATTACGGAGCAGGATGCACTCGCCCGGAATTACGGAGCACGAAGCACTCGCTCGGGATGGCGCAGCACGAAGCACTCACTCGGGATGGCGCAGCACGAAGCACTCGCTCGGGATGGCGTAGCCCGAAGCACTCGCTCAGGATGGCAGAGCACAAAGCACTCGCTCAGGATGGTGGAGCACGAAGCACTCGCTCAGGATGGCGTAGCACGAAGCACTCGCTCGGATGGCGGAGCATGAAGCACTCGCTCAGGATGGCGGAGCACGAAGCACTCGCTCAGGATGGCGGAGCACGAAGAACTCACACGAGATGGCATAGCATGGAACACTCGCTCAGGCTGGCGGAGCACAGAGCACTCGCTCACGATGGCGGAGCACGGAGCACTCGCTCAGGATGGCGGAGCACAGAGCACTCGCTCAGGATGGCGGAGCAGGAAGCACTCGTCGGGATGGCGGAGCACGAAGTACTCTCAGGATGGCAGAGCACGTAGCACTCGCTCAGGATGGCGGAGCACGAATCACTCGCTCAGGATGGCGGAGCACGAAGTACTCACACAGGATGGCGTAGCACGAAGCACTCGCTCAGGATGGCGGAGCACGAAGCACTCGCTCAGAGATGGCGAAGCACGAAGCACTCGCTCAGGATGGCGGAGCACGAAGCACTCTCTCAAGATGGCGGAGCAGGAAGCACTCGCTCGGGATGGCGGAGCACGAAGCACTCGCTCAGGATGGCGGAGCATGAAGCACTCGCTCAGGAATTACGGAGCACGAAGCACTCGCTCGGATGGCGGAGCACGAAGCACTCGCTCGGGATGGCGTAGCCGCGAAGCACTCGCTCAGGATGGCGGAGCACAAAGCACTCGCTCAGGATGGCGGAGCACGAAGCACTCGCTCGGATGGCGTAGCACGAAGCACTCGCTCGGGATGGCGGAGCATGAAGCACTCGCTCAGGATGGCGGAGCACGAAGCACTCGCTCAGGATGGCGGAGCACGACGCACTCACACGAGATGGCATAGCACGGAGCACTCGCTCAGGCTGGCGGAGCACAGAGCACTCGCTCACGATGGCGGAGCAACGGAGCACTCGCTCAGGATGGCGGAGCAGGAAGCACTCGCTCGGGATGGCGGAGCAGGAAGCACTCGCTCAGGATGGCGGAGCACGAAGCACTCGCTCAGGATGGCGGAGCACGAAAGCACTCGCTGAGGATGGCGGAGCACGAAGCACTCGCTCGGGATGGCGGAGCACGAAGCACTCCCAGCGATTAGAGCAGGAAGCACTCGCTCGGGATGGCGGAGCACGAAGCACTCTCTCGGGATGGCGGAGCACGAAGCACTCGCTCAGGATGGCGGAGCGCGAAGCACTCGCTCAGGATGGCGGAGCCCGAAGCACTCGCTCAGGATGGCGGAGCACGAAGCCACTCGCTCAGGATGGCGGAGCACGAAGCACTCGCTGAGGATGGCGGAGCATGAAGCACTCGCTCGGGATGGCGGAGCACGAAGCACTCACACAGGAATTACAGAGCAGAAGCACTCTCTCGGGATGGCGGAGCACGAAGCACTCGCTCGGATGGCGGAGCGCGAGCACTCGCTCAGGATGGCGGAGCGCGAAGCACTCGCTCAGGATGGCGGAGCCCGAAGCACTCGCTCAGGATGGCGGAGCACGAAGCACTCGCTCAGGGATGGCGGAGCACGAAGTACTCACACAGGATGGGTAGCACGAAGCACTCGCTCAGGATGGCGGAGCACGAAGCACTCGCTCAGGATGGCGGAGCACGAAGCACTCGCTCAGGATGGCGGAGCACTGAGCACTCGCTCAGATGGCGGAGCACGGAGCACTCGCTCAATATAGGCGAAGCACGGAGCACTCGCTCAGTATGGCGGAGCACGAGCACTCGCTCAGGATGGCGGAGCACGAAGCACTCGCTCATGATGGCGGAGCACGGAAGCACTCGCTCGGGATGGCGGAGCACGAAGTACTCACACAGGATGGCGTACCACGAAGCACCGCTCGAGGATGGCGTAGCACGAAGCACTCGCTCAGGATGGCGTAGCACGAAGCACTCGCTCAGGATGGCGAGAGCACGAAGCACTCGCTCAGGATGGCGGAGCCGAACACTCGTCAGGATGGCGGAGTACGAAGCACTCGCTCGGGATGCGGAGCACGAAGTACTCACACAGGATGGCGTAGCACGAAGCACTCGCTCAGGATGGCGGAGCACGAAAGCACTCGCTCAGGATGGCGGAGCACGAAGCACTCGCTCAGGATGGCGTAGCTGAGCACATCGCCATCAGTATGGCGGAGCACGGAGCACTCGCCAGGATGGCGGAGCACGAAGCACTCGCTCATGATGGCGGAGCACGAAGCACTCGCTCGGGATGGCGGAGCACGAAGTACTCACACAGGATGGCGTAGCACGAAGCACTCGCTCAGGAATGGCGTAGCACGGAGCACTCGCTCAGGCTGAAACGGAGAACTCCTCAGCGATGGCGGAGCACGGATCACTCGCTCAGACAGATGGCGGAGCACGAGCACCTCGCTCAGGATGGCGGAGCACGGAGCATTCCTCGCTCAGGATGGCGGAGCACGGAGCACTCGCTCAGGATGGCGGAGCACGGAGCACTCGCTCAGGATGGCGGCGCACGGAGCACTCGCTCAGGATGGCGGAGCACGGAGCACTCGCTCTGAATTACGTGGCTTGGCAAAAACGTCCACAGTGATGAACGATTTGCTCAGAATGACATAGTGCGGTGCTGCTGTCGACTGAAGGGTGCTCAGCAAGTGGCTTAGGCACTCAAGCAAGCACTGCAATTAAATGGTCCATAAGGAACCGCTGGCCATGCTGTGGCTGCATACCATCTCGGATCCCTTTAACTTTAAAGCCGGTCTTGACTGCGCATGCAGCAATTAAAGAAATAAAATGAATTCGTTGAAATAAGGACTTTATCCACAGAAGAGTTGCTATTTAATGTAGAACAACCCTGGAGACGTCGCAAATTTTGATCGCCCATGAAATAAGCATTGCAGGTAATTTGCCATCTTGCCTGCTCGTCTGTGCACGCGTCACCTGGTACATCGTCCACGCATGCGTTTCAACTTTATTTTAAAACGTCCGGTTTTTCACCAGATTTGTTTTGATTCACTGTAGAGCACCTTGCGAAACCTCCGAAAATATAGACACAGATGTGGAAGACCCTATGGATAAGGAGTTCCTCTGGGGATAGGGTGCGTGGTCTAGCAGTGAATGCATGAAATCATTTTGCTCAATGAAGCTGGTTAATTCTGGCACATTCTTAAATCATTTGTTCACTCAATATAATTCTCCAAATAGTTGAAAAAGGTAAGTTTAATTCTTTGGAAATTTCACATTTTCTTGTGTATCTATGGAGGAGGAGGGAACATAGCCTAGCTTGCTTAAAGTAAATAGGTACATCGGATTAGTTATCAGACTCGTTATTTCTTTAAATTATCAGATTTCACAACAGATTTCAACACTTATTTGGTACGGATGATATCCGTTCCTCAAAACTGAAACAATATTTTTACGATATACTTTACTAGTCCATGAGAGTAGATCATGGAAAATCATATTTTCTAATGCGTGAAATCCCTCCAAGCTCCTAATTTGAAAACTATAGCACTTACAAAAGGGATGTGTGCAGTGATTTTGTAGCTTTTATGAGCAGGCATTCGATAATATGAGTGAGGAAAGTGAAAAAAATACTTTAGCACGAAGAAATTGTTGCGGCCTGTTCCAAGTCAGGGCATGGTTGAGCAGGCCAAAAAACATAGCAGCTTGAGACCCCAGCGAGGTTATCCAGAAGATGCCTTAAGACCCCAAAGAGCGAGGTGGCCGAGGATGTACCTAATGAAGGATATAATTAAATAAGGCCGTTAATTATCATCAAAAGGGGTGTTTTAATTAACCCAAACAGCCAATTTTCACTCTTGCATTTCCTTGGAGTTCCCTTAGCGTGCATGCAAAGTTGCAGGCTGTTTGGTTTTTAGCTCGCCTGTTCGAAGAACAGAGAGCTATAGCGATACCCCCGGCGTGAGCGTGAGCGTGAAAAAATGTTAAATTTTTTGTATTATGGAAAAACTCCTTGACGGATTTCGACGAAACTTGGTGGGGGGGTTAGGTATGGTCCAAGATCATGCATTAGATTTTGGACTTGGTCCCCCCCCCCCCAAAAAAAATAGTTCGAGAATTTTTTATTTTTTTGCATTTCTACATGTTTAACAAAATTTCGATTTCTTTTTTTTGCATTTCTACATGTTTTAAGTGATTTCAACCCCCCCCCCCCCAAAATTGTTAGAGAAAAAAATTTTTTTTTTGCATTTCTACATATTTTAAGTGAATTTCCAACCCCCACAAAAAAAATTTAGAGAAAAAAAATTTCTTTTTTTGCATTTCTACATGTTTAAGTGATTTCCAACCCCCCACCACCCAAAATTTGTTAAGAAAAAAAAAATTTTTTGCACACTTTTTTTCAACAAAATTTCGATTTCTTTTTTTTGCATTTCTACATGTTTTAAGTGATTAGGATTCGACGAAACTTTGTGGGGGGGGGGTTAGGTATGGTCAAGGATCATGCCATTAGATTTTGGACTTGGTCCCCCCCCCTCCCCAAAAAAAAAATTTAGAAAATTTTTTTTTTTTTTTGCATTTCTACATGTTTTAAGTGATTTCCAACCCCCCCCCCCCCCCCAAAAAAAATTGTTAGAGAAAAACAAATTTTTTTTTTTGCATTTCTACATGTTTTAAGTGATTTCCAACCCCCCCCCCCCCAAAAAAAAATTGTTAGAGAATTATAAAATATTAATTATTAGACGTCTTTTAAAAACGATAAATGTATAAACAGGCGAGCATTGGT